>CM038674.1:691263592-691863592 GCA_021605145.1 Aegilops bicornis
CGATTTCGCCCATTTCATGGACTATTACTCACTGTTTTAGGGTCCCGGAGTGATTTCACGATTAACGATACTCGGGGTCCGCTTACGTGTTTGGCCATCAACACTGCAGCTTTGGCCGATTCTCGCCCGCTTTCTTGACTATTACTCACCGCTTTGGGGTCCCAAAGCGATTTCCATAGTTGTTGAACCCCAAGGTGCGCTTTATGTGTCGCCATCAACACTCACAGTTTTGGCCGATTCTCGCCCGCTTTGTGGACTATTACTCACCGCTTTGGGGTCCCTGAGTCATTTCCATGGTTGTTGAACCCCAAGGTGCGCTTATGTGACGGTCATCAACACTCGCAGCTTTTGCCGATTCTCGCCCGCTTTGTGGACTATTACTCACCGCTTTTGGGGTCCCGGAGTGATTTCCATAGTTGTTGAACCCCAAGGTGCGCTTATGTGTTTGGTCATCAACACTCGCAGCTTTGGCCGATTCTCGCCTGCTTTGTGGACTATTACTCACCGCTTTGGGGTCCCGAGTCATTTCCATAGTTGTTGAACCTCAAGGTGCGCTTTATGTGTCGGCCATCAACACTCGCAGCTTTTGGCCGATTCTCGCCCGCTTTGTGGACTATTACTCACCGCTTTGGGGTCCCGGAGTGATTTCCATAGTTGTTGAACCCCAAGGTGCGCTTATGTGTCGGCCATCAACACTCACAGTTTTGGCCGATTCTCGCCCGCTTCGTGGACTATTACTCACCGCTTTTGGGGTCCCGAGTGATTTCCATAGTTGTTGAACCCTGGTGCGCTTATGTGTCGGCCATCAACACTCGCAGTTTTGGCCGATTCTCGCCCGCTTTCTGGACTATTACTCACCGCTTTGGGGTCCCGGAGTGATTTCCATAGTTGTTGAACCCAAGGTGCGCTTATGTGTCTGGCCATCAACACTCATAGTTTTGGCCGATTCTGGCCCGCTTCATGGACTATTACTCACCGCTTTTGGGGTCCCGGAGGTCATTTCCATGGTTGTTGAACCCCAAGGTGCGCTTATGTGTCGGTCAACAACACTCGCAGCTTTTGGCCGATTCGCCCGCTTCAGGACTATTACTCACCGCTTTGGGGTCCCGAGTGATTTCCATAGTTGTTGAACCCCAAGGTGCGCTTACGTGTCGGTCATCAACACTCGCAGTTTTGGCCGATTCTGTCCCGTTTCGTGGACTATTACTCACTGTTTTGGGGTCCCGGAGTGATTTCCATGGTTGACGAACCCCAAGGTGCGCTTACGTGTCGGTTATCACCACTCGCAGTTTTGGCCGATTCTGGCCCGTTTCGTGGACTATTACTCACTGTTTTGGGGACCCGCAGTGATTTCCATAGTTGTTGAACCCTAAGGTGCGCTTATGTGTCGGCCATCAACACTCACAGTTTTGGCCGATTCTCGCCTGCTTTCATGGACTATTACTCACCGCTTTGGGGTCCCGGAGTCATTTCCATAGTTGTTGAACCTCAAGGTGCGCTTATGTGTCGGCCATCAACACTCGCAGTTTTGGCCGATTCTCGCCCGCTTTGTGGACTATTACTCACCGCTTTGGGGTCCTGAGTGATTTCCATAGTTGTTGAACCCCAAACGCGCTTATGTGTCGGCCATCAACACTCACAGCTTTTGGCCGATTCTCGCCCTGCTTTCAGGACTATTACTCACCGCTTTTGGGGTCCCGAGTGATTTCCATAGTTGTTGAACTCAAGGTGCGCTTTATGTGTCGGCCATCAACACTCGCAGTTTTGGCCGATTCGCCCGCTTTTGGACTATTACTCACCGCTTTGGGGTCCCAAGTGATTTCCATAGTTGTTGAACCCCAAGGTGCGCTTATGTGTCGGCCATCAACACTCGCAGTTTTGGCCGATTCGCCCGCTTTCAGGACTATTACTCACCGTTGTTGGGTCCCGAAGCGATTTCCATAGCTGTTGAACCCCATGGTGCGCTTATGTGTCGGTCATCAACACTCATGGTTTTGGCCGATTCTGGCCTATTTCGTGGACTATTATTCACCGTTTTGGGGTCCTGGAGTCATTTCCATAGTTGCTGAACCCAAGGTGCGCTTATGTGTCGCTCATCAACACTCACATTTTTGACCGATTCTTGGCCGTTTCGTGGACTATCACTCACCATTTTGGGGTCCCGGAGTCATTTCCATTGTTGTTGAACCCAAAGGTGCCCTTATGTGTCTGGCCATCAACACTCGCAGTTTTGGCCGATTCTCGCCTGCTTTGTGGACTATTACTCACCGCTTTGGGGTCCCGAGTGATTTCCATAGTTGTTGAACCCCAAGGTGCGCTTTACGGTCGGCCATCAACACTCGCAGTTTTGGCCGATTCTCGCCCGCTTTGGGACTATTACTCACCGCTTTGGGGTCCCGAGTGATTTCCATAGTTGTTGAACCCTAAGGTGCGCTTATGTGTCGGCCATCAACACTCACAGTTTTGGCCGATTCTGCCCTGCTTTCAGGACTATTACTCACCGTTTTGGCGTCCCGGAGTCATTTCCATAGTTGTTGAACCCCAAGGTGCGCTTATGTGTCGATCATCAACAATCGCAGTTTTGGCCGATTCTGGCCCGTTTCGTGGACTAGTACTCACCATTTTGGGGTCCCGGAGTGATTTCCATAGTTGTTGAACCCCAAGGAGCGCTTATGTGTCGGTCATCAATACTCACAGTTTTGGCCTATTCTGGCCCGTTTCGTGGACTACTACTCGCTGTTTTGCGGTCCGTGAGTGATTTCCATAGTTCTTGAACCCCAAGGTGCGCTTATGTGTCGGTCATCAACACTCGCAGTTTTGGCCGATTCTGGCCCGTTTCGTGGACTGTTACTCACCGTTTTGGGGTCCCGGAGTGATTTCCATGATCAACGAAACCCTGGGGTGCGCTTATGTCGGTCATCAACACTCGCAGCTTTTGGCCGATTCTCGCCCGCTTTCTGGACTATTACTCACCGCTTTGGGGTCCCAGTGATTTCCATAGTTGTTGAACCCCAAGGTGCGCTTATGTGTCGGCCATCAACACTCATAGTTTTGGCCTATTCTGGCCCGTTTCATGGACTATTACTCACCGCTTTGGGGTCCCGGTCATTTCCATAGTTGTTGAACCCTAAGGTGCGCTTATGTGTCGGCCATCAACACTCGCAGCTTTTGGCCGATTCTCGCCCGCTTTGTGGACTATTACTCACCGCTTTTGGGGTCCCGAGTGATTTCCATAGTTGTTGAACCCCAAGGTGCGCTTATGTGTCGCCATCAACACTCGCAGCTTTGGCCGATTCTCGCCCGCTTCATGGACTATTACTCACCGCTTTGGGGTCCCGGAGTGATTTCCATTGAACTAACCTGGGTCCGCTTATGTGTCGGCCATCAACACTCGCAGTTTTGGCCGATTCTCGCCCGCTTTCTGGACTATTACTCACCGCTTGGGGTCCCAGCGATTTCCATAGTTGTTGAACCCTAAGGTGCGCTTATGTGTCGGCCATCAACACTCACAGTTTTGGCCGATTCTCGCCCGCTTTGTGGACTATTACTCACCGCTTTGGGGTCCCTGAGTCATTTCCATAGTTGTTGAATCTCAAGGTGCGCTTATGTGTCGGCCATCAACAATCGCAGCTTTTGCTTGATTCGCCCGCTTTGTGGACTATTACTCACCGCTTTGGGGTCCAGGAGTGATTTATAGTTGTTGAACCCCAACGTGCGCTTATGTGTCGGCCATCAACACTCACAGTTTTGGCCGATTCTCGCCCGCTTCATGGACTATTACTCACCGCTTTGGGGTCCCGGAGTCATTTCCATAGTTGTTGAACCTCAAGGTGCGCTTATGTGTCGGCCATCAACACTCGCAGTTTTGGCCGATTCTCGCCCGCTTTGTGGACTATTACTCACCGCTTTTGGGGTCCCGGAGTGATTTCCATAGTTGTTGAACCCCAAGGTGCGCTTATGTGTCGGCCATCAACACTCATAGTTTTTGGCCGATTCTCGCCCGCTTTCATGGACTATTACTCACCGCTTTGGGGTCCCGGAGTGATTTCCATGATTAACGAACCCCAAGGTCCGCTTATTGTCGGTCATCAACACTGCAGTTTTGGCCGATTCTCGCCCGCTTCTTGGACTATTACTCACCGCTTTGGGGTCCCGAGTGATTTCCATAGTTGTTGAACCCCAAGGTGCGCTTATGTGTCGGCCATCAACACTCACAGCTTTTGGCCGATTCGCCCGCTTCATGGACTATTACTCACCGCTTTGGGGTCCCGGAGTCATTTCCATAGTTGTTGAACCCTAAGGTGCGCTTATGTGTCTGGCCATCAACACTCGCAGCTTTTGGCCGATTCTGGCCCGTTTTGTGGACTATTACTCACCGTTTTGGGGTCCCAGAGTCATTTCCATAGTTTCTGAACCCCAAGGTGCGCTTATGTGCCGGTCATCAACAATCGTTGTTTTGGCCGATTCTGGCCCGTTTCATGGACTATTACTCACTGTTTTTGGGGTCCCGGAGTGATTTCCACGATTAACGTACGTGCCGGTCATCAACACTCGCAGTTTTGGCCGATTCTCGCCCGTTTCTTGGACTATTACTCACTGTTTTGGGGTCGCGGAGTCATTTCCATAGTTGTTGAACCCGAAGGTGCGCTTATGTGTCGGTCATGAACACTCACAGTTTTAGCCGATTCTGGCCCCCCATTTCAAGGACTATTACTCACCAATTTGGGGTCCCGCAGTCATTTCCATAGTTGTTCAACATCAAGGTGCGCTTATGTGTCGGCCATCAACACTCACAGTTTTGGCCGATTCTGGCCCGTTTCGTGGACTATTACTCACTGTTTGGGGGTCCCGGAGTGATTTCCATAGTTGTTGAACCCCAAGGTGCGCTTATGTGTCGGTCATCAACACTCAGTTTTGGCCGATTCTCGCCCGCTTTCATGGACTATTACTCACCGTTTTGGGGTCACTGAGTCATTTCCATAGTTCTCGAACCCCAAGGTGCGCTTATGTGTCGGTTATCAACACTCGCAGCTTTTGGCCGATTCTCGCCCGCTTTTGTGGACTATTACTCACCGCTTTGGGGTCCCGGAGTGATTTCCATAGTTGTTGAACCCTGGGGTGCGCTTATGTGTCGGCCATCAACACTCGCAGCTTTTGGCCGATTCTCGCCCGCTTCGGACTATTACTCACCGCTTTGGGGTCCCGAGTGATTTCCATAGCTGTTGAACCCCAAGGTGCGCTTATGTGTCGGGCATCAACACTCAGAGTTTTGGCCGATTCTCGCCTGCTTTGGACTATTACTCACCGCTTTGGGGTCCCGAGTGATTTCCATAGTTGTTGAACCCCAAGGTGCGCTTATGTGTTTGGCCATCAACACTCGCAGTTTTGGCCGATTCTCGCCCGCTTTCATGGACTATTACTCACCGCTTTGGGGTCCCGAGTGATTTCCATAGTTGTTGAACCCCAAGGTGCGCTTATGTGTTGGCCATCAACACTCGCAGCTTTTGGCCGATTCTCGCCCGCTTTGTGGACTATTACTCACTCCTTTGGGGTCCCGGAGTGATTTCCATAGTTGTTGAACCCCAAGGTGCGCTTATGTGTCGGCCATCAACACTCAGTTTTGGCCGATTCGCCCGCTTTGTGGACTATTACTCACCGCTTTGGGGTCCCGGAGTGATTTCCATAGTTGTTGAACCCAAGGTGCGCTTATGTGTCTGGCCATCAACACTCGCAGCTTTTGGCCGATTCTCGCCCGCTTCATGGACTATTACTCACCGCTTTGGGGTCCCGGAGTGATTTCCATAGTTGTTGAACCCAAGGTGCGCTTATGTGTCGGCCATCAACACTCGCAGCTTTTGGCCGATTCTCGCCCGCTTTCATGGACTATTACTCACCGCTTTGGGGTCCCGGAGTGATTTCCATAGTTGTTGAACCCCAAGGTGCGCTT
Organism: Aegilops bicornis; assembly: GCA_021605145.1. Lineage (NCBI taxonomy): Eukaryota > Viridiplantae > Streptophyta > Magnoliopsida > Poales > Poaceae > Aegilops > Aegilops bicornis. The sequence goes on from CM038674.1 coordinate 691,269,540, forward strand.
ATGTGTTTGGCCATCAACACTCGCAGCTTTGGCCGATTCTCGCCCGCTTCATGGACTATTACTCACTGCTTTGGGGTCCCGGAGTGATTTCCACGATTAACGAACCTCAAGGTCCGCTTATGTGTCGGCCATCAACACTGCAGCTTTTGGCCGATTCTCGCCCGCTTTCTTGGACTATTACTCACCGCTTGGGGTCCCAAGTGATTTCCATAGTTGTTGAACCCCAAGGTGCGCTTATGTGTCTGGCCATCAACACTCATAGTTTTGGCCGATTCTCGCCCGCTTTCATGGACTATTACTCACCGCTTTGGGGTCCCGAGTCATTTCCATAGTTGTTGAACCCTAAGGTGCGCTTATGTGTCTGGCCATCAACACTCGCAGCTTTGGCCGATTCTCGCCCGCTTTGTGGACTATTACTCACCGCTTTGGGGTCCCGGAGTGATTTCCATAGTTGTTGAACCCCAAGGTGCGCTTATGTGTCGGGCCATCAACACTCACAGCTTTTGGCCGATTCTCGCCCGCTTCATGGACTATTACTCACCGCTTTGGGGTCCCGGAGTGATTTCCACGATTGTTGAACCCCAGGTCCGCTTATGTGTCGGCCATCAACACTCGCAGCTTTGGCCGATTCGCCCGCTTTCTTGACTATTACTCACCGCTTTGGGGTCCCGGAGTGATTTCCATAGTTGTTGAACCCAAGGTGCGCTTATGTGTTTGGCCATCAACACTCACAGCTTTTGGCCGATTCTCGCCCGCTTTCATGGACTATTACTCACCGCTTTGGGGTCCCGGAGTCATTTCCATAGTTGTTGAACCTCAAGGTGCGCTTATGTGTCGGCCATCAACACTCGCAGTTTTGGCCGATTCTCGCCCGCTTTGTGGACTATTACTCACCGCTTTGGGGTCCCGAGTGATTTCCATAGTTGTTGAACCCCAAGGTGCGCTTATGTGTTGGCCATCAACACTCACAGCTTTTGGCCGATTCTCGCCCGCTTCGTGGACTATTACTCACCGCTTTGGGGTCCCGAGTCATTTCCATAGTTGTTGAACCTCAAGGTGCGCTTATGTGTTGGCCATCAACACTCGCAGCTTTTGGCCGATTCTCGCCCGCTTTGTGGACTATTACTCACCGCTTTTGGGGTCCCGGAGTGATTTCCATAGTTGTTGAACCCCAAGGTGCGCTTATGTGTCGGCCATCAACACTCAGCTTTTGGCCGATTCTCGCCCGCTTTCGTGGACTATTACTCACCGCTTTGGGGTCCCGAGTGATTTCCATAGTTGTTGAACCAAGGTCCGCTTACGTGTCGGCCATCAACACTCGCAGCTTTTGGCCGATTCTCGCCCGCTTCTTGGACTATTACTCACCGCTTTGGGGTCCCGGAGTGATTTCCATAGTTGTTGAACCCCAAGGTGCGCTTATGTGTCGGCCATCAACACTCATAGCTTTGGCCGATTCGCCCGCTTCATGGACTATTACTCACCGTTTTGGGGTCCTAGAGTCATTTCCATAGTTGTTGAACCCAAGGTGCCCTTATGTGTCGGCCATCAACACTCGCAGTTTTGGCCAATTCTAGCCCGTTTCTTGGACTATTACTCAACGGTTTGGGGTCCCAAAGAGATTTACAGAGTTGTAAAACCCCATGGTGCGCTTATGTGTCGGCCATCAACACTCGCAGCTTTTGGCCGATTCGCCCGCTTCATGGACTATTACTCACCGCTTTTGGGGTCCCGAGTGATTTCCATAGTTGTTGAACCCCAAGGTGCGCTTATGTGTCGGCCATCAACACTCGCAGTTTTGGCCGATTCTCGCCCTGCTTTCATGGACTATTACTCACCGCTTTGGGGTCCCGAGTGATTTCCATAGTTGTTGAACCCCAAGGTGCGCTTATGTGTCGGCCATCAACACTCGCAGTTTTGGCCGATTCGCCCGCTTTGTGGACTATTACTCACCGCTTTTGGGGTCCCGAGTGATTTCCACGTTGTTGAACCCCAAGGTGCGCTTATGTGTTGGCCATCAACACTGCAGCTTTTGGCCGATTCTCGCCCGCTTGGACTATTACTCACCGCTTGGGGTCCCGAGTGATTTCCATAGTTGTTGAACCCCAAGGTGCGCTTATGTGTCGGCCATCAACACTCACAGTTTTGGCCGATTCGCCCGCTTTCATGGACTATTACTCACCGCTTTTGGGGTCCCGGAGTGATTTCCATAGTTGTTGAACCCCAAGGTGCGCTTATGTGTCGGCCATCAACACTCGCAGCTTTTGGCCGATTCTCGCCCGCTTGTGGACTATTACTCACCGCTTTGGGGTCCCGGAGTGATTTCCATAGTTGTTGAACCCAAGGTGCGCTTATGTGTCTGGCCATCAACACTCGCAGTTTTGGCCGATTCTCGCCCGCTTTCATGGACTATTACTCACCGCTTTGGGGTCCCGGAGTGATTTCCATAGTTGTTGAACCCTCAAGGTGCGCTTATGTGTCGGCCATCAACACTCGCAGCTTTTGGCCGATTCTCGCCCGCTTTAGGACTATTACTCACCGCTTTGGGGTCCCAGTGATTTCCATAGTTGTTGAACCCCAAGGTGCGCTTATGTGTCGGCCATCAACACTCACAGTTTTGGCCGATTCTCGCCCGCTTCATGGACTATTACTCACCGCTTTGGGGTCCTGAGTGATTTCCATAGTTGTTGAACCTCAAGGTGCGCTTATGTGTTTGGCCATCAACACTCGCAGCTTTTGCCGATTCTCGCCCGCTTTGTGGACTATTACTCACCGCTTTGGGGTCCCGAGTGATTTCCATAGTTGTTGAACCCCAAGGTGCGCTTATGTGTCGGGCCATCAACACTCACAGTTTTGGCCGATTCTCGCCCGCTTTCATGGACTATTACTCACCGCTTTGGGGTCCCGGAGTCATTTCCATAGTTGTTGAACCTCAAGGTGCGCTTATGTGTCGGGCCATCAACACTCGCAGCTTTTGGCCGATTCTCGCCCGCTTTGTGGACTATTACTCACCGCTTTGGGGTCCCGGAGTGATTTCCATAGTTGTTGAACCCCAAGGTGCGCTTATGTGTCTGGCCATCAACACTCACAGCTTTTGGCCGATTCTCGCCCTGCTTTCATGGACTATTACTCACCGCTTTTGGGGTCCCTGAGTGATTTCCATAGTTGTTGAACCCCTAAGGTGCGCTTACGTGTTTGGCCATCAACACTCGCAGCTTTTGGCCGATTCTCGCCCGCTTTGGACTATTACTCACCGCTTTGGGGTCCCGAGTGATTTCCATATTTGTTGAATCCAAGGTGCGCTTATGTGTCGGTCATCAACACTCACAGTTTTGGCCGATTCTGGCCTGTTTCGTGGACTATTACTCACAGTTTTGGGGTCGCGGAGTCATTTCCATAGTTGTTGAACCCCAAGGTGCGCTTATGTGTCGGCCATCAACACTCATAGTTTTAGCCGATTCTAGCCTTTTCGTTGACTAGTACTCACCGTTTTGGGGTCCAAGAGTGATTTTCATAGTTGCTGAACCACAAGGTGCGCTTATGTGTCGGTCATCAACACACACAGTTTTGGCAGATTCTGGCCCGTTTCGTGGAATTTTACTCATTGTTTTGGGGTCCCGGAGTGATTTCCATAGTTGTTGAACCCCAAGGTGCGCTTATGTGTCTGGCCATCAACACTCATAGCTTTTGGCCGATTCGCCCGCTTCATGGACTATTACTCACCGCTTTGGGGTCCCGAGTGATTTCCATAGTTGTTGAACCCAAGGTGCGCTTATGTGTCGGCCATCAACACTCGCAGCTTTTGGCCGATTCTCGCCCGCTTTCGTGGACTATTACTCACCGCTTTGGGGTCCCGGAGTGATTTCCATAGTTGTTGAACCTCAAGGTGCGCTTATGTGTTTGGTCATCAACACTCGTCGTTTAGGCCGATTCTGGCCCGTTTCGTGGACTATTACTCACCGTTTTGGCGTCCCGGAGTCATTTCCATAGTTGTTGAACCCCATGGTGTGCTTATGTGTCGGTCATCAACACTCGTCGTTTAGGCCGATTCTGGCCCGTTTCGTGGACTATTACTCACCGTTTTGGCGTCCCGGAGTGATGTCCATAGTTGTTAAACCCCCAACGTGCGCTTACGTGTCGGTCATCAACACTCGCAGTTTTGGCCGATTCTGGCCCGTTTCCTGGACTATTACTCAGTGTTTTGGGGTCCCGGAGTCATTTCCATAGTTGTTGAACCCCAAGGTGCGCTTATGTGTCGGTCATCAATACTCACAGTTTTGGCCGATTCTGGCCCGTTTCGTGGACTATTACTCACTGTTTTGGGGTCCCGGAGTGATTTCAAAGATTAACGAACCCTGGGGTCCGTTTACCTGTCGGCCATCAACACTCGCAGTTTTGGCCGCTTCTAGCCCGCTTTTGACTATTACTCACCGCTTGGGGTCCCGAGTGATTTCCATAGTTGTTGAACCCCAAGGTGCGCTTATGTGTCTGGCCATCAACACTCACAGCTTTTGGCCGATTCTCGCCCGCTTTCATGGACTATTACTCACCGCTTTGGGGTCCTGAGTCATTTCCATAGTTGTTGAACCCCAAGGTGCGCTTATGTGTCGGCCATCAACAATCGCAGTTTTGGCCGATTCTCGCCCGCTTTTGTGGACTATTACTCACCGCTTTGGGGTCCCGGAGTGATTTCCATAGTTGTTGACCCCCAAGGTGCGCTTATGTGTTTGGCCATCAACACCCGCAGTTTTGGCAGATTCTGGCCCGTTTCGTGGACTATTACTCACCGTTTTGGGGTCGCGGAGTCATTTCCGCAGTTGTTGAACCCCAAGGTGCGCTTATGTGTCGGTCATCAAGACTCACAGTTTTGGCCGATTCTAGACCGTTTCGTAGACTATTACTCACTCTTTTGGGGTCCCGGAGTGATTTCCATAGTTGTTGAACCCCAAGGTGCGCTTATGTGTCTGGCCATCAACACTCACAGCTTTTGGCCGATTCTCGCCCGCTTTCATGGACTATTACTCACCGCTTTGGGGTCCCTGAGTGATTTCCACGATTAATCTAACCCAAGGTCCGCTTATGTGTCTGGTCATCAACACTCGCAGTTTTGGCCGATTCTCGCCCGTTTCTTGGACTATTACTCACCTTTGTGGTTCCCGAAGCGATTTCCGTAGTTGTTGAACCCCAAGGTGCGCTTATGTGTCGGTCATCAACAATCGCAATTTTGGCCGATTCTGGCCCATTTTGTGGACTATTACTCACTGTTTTGGGGTCCAGGAGTGATTTCCATAGTTGTTGAACCCAAGGTGCGCTTATGTGTCGGCCATCAACACTCGCAGCTTTTGGCCGATTCTCGCCCGCTTTCATGGACTATTACTCACCGCTTTGGGGTCCCGAGTGATTTCCATAGTTGTTGAACCCCAAGGTGCGCTTATGTGTCTGGCCATCAACACTCACAGCTTTTGGCCGATTCTCGCCTGCTTTCATGGACTATTACTCACCGCTTTGGGGTCCCGGAGTGATTTCCATAGTTGTTGAACCCCAAGGTGCGCTTATGTGTCGGGCCATCAACACTCACAGTTTTGGCCGATTCTCGCCCGCTTTCGGACTATTACTCACTCCTTTGGGGTCCCGGAGTGATTTCCATAGTTGTTGAACCCCAAGGTGCGCTTATGTGTCGGCCATCAACACTCGCAGCTTTTGGCCGATTCTCGCCCGCTTTTGTGGACTATTACTCACTTCTTTGGGGTCCCGGAGTGATTTCCATAGTTGTTGAACCCCAAGGTGCGCTTATGTGTCGGTCATCAACACTGCAGCTTTGGCCGATTCTCGCCCGCTTCTTGGACTATTACTCACCGCTTTGGGGTCCCAAGTGATTTCCATAGTTGTTGAACCCCAAGGTGCGCTTATGTGTCGGCCATCAACACTCACAGCTTTTGGCCGATTCTCGCCCGCTTCATGGACTATTACTCACCGCTTTGGGGTCCCGGAGTGATTTCCATAGTTGTTGAACCCCAAGGTGCGCTTATGTGTTTGGCCATCAACACTCGCAGCTTTTGGCCGATTCTCGCCCGCTTGTGGACTATTACTCACCGCTTTGGGGTCCCGAGTGATTTCCATAGTTGTTGAACCCCAAGGTGCGCTTATGTGTCGGCCATCAACACTCAGCTTTTGGCCGATTCTCGCCCGCTTTCATGGACTATTACTCACCGCTTTGGGGTCCCGAGTCATTTCCATAGTTTTTGAACCCCAAGGTGCGCTTACTTGTCGGTCATCAACACTCGCAGTTTTGGCAAATTCTGACCCGCTTCGTGGACTATTACTCACCGTTTTGGGGTCCCGAAGTGATTTCCATAGTTGTTGAACCCCAAGGTGCACTTATGTGTCGGTCATCAACACTCGCAGTTTTGCCAGATTCTGGCCTGTTTCATAGACTATTACTCACTGTTCTGGGGTCTCGAAGCGATTTCCATAGTTTTTGAACCCCAAGGTGCGCTTACTTGTCGGTCATCAACACTCGCAGTTTTGGCAAATTCTGACCCGCTTCGTGGACTATTACTCACCGTTTTGGGGTCCCGAAGTGATTTCCATAGTTGTTGAACCCCAAGGTGCACTTACGTGTCGGCCATAACCACTCACAGCTTTTGGCCGATTCTCGCCCGCTTTCATGGACTATTACTCACCGCTTTGGGGTCCCGGAGTGATTTCCACGATTGTTGAACCTCAAGGTGCGCTTATGTGTCGGTCATCAACACTCGCAGCTTTTGGCCGATTCGCCCGCTTCTTGGACTATTACTCACCGCTTTTGGGGTCCCAAAGTGATTTCCATAGTTGTTGAACCTCAAGGTGCGCTTATGTGTCGGCCATCAACACTCACAGTTTTGGCCGATTCTCGCCCGCTTTCGTGGACTATTACTCACTGTTTTGGGGTCCCGGAGTGATTTCCATAGCTGTTGAACCCCAAGGTGCGCTTATGTGTCGGCCATCAACACTCACAGTTTTGGCCGAATCTGGCCCGTTTCATGGACTATTACTCACTGTTTTGGGCTCCCGGAGTGATTTCCATAGCTGTTGAACCCCAAGGTGCGCTTATGTGTCGGCCATCAACACTCACAGTTTTGGCCGAATCTGGCCAATTTCATGGACTATTAGTCACGGGTTTGGGGTCCCGGAGTGATTTCCATAGTTGTTGAACCCAAGGTGCGCTTATGTGTCGGCCATCAACACTCATAGTTTTGGCCGATTCTCGCCTGCTTTGTGGACTATTACTCACCGCTTTGGGGTCCCGAGTGATTTCCATAGTTGTTGAACCCCAAGGTGCGCTTATGTGTCAGTCATCAATACTCACAGTTTTGGCCTATTCTGGCCCGTTTCATGGACAATTACTCACTGTTTTGGGGTCCAGGAGTGATTTCCACGATTAACGAACCTGGGGTCCGTTTACGTGTCGGTCATCAACACTCGCAGTTTTGGCCGATTCTGGCCCGTTTCTTGGACTATTCCTCACCGTTGTGGGGTCCCGAAGCGATTTCCATAGTTGTTGAACCCCAAGGTGCGCTTATGTGTCGGTCATCAACACTCACAGTTTTGGCCGATTCTTGCCCGCTTTCATGGACTATTACTCACCGCTTTGGGGTCCCGGAGTGATTTTCATAGTTGTTGAACCCCAAGGTGCGCTTATGTGTCGGTCATCAACACTCACAGTTTTGGCCGATTCTAGACCGTTTCGTAGACTATTACTCACTCTTTTGGGGTCCCGGAGTGATTTCCATAGTTGTTGAACCCCAAGGTGCGCTTATGTGTCGGTCTTCAACACTCACAGTTATGGCCGATTCTGGCCCGTTTCGTGGACTATTACTCACTGTTTTGGGGTCCCGGAGTGATTTCCACGATTAACGAACCCTGGGGAGCGTTTACGTGTCGTCATAAACACTCGCAGTTTTGGCCGATACTGGCCCGTTTCGTGGACTATTACTCACCGTTTTGGGGTCCCGGAGTCATTTCCATAGTTGTTGAACCCCAAGGTGCGCTTATGTGTCGGGCCATCAACACTCACAGTTTTGGCCGATTCTCGCCCGCTTTCATGGACTATTACTCACCGCTTTGGGGTCCCGAGTCATTTCCATAGTTGTTGAACCTCAAGGTGCGCTTATGTGTCGGCCATCAACAATCGCAGTTTTGGCCGATTCTCGCCCGCTTTGTGGACTATTACTCACCGCTTTGGGGTCCCGGAGTGATTTCCATAGTTGTTGAACCCCAAGGTGCGCTTATGTGTTTGGCCATCAACACTCACAGCTTTTGGCCGATTCGCCCGCTTCATGGACTATTACTCACCGCTTTGGGGTCCCGAGTGATTTCCATAGTTGTTGAACCTCAAGGTGCGCTTATGTGTCGGTCATCAACACCCGCAGTTTTGGCCGATTCTGACCCGTTTCGTGGACTATTACTCACTGTTTTGGGGTCCCGGAGTGATTTCCATAGTTGTTGAACCCCAAGGTGCGCTTATGTGTCGGTCATCAACACTCACAGTTTTGGCCGATTCTGGCCCGTTTTGTGGACTATTACTCACTGTTTTGGGGTCCCGGAGTGATTTCCACGATTAACGAACCCCAAGGTGCGCTTACGTGTCGGTCATCAACACTCGCAGTTTTGGCCGATTCTGGCCCGTTTCTTGGACTATTACTCACCATTTTGGGGTCCCAAAGTGATTTCCATAGTTGTTGAACCTCAAGGTGCGCTTATGTGTCGGCCATCAACACTCATAGTTTTGGCCGATTCGCCCGCTTTCATGGACTATTACTCACCGCTTTGGGGTCCCGAGTCATTTCCATAGTTGTTGAACCTCAAGGTGCGCTTATGTGTCGGCCATCAACACTCGCAGCTTTTGGCCGATTCTCGCCTGCTTTCATGGACTATTACTCACCGCTTTGGGGTCCCGAGTGATTTCCATAGTTGTTGAACCTCAAGGTGCGCGCTTATGTGTCGGCCATCAACACTCAGCTTTTGGCCGATTCTCGCCCGCTTCATGGACTATTACTCACCGCTTTGGGGTCCCGAGTCATTTCCATAGTTGTTGAACCCCAAGGTGCGCTTATGTGTCGGTCATCAACACTCGCAGCTTTTGGCCGATTCTCGCCCGCTTTCATGGACTATTACTCACCGCTTTTGGGGTCCCGAGTGATTTCCATAGTTGTTGAACCCCAAGGTGCGCTTATGTGTCGGCCATCAACACTCGCAGCTTTGGCCGATTCTCGCCCGCTTTCGTGGACTATTACTCACCGTTTTGGGGTCCCGGAGTGATTTCCACGATTAACGAACCCCGGGTCGCGCGTACGTGTCGGTCATCAACACTCGCAGTTTTGGCCGATTCTGACCCGTTTCTTGGACTATTACTCACTGTTTTGGGGTCCCGAAGCGATTACCATAGTTGTTGAACCACAAGGTGCGCTTATGTGTCGGTCATCAACACTCACAGTTTTGGCCGATTCTGGCCCGTTTCGTGGACTATTACTCACAGTTTTGGGGTCCCGGAGTCATTTCCATAGTTGTTGAACCCCAAGGTGCGCTTATGTGTCGGCCATCAACACTCATACTTTTGGCCGATTCTCGCCCGCTTGTGGACTATTACTCACCGCTTTGGGGTCCCGAGTGATTTCCATAGTTGTTGAACCCCAAGGTGCGCTTATGTGTCTGGCCATCAACACTCGCAGTTTTGGCCGATTCTCGCCCGCTTTCATGGACTATTACTCACCGCTTTGGGGTCCCGGAGTGATTTCCATAGTTGTTGAACCCCAAGGTGCGCTTATGTGTCGGCCATCAACACTCGCAGCTTTGGCCGATTCTCGCCCGCTTTTGGACTATTACTCACCGCTTTGGGGTCCCGAGTGATTTCCATAGTTGTTGAACCCCAAGGTGCGCTTATGTGTCTGGCCATCAACACTCACAGTTTTGGCCGATTCTCGCCCGCTTTCATGGACTATTACTCACCGCTTTTGGGGTCCCGAGTGATTTCCATAGTTGTTGAACCTCAAGGTGCGCTTATGTGTCGGCCATCAACACTCGCAGTTTTGGCCGATTCTCGCCCGCTTTGTGGACTATTACTCACCGCTTTGGGGTCCCGAGTGATTTCCATAGTCGTTGAACCCCAAGGTGCGCTTATGTGTCGGCCATCAACACTCACAGTTTTGGCCGATTCTGACCCGCTTCGTGGACAACTCACCGTTTTGGGGTCCCGGAGTCATTTCCATAGTTGTTGAACCCAAGGTGCGCTTATGTGTCGGCCATCAACACTCGCAGCTTTTGGCCGATTCTCGCCCGCTTTTGTGGACTATTACTCACCGCTTTGGGGTCCCGGAGTGATTTCCATAGTTGTTGAACCCCAAGGTGCGCTTATGTGTCGGCCATCAACACTCACAGTTTTGGCCGATTCTCGCCCGCTTTCATGGACTATTACTCACCGCTTTGGGGTCCCGGAGTGATTTCCATAGTTGTTGAACCTCAAGGTGCGCTTACGTGTTTGGTCATCAACACTCGCAGCTTTTGGCCGATTCGCCCGCTTCATGGACTATTACTCACCGCTTGGGGTCCCGGAGTGATTTCCATAGTTGTTGAACCCAAGGTGCGCTTATGTGTCGGCCATCAACACTCATAGTTTTGGCCGATTCTCGCCCGCTTTCATGGACTATTACTCACCGCTTTGGGGTCCCGGAGTGATTTCCATAGTTGTTGAACCCCAAGGTGCGCTTATGTGTCGGCCATCAACACTCGCAGTTTTGGCCGATTCTCGCCCGCTTTCATGGACTATTACTCACCGCTTTGGGGTCCCGGAGTGATTTCCATAGTTGTTGAACCTCAAGGTGCGCTTATGTGTCGGGCCATCAACACTCGCAGCTTTTGGCCGATTCTCGCCCGCTTCATGGACTATTACTCACCGCTTTGGGGTCCCGGAGTGATTTTATAGTTGTTGAACCCCAAGGTGCGCTTATGTGTCGGCCATCAACACTCGCAGTTTTGGCCGATTCTCGCCCGCTTTCGTGGACTATTACTCACCGCTTTGGGGTCCCGAGTGATTTCCATAGTTGTTGAACCTCAAGGTGCGCTTATGTGTCGGCCATCAACACTCGCAGTTTTGGCCGATTCTCGCCCGCTTTGTGGACTATTACTCACCGCTTTGGGGTCCTGAGTGATTTCCACGATTAACGAACCCAAGGTGCGCTTATGTGTCGGCCATCAACACTCGCAGCTTTTGGCCGATTCTCGCCCGCTTTCATGGACTATTACTCACCGCTTTGGGGTCCCGAGTGATTTCCATAGTTGTTGAACCCTCAAGGTGCGCTTATGTGTCGGCCATCAACACTCACAGTTTTGGCCGATTCTCGCCCGCTTTCATGGACTATTACTCACCGCTTTGGGGTCCCGGAGTGATTTCCATAGTTGTTGAACCTCAAGGTGCGCTTATGTGTCGGCCATCAACACTCGCAGTTTTGGCCGATTCTCGCCCGCTTCATGGACTATTACTCACCGCTTTGGGGTCCCGAGTGATTTTATAGTTGTTGAACCCCAAGGTGCGCTTATGTGTCGGCCATCAACACTCACAGCTTTTGGCCGATTCTCCCGCTTGTGGACTATTACTCACCGCTTTGGGGTCCCGAGTGATTTCCATAGTTGTTGAACCCCAAGGTGCGCTTATGTGTCTGGCCATCAACACTCGCAGTTTTGGCCGATTCTCGCCCGCTTTGTGGACTATTACTCACCGCTTTGGGGTCCCGGAGTGATTTCCATAGTTGTTGAACCCCTAAGGTGCGCTTATGTGTCGGCCATCAACACTCACAGCTTTTGGCCGATTCTCGCCCGCTTTCATGGACTATTACTCACCGCTTTGGGGTCCCGGAGTGATTTCCATAGTTGTTGAACCTCAAGGTGCGCTTATGTGTCGGCCATCAACACTCGCAGCTTTGGCCGATTCGCCCGCTTTGTGGACTATTACTCACCGCTTTTGGGGTCCCGGAGTGATTTCCATAGTTGTTGAACCCCAAGGTGCGCTTATGTGTCTGGCCATCAACACTCACAGCTTTTGGCCGATTCGCCCGCTTTGTGGACTATTACTCACCGCTTTGGGGTCCCGGAGTGATTTCCATAGTTGTTGAACCCCGGGTGCGCTTATGTGTCGGCCATCAACACTCGCAGCTTTTGGCCGATTCGCCCGCTTCTTGGACTATTACTCACCGCTTTGGGGTCCCGAGTGATTTCCATAGTTGTTGAACCCCAAGGTGCGCTTATGTGTCGGCCATCAACACTAACAGTTTTGGCCGATTCTGGCCCGTTTAATGGACTATTACTCACCGTTTTGGGGTCCCGGAGTCATTTTCATAGTTGTCGAACCCCAAGGTGCGATTATGTGTCGGTCATCAACACTCGCAGTTTTGGCCGATTCTGGCCCGTTTCTTGGACTATTACTCACCGTTTTGGGGTCCCGGAGTGATTTCCATAGTTGTTGAACCCCAAGGTGCGCTTATGTGTCTGGCCATCAACACTCACAGCTTTTGGCCGATTCTCGCCCGCTTCATGGACTATTACTCACCGCTTTGGGGTCCCGAGTGATTTCCATAGTTGTTGAACCTCAAGGTGCGCTTATGTGTCGGCCATCAACACTCGCAGTTTTGGCCGATTCTCGCCCGCTTCATGGACTATTACTCACCGCTTTGGGGTCCCGAGTGATTTCCATAGTTGTTGAACCCCAAGGTGCGCTTATGTGTCTGTCATCAACACTCGCAGTTTGGGCCGATTCTCGCCCGCTTGTGGACTATTACTCACCGCTTTGGGGTCCCGGAGTGATTTCCACGATTAACGAAACCCCGGGTCCGCTTATGTGTCGGCCATCAACACTCGCAGCTTTGGCCGATTCGCCCGCTTCTTGGACTATTACTCACCGCTTTGGGGTCCCGAGTGATTTCCATAGCTGTTGAACCCCAAGGTGCGCTTATGTGTCGGCAATCAACACTCACAGTTTTGGCCGATTCTCGCCTGCTTCATGGACTATTACTCACCGCTTTGGGGTCCCTGAGTCATTTCCATAGTTGTTGAACCCCAAGGTGCGCTTATGTGTCTGGCCATCAACACTCGCAGTTTTGGCCGATTCGCCCGCTTTGTGGACTATTACTCACCGCTTTGGGGTCCCGAGTGATTTCCATAGTTGTTGAACCCTCAAGGTGCGCTTATGTGTCTGGCCATCAACACTCGCAGTTTTGGCCGATTCGCCCGCTTTCATGGACTATTACTCACCGCTTTGGGGTCCCGGAGTGATTTCCTTCGTTGTTGAACCCCAAGGTGCGCTTATGTGTCGGCCATCAACACTCGCAGTTTTGGCCGATTCTCGCCCGCTTTCGACTATTACTCACCGCTTTTGGGGTCCCGATTTCCATAGTTGTTGAACCCCAAGGTGCGCTTATGTGCTTTGGCCATCAACACTCACAGCTTTTGGCCGATTCTCGCCCGCTTTCATGGACTATTACTCACCGCTTTGGGGTCCCGAGTGATTTCCATAGTTGTTGAACCCCAAGGTGCGCTTATGTGTCGGCCATCAACACTCGCAGCTTTTGGCCGATTCTCGCCCGCTTTGTGGACTATTACTCACCGCTTTGGGGTCCCGAGTGATTTCCATAGTTGTTGAACCCCAAGGTGCGCTTATGTGTCGGGCCATCAACACTTCGCAGCTTTTGGCCGATTCTCGCCCGCTTTCATGGACTATTACTCACCGCTTTGGGGTCCCGAGTGATTTCCATAGTTGTTGAACCCCAAGGTGCGCTTATGTGTCGGCCATCAACACTCATAGTTTTGGCCGATTCTCGCCCGCTTTCATGGACTATTACTCACCGCTTTGGGGTCCCGAGTGATTTCCATAGTTGTTGAACCTCAAGGTGCGCTTATGTGTCTGGCCATCAACACTCGCAGCTTTTGGCCGATTCTCGCCCGCTTTGTGGACTATTACTCACCGCTTTGGGGTCCCGAGTGATTTCCATAGTTGTTGAACCCTAAGGTGCGCTTATGTGTCGGCCATCAACACTCACAGTTTTGGCCGATTCTCGCCCGCTTCATGGACTATTACTCACCGCTTTGGGGTCCCGGAGTGATTTCCACGTTGTTGAACCCCAAGGTGCGCTTATGTGTCTGGCCATCAACACTCGCAGCTTTGGCCGATTCGCCCGCTTTTGGACTATTACTCACCGCTTTGGGGTCCCGAGTGATTTCCATAGTTGTTGAACCCTAAGGTGCGCTTATGTGTCGGCCATCAACACTCAGCTTTTGGCCGATTCTCGCCCGCTTGTGGACTATTACTCACCGCTTTGGGGTCCCGGAGTGATTTCCATAGTTGTTGAACCTCAAGGTGCGCTTATGTGTCGGCCATCAACACTCGCAGCTTTTGGCCGATTCGCCCGCTTCATGGACTATTACTCACCGCTTTGGGGTCCCGAGTGATTTCCATAGTTGTTGAACCCCAAGGTGCGCTTATGTGTCGGCCATCAACACTCACAGCTTTTGGCCGATTCTGGCCCGCTTTCATGGACTATTACTCACCGCTTTGGGGTCCCGAGTCATTTCCATAGTTGTTGAACCCCAAGGTGCGCTTATGTGTCGGCCATCAACACTCGCAGTTTTGGCCGATTCTCGCCCGCTTTCATGGACTATTACTCACCGCTTTGGGGTCCCGAGTGATTTCCATAGTTGTTGAACCCTAAGGTGCGCTTATGTGTCGGCCATCAACACTCACAGTTTTGGCCGATTCGCCCGCTTCATGGACTATTACTCACCGCTTTGGGGTCCCGGAGTGATTTCCACGATTGTTGAACCCAAGGTGCGCTTATGTGTCGGCCATCAACACTCGCAGCTTTGGCCGATTCTCGCCCGCTTTTGGACTATTACTCACCGCTTTGGGGTCCCGGAGTGATTTCCATAGTTGTTGAACCCCAAGGTGCGCTTATGTGTTTGGCCATCAACACTCACAGCTTTTGGCCGATTCTCGCCCGCTTCATGGACTATTACTCACCGCTTTGGGGTCCCGAGTCATTTCCATAGTTGTTGAACCCCAAGGTGCGCTTATGTGTCTGGCCATCAACACTCGCAGTTTTGGCCGATTCGCCCGCTTTTGTGGACTATTACTCACCGCTTTTGGGGTCCCGAGTGATTTCCATAGTTGTTGAACCCCAAGGTGCGCTTATGTGTCGGCCATCAACACTCAGCTTTTGGCCGATTCTCGCCCGCTTCATGGACTATTACTCACCGCTTTGGGGTCCCGGAGTGATTTCCATAGTTGTTGAACCCCAAGGTGCGCTTATGTGTCGGCCATCAACACTCGCAGTTTTGGCCGATTCTCGCCCGCTTTTGTGGACTATTACTCACCGCTTTGGGGTCCCGAGTGATTTCCATAGTTGTTGAACCCCAAGGTGCGCTTATGTGTCGGCCATCAACACTCACAGTTTTGGCCGATTCTCGCCCGCTTTCATGGACTATTACTCACCGCTTTGGGGTCCTGAGTGATTTCCATAGTTGTTGAACCTCAAGGTGCGCTTATGTGTCTGGCCATCAACACTCGCAGTTTTGGCCGATTCGCCCGCTTTTGTGGACTATTACTCACCGCTTTTGGGGTCCCGAGTGATTTCCATAGTTGTTGAACCCCAAGGTGCGCTTATGTGTCTGGCCATCAACACTCACAGTTTTGGCCGATTCTCGCCCGCTTCATGGACTATTACTCACCGCTTTGGGGTCCTGAGTGATTTCCATAGTTGTTGAACCTCAAGGTGCGCTTATGTGTCGGCCATCAACACTCGCAGCTTTTGGCCGATTCGCCCGCTTTGTGGACTATTACTCACCGCTTTGGGGTCCCGGAGTGATTTCCATAGTTGTTGAACCTCAAGGTGCGCTTATGTGTCGGCCATCAACACTCAGTTTTGGCCGATTCTCGCCTGCTTTCATGGACTATTACTCACCGCTTTGGGGTCCCGAGTCATTTCCATAGTTGTTGAACCTCAAGGTGCGCTTATGTGTCGGGCCATCAACACTCGCAGCTTTTGGCCGATTCGCCCGCTTTGTGGACTATTACTCACCGCTTTTGGGGTCCTGAGTGATTTCCATAGTTGTTGAACCCCGGGTGCGCTTATGTGTCGGCCATCAACACTCGCAGTTTTGGCCGATTCTCGCCCGCTTTTGTGGACTATTACTCACCGCTTTGGGGTCCCGGAGTGATTTCCATAGTTGTTGAACCCAAGGTGCGTTTATGTTTCGGTCATCAACTCTCGTAGTATTGGCTGATTCCGACCCGTTTCATGGACTATTACTCACTAATTTGGCGTCCCTGAGCGATTTCCATAGTTGTTGAACCCCAAGGTGCGCTTATGTGTCGGTCATCAACACTCGCAGTTTTGGCCGATTCTGGCCCGTTACTTGGACTATTACTCACTGTTGTGGGGTCCCGAAGCGATTTCCATAGTTGTTGAACCCCAAGGTGCGCTTATGTGTCGGTCATCAACACTCGCAGTTTTGGCCGATTCTGGCCCGTTTCTTGGACTATTACTCACCGTTGTGGGGTCTCGAAGCGATTACCATAGTTGATGAATCCCAAGGTGCGCTTATGTGTGGGTCATCAACACTCACAGTTTTGGCCGATTCTGGCCCGTTTTTGGACTATTACTCACCGCTTTGGGGTCCCGAGTGATTTCCATAGTTGTTGAACCTCAAGGTGCGCTTATGTGTCTGGCCATCAACACTCGCAGTTTTGGCCGATTCTCGCCCGCTTTCATGGACTATAACTCACCGATTTGGCGTCCCGGAGTGATTTCCATAGTTGTTGAAACCCTCAAGGTGCGCTTATGTCTGGCCATCAACACTCGCAGCTTTTGGCCGATTCTCGCCCGCTTTGTGGACTATTACTCACCGCTTTTGGGGTCCCGGAGTGATTTCCATAGCTGTTGAACCCCAAGGTGCGCTTATGTGTCGGCCATCAACACTCACAGCTTTGGCCGATTCTCGCCCGCTTGTGGACTATTACTCACCGCTTTGGGGTCCCGGAGTGATTTCCATAGTTGTTGAACCCCAAGGTGCGCTTATGTCGGCCATCAACACTCGCAGCTTTTGGCCGATTCGCCCGCTTTGTGGACTATTACTCACCGCTTTGGGGTCCCGAGTGATTTCCATAGTTGTTGAACCCCAAGGTGCGCTTATGTGTCGGCCATCAACACTCGCAGCTTTTGGCCGATTCTCGCCCGCTTGTGGACTATTACTCACCGCTTTGGGGTCCTGAGTGATTTCCATAGTTGTTGAACCCCAAGGTGCGCTTATGTGTCGGCCATCAACACTCACAGCTTTTGGCCGATTCTCGCCCGCTTGTGGACTATTACTCACCGCTTTGGGGTCCCGGAGTGATTTCCATAGTTGTTGAACCCTAAGGTGCGCTTATGTGTCTGGCCATCAACACTCGCAGCTTTTGGCCGATTCTCGCCCGCTTTGTGGACTATTACTCACCGCTTTGGGGTCCCGAGTGATTTCCATAGTTGTTGAACCTCAAGGTGCGCTTATGTGTCGGCCATCAACACTCACAGCTTTGGCCGATTCTCGCCCGCTTCATGGACTATTACTCACCGCTTTTGGGGTCCCGAGTGATTTCCATAGTTGTTGAACCTCTGTCGCTTATGTGTTGGCCATCAACACTCGCAGCTTTTGGCCGATTCTCGCCCGCTTTGGGACTATTACTCACCGCTTTGGGGTCCCGAGTGATTTCCATAGTTGTTGAACCCTCAAGGTGCGCTTATGTGTCGGCCATCAACACTCGCAGTTTTGGCCGATTCGCCCGCTTTGTGGACTATTACTCACCGCTTTGGGGTCCCGAGTCATTTCCATAGTTGTTGAACCCAAGGTGCGCTTATGTGTCGGTCATCAACACTCGCAGCTTTTGGCCGATTCTCGCCCGCTTTGTGGACTATTACTCACCGTTTGGGGTCCCGGAGTGATTTCCATAGTTGTTGAACCCCAAGGTGCGCTTATGTGTTTGGCCATCAACACTCACAGCTTTTGGCCGATTCTCGCCCGCTTTGTGGACTATTACTCACCGCTTTGGGGTCCCGGAGTGATTTCCATAGTTGTTGAACCTCAAGGTGCGCTTATGTGTTGGCCATCAACACTCGCAGTTTTGGCCGATTCGCCCGCTTGGGACTATTACTCACCGTTTTGGGGTCCCGGAGTGATTTCCACATTTGTTGAACCCCAAGGTGCGCTTATGTGTCGGCCATCAACACTCATAGTTTTGGCCTATTCTGGCCCGTTTCATGGACTATTACTCACCGCTTTGGGGTCCCGAGTCATTTCCATAGTTGTTGAACCCCAAGGTGCGCTTATGTGTCGGCCATCAACAATCACAGTTTTTGCCGATTCTGGCCCGTTTTGTGGACTATTACTCACAGTTTTGGGGTCCAGGAGTGATTTCCATAGTTGTTGAACCCCAAGGTGCGCTTATGAGTCGGTCATCAGTACTCACAGTTTTGGCCTATTCAGGCCCGTTTCGTCGACTATTACTCACTGCTTTGGGGTCCCGGATTGATTTCAAAGATTAACGAACCTAGGTCCGCTTATGTGTCGGCCATCAACACTCGCAGCTTTGGCCGATTCTCGCCCGCTTTTGACTATTACTCACCGCTTTGGGGTCCCGAGTGATTTCCATAGTTGTTGAACCCTAAGGTGCGCTTATGTGTCGGCCATCAACACTCACAGTTTTGGCCGATTCTCGCCCGCTTGTGGACTATTACTCACCGCTTTGGGGTCCCGAGTCATTTCCATAGTTGTTGAACCTCAAGGTGCGCTTATGTGTCGGCCATCAACACTCGCAGTTTTGGCCGATTCTCGCCCGCTTTGTGGACTATTACTCACCGCTTTGGGGTCCCGAGTGATTTCCATAGTTGTTGAACCCAAGGTGCGCTTATG
This sequence comes from Aegilops bicornis, assembly GCA_021605145.1. Classification (NCBI taxonomy): domain Eukaryota; kingdom Viridiplantae; phylum Streptophyta; class Magnoliopsida; order Poales; family Poaceae; genus Aegilops; species Aegilops bicornis. Next base: position 691,288,503 of record CM038674.1, read on the forward strand.
TGTCGGCCATCAACACTCACAGTTTTGGCCGATTCTCGCCCGCTTTCATGGACTATTACTCACCGCTTTGGGGTCCCGGAGTGATTTCCATAGTTGTTGAACCTCAAGGTGCGCTTATGTGTCGGTCATCAACACTCGCAGCTTTGGCCGATTCTCGCCCGCTTTTGTGGACTATTACTCACCGCTTTGGGGTCCCGGAGTGATTTCCATAGCTGTTGAACCCCAAGGTGCGCTTATGTGTCGGCCATCAACACTCAGCTTTTGGCCGATTCTCGCCCGCTTCATGGACTATTACTCACCGCTTTGGGGTCCCGGAGTGATTTCCATAGTTGTTGAACCCTGGGTCCGCTTATGTGTCGGCCATCAACACTCGCAGCTTTTGGCCGATTCTCGCCCGCTTTGGACTATTACTCACCAATTTGGGGTCCCGCAGTCATTTCCATAGTTGTTCAACCCCAAGGTGCGTTTACGTGTCGGTCATCAACACTCGCAGTTTTGGCCGATTCTTGCCCGTTTCATGGACTATTACTCACATTTTTGGGGTCCCGGAGTCATTTCGATAGTTGTTTGACCCAAAGGTGCGCTTATGTGTCGTCCATCAACACTCACAGTTTTGGCCAATTCTGGCCCGTTTTGTGGACTATTACTCACTGTTTTGGGGTCCAGGAGTGATTTTCATAGTTGTTGAACCCCAAGGTGCGCTTACGTGTCGGTCATCAACACTCGCAGTTTGGGCCGATTCTGGCCCGTTTCGTTAACTATTACTCGCTGTTTTGGGGGGTCCCGGAGTGATTTTCACGATTAACGAACCCTGGGGTGCGTTTACGTGTCGGTCATCAACACTCGCAGTTTTGGCCGATTCTGGCCCGTTTCTTGGACTATTAGTCACAGTTTTGGGGTCCCGAAGCGATTTCCATAGTTGTTGAACCCCAATGTGCGCTTATGTGTCTGGCCATCAACACTCACAGCTTTGGCCGATTCTCGCCCGCTTCATGGACTATTACTCACCGCTTTGGGGTCCCGAGTCATTTCCATAGTTGTTGAACCTCAAGGTGCGCTTATGTGTCGGCCATCAACACTCGCAGTTTTGGCCGATTCGCCCGCTTTTGTGGACTATTACTCACCGCTTTGGGGTCCCGAGTGATTTCCATAGTTGTTGAACCCAAGGTGCGCTTATGTGTCGGCCATCAACACTCACAGTTTTGGCCGATTCTCGCCCGCTTTCATGGACTATTACTCACCGTTTTGGGGTCCCGTAGCGATTTCCATAGTTGTTGAACCTCAAGGTGCGCTTATGTGTCGGTCATCAACACTCGCAGTTTTGGCCGATTCGCCCGCTTTTGTGGACTATTACTCACCGCTTTGGGGTCCCGAGTGATTTTATAGTTGTTGAACCCCAAGGTGCGCTTATGTGTCGGGCCATCAACACTCACAGCTTTTGGCCGATTCTCGCCCGCTTCATGGACTATTACTCACCGCTTTGGGGTCCCGGAGTGATTTCCATAGTTGTTGAACCTCAAGGTGCGCTTATGTGTCTGGCCATCAACACTCGCAGTTTTGGCCGATTCTCGCCCGCTTTGTGGACTATTACTCACCGCTTTGGGGTCCCGGAGTGATTTCCATAGTTGTTGAACCCCAAGGTGCGCTTATGTGTCGGCCATCAACACTCAGCTTTTGGCCGATTCTCGCCCGCTTCATGGACTATTACTCACCGCTTTGGGGTCCCGGAGTGATTTCCATAGTTGTTGAACCTCAAGGTGCGCTTATGTGTCTGGCCATCAACACTCGCAGTTTTGGCCGATTCTCGCCCGCTTTGTGGACTATTACTCACCGCTTTGGGGTCCCGGAGTGATTTCCATAGTTGTTGAACCCCAAGGTGCGCTTATGTGTCTGGCCATCAACACTCACAGTTTTGGCCGATTCTCGCCCGCTTTCATGGACTATTACTCACCGCTTTTGGGGTCCCGAGTGATTTCCATAGTTGTTGAACCTCAAGGTGCGCTTATGTGTCGGCCATCAACACTCGCAGCTTTTGGCCGATTCTCGCCCGCTTTGTGGACTATTACTCACCGCTTTGGGGTCCCGGAGTGATTTCCATAGTTGTTGAACCCCAAGGTGCGCTTATGTCGGTCATCAACACTCGCAGCTTTTGGCCGATTCGCCCGCTTTTGTGGACTATTACTCACCGCTTTGGGGTCCCGAGTGATTTCCATAGTGGTTGAACCCCAAGGTGCGCTTATGTGTCGGTCATCAACACTCATAGTTTTGGCCGATTCGCCCGCTTTGTGGACTATTACTCACCGCTTTGGGGTCCCGGAGTCATTTCCATAGTTGTTGAACCTCAAGGTGCGCTTATGTGTTTGGCCATCAACAATCGCAGTTTTGGCCGATTCTGGCCAGTTTTGTGGACTATTACTCACTGTTTTGGGGTCCAGGAGTGATTTCCATAGTTGTTGAACCCAAGGTGCGCTTATGTGTCGGACATCAACACTCACAGTTTTGGCCGATTCTAGACCGTTTCGTAGACTATTACTCACTCTTTTGGGGTCCCGGAGTGATTTCCATAGTTGTTGAACCCCCAAGGTGCGCTTATGTGTCGGTCTTCAACACTCAGCTTTTGGCCGATTCTCGCCCGCTTTGTGGACTATTACTCACCGCTTTGGGGTCCAGGAGTGATTTCCATAGTTGTTGAACCCAAGGTGCGCTTATGTGTCTGGCCATCAACACTCGCAGTTTTGGCCGATTCTCGCCTGCTTTCATGACTATTACTCACCGCTTTGGGGTCCCGGAGTGATTTCCACGTTGTTGAACCCCAAGGTGCGCTTATGTGTCTGGCCATCAACACTCGCAGCTTTGGCCGATTCTCGCCCGCTTGTGGACTATTACTCACCGCTTTGGGGTCCCGAGTGATTTCCATAGTTGTTGAACCCTAAGGTGCGCTTATGTGTTTGGCCATCAACACTCAGCTTTGGCCGATTCTCGCCCGCTTGTGGACTATTACTCACCGCTTTTGGGGTCCTAGAGTCATTTCCATAGTTGTTGAACCCAAGGTGCCCTTATGTGTCGGCCATCAACACTCGCAGTTTTGGCCAATTCTAGCCCGTTTCTTGGACTATTACTCACCGTTGTGGGGTCCCAAAGAGATTTCCATAGTTGTTGAACCCAAGGTGCGCTTATGTGTTTGGTCATCAACACTCACAGTTTTGGCCGATTCTGGCCCGTTTCATAGACTATTACTCGCTGTTTTGGGGTCCCGGAGTGATTTGCATAATAGTTGAACCCCAAGGTGCGCTTATGTGTTGGTCATCAACACTCACAGTTTTTGCCGATTCTGGCCCGTTTTTCGTGGATATACTCACTGTTTTTGGGGTCCCAGAGTGATTTCCATAGTTGTTGAACCCCAAGGTGCGCTTATGTCTCAGTCATCAACAATCACAGTTTCGGCCGATTCTAGCCCGTTTCATGGACTATTACTCACTGTTTTGGTGTCCCGGAGTGATTTCCATAGTTGTTGAACCCAAGGTGCGCTTATGTGTCGGTCATCAACACTCGCAGTTTTGGCCGATTCTGGCCCGTTTTGTGGACTATTACTCACTGTTTTGGGGTCCAGGAGCGATTTCCATAGTTGTTGAACCCCGAGGTGCACTTATGTGTCGTCCATCAACACTCACAGCTTTTGGCCGATTCTCGCCCGCTTCATGGACTATTACTCACCGCTTTGGGGTCCCGGAGTGATTTCCATAGTTGTTGAACCCTCAAGGTCCGCTTATGTGTCGGCCATCAACACTCGCAGTTTTGGCCGATTCGCCCGCTTTTGGACTATTACTCACCGCTTTGGGGTCCCGTGATTTCCATAGTTGTTGAACCCCAAGGTGCGCGTACGTGTCGGTCATCAACACTCACAGTTTTGTCAGATTTTGGCCCGTTTCATCGACTATTACTCACAGATTTGGGGTCCCGAGTCATTTCCATAGTTGTTGAACCTCAAGGTGCGCTTATGTGTCGGCCATCAACACTCGCAGCTTTTGGCCGATTCTCGCCCGCTTTTGTGGACTATTACTCACCGCTTTTGGGGTCCCGAGTGATTTCCATAGTTGTTGAACCCCAAGGTGCGCTTATGTGTCGGCCATCAACACTCAGCTTTTGGCCGATTCTCGCCTGCTTTCATGGACTATTACTCACCGCTTTGGGGTCCCGAGTCATTTCCATAGTTGTTGAACCTCAAGGTGCGCTTATGTGTCGGCCATCAACACTCGCAGCTTTTGGCCGATTCTCGCCCGCTTTGTGGACTATTACTCACCGCTTTGGGGTCCCGAGTGATTTCCATAGTTGTTGAACCCTAAGGTGCGCTTATGTGTCGGCCATCAACACTCACAGTTTTGGCCGATTCTCGCCCGCTTTCATGGACTATTACTCACCGCTTTGGGGTCCCGGAGTCATTTCCATAGTTGTTGAACCTCAAGGTGCGCTTATGTGTCGGCCATCAACACTCGCAGCTTTTGGCCGATTCTCGCCCGCTTTGTGGACTATTACTCACCGCTTTGGGGTCCCGGAGTGATTTCCATAGTTGTTGAACCCCAAGGTGCGCTTATGTGTGTCGGCCATCAACACTCACAGTTTTGGCCGATTCTCGCCCGCTTCATGGACTATTACTCACTGCTTTGGGGTCCCGGAGTGATTTCCACGTTGTTAACGAACCCGGGTCCGCTTATGTGTCGGTCATCAACACTCGCAGTTTTGGCCGATTCTGGCCCGTTTCTTGGACTATTCCTCACCGTTGTGGGGTCCCAAAGCGATTTCCATAGTTGTTGAACCCCAAGGTGCGCTTATGTGTCGGTCATCAACACTAACAGTTTTGGCCGATTCTGGCCCGTTTAATGGACTATTACTCACCGTTTTGGGGTCCCGGAGTCATTTTCATAGTTGTAGAACCCCAAGGTGCGCTTATGTGTCGGTCATCAACACTCGCAGTTTTGGCCGATTCTGGCCCGTTTTGTGGACTATTACTCACAGTTTTGGGGTCCCGAAGTGATTTCCATAGGTGTTGAACCCCAACGTGCGCTTATGTGTCGGCCATCAACACTCAGCTTTTGGCCGATTCTCGCCCGCTTCATGGACTATTACTCACCGCTTTGGGGTCCCGAGTCATTTCCATAGTTGTTGAACCCAAGGTGCGCTTATGTGTCGGTCATCAACACTCACAGATTTGGCCGATTCTGGCCCGTTTTGTGGACTATTACTCACTGTTTTGGGGTCCCGGAGTGATTTCCATAGTTGTTGAACCCCAAGGTGCGCTTATGTGTCGGTCATCAACACTCACAGTTTTGGCCAATTCTGGCCCGTTTCATGGACTATTACTCACTGTTTTGGGGTCCATGAGTGATTTCCACGATTAACGAACCCTGGGGTCCGTTTACGTGTCGGTCATAACCACTCGCAGTTTTGGCCGATTCTGGCCCGTTTCTTGGACTATTACTCACCGTTGTGGGGTCCCGAACCGATTTCCATAGTTGTTGAACCCCAAGGTGCGCTTATGTGTCGGTCATCAACACTAACAGTTTTGGCCGATTCTCGCCCGCTTTCATGGACTATTACTCACCGCTTTGGGGTCCCGAGTCATTTCCATAGTTGTTGAACCCTCAAGGTGCGCTTATGTGTCTGGTCATCAACACTCGCAGTTTTGGCCGATTCTCGCCCGCTTGTGGACTATTACTCACCGCTTTGGGGTCCCGAGTGATTTCCATAGTTGTTGAACCCCAAGGTGCGCTTATGTGTCGGCCATCAACACTCGCAGCTTTTGGCCGATTCGCCCGCTTCATGGACTATTACTCACCGCTTTGGGGTCCCGAGTGATTTCCATAGTTGTTGAACCCGGTGCGCTTATGTGTCGGCCATCAACACTCGCAGTTTTGGCCGATTCTAGCCCGTTTCTTGGACAATTACTCACCGTTGTGGGGTCCCAACGAGATTTCCGTAGTTGTTGAACCCAAGGTGCGCTTATGTGTCGGTCATCAACACTCACAGTTTTGGCCGATTCTGGCCCGTTTCGTGGACTATTACTCACCGTTTTGGGGTCCCGGAGTCATTTCCATAGTTGTTGAACCCCAAGGTGCGCTTATGTGTCGGTCATCAACAATCGCAGTTTTGGCCGATTCTGGCCAGTTTTGAGGATTATTACTCACTGTTTTGGGGTCCAGGAGTGATTTCCATAGTTGTTGAACCCAAGGTGCACTTATGTGTCGGTCATCAACACTCACAGTTTTGGCCGATTCTGGCCCGTTTCGTGGACTATTACTCACTGTTTTGGGGTCCAGGAGTCATTTCCAAAGTTGTTGAAACACAAGGTGCGCTTATGTGTCGGTCATCAACACTCTCAGTTTTGGCCGACGATTCGCCCGCTTTTGTGGACTATTACTCACCGCTTTGGGGTCCCGAGTGATTTCCATAGTTGTTGAACCCTCAAGGTGCGCTTATGTGTCGGCCATCAACACTCACAGTTTTGGCCGATTCTCGCCCGCTTTCATGGACTATTACTCACCGCTTTGGGGTCCCGAGTGATTTCCATAGTTGTTGAACCCCAAGGTGCGCTTATGTGTCGGCCATCAACACTCGCAGTTTTGGCCGATTCTCGCCCGCTTTTGTGGACTATTACTCACCGCTTTTGGGGTCCCGGAGTGATTTCCATAGTTGTTGAACCCCAAGGTGCGCTTATGTGTCGGCCATCAACACTCACAGCTTTGGCCGATTCTCGCCCGCTTTCATGGACTATTACTCACCGCTTTGGGGTCCCGAGTGATTTCCATAGTTGTTGAACCTCAAGGTCCTTTTATGTCGGTCATCAACACTCGCAGTTTTGGCCGATTCTCGCCCGCTTTGTGGACTATTACTCACCGCTTTGGGGTCCCGAGTGATTTCCATAGTTGTTGAACCCCTAAGGTGCGCTTATGTGTCGGCCATCAACACTCACAGTTTTGGCCGATTCTCGCCCGCTTTCATGGACTATTACTCACCGCTTTGGGGTCCCGAGTGATTTCCATAGTTGTTGAACCTCAAGGTGCGCTTATGTGTCTGGCCATCAACACTCGCAGTTTTGGCCGATTCTCGCCCGCTTCATGGACTATTACTCACCGCTTTTGGGGTCCTGAGTGATTTCCATAGTTGTTGAACCCCAAGGTGCGCTTATGTGTCGGCCATCAACACTCGCAGTTTTGGCCGATTCTCGCCCGCTTTGTGGACTATTACTCACCGCTTTGGGGTCCCGAGTGATTTCCATAGCTGTTGAACCCCAAGGTGCGCTTATGTGTCGGCCATCAACACTCACAGTTTTGGCCGATTCTCGCCCGCTTTCATGGACTATTACTCACTGTTTTGGGGTCCCGGAGTGATTTCCACGGTTGATGAACCCGAGGTGCGCTTATGTGTCGGGCATCACCACTGGCAGTTTTGGCCGATTCTGGCCCGTTTCGTGGACTATTACTCACTGTTTTGGGGTCCCGGAGTGATTTCCATGGTTGTTGAACCCCAAGGTGCGCTTACGTGTCGGCCATCAACACTCGCAGTTTTGGCCGATTCTCGCCCGCTTTCGGACTATTACTCACCGCTTTGGGGTCCTGAGTGATTTCCATAGTTGTTGAACCCCAAGGTGCGCTTATGTGTCGGCCATCAACACTCGCAGCTTTGGCCGATTCTCGCCCGCTTTCATGGACTATTACTCACCGCTTTGGGGTCCCGGAGTGATTTCCATTGTTGAACCCCTGGTGCGCTTATGTGTCGGGCCATCAACACTCACAGTTTTGGCCGATTCTCGCCCGCTTCATGGACTATTACTCACCGCTTTTGGGGTCCCAAGTGATTTCCATAGTTGTTGAACCCCAAGGTGCGCTTTATGTGTCGGCCATCAACACTCGCAGCTTTGGCCGATTCTCGCCCGCTTTCATGGACTATTACTCACCGCTTTGGGGTCCCGAGTGATTTCCATAGTTGTTGAACCCCAAGGTGCGCTTATGTGTTTGGCCATCAACACTCGCAGCTTTTGGCCGATTCTCGCCCGCTTCGTGGACTATTACTCACCGCTTTGGGGTCCCGGAGTGATTTCCATAGTTGTTGAACCCCAAGGTGCGCTTATGTGTCGGCCATCAACACTCGCAGCTTTTGGCCGATTCTCGCCCGCTTTCATGGACTATTACTCACCGCTTTTGGGGTCCCGGAGTGATTTCCATAGTTGTTGAACCCCAAGGTGCGCTTATGTCGGCCATCAACACTCGCAGCTTTGGCCGATTCTCGCCCGCTTTCATGGACTATTACTCACCGCTTTGGGGTCCCGAGTGATTTCCATAGTTGTTGAACCCAAGGTGCGCTTATGTGTCGGTCATCAACACTCGCAGCTTTTGGCCGATTCTCGCCCGCTTTCGTGGACTATTACTCACCGCTTTGGGGTCCCGAGTGATTTCCATAGTTGTTGAACCCCAAGGTGCGCTTATGTCGGCCATCAACACTCGCAGTTTTGGCCGATTCTCGCCCGTTTCATGGACTATTATTCACTGTTTTGGGGTCCAGGAGTGATTTCCATAGTTGTTGAACCCCAACGTGCGCTTATGTGTCGGTCATCAACACTCACAGTTTTGGCCGATTCTGGCCCGTTTTGTGGACTATACTCACTGTTTTGGGGTCTAGGAGTGATTTCCATAGTTGTTGAACCCCAACGTGCGCTTATGTGTCGGTCATCAACACTCACAGTTTTGGCCGATTCTGGCCCGTTTCGTGGACTATTACTCACTGTTTTGGGGTCCTGAGTGATTTCCATGGTTGTTGAACCTCAAGGTGCGCTTACGTGTCGGGCCATCAACACTCGCAGTTTTGGCCGATTCTCGCCCGCTTTTGTGGACTATTACTCACCGCTTTGGGGTCCCGAGCGATTTCCATAGTTGTTGAACCCCAAGGTGCGCTTACGTGTCGGTCATGAACATTCACAGTTTTGGCCGATTCTGGCCTGTTTCATGGACTATTACTCACCAATTTGGGGTCCCGCAGTCATTTCCATAGTTGTTGAACATCAAGGTGCGCTTATGTGTCGGCCATCAACAATCACAGTTTTGGCCGATTCTCGCCCGCTTTTGTGGACTATTACTCACCGCTTTGGGGTCCTGAGTGATTTCCATAGTTGTTGAACCCCAAGGCGCTTATGTGTCGGCCATCAACACTCACAGCTTTTGGCCGATTCTCGCCCGCTTCATGGACTATTACTCACCGCTTTGGGGTCCCGGAGTCATTTCCATAGTTGTTGAACCTCAAGGTGCGCTTATGTGTCGGGTCATCAACACTCGCAGTTTTGGCCGATTCTCGCCCGCTTGTGGACTATTACTCACCGCTTTGGGGTCCCGGAGTGATTTCCATAGTTGTTGAACCCCAAGGTGCGCTTATGTGTTTGGCCATCAACACTCACAGTTTTGGCCGATTCTCGCCCGCTTTCATGGACTATTACTCACCGCTTTGGGGTCCCTGAGTGATTTCCACGTTGAACGAACCCAAGGTCCGCTTATGTGTCGGCCATCAACACTGCAGCTTTTGGCCGATTCTCGCCCGCTTCTTGGACTATTACTCACCGCTTTGGGGTCCCGAGTGATTTCCATAGTTGTTGAACCCCAAGGTGCGCTTATGTGTCGGGCCATCAACACTCATAGTTTTGGCCGATTCGCCCGCTTCATGGACTATTACTCACCGTTGTGGGGTCCCGAAGTTATTTCCATAGTTGTTGAGAACCAATGTGCGCTTATGTGTCGGTCATCAACAATCGCAGTTTTGGCCGATTCTGGCCCGTTTTGTGGAATATTACTCACTGTTTTGGGTGCCAGGAGTGATGTCCATAGTTGTTGAACCCCCAATGCGCGCTTATGTGTCGGTCATCAACACTCGCAGTTTTGGCCGATTCTGGCTCGTTTCTTGGACTATTACTCACCGTTTTCGGGTCCCGAAGTGATTTCCATAGTTGTTGGACCCGGTCCGCTTATGTGTCGGTCATCAACACTCGCAGCTTTGGCCGATTCTCGCCCGCTTTCTTGGACTATTACTCACCGCTTTGGGGTCCCAGTGATTTCCATAGTTGTTGAACCCCAAGGTGCGCTTATGTGTTTGGCCATCAACACTCAGTTTTGGCCGATTCTCGCCCGCTTGTGGACTATTACTCACCGCTTTGGGGTCCCGGAGTGATTTCCATAGTTGTTGAACCTCAAGGTGCGCTTATGTGTCGGCCATCAACACTCGCAGTTTTGGCCGATTCTCGCCCGCTTTCATGGACTATTACTCACCGCTTTGGGGTCCCGAGTGATTTCCATAGTTGTTGAACCTCAAGGTGCGCTTATGTGTCGGCCATCAACACTCGCAGTTTTGGCCGATTCGCCCGCTTTTGTGGACTATTACTCACCGCTTTGGGGTCCCGAGTGATTTCCATAGTTGTTGAACCCCAAGGTGCGCTTATGTGTCGGGTCATCAACACTCAGTTTTGGCCGATTCTCGCCCGCTTCATGGACTATTACTCACCGCTTTTGGGGTCCCGAGTGATTTCCATAGTTGTTGAACCTCAAGGTGCGCTTATGTGTCGGTCATCAACACTCGCAGTTTTGGCCGATTCCGGCCCTTTTTGTGGACTATTACTCACCGTTTTGGGGCCCTAGGGAGATTTCCATAGTTGTTGAACCCCAAGGTGCGCTTATGTGTCGGCCATCAACACTCGCAGTTTTGGCCGATTCTCGCCCGCTTTCATGGACTATTACTCACCGCTTTGGGGTCCCGAGTCATTTCCATAGTTGTTGAACCCCAAGGTGCGCTTATGTGTCGGCCATCAACACTCGCAGTTTTGGCCGATTCTCGCCCGCTTTGTGGACTATTACTCACCGCTTTGGGGTCCCGGAGTGATTTCCATAGTTGTTGAACCCCAAGGTGCGCTTATGTGTCGGCCATCAACACTCACAGTTTTGGCCGATTCTCGCCCGCTTTCATGGACTATTACTCACCGCTTTGGGGTCCCGAGTGATTTCCATAGTTGTTGAACCCAAGGTGCGCTTATGTGTCGGCCATCAACACTCGCAGCTTTTGGCCGATTCTCGCCCGCTTTGTGGACTATTACTCACCGCTTTGGGGTCCCGGAGTGATTTCCATAGTTGTTGAACCCCAAGGTGCGCTTATGTGTCGGTCATCAACACTCATAGTTTTGGCCGATTCGCCCGCTTTCATGGACTATTACTCACCGCTTTGGGGTCCCGAGTGATTTCCATAGTTGTTGAACCCCAAGGTGCGCTTATGTGTCGGCCATCAACACTCGCAGCTTTTGGCCGATTCTCGCCCGCTTCATGGACTATTACTCACCGCTTTGGGGTCCCGGAGTGATTTCCACGATTAATGAACCCTAAGGTCCGCTTATGTGTCGGTCATCAACACTCGCAGCTTTTGGCCGATTCTCGCCCGCTTTTGTGGCCTATTACTCACCGTTTTGGGGTCCCGCAGTGATTTCCATAGTTGTTGAACCCCATGGTGCGCTTATGTGTCGGTCATCAACACTCATAGTTTTTGCCGATTCTGGCCCGAATCTTGGACTATTACTCACCGCTTTGGGGTCCCGAGTCATTTCCATAGTTGTTGAACCCTAAGGTGCGCTTATGTGTCGGCCATCAACACTCGCAGCTTTTGGCCGATTCGCCCGCTTGTGGACTATTACTCACCGCTTTGGGGTCCCGGAGTGATTTCCATAGTTGTTGAACCCCAAGGTGCGCTTATGTGTCGGTCATCAACACTCGCAGTTTTGGCCGATTCGCCCGCTTCATGGACTATTACTCACCGCTTTGGGGTCCGGAGTGATTTCCATAGTTGTTGAACCCCAAGGTGCGCTTATGTGTCGGTCATCTACACTCACATTTTTGGCCGATTCTCGCCCGTTTCTTGGACTATTACTCACCGTTTTGGGGTCTCGGAGTGATTTCCATAGTTGTTGAACCCCAAGGTGCGCTTATGTGTCGGGCCATCAACACTCGCAGTTTTGGCCGATTCTCGCCCGCTTTTGTGGACTATTACTCACCGCTTTGGGGTCCCGAGTGATTTCCATAGTTGTTGAACCCCAAGGTGCGCTTATGTGTCGGTCATCAACACTCGCAGCTTTGGCCGATTCTCGCCCGCTTGTGGACTATTACTCACCGCTTTGGGGTCCCGGAGTGATTTCCATAGTTGTTGAACCCCAAGGTGCGCTTATGTGTCTGGCCATCAACACTCACAGCTTTGGCCGATTCTCGCCCGATTCGTTGACTATTACTCACCGTTTTGGGGTCCCGAAGTGATTTCCATAGTTTTTGAACCCCAAGGTGCGCTTACTTGTCGGTCATCAACACTCGCAGTTTTGGCAAATCCTGACCCGCTTCGTGGACTATTACTCACCGTTTTGGGGTCCCGAAGTGATTTCCATAGTTGTTGAACCCCAAGGTGCGCTTATGTGTCGGTCATCAACACTCGCAGTTTTGGCCGATTCTAGCCCGTTTTTGGACGATTACACACCGTTGTGGGGTCCCGTAGTTATTTCCACAGTTGTCGAACCCCAAGGTGCGCTTATGTGTCGGTCATCAACACTCGCAGCTTTTGGCCGATTCTGGCCCGCTTTCTGGACTATTACTCACCGCTTTGGGGTCCCAAAGTCATTTCCATAGTTGTTGAACCCCAAGGTGCGCTTATGTGTCGGCCATCAACACTCGCAGTTTTGGCCGATTCTCGCCCGCTTTGTGGACTATTACTCACCGCTTTGGGGTCCCGGAGTGATTTCCATAGTTGTTGAACCCCGGTGCGCTTATGTGTTTGGCCATCAACACTCGCAGTTTTGGCCGATTCTCGCCCGCTTTTGTGGACTATTACTCACCGCTTTTGGGGTCCCGGAGTGATTTCCATAGTTGTTGAACCGCAAGGTGCGCTTATGTGTCGGTCATCAACACTCACAGTTTTGGCCGATTCTCGCCCGTTTCATGGACTATTACTCACTGTTTTGGGGTCCCTGAGTCATTTCCAAAGTTGTTGAATCTCAAGGTGCGCTTATGTGTCGGTCATCAACACTCGCAGTTTTGGCCGATTCTGGCCCGATTTGTGGACTATTACTCACTGTTTTGGGGTCCCGGAGTGATTTCCATAGCTGTTGAACCCCAAGGTGCGCTTATGTGTCGGCCATCAACACTCACAGTTTTGGCTGATTCGCCCGCTTCGTGGACTATTACTCACCGCTTTGGGGTCCTGAGTGATTTTCCAATGTTGAACCTGGGGTCCGCTTATGTGTCGGTCATCAACACTCGCAGTTTTGGCCGATTCTCGCCCGCTTGTGGACTATTACTCACCGCTTTGGGGTCCCGGAGTGATTTCCATAGTTGTTGAACCCCAAGGTGCGCTTATGTGTCTGGCCATCAACACTCATAGCTTTGGCCGATTCTCGCCCGCTTTCATGGACTATTACTCACCGCTTTGGGGTCCCGAGTCATTTCCATAGTTGTTGAACCTCAAGGTGCGCTTATGTGTCGGCCATCAACACTCGCAGTTTTGGCCGATTTCGCCCGCTTTCATGGACTATTACTCACCGCTTTGGGGTCCCGGAGTGATTTCCATAGTTGTTGAACCCCAAGGTGCGCTTATGTGTCGGCCATCAACACTCGCAGTTTTGGCCGATTCGCCCGCTTCATGGACTATTACTCACCGCTTTGGGGTCCCGAGTGATTTCCACGATTAACGAACCCTCGGGTCCGCTTACGTGTCGGCCATCAACACTCGCAGCTTTGGCCGATTCGCCCGCTTTTGGACTATTACTCACCGTTGTGGGGTCCCGAAGCGATTTCCATAGTTGTTGAACCCCAACGTGCGCTTATGTGTCGGTCATCAACACTCACAGTTTTGGCCGATTCTGGCCCGTTTCATGGACTATTACTCACCGTTTTGGGGTCCCGGAGTCATTTCCAAAGTTGTTGAATCTCAAGGTGCGCTTATGTGTCGGTCATCAACAATCGCAGTTTTGGCAGATTCTGGCCCGTTTTGTGGACTAGTACTCACTGTTTTGGGGTCCAGGAGTGATTTCCATAGTTGTTGAACCCAAGGTGCGCTTATGTGTCGGTCATCAACACTCACAATTTTGGCCGATTCTGGCCCGTTTCGTGGACTATTACTCACTGTTTTGGGGTCCGGGAGTCATTTCCAAAGTTGTTGAATCTCAAGGTGCGCTTACGTGTCGGTCATCAACACTCGCAGTTTTGGCCGATTCTGGCCCGTTTTGTGGACTATTACTCACCGTTTTGGGGTCCCGGAGTCATTTCCATAGTTGTTGAACCCCAAGGTGCGCTTATGTGTCGGTCATCAACACTCACAGTTTTGGCCGATTCTGGCCCGTTTCGTGGACTATTACTCACCGTTTTGGGGTCCCGGAGTCATTTCCATAGTTGTTGAACCCCAAGGTGCGCTTATGTGTCGGTCATCAACACTCACAGTTTTGGCCGATTCGCCCGCTTTTGTGGACTATTACTCACCGCTTTTGGGGTCCACGAGTGATTTCCATAGTTGTTGAACCCCTGGGTGCGTTTACGTGTCGGTCATCAACATTCGCAGTTTTGGCCGATTCTGGCCCGTTTCATGGACTATTACTCACCGTTTTGGGGTCCCGGAGTCATTTACATAGTTGTTGAACCCCAAGGTGCGGTTATGTGTCGGTCATCAACACTCACAGTTTTGGCCGATTCTGGCCCGCTTTAGGACTATTACTCACCGTTTTGGGGTCCCGGAGTCATTCCCATAGTTGTTGAACCCCAAGGTGCGCTTATGTGTCGGTCATCAACACTCACAGTTTTGGCCGATTCTTGCCCGTTTCGTGGACTATTACTCACCGTTTTGGGGTCCCGGAGTCATTTCCATAGTTGTTGAACCCCAAGGTGCGCTTATGTGTCGGTCATCAACACTCGCAGTTTTGGCCGATTCTGGCCCGTTTCATGGACTATTACTCACTGTTTTGGGGTCCCGGAGTGATTTCCACGATTAACGAACCCTGGGGTCCGTTTACGTGTCGGTCATCAACACTCGCAGTTTTGGCCGATTCTAGCCCGTTTCTTGTACTATTACTCACCGTTGTGGGGTCCCGAAGTGATTTCCATAGTTGTTGAACCCCAAGGTGCGCTTATGTGTCGGTCATCAACACTCACAGTTTTGGCCGATTCTGGCCCGTTTCATGGACTATTACTCACCGTTTTGGGGTCCCGGAGTCATTTCCAAAGTTGTTGAATCACAAGGTGCACTTATGTGTCGGTCATCAACAATCGCAGTTTTGGCCGATTCTGGCCCGTTTCATGGACTATTACTCACCGTTTTGGGGTCCCGGAGTCATTTCCATAGTTGTTGAACCCCAAGGTGCGCTTATGTGTCGGTCATCAACACTCACAGTTTTGGCCGATTCTGGCCCGTTTCGTGGACTATTACTCACCGCTTTGGGGTCCTGGAGTGATTTCCATAGTTGTTGAACCCCCAACGTGAGCTAATGTGTCGGTCATCAACACTCACAGTTTTGGCCGATTCTCGCCCGCTTTGGACTATTACTCACCGCTTTGGGTTCCCCGAGTGATCGATTTCCATAGTTGTTGAACCCCAAGGTGCGCTTATGTGTCGGTCATCAACACTCACAGTTTTGGCCGATTCTGGCCCGTTTCATGGACTATTACTCACTCTTTTGGGGTCCCGGAGTGATTTCCATAGTTGTTGAACCCCAAGGTGCGCTTATGTGTCGGTCATCAACACTCGCTATTTTGGCCGATTCTGGCCCGCTTCTTGGACTATTACTCCCTGGTTTGGGGTCCCGGAGTGATTTCCATAGTTATTGAACCCCAAGGTGCGCTTATGTATCGGTCATCAACAATCGCAATTTTGGCCGATTCTGGCCCGCTTCTTGGACTATTACTCCCTGTTTTGGGGTCCCGGAGTGATTTCCATAGCTGTTGAACCCCAAGGTGCGCTTATGTGTCGGTCATCAACACTCACAGTTTTGGCCGATTCTGGCCCGTTTCGTGGACTATTACTCACAGTTTTGGGGTCCCGGAGTCATTTCCATAGTTGTTGAACCCCAAGGTGCGCGTATGTGTCGGTCATCAACAATCGCAGTTTTGGCCGAGTCTGGCCCGTTTTGTGGACTATTACTCACTGTTTTGGGGTCCAGGAGTGATTTCCATGGTTGTTGAACCCCAAGGTGCGCTTATGTGTCGGTCATCAATACTCACAGTTTTGGCTGATTCTGGCCCGTTTCGTGGACTATTACTCAGCGTTTTGGGGTCCCGGAGTCATTTCCAAAGTTGTTGAACCCCAAGGTGCGCTTATGTGTCGGTCCTCAACAATCGCAGTTTTGGCCGATTCTGGCCAGTTTTGTGGACTATAACTCACTCTTTTGGGGTCCAGGAGTGATTTCCATAGTCGTTGAACCCAAGGTGCGCTTATGTGTCGGTCATCAACAATCAGCTTTTGCCGATTCTCGCCCGCTTGTGGACTATTACTCACCGCTTTGGGGTCCCGGAGTGATTTCCACGATTAACGAACCCTGGGTCCGCTTATGTGTCGGTCATCAACACTCGCAGCTTTTGGCCGATTCTCGCCCATTTAGACTATTACTCACCGCTAGGGGTCCCGAGTGATTTCCATAGTTGTTGAACCCAAGGTGCGCTTATGTGTCGGCCATCAACACTCATAGTTTTGGCCGATTCGCCCGCTTTCATGGACTATTACTCACCGCTTTGGGGTCCCGAGTCATTTCCATAGTTGTTGAACCCCAAGGTGCGCTCATGTGTCGGTCATCAACACTCAGCTTTTGGCCGATTCTGACCCGTTTCGTGGACTCTTACTCACCGTTTTGGGGTCACGAAGCGATTTCCATAGTTGTTGAACCCCAAGGTGCGCTTACGTGTCGGTCATCAACACTCGCTGTTTTGGCCGATTCTGGCCCGTTTCATGGACTATTACTCACTGTTTTGGGGTCCCGGAGTGATTTCCACGATTAACGAACCCCAAGGTGCGCTTACGTGTCGGTCATCAACACACACAGTTTTGGCCGAGTCTGGCCCGTTTCGTGGACTATTACTCACTGTTTTGGGGTCCCGGAGTGATTTCCATAGTTGTTGAACCCCAAGGTGCGCTTATGTGTCGGCCATCAACACTCACAGTTTTGGCCGATTCTGGCCCGTTTCGTGGACTATTACTCACCGTTTTGGGGTCCTCGAGTCTTTTACAATGCTGTTGAACCTCAAGGTGCGCTTATGTGTCGGTCATCAACAATCGCAGTTTTGGCCGATTCTGGCCCGTTTTGTGGACTATTACTCACCGTTTTGGGGTCCCGGAGTGATTTCCATAGTTGTTGAACCCCAACGTGCGCTTATGTGTCGGTCATCAACACTCACAGTTTTGGCCGATTCTGGCCTGTTTCGTGGACTATTACTCACCGTTTTGGGGTCCCGGAGTCATTTCCATAGTTGTTGAACCCCAAGGTGCGCTTATGTGTCGGTCATCAACACTCACAGTTTTGGCCGATTCTGGCCCGTTTTGTGGACTATTACTCACAGTTTTGGGGGCCCGGAGTGATTTCCATAGTTGATGAACCCAACGGTGCGCTTATGTGTCGGTCATCAACGCTCCCAGTTTTGGCCGATTCTAGCCCGTTTCTTGGACTAATACTCACTAGTTTGGGGTCCCGGATCATTTCCAAAGGTTGAATCTCAAGGCGCGCTTATGTGTCGGCCATCAACAATCGCAGTTTTGGCCGATTCTGGCCCGTTTTGTGGACTATTACTCACTGTTTTGGGGTCCAGGAGTGATTTCCATAGTTGTTGAACCCCAACGTGCGCTTATGTGTCGGTCATCAACACTCACAGTTTTGGCCGATTCTGGCCCGTTTCATGGACTATTACTCACCGGTTTGGGGTCCCGAGTCATTTCAAAGTTGTTGAACCCCAAGGTGCGCTTATGTGTCGGTCATTAACAATCGCAGTTTTGGCCGATTCTGGCCAGTTTTGTGGACTATTACTCACTGTTTTGGGGTCCAGGAGTGATTTCCATAGTTGTTGAACCCAAGGTGCGCTTATGTGTCGGTCATCAACACTCATAGTTTTGGCCGATTCTGGCCCGTTTCGTGGACTATTACTCACTGTTTTGGGGTCCCGTTGTCATTTCCATAGTTGTTGAACCCCAAGGTGCGCTTATGTGTCGGTCATCAACACTCGCAGTTTTGGCCGATTCTAGCCCGTTTCATGGACTATTACTCACTGTTTTGGGGTCTCGGAGTGATTTCCACGATTGTCGAAACCTGGGTCCGCTTATGTGTCGGTCATCAACACTCGCAGTTTTGGCCGATTCTGGCCTGTTTCGTGGACTATTACTCACCGTTTTGGGGTCCTGGAGTCATTTCCATAGTTGCTGAACCCAAGGTGCCCTTATGTGTCGGTCATCAACACTCACGGTTTTGGCCGATTCTGGCCTGTTTCGTGGACTATTACTCACCGTTTTGGGGTCCTGGAGTCATTTCCATAGTTGCTGAACCCAAGGTGCCCTTATGTGTCGGTCATCAACACTCGCAGTTTTGGCCGATTCTAGCCCGTTTTTGGACTATTACTCACCGTTGTGGGGTCCCGAAGAGATTTCCATAGTTGTCGAACCCAAGGTGCGCTTACGTGTCGGTCATCAACACTCAGCTTTTGGCCGATTCTCGCCCGCTTCATGGACTATTACTCACCGTTTTGGGGTCCCGAAGCGATTTCCATAGTTGTTGAACCTCAAGGTGTGCTTATGAGTTGGTCGTCAACACTCACAATTTTTGCCAATTCTGACAGGTTTCGTGGACTATTACTCACCATTTTGGGGTCCTGAAGTGATTTCCATAGTTGTTGAACCCCAAGGTGTGCTTACGTGTCGGTCATCAACACTCGCAGTTTTGGCCGATTCTGGCCCGTTTCTTGGACTATTACTCACCGTTTTGGGGTCCCGGAGTGATTTCCATAGTTGTTGAACCCCAAGGTGCGCTTATGTGTCGGTCATCAACACTCGCAGTTTTGGCCGATTCTAGCCCGTTTCTTGGACTATTACTCACCGTTGTGGGGTCCCGAGAAGATTTCCATAGATGTAGAACCCAAGGTGCGATTATGTGTCGGTCAACAACACTCACAGTTACGCCGATCTGGCCCCCTTCGATCTATTACTCACCGTTTTCGGGTCCCGGAGTGATTTCCATAGTTGTTCGACCCCAAGGTGCGCTAATGTGTCGGTCATCAACACTCGCAGCTTTTGGCCGATTCTCGCCCGCTTGTGGACTATTACTCACCGCTTTTGAGGTCCCGGAGTGATTTCCATAGTTGTTGAACCCCAAGGTGCGCTTATGTGTCGGTCTTCAACACTCGCAGCTTTTGGCCGATTCGCCCGCTTTCATGGACTATTACTCACCGATCTCGGGTCTCGGAGTGATTTCCATGATTGACGAACCCCAAGGTGCCCTTACGTGTCCGTCATCAACAATCACAGTTTTGGCCGATTCTGGCCCGTTTCGTGCACTATTACTCACTGTTTTGGGGTCACGTAGTGATTTCCATAGTTGTTGAACCACAAGGTGCACTTACGTGTCGGTCATCAACACTCGCAGTTTTGGCCGATTCTGGCCCGTTTCATGGACTATTACTCACCGTTTTGGGGTCCCGGAGTCATTTCCATAGTTGTTGAACCCCAAGGTGCGCTTATGTGTCGGTCATCAACAATCGCAGTTTTGGCCGATTCTGGCCAGTTTTGTGGACTATTACTCACTGTTTTGGGGTCCAGGAGTGATTTCCATAGTTGTTGAACCCAAGGTGCGCTTATGTGTCGGTCATCAACAATCACAGTTTTGGCCGATTCTGGCCCGTTTCGTGGACTATTACTCACCGTTTTGGGGTCCCGGAGACATTTCCATAGTTGTTGAACACCAAGGTGAGCTTGTGTGTCGGGCATCAACAATCGCAGTTTTGGCCGATTCTCGCCCGCTTTGTGGACTATTACTCACCGCTTTGGGGTCCCGGAGTGATTTCCATAGTTGTTGAACCCCAACGTGCGCTTTATGTGTCGGGCCATCAACACTCACAGTTTTGGCCGATTCTGGCCCGCTTTCGTGGACTATTACTCACCGCTTTGGGGTCCTGAGTGATTTCCACGATTAACGAACCCTCAAGGTCCGCTTACGTGTCGGTCATCAACACTCGCAGTTTTGGCCGATTCTCGCCCATTTCTGACTATTACTCACCGCTTTGGGGTCCCGAGTGATTTCCATAGTTGTTGAACCCTAAGGTGCGCTTATGTGTCGGTCATCAACACTCATAGTTTTGGCCGATTCTCGCCCGCTTCGTGGTCTACTACTCACCGTTTTGGGATCCCGAAGCGATTTCCATAGTTTTTGAACCCCAAGGTGCGCTTACGTGTCGGTCATCAACACTCGCAGTTTTGGCAAATTCTGACCCGCTTCGTGGACTATTACTCACCGTTTTGGGGTCCCGAAGTGATTTCCATAGTTGTTGAACCCCAAGGTGCGCTTACGTGTCGGTCATCAACACTCGTAGTTTTGGCCGATTCTGGCCCGTTTCATGGACTATTACTCACTGTTTTGGGGTCCCGGAGTGATTTCCACGATTAACGAACCCCGGGGTCCGTTTACGTGTCGGTCATCAACACTCGCAGTTTTAGCCGATTCTGGCCCGTTTCATAGACTATTACTCACCGTTGTAGGGTCCCGAAGCGATTTCCATAGTTGTTGAACCCCAAGGTGCGCTTATGTGTCGGTCATCAACACTCACAGTTTTGGCCGATTCTGGCCCGTTTCGTGGACTATTACTCACCGTTTTGGGGTCCCGGAGTCATTTCCAAAGTTGTTGAATCTCAAGGTGCGCTTATGTGTCGGTCATCAACAATCGCAGTTTTGGCCGATTCTGGCCCGTTTTGTGGACTATTACTCACTGTTTTGGGGTCCAGGAGTGATTTCCATAGTTGTTGAACCCCAACGTGCGCTTATGTGTCGGTCATCAACACTCACAGTTTTGGCCGATTCGGGCCCGTTTCGTGGACTATTACTCACCGTTTTGGGGTCCCGGAGTCATTTCCAAAGTTGTTGAACCCCAAGGTGCGCTTATGTGTCGGTCATCAACAATCGCAGTTTTGGCCGATTCTGGCCAGTTTTGTGGACTATTACTCACTGTTTTGGGGTCCAGGAGTGATTTCCATAGTTGTTGAACCCAAGGTGCGCTTATGTGTCGGTCATCAACACTCGCAGTTTTGGCCGATTCTGGCCCGTTTCTTGGACTATTACTCACCGTTTTGGGGTCTCGAAGCGATTTCCATAGTTGTTGAACCCCAAGGTGCGCTTATGTGTCGGTCATCAACAATCGCAGTTTTGGCCGATTCTGGCCCATTTCATGGACTATTACTCACCGTTTTGGGGTCCCAGAGTTATTTCCACGATTGACGAACCTCGTGGTGAGCTTACGTGCCGGTCATAAACACTCGCATTTTTGGCCGATTCTGGCCCGTTTCATGGACTATTACTCACCGTTTTGGGGTCCCGGAGTGATTTCCATATTTGTTGAACCCCAAGGTGCGCTTATGTGTCGGTCATCAACACTCACAGTTTTGGCCGATTCTAGCCCGTTTCGTGGACTATTACTCACCGTTTTGGGGTCACGGAGTCATTTCCATAGTTGTTGAACCCCAAGGTGCGCTTATGTGTCGGTCATCAACAATCGCAGTTTTGGCCGATTCTGGCCAGTTTTGAGGATTATTACTCACTGTTTTGGGGTCCAGGAGTGATTTCCATAGTTGTTGAACCCAAGGTGCACTTATGTGTCGGTCATCAACACTCACAGTTTTGGCCGATTCGCCCGCTTTCATGGACTATTACTCACCGCTTTGGGGTCCCGAGTGATTTCCATAGTTGTTGAACCCCAAGGTGCGCTTATGTGTCGGTCATCAACACTCGCAGCTTTTGGCCGATTCTCGCCCGCTTATAGACTATTACTCACCGCTTTGGGGTCCCGAGTGATTTCCATAGTTGTTGAACCCCAAGGTGCTTTATGTCGGTCATCAACACTCGCAGCTTTTGGCCGATTCTCGCCCGCTTTGTGGACTATTACTCACCGCTTTTGGGGTCCCGGAGTGATTTCCATAGTTGTATAACCCCAAGGTGCGTTTACGTGTCGTCATCAACACTTGCAGTTTTGGCCGATACTGGCCCGTTTCGTGGACTATTACTCAACGTTTTGGGGTCCCGGAGTGATTTCCATAGTTGTTGAACCCCAAGGTGCGCTTATGTGTCGGTCATCAACACTCACAGTTTTGGCCGATTCTGGCCCGTTTCGTGGACTATTACTCACTGTTTTGGGGTCCCGGAGTGATTTCCATAGTTGTTGAACCCCAAGGTGCGCTTATGTGTCGGTCATCAACACTCGCAGTTTTGGCCGATTCTGGCCCGTTTATTGGACTATTACTCACCGTTTTGGGGTCCCGAAGAGATTTCCATAGTTGTTGAACCCAAACGTGCGCTTATGTGACGGTCATCAACACTCACAGTTTTGGCCGATTCTCGCCCGCTTTCGTGGACTATTACTCACCGCTTTGGGGTCCCGAGTCATTTCCATAGTTGTTGAACCCCAATGTGCGCTTATGTGTCGGTCATCAACACTCGCAGCTTTGGCCGATTCTGGCCCGTTTATTAGACTATTACTCACCGTTGTGGGGTCCCGAAGCAATTTCCATAGTTGTTGAACCCCAAGGTGCGCTTATGTGTCGGTCATCAACACTCGCAGTTTTGGCCGATTCTGGCCCGTTTCGTGGACTATTACTCACCGTTCTGGGGTCCCGTAGTCATTTCCATAGTTGTTGAACCCCAAGGTGCGCTTATGTGTCGGTCATCAACAATCGCAGTTTTGGCCGATTCTGGCCAGTTTTGTGGACTATTACTCACTGTTTTGGGGTCCAGGAGTGATTTCCATAGTTGTTGAACCCCAAGGTGCGCTTATGTGTCGGTCATCAACACTCACAGTTTTGGCCGATTCTGGCCCGTTTCATGGACTATTACTCACCGTTTTGGGGTCCCGGAGTCATTTCCTATGTTGTTGAATCTCAAGGCGCGCTTATGTGTCGGTCATCAACAATCGCAGTTTTGGCCGATTCTGGCCCGTTTTGTGGACTATTACTCACTGTTTTGGGGTCCAGGAGTGATTTCCATAGTTGTTGAACCCCAACGTGCGCTTATGTGTCGGTCATCAACACTCACAGTTTTGGCCGATTCTGGCCCGTTTCGTGGACTATTACTCACTGTTTTGGGGTCCCGGAGTGATTTCCACGATTAACGAACCCTGGGGTCCGTTTACGTGTCGGTCATCAACACTCGCAGTTTTGGCCGATTCTGGCCCATTTCTTAGACTATTACTCACCGTTGTGGGGTCCCGAAGCGATTTCCATAGTTGCTGAACCCCAAGGTGCGCTTATGTGTCGGTCATCAACACTCATAGGTTTGGTCAATTCTGGCCCGTTTCATGGACTATTACTCACCGTTTTCGGGTCCCGAAGTCATTACCATAGTTGTTGAACCCCAAGGTGCGCTTATGTGTCGGTCATCAACAATCGCAGTTTTGGCCGATTCTGGCCCGTTTCATGGACTATTACTCGCCGTTTTGGGGTCCCGAAGCGATTTCCATAGTTGTTGCACCCCAAGGTGCGCTTATGTGTCGGTCATCAACAATCATAGTTTTATCCGATTCTGGCCCATTTCATGGACTATTACTCACTGTTTTAGGGTTCCGGAGTGATTTCCACGATTGACGAACCTGGGTCCGCTTACGTGTCGGGTCATCAACACTCGCAGCTTTGGCCGATTCTCGCCCGCTTCTTGGACTATTACTCACCGCTAGGGGTCCTGCCGATTTCCATAGTTGTTGAACCCCAAGGTGCGCTTATGTGTCGGTCATCAACACTAACAGTTTTGGCCGATTCTGGCCCGCTTGTGGACTATTACTCACCGCTTTGGGGTCCCGAGTGATTTCCATAGTTGTTGAACCCCAAGGTGCGCTTATGTGCCGGTCATCAACAATCGTAGTTTTGGCCGATTCTGGCCCGTTTTGTGGACTATTACTCACCGTTGTGGGGTCCCGAAGCGATTTCCATAGTTGTTGAACCCCAAGGTGTGCTTATGTATCGGTCATCAACACTCACAGTTTTGGCCGATTCTGGCCTGTTTCATGGACTATTACTCACCGTTTTGGGGTCCCGGAGTCATTTCAAAACTTGCTGAATCTCAAGGTGCGCTTATGTGTCGGTCATCAACAATCGCAGTTTTGGCCGATTCTGGCCCGTTTTGTGGACTATTACTCACCGTTGTGGGGTCCCGAATGGATTTCCATAGTTGTTGAACCCCAACGTGCGCTTATGTGTCGGTCATCAACACTCACAGTTTTGGCCGATTCTGGCCCGTTTCGTGGACTATTACTCACCGTTTTGGGGTCCCGGAGTCATTTCCAAAGTTGTTGAATCTCAAGGTGCGCTTATGTGTCGGCCATCAACAATCGCAGTTTTGGCCGATTCTGGCCCGTTTTGTGGACTATTACTCACTGTTTTGGGGTCCAAGAGTGATTTCCATAGTTGTTGAACCCCAAGGTGCGCTTATGTGTCGTCATCAACACTCACAGTTTTGGCCGATTCTGGCCCGTTTCATGGACTATTACTCACCGTTTTGGGGTCCCGGAGTCATTTCCAAAGTTGTTGAATCTCAAGGTGCGCTTATGTGTCGGTCATCAACAACCGCAGTTCTGGCCGATTCTGGCCCACTTGATGGACTATTACTCGCCGTTTTGGGGTCCCGGAGTGATTTCCATAGTTGTCGAACCCCAAGGTGTGCTTATGTGTCGATCATCAACACTCATAGTTTTGGCCGATTCTGTCCCGTTTCATGGACTATTACTCACCGTTTTGGGGTCCCGGAGTCATTTCCATAGTGGTAGAACCCCAAGGTGCGCTTATGTGTCGGTCATCAACAATCGCAGTTTTGGCCGATTCTGGCCCATTTCATGGACAATTATTCACTGTTTTGGGGTCGAGGAGTGATTTCCACGATTAACAAACCCTGGGGTGCGTTTACGTGTCGGTCATCAACAATCGCAGTTTTGGCCGATTCTGGCCCGTTTTGTGGACTATTACTCACTGTTTTGGGGTCCAGGAGTGATTTTCATAGTTGTTGAACCCCAAGGTGCGCTTACGTGTCGGTCATCAACACTCACAGTTTTGGCCGATTCTGGCCCGTTTCGTGGACTATTACTCACCGTTTTGGGGTCCCGGAGTCATTTCCATAGTTGTTGAACCCCAAGGTGCGCTTATGTGTCGGTCATCAACAATCGCAGTTTTGGCCGATTCTGGCCCGTTATGTGGACTAGTACTCACCGTTTTCGGGTCCCGGAGTCATTACCATAGTTGTTGAACCCCAAGGTGCGCTTATGTGTCAGTCATCAAAACTCGCAGTATTGGCCGATTCTGGCCCGTTTCGTGGACTATTACTCACTGTTTTGTGGTCCGGGAGTGATTTCCACTATTGACGAACCCCGAGGTGCGTTTATGTGTCGGTCATCAACACTCCCAGCTTTGGCCGATTCTGGCCCGTTTCGTGGACTATTACTCACTCTTTTGGGGTCTCGGAGTGATTTCCATAGTTGTTGAACCCCAAGGTGCGCTTATGTGTTGGTCATCAACACTCGCAGCTTTTGGCCGATTCTCGCCCGCTTTCGTGGACTATTACTCACCGCTTTGGGGTCCCGAGTGATTTCCACGATTGTTGAACCCCGAGGTGCGCTTACGTGTCGGTCATCAACACTCGCAGCTTTGGCCGATTCTCGCCCGCTTTTGGACTATTACTCACCGCTTTGGGGTCCCGGAGTGATTTCACTAGTTGTTGAACCCCAAGGTGCGTTTATGTGTCGGTCATCAACACTCCCACTATTGGCTGATTCTGGCCCGTTTCGTGGACTATTACTCACCCTTTTGGGGTCCCGGAGTGATTTCCAAGATTGAGAACCCCAAGGTGCGGTTACGTGTCGGTCATCAACACCCGCAGTTTTGGCCGATTCTGGCCCGTTTCGTGGACTATTACTCACTGTTTTGGGGTCCCGGAGTGATTTCCATGATTGACGAACCCCAAGGTGCGCTTACGTGTCGGTCATCAACACTCGCAGTTTTGGCCGATTCTGGCCCGTTTCGTGGACTATAACTCACTGTTTTCGGGTCTCGGAGTGATTTCCACTATTGACGAACCCCGAGGTGCGTTTACGTGTCGGTCATCAACACTCCCAGCTTTGGCCGATTCTGGCCCGTTTCGTGGACTATTACTCACTCTTTTGGGGTCTCGGAGTGATTTCCACGATTGACGAACCCCGAGGTGCTGTTACGTGTCGGTCATCAACACCCGCAGTTTTGGCCGATTCTGGCCCGTTTCGTGGACTATAACTCACTGTTTTCGGGTCCCGGAGTAATTACCATAGTTGTTGAACCCCAAGGTGCGCTTATGTGTCGGTCATCAACAATCGCAGTTTTGGCCGATTCTGGCCCGTTTTGTGGACTAGTACTCACTGTTTTGGGGTCAAGGAGTGATTTCCATAGTTGTTGAACCCCAAGGTGCGCTTATGTGTCGGTCATCAACACTCACAGTATTGGCCGATTCTGGCCCGTTTCATGGACTATTACTCACTGTTTTGTTGTCCGGGAGTTATTTCCACGATTAACAATCCCTGGGTCCGTTTATGTGTCGGTCATCAACACTCGCAGATTTGGCCGATTCTGGCCCGTTTCTTGGACTATTACTCACCGTTGTGGGGTCCCGAAGCGATTTCCATAGTTGTTGAACCCCAAGGTGTGCTTATGTGTCGGTCATCAACACTCACAGTTTTGGCCGATTCTGGGCCGTTTCGTGGTCTATTACTCACCGTTTTGGGGTCCCAGAGTCATTTCCAAAGTTGTTGAATCTCAAGGTGCGCTTATGTGTATGTCATCAACAATCGCAGTTTTGGCCGATTCTGGCCCGTTTTGTGGACTACTACTCACTGTTTTGGGGGCCCGGAGTCATTTCAAAACTTGCTGAATCTCAAGGTGCGCTTATGTGTCGGTCATCAACACTCATAGTTTTGGCCGATTCTGGCCCGTTTCATGGACTATTACTCACCGTTTTGGGGTCCCGAAGCGATTTCCATAGTTGTTGAACCCCAAGGTGTGCTTATGTGTCGGTCATCAACACTCATAGTTTTGGCCGATTCTGGCCCGTTTCGTGGTCTATTACTCAGCGTTTTGGGGTCCCAGAGTCATTTCCAAAGTTGTTGAATCTCAAGGTGCGCTTATGTGTCGGTCATCAACAATCGCAGTTTTGCTTGATTCTTGCCCGTTTTGTGGACTATTACTCACTGTTTTGGGGTCCAGGAGTGATTTCCATAGTTGTTGAACCCCAACGTGCGCTTATGTGTCGGTCATCAACACTCACAGTTTTGGCCGATTCTGGCCCGTTTCGTGGACTATTGCTCACTGTTTTGTGGTCCGGGAGTGATTTCCACGATTAACAATCCCTGGGTCCGTTTATGTGTCGGTCATCAACACTCGCAGATTTGGCCGATTCTGGCCCGTTTCTTGGACTATTACTCACCGTTGTGGGGTCCCGAAGCGATTTCCATAGTTGTTGAACCCCAAGGTGTGCTTATGTGTCGGTCATCAACACTCACAGTTTTGGCCGATTCTGGGCCGTTTCGTGGTCTATTACTCACCGTTTTGGGGTCCCAGAGTCATTTCCAAAGTTGTTGAATCTCAAGGTGCGCTTATGTGTCGGTCATCAACAATCGCAGTTTTGCTTGATTCTGGCCCGTTTTGTGGACTATTACTCACTGTTTTGGGGTCCAGGAGAGATTTCCATAGTTGTTGAACCCCAACGTGCGCTTATGTGTCGGTCATCAACACTCACAGTTTTGGCCGATTCTGGCCCGTTTCGTGGACTATTACTCACCGTTTTGGGGTCCCGGAGTCATTTCCAGAGGTTGAATCTCAAGGCGCGCTTATGTGCCGGTCATCAACAATCGCAGTTTTGGCCGATTCTGGCCCGTTTTGTGGACTATTACTCACTGTTTTGGGGTCTAGGAGTGATTTCCATAGTTGTTGAACCCCAACGTGCGCTTATGTGTCGGTCATCAACACTCACAGTTTTTGCCGATTCTGGCCCGTTTCGTGGACTATTACTCCCTGTTTTGGGGTCCCGGAGTGATTTCCACGATTAACGAACCCTGGGGTCCGTTTACGTGTCGGTCATCAACACTCGCAGTTTTGGCCGATTCTGGCCCATTTCCTAGACTATTACTCACCGTTGTGGGGTCCCGAAGCGATTTCCATAGTTGCTGAACCCCAAGGTGCGCTTATGTGTCGGTCATCAACACTCATAGGTTTGGTCAATTCTGGCCCGTTTCATGGACTATTGCTTACCGTTTTCGGGTCCCAGAGTCATTACCATAGTTGTTGAACCCCAAGGTGCGCTTACGTGTCGGTCATCAACAATCCAGTTTTGGCCGATTCTGGCCCGTTTCGTGGACTATTACTCACCGTTTTGGGGTCCCGGAGTCATTTCCATAGTGGTTGAACCCCAAGGTGCGCTTATGTGTCGGTCATCAACAATCGTAGTTTTGTCCGATTCTGGCCCATTTCATGGACTATTACTCACTGTTTTAGGGTCCCGGAGTGATTTCCCACGATTAACGAAACTCCGGGGTCCGCTTACGGTGTCGGTCATCAACACTCGCAGCTTTTGGCCGATTCTCGCCCGCTTTTGGACTATTATTCACCGTTGTGGGGTCCCGAAGCGATTTCCATAGTTGTTGAACACCAAGGTGTGCTTATGTGTCGGTCATCAACACTCACGGTTTTGGCCGATTCTGGCCCGTTTCGTGGACTATTACTCACCGTTTTGGGGTCCCGGAGTCATTTCCAAAGGTTGAATCTCAAGGCGCGCTTATGTGTCGGTCATCAACAATCGCAGTTTTGGCCGATTCTGGCCCGTTTTGTGGACTATTACTCACCGCTTTTGTGGTCCAGGAGTGATTTCCATAGTTGTTGAACCCGAACGTGCGCTTATGCGTCGGTCATCAACACTCACAGTTTTGGCCGATTCTGGCCCGTTTCATGGACTATTACTCACCGTTTTGGGGTCCCGGAGTCATTTCCAAAGGTTGAATCTCAAGGCGCGCTTATGTGTCGGTCATCAACAATCGTAGTTTTGGCCGATTCTGGCCCGTTTTGTGGACTATTACTCACTGTTTTGGGTACAGGAGTGATTTCCACAGTTGTTGAACCCCAACATGCGCTTATGTGTTGGTCATCAACACTCACAGTTTTGGCCGATTCTGGCCCGTTTCGTGGACTATTACTCACCGTTTTGGGGTCCCGGAGTCATTTCCAAAGTTGTTGAATCTCAAGGTGCGCTTATGTGTCGGTCATCAACAATCGTAGTTTTGGCCGATTCTGGCCCGTTTTGTGGACTATTACTCACTGTTTTGGGGTCCAGGAGTGATTTCCATAGTTGTTGAACCCCAACGTGCGCTTATGTGTCGATCATCAACACGCACAGTTTTGGCCGATTCTGGCCCGTTTCATGGACTATTACTCACCGTTTTGGGGTCCCGGAGTCATTTCCAAAGGTTGAATCTCAAGGCGCGCTTATGTGTCGGTCATCAACAATCGCAGTTTTGGCCGATTCTGGCCCGTTTTGTGGACTATTACTCACCGTTTTGGGGTCCAGGAGTTATTTCCATAGTTGTTGGACCCCAACGTGCGCTTATGTGTCGGTCATCAACACTCACAGTTTTTGCCGATTCTGGCCCGTTTCGTGGACTATTACTCACCGTTTTGGGGTCCCGGAGTCATTTCCATAGTGGTTGAACCCCAAGGTGCGCTTATGTGTCGGTCATCAACAATCGCAGTTTTGTCCGATTCTGGCCCGTTTCATGGACTATTACTCACTGTTTTAGGGTCCCTGAGTGATTTCCACGATTAACAAACCTGGTCCGCTTACGTGTCGGTCATCAACACTCCCAGTTTTGGCCGATTCTGGCCCGTTTCGTGGACTATTACTCACCGTTGTGGGGTCCCACAGCGATTTCCATAGTTGTTGAACCCCAAGGTGCGCTTATGTGTCGGTCATCAACACTCACAGTTTTGGCCGATTCTGGCCCCGTTTCGTGGACTATTACTCACGTTTTGGAGTCCCGGAGTCTTTTCCAAAGTTGTTGAATCTCAAGGTGCGCTTATAGGTCGGTCATCAACAATCGTAGTTCTGGATGATTCTGGCCTGTTTTGTGGACTATTAATAACTGTTTTGGGGTCCTAGAGGATTTTCACGATTGAAGATCCTCATCGCTTACGTGTCCGTCATCAAGAGTCATGGTTTTGGCCCATTCTGACCCGCTTTCTTGGACTATTACTCACCGTTATGGGGTCCCAAGCCATTTCCATAGTTGTTGAACCCCTAAGTGAGCTTACATGCCGGTCATCAACACTCATGGTTTTGGCCGATTCGCCTGCTTTGTGGACTATTACTCACTGCTTTGGGGTCCCGGAGTGATTTCCATGATTGATTGAACCCAAAGGTGCGCTTACGTGTCGGTCGTCAACACTCGCAGTTTTGGCCGATTCTGGCCCGGTTTGTGGACTATTACTCACTGTTTTGGGGTCTCGGAGTGATTTCCACGATTGACGAACCCCGAGGTGCGGTTATGTGTCGGTCATCAACAATCGCAGTTCTTGTCGATTCTGGCCCGTTTCTTGGACTATTACTCACCGTTGTGGGGTCCTGAAGCGATTTCCATAGTTGTTGAACCCCAAGGTGCGCTTATGTGTCGGTCATCAACACTCACAGATTTGGCCGATTCAAGCCAGTTTCGTGGACAATTACTCACCGTTTTGGGGTCCCGGAGTCATTTCCAAAGTTGTTGAATCTCAAGGTGCGCTTATGTGTATGTCATCAACAATCGCAGTTTTGGCCGATTCTGGCCCGTTTTGTGGACTATTACTCACTGTTTTGGGGTCGAGGAGTGATTTCCATAGTTGTTGAACCCAAACGTGCGCTTATGTATCGGTCATCAACACTCACAGTTTTGGCCGATTCTGGCATGTTTCATGGACTATTACTCACTGTTTTGGGGTCCCGGAGTCATTTCAAAACTTGCTGAATCTCAAGGTGCGCTTATGTGTCGGTCATCAACAATCGCAGTTTTGGCCGATTCTGGCCCGTTTTGTGGACTATTACTTATTGTTTTGGGTTCCAGGAGTGATTTCCGCGATTAACAAACCCTGGGTCCATTTACGTGTCGGTCATCAACACTGCAGCTTTTGGCCGATTCGCCCGCTTCTTAGACTATTACTCACCGTTTTGGGGTCCCGGAGTCATTACCATAGTTGTAGAACTCCAAGGTGCGCTTATGTGTCGGTCATCAACAATCGCAGTTTTGGCCGATTCTGGCCCGTTTTGTGGACTAGTACTCACTGTTTTTGGGTCCAGGAGTGATTTCCATAGTTGTTGAACCCCAAGGTGCGCTTATGTGTCGGTCATCAACACTCGCAGTATTGGCCGATTCTGGCCCGTTTCGTGGACTATTACTCACTGTTTTGTGGTCCGGGAGTGATTTCCACGATTAACAATCCCTGGGTCCGTTTATGTGTCGGTCATCAACACTCGCAGTTTTGGCCGATTCTGGCCCGTTTCTTGGACTATTACTCACCGTTTTGGGGTCCCGGAGTCATTTCAAAACTTGCTGAATCTCAAGGTGCGCTTATGTGTCGGTCATCAACAATCGCAGTTTTGGCCGATTCTGGCCCGTTTTGTGGACTATTACTCACTGTTTTGGGGTCCCGGAGTGATTTCCACGATTAACGAACCCTGGGGTCCGTTTATGTGTCGGTCATCAACACTCGCAGATTTGGCCGATTCTGGCCCGCTTTTAGACTATTACTCACCGCTAGGGGTCCCGAATGGATTTCCATAGTTGTTGAACCCCCAAGGTGTGCTTATGTGTCGGTCATCAACACTCATAGTTTTGGCCGTTTCTGGCCCGCTTCGTTGACTATTACTCACCGTTTTGGGGTCCCGGAGTCATTTCCAAAGTGATTTGAATCTCAAGGTGCGCTTATGTGTCGGTCATCAACAATCGCAGTTTTGCTTGATTCTTGCCCGTTTTGTGGACTATTACTCACTGTTTTGGGGTCCAGGAGTGATTTCCATAGTTGTTGAACCCCAACGTGCGCTTATGTGTCGGTCATCAACACTCACAGTTTTGGCCGATTCTGGCCCGTTTCATGGACTATTACTCACCGTTTTGGGGTCCCGGAGTCATTTCCAAAGGTTGAATCTCAAGGCGCGCTTATGTGTCGGTCATCAACAATCGCAGTTTTGGCCGATTCTGGCCCGTTTTGTGGACTATTACTCACTGTTTTGAGGTCCGGGAGTGATTTCCATAGTTGTTGAACCCCAACGTGCGCTTATGTGTCGGTCATCAACACTCACAGTTTTGGCGATTCTGACCCGTTTCGTGGACTATTACTCACCGTTTTGGGGTCCCGGAGTCATTTCCAAAGTTGTTGAATCTCAAGGTGCGCTTATGTGTCGGTCATCAACAATCGTAGTTCTGGCCTGTTTCGTGGACTATTACTAACTGTTTTGGGGTCCACGAGTGATTTCCATAGTTGTTGAACCCCAACGTGCGCTTATGTGTCGGTCATCAACACTCACAGTTTTGGCCGATTCTGGCCCGTTTCATGGACTATTACTCACCGTTTTGGGGTCCCGGAATCATTTCCAAAGGTTGAATCTCAAGCCGCGGTGATGTGTCGGTCATCAACAATCGCAGTTTTGGCCGATTCTGGCCCGTTTTGTGGACAATTATTCACTGTTTTGGGGTCCCGGAGTCATTTCCAAAGTTGTTGAACCCCAACGTGCGCTTATGGGTCGGGTCATCAACACTCATAGTTTTTGCCGATTCTGCCCGCTTTCGTGGACTATTACTCACCGTTTTGGGGTCCCGGAGTCATTTCAAAACTTGCTGAATCTCAAGGTGCGCTTATGTGTCGGTCATCAACAATCGCAGTTTTGGCCGATTCTGGCCCGTTTTGTGGACTATTACTCATTGTTTTGGGTTCCCGGAGTGATTTCCGCGATTAACAAACCCTGGGGTCCGTTTACGTGTCGGTCATCAACAATCGCAGTTTTGCTTGATTCTGGCCCGTTTTGTGGACTATTACTCACCGTTGTGGGGCCCCGAATGGATTTCCATAGTTGTTGAACCCCAAGGTGTGCTTATGTGTCGGTCATCAACACTCATAGTTTTGGCCGATTCTGGCCCGTTTCATGGACTATTACTCACCGTTTTGGGGTCCCGGAGTCATTACCATAGTTGTTGAACCCAAGGTGCGCTCATGTGTCGGTCATCAACAATCGCAGTTTTGGCCGATTCTGGCCCGTTTTGTGGACTAGTACTCACTGTTTTGGGGTCCAGGAGTGATTTCCATAGTTGTTGAACCCCAAGGTGCGCTTATGTGTCGGTCATCAACACTTACAATTTTGGCCGATTCTGGCCCGTTTCGTGGACTATTACTCACTGTTTTGGGGTCCCGGAGTGATTTCCACGATTAACAAACCCCGGGGTCCATTTACGTGTCGGTCATCAACAATCGCAGTTATGGCCGATTCTGGCCCGATTTGTGGACTATTACTCACCGTTGTGGGGTCCCGAAGCGATTTCCATAGTTGTTGAACCCCAAGGTGCGCTTATGTGTCGGTCATCAACAATCGCAGTTTTGGCCGATTCTGGCCGTTATGTGGACTAGTACTCACTGTTTTGGGGTCAAGGTGTGATTTCCATAGCTGTTGAACCCCAAGGTGTGCTTATGTGTCGGTCATCAACACTCACAGTTTTGGCCGAATCTGGCCCGTTTCGTGGACTATTATTCACTGTTTTGTGGTCCCGGAGTGATTTCCATAGTTGTTGGACCCCAAGGTGCGCTTATGTGTCGGTCATCAACACTCACAGTTTTGGCCGATTCTGGCCTGTTTCATGGACTATTACTCACCGTTTTGGGGTCCCGGAGTCATTTCAAAACTTGTTGAATCTCAAGGTGCGCTTATGTGTCGGTCATCAACAATCGCAGTTTTGGCCGATTCTGGCCCGTTTTGTGGACTATTACTCATTGTTTTGGGGTCCAGGAGTGATTTCCGCGATTAACAAACACTGGGGTCCGTTTACATGTCGGTCATCAACACTCGCAGCTTGGCCGATTCTGGCCCGCTTTTAGACTATTACTCACCGCTAGGGGTCCCGAATGGATTTCCATAGTTGTTGAACCCCAAGGTGTGCTTATGTGTCGGTCATCAACACTCATAGTTTTGGCCGATTCTGGCCCGTTTCGTTGACTATTACTCACCGTTTTGGGGTCCCGGAGTCATTTCCAAAGTGATTTGAATCTCAAGGTGCGCTTATGTGTCGGTCATCAACAATCGTAGTTTTGGCTGATTCTGGCCCGTTTTGTGGACTATTACTCACTGTTTTGGGGTCCAGGAGTGATTTCCATAGTTGTTGAACCCCAACGTGCGCTTATGTGTCGGTCATCAACACTCACAGTTTTGGCCGATTCTGGCCCGTTTCGTGGACTATTACTCACCGTTTTGGGGTCCCGGAGTCATTTCCAGAGGTTGAATCTCAAGGCGCGCTTATGTGTCGGTCATCAACAATCGCAGTTTTGGCCGATTCGCCCGCTTTGTGGACTATTACTCACCGCTTTGAGGTCCGGAGTGATTTCCATAGTTGTTGAACCCCAACGATGCGCTTATGTGTCGGTCATCAACACTCACAGCTTTTGGCCGATTCTCGACCCGCTTCGTGGACTATTACTCATCGTTTTGGGGTCCCGGAGTCATTTCCAAAGTTGTTGAATCTCAAGGTGCGCTTATGTGTCGGTCATCAACAATCGTAGTTTTGGCTGATTCTGGCCCGTTTTGTGGACTATTACTCACTGTTTTGGGGTCCAGGAGTGATTTCCATAGTTGTTGAACCCCAACGTGCGCTTATGTGTCGGTCATCAACACTCACAGTTTTGGCCGATTCTGGCCCGTTTCATGGACTATTACTCACCGTTTTGGGGTCCCGGAGTCATTTCCAAAGGTTGAATCTCAAGCCGCGGTGATGTGTCGGTCATCAACAATCGCAGTTTTGGCCGATTCTGGCCCGTTTTGTGGACAATTATTCACTGTTTTGGGGTCCAGGAGTGATTTCCATAGTTGTTGAACCCCAACGTGCGCTTATGTGTCGGTCATCAACACTCATAGTTTTTGCCGATTCTGGCCGTTTCGTGGACTATTACTCACTGTTTTGGGGTCCCGGAGTCATTTGAAAACTTGCTGAATCTCAAGGTGCGCTTATGTGTCGGTCATCAACAATCGCAGTTTTGGCCGATTCTGGCCCGTTTTGTGGACTATTACTCATTGTTTTGGGTTCCCGGAGTGATTTCCGCGATTAACAAACCCTGGGGTCCGTTTACATGTCGGTCATCAACAATCGCAGTTTTGCTTGATTCTTGCCCGTTTTGTGGACTATTACTCACTGTTTTGGGGTCCAGGAGTGATTTCCATAGTTGTTGAACCCCAACGTGCGCTTATGTGTCGGTCATCAACACTCATAGTTTTGGCCGATTCTGGCCCGTTTCATGGACTATTACTCACCGTTTTGGGGTCCCGGAGTCATTACCATAGTTGTTGAACCCCAAGGTGCGCTTATGTGTCGGTCATCAACAATCTCAGTTATGGCCGATTCTGGCCCGATTTGTGGACTAGTACTCACTGTTTTGGGGTCCAGGAGTGATTTCCATAGTTGTTGAACCCCAAGGTGCGCTTATGTGTCAGTCATCAAAACTCGCAGTATTGGCCGATTCTGGCCCGTTTCGTGGACTATTACTCACTGTTTTGTGGTCCGGGAGTGATTTCCACTAATCCCTGGGTCCGTTTATGTGTCGGTCATCAACACTCGCAGATTTGGCCGATTCTGGACCGTTTCTTGGACTATTACTCACCGTTGTGGGGTCCCGAAGCGATTTCCATAGTTGTTGAACCCCAAGGTGTGCTTATGTGTCGGTCATCAACACTCACAGTTTTGGCCGATTCTGGGCCGTTTCGTGGTCTATTACTCACCGTTTTGGGGTCCCAGAGTCATTTCCAAAGTTGTTGAATCTCAAGGTGCGCTTATGTGTCGGTCATCAACAATCGCAGTTTTGCTTGATTCTTGCCCGTTTTGTGGACTATTACTCACTGTTTTGGGGTCCAGGAGTGATTTCCATAGTTGTTGAACCCCAACGTGCGCTTATGTGCCGGTCATCATGTTGGGGAACGTAGTAATTTCAAAAAATTTCCTACGCGCACGCAAGACCATGGTGATGGCATAGCAACGAGAGGGGAGAGTGTCTGTCCACGTACCCTCGTAGACCGTAAGCGGAAGCGTTATAACAACGCGGTTGATGTAGTCGTACGTCTTCATGATCCGACCGATCCAAGTACCGAACATACGGCACCTCCGTGTTCTGCACACGTTCAGCTTGATGACGATCCCCGGGCTCCGATCCAGCAAAGCGTCGGGGATGAGTTCCACAAGACGACGGGTGCAGGACGATGATGATGCTCCACCGACGCAGGGCTTCGCCTAAGCTCCGCGACGATATGACTTCACCGGCGCAGGGCTTGTCCTAAGCTCCGCGACGATATGACCGAAGTGGAATATGGTGGAGGGGGGCACCGCACACGGCTAAGGAACGATCCGTAGATCAACTTGTGTGTCATGGGGTGCCCCCCTGCCTCAGATATAAAGGAGCAAGGGAAGTGCGGCCAGCCCAAGGGGGGCGCGCCTGGAGGAGTCCTACTCCCACCGGGAGTAGGACTCCCCCCCCCCTTTCCTAGTTGGATTAGGATTGGGGGAGGGGGAAGAGGGACGGGGGGCGCCGCCTCTCCTTGTCCTATTCGGACTAGAGGGAGGGGCGCGGCCTGCCCTGGCCGGCCCTTGCCTCTTCTCCCTATGGCCCATTAAGGCCCATTGACCCCGGGGTTCCGTAACCCCGGTGTTCCGTGAACTTCGCTTTCATCCGGAACCTTTCCAAGTCCAAACATAGGCTTCCAATATATCAATCTTTATGTCTCGACCATTTCGAGACTCCTCGTCATGTCCGTGATCACATCCGGGACTCCGAACAACCTTCGGTACATCAATACTTATAAACTCATAATGAACTGTCATCGAAACGTTAAGCATGCGGACCCTACGGGTTCGAGAACTATGTAGACATGACCTAGAACCATTCTCGGTCAATAACCAATAGCGGAACCTGGATGCCCATATTGGTTCCTACATATTCTACGAAGATCTTTATCGGTCAAACCGCATAACGACATACGTTGTTCCCTTTGTCATCGGTATGTTACTTACCCGAGATTCGATCGTCGGTATCCAATACCTAGTTCAATCTCGTTACCGGTAAGTCTCTTTACTCGCTCCGTAATACATCATCTCACAACTAACTAATTAGTTGCAATGCTTGCAAGACTTATGTGATGTGTATTACCGAGAAGGCTCAGAGATACCTCTCCGACAATCGGAGTGACAAAACCTAATCTCGATTCATGCCAACTCAACATATACTTTTGGAGACACCTTTAGAGTACCTTTATAATCACCCAGTTACGTTGTGACGTTTGGTAGCACACAAAGTGTTCCTCCGGTAAACGGGAGTTGCATAATCTCATAGTTGCAGGAACTTTGTATAAGTCATGAAGAAAGCATAAGCAACATACTAAACGATCAAGTGCTAAGCTAACGGAATGGGTCAAGTCAATCACATCATTCTCCTAATGATGTGATCCCGTTAATCAAATGACAACTCATGTCTATGGTTAGGAAACATAACCATCTTTGATTTAACGAGCTAGTAAAGTAGAGGCATACTAGTGACACTGTTTGTCTACGTATTCACACATGTATTATGTTTCCGTTAATACAATTCTAGCATGAATAATAAACATTTATCATGATATAAGGAAATAAATAATAACTTTATTATTGCCTCTAGGGCATATTTCCTTCAGTCTCCCACTTGCACTAGAGTCAATAATCTAGATTACACAAGTAATGATTCTAACACCCATGGAGTCTTGGTGCTGATCATGTTTTGCTCGTGGAAGAGGCTTAGTCAACGGGTCTGCAACATTCAGATCCGTATGTATCTTGCAAATCTCTATGTCTCCCACTTGGACTTGGTCCCGAATGGAATTGAAGCGTCTCTTGATATTCTTGGTCCTCTTGTGAAATCTGGATTCCTTTGCCAAGGCAATTGCACCAAGATTGTCACGTAAGATCTTCACCGGGTCCCGATGCACTATATGACACCTAGATCGGAAATGAACTCTTTCATCCGCACTCCTTCATTTGCTGCTTCAAGCAGTTATGTACTCCGCTTCACATGTAGATCCCGCCACGACGCTTTGTTTAGAACTGCACCAACCGACAGCTCCACAATTTAATAAAAATACGATCCGGTTTGCGATTTAGAATCGTCCGGATCAGTGTCAAAGCTTGCATCGACGTAACCATTTACGATTAGCTCTTTGTCACCTCCATATACGAGAAACATATCCTTAGTCCTTTTCGTATTTCAGATGTTCTTGACCGTTGTCCGATGATCCACTCCTGGATTACTTTGGTACCTTCCTGCCAAGCTTATTGCTAAGCATACGTCAGTCTGGTACACAGCATTGCATACATGATAGAGCCTATGGCTGAAGCATAGGGAACATTTTCATTTTCTCTCTATCTTCTGCTGTGGTCGGGCATTGAGTCCGACTCAATTTCACACCTTGTAAACACAGGTAAAAGACCTTTCTTTGCCTCGATCCATTTTGAACTTTTTCAAAACTTTATCAAGGTATGTGCTTTGTGAAAGTCCAATTAAGCTGCGTCTTGATCTATCTCTATAGATCTTGATGCCCAATATGTAAGCAGCTTCACCGAGGTCTTTCATTGAAAAACTTTTATTCAAGTATCCTTTTATGCTATCCAGAAATTCTATATCATTTCCAATTAATAATATGTCATCCACATATAATATCAGAAATGCTACAGAGCTCCCACTCACTTTCTTGTAAATACAGGCTTCTCCAAAAGTCTCAGATAAATCCATATGCTTTGATCACACTATCAAAGCGCTTATTCCAACACCGAGAGGCTTGCACCAGACCATACATTGATCGCTTGAGCTTGCACACTTTGTTAGCACCTTTTGGATCAACAAAACCTTCTTGTTGCATCATATACAACTCTTCTTCTAGAAATCCATTCAAGAATGCAGTTTTTACATCCATTTGCCAAATTTCATAATCATAAAATGCAGCAATTGCTAACATGATTCGGACAGACTTAAGCATCGCTACGGGTGAGAAAGTCTCATCGTAGTCAACCCCTTGAACTTGTCGAAAACCTTTTGCAACAAGTCGAGCTTTATAGATGCTTATATTACCATCAGCGCCGCCTTCTTCTTAAAGATCCATTTATTCTCAATGGCTTGCCGATCATCGGGCAAGTCAACCAAAGTCCATACTTTGTTCTCATACATGGATCCCATCTCAGATTTCATGGCTTCAAGCCATTTATGAATCTGGGCTCACCATCGCTTCTTCATAGTTCGTAGGTTCACCATGATCTAGTAGCATGACTTCCGTAATAGGATTACCGTACCACTCACAGTGCGGATTTTATTCTGGTTGATCTACGAGGTTCAAAGTGACAACTTGATCTGAAGTTTCATGATCATTATCATTATCTTCCTCGCTAATCGGTGTAGGTGTCACAGAAACCGATTTCTGTGATGAACTACTTTCCAATAAGGGAGCTGGTACTATTACCTCATCAAGTTCCACTTTCCTCCCACTCACTTCTTTCGAGAGAAACTCCTTCTCTAGAAAGGATCCATTCTTAGCAATGAATGTCTTGCCTTCGGATCTGTGATAGAAGGTATACCCAATTGTCTCCTTTGGGTATCCTATGAAGACACATTTTTCCGATTCGGGTTCAAGCTTATCAGGTTGAAGTTTTTTCACATAAGCATCGCAACCCCAAACTTTCAGAAACGACAACTTTGGTTTCTTGCTAAACCATAGTTCATAAGGTGTCGTCTCAACGGATTTTGACGGTGTCCTATTTAACGTGAATGCGGCCGTCTCTAAAGCATAACCCCAAAACGATAGCGGTAATTCGAAATAGACATCATAGATCGCACCATATCTAGTAAAGCACGACACGACGCTCGACACACCATTACGCTGTGGTGTTCCCGGTGGCGTGAGTTGCAAACTATTCCGCATTGCTTCAAATGTAGACCAAACTCAGAACTCAAATATTCTCCTCCACGATCAGATCGTAGAAACTTTATTTTCTTGTTACGATGATTTTCAACTTCACTCTGAAATTCTTTGAACTTTTCAAATGTTTCAGATTTATGCTTCATCAAGTAGATATACCCATATCTGCTTAAATCATCTTTGAAGGTGAGAAAATAACGATATCCGCCACGAGCTTCAACATTCATCGGACCACATACATCTGTATGTATGATTTCCAATAAATCTGTTGCTCTCTCCATACAACCGAGAACGGTGTTTTAGTCATCTTGCCCATGAGGCACCGTTCGCAAGTACCAAGTGATTCATAATCAAGTGATTCCAAAAGTCCATCTGTATGGAGTTTCTTCATGCTTTTACACCGATATGACCTAAACGGCAAGGCCACAAATAAGTTGCACTATCATTATCAACTCTGCATCTTTTGGCTTCGACATTATGAATATGTGTATCACTACCGCCGAGATTCAACAAGAATAGACCATTCTTCAAGGGTGCATGACCATAAAAGATATTACTCATATAAATAGAACAACCATTATTCTCTCGATTTAAATGAATAACCGCCTCGCATCAAACAAGATCCAGATATAATGTTCATGCTCAACGCTGGCACCAAATAACAATTATTTAGGTCTAAAACTAATCCCGAAGGTAGATGTAGAGGTAGCGTGTCGACCACGATCACATTGACTTTGGAACCGCTTTCCCACGCCAAGATCGTCACCTCGTCCTTTGCCAGTGCTCGTCTATTCCGTAGTCCCTATTTCGAGTTGAAAATATTAGCAACAGAACCAGTATCAAATACCCAAGTGCTACTACGAGCTCTAGTAAGGTACACATCAATAACATGTATATCACATATACCTTTGTTCACCTTGCCATCCTTCTTATCCGCCAAATACTTGGGGCAATTCCGCTTCCAAAGGTCGATGCTTGCGGTAAAACACTCAGTTTCAGGCTTAGGTCCAGACTTGGGTTTCTTCTCTTGAGCAGCAACTTTCTTGCTGTTCTTTTTGAAGTTTCCTTCTTCTTCCCTTTGCCCTTTTTCTTGAAACTAGTGGTCTTGTTGACCATCAACACTTGATGCTCTTTCTTGATTTCTACTTCCGCGGCTTTTAGCATTGCGAAGAGCTCGGGAATCGTCTTATCCATCCCTTGCATGTTATAGTTCATCACGAAGCTCTTGTAGCTTGGTGGTAGTGATTGGAGAATTCTGTCAATGACGCTATCATCCGAAAGATTAACTCCCAGCTGAATTAAGTGATTATTATACCCGCACATTTTGAGTATGTGCTCACCGACGTAACTATTCTCCTCCATCTTGCAGCTATAGAACTTATTGGAGACTTCATATCTCTCAATCCGGGCATTTGCTTGAAATATTAACTTCAACTCTTGGAACATCTCATATGCTCCATGACGCTCAAAACGTCGTTGAAGACCCGGTTCTAAGCCGTAGCATGGCACACTGAACTATAGAGTAGTCATCACTTTTGCTCGCCAGACGCTCACAACTTCTCGCGTTGTTCTGCAGCAGTTCGCACCCAGCGGTGCTTCCAGACGTAATTCTTCAGGCAGCAATGAGGATAATCCTCAAGTTACGGACCCATCCGTGTAATTGCTACCATCATCTTTCAACTTTGCTTTCTCAAGGAACGCATTAAAATTCAACGGAACAACAAAGACGAGCCATCTATCTACAGTAAACATAGACAAGCAAAATACTATCAGTACTAAGTTCATGATAAATTTAAGTTCAATTAATCATATTAAAAACTCCCACTTAGACAGATATCTCTCTAGTCATCTAAGTGATTACGTGATCCAAATCAACTAAACCATAACCGATCATCATGTGAGATGGAGTAGTTTTCAATGGTGAACATCACTATGTTGATCATATCTACTATATGATTCACGCTCGACCTTTCGGTCTCCGTGTTCCGAGGCCATATCTGCATATGCTAGGCTCGTCAAGTTTAACCTGAGTATTCTGCGTGTGCAAAACTGGCTTGCACCCGTTGTAGATGGACGTAGAACTTATCACACCCGATCATCACGTAGTGGTTGGGTACTACGAACTTTTAGCAACGGTGCATACTCAGGGAGAACACTTCTTGATAATTTTAGTGAGAGATCATCTTATAATGCTACCGTCAATCAAAGCAAGATAAGATGCATAAAGGATAAACATCACATGCAATCAATATAAGTGATATGATATGGTCATCATCATCTTGTGCTTGTGATCTCCATCGTCAAGCAATCATGATCAGCATCGCCACCGGGCGCCGACACCTTGATCTCCATCGTAGCATCGTTGTCGCCTCGCCAACTATTGCTTCTACGACTATCGCTACTGCTTAGTGATAAAGTAAAGCAATTACATGGCGCTTGCATTTCATACAATAAAGCGACAACCATATGGCTCCTGCCATTGCCGATAACTCGGTTACAAAACATGATCATCTCATACAATAAAATATAGCATCACGCCTTGACCACATCACATCACAACATGCCCTGCAAAAACAAGTTAGACGTCCTCTACTTTGTTGTTGCAAGTTTTACGTGGCTGCTACGGGCTGAGCAAGAACCGTTCTTACCTACGCATCAAAACCACAACGATAGTTTGTCAAGTTGGTGCTGTTTTAACCTTCGCAAGGACCGGGCGTAGCCACACCTTTCAACTAAAGTGAGAGAGATGACACACCTGCCGGTCACCTTTAAGCAACGAGTGCTCGGAGCGGTGAAACCAGTCTCGCGTAAGCGTACGCGTAATGTCGGTCCGGGCCGCTTCATCTCACAATACCGCTGAACCAAAGTATGACATGCTGGTAAGCAGTATGACTTATATCGCCCACAACTCACTTGTGTTCTACTCGTGCATATGACATCAACGCATAAAACCAGGCTCGGATGCCATGTTGGGGAACGTAGTAATTTCAAAAATTCCTACGCACACGCAAGACCATGGTGATGGCATAGCAACGAGAGGAGAGTGTCTGTCCACGCACTCGTGAGACCGTAAGCGGAAGCGTTATAACAACGCTGCTGATGTAGTCGACGCCTTCACGATCCGACCGATCCAAGTACCGAACGTGACGGCACCTCCGTGTTCAGCACATCGCTCAGCTCGATGACGATCCCCGGGCTCCGATCCAGCAAAGCGTCGGGGATGAGTTCCGTCAGCACGACGGCGTGGTGACGATGATGATGCTCCACCGACGCAGGGCTTCTCCTAAGCTCCGCGACGATATGACTTCACCGGCGCAGGGCTTCGCCTAAGCTCCGCGACGATATGACCGAAGTGGAATATGGTGGAGGGGGGCACCGCACACGGCTAAGGAACGATCCGTAGATCAACTTGTGTGTCATGGGGTGCCCCTTGCCCCGTGATATAAAGGAGCAAGGTGCGGCCAGCCCAAGGGGCGCTGAGGAGTCCTACTCCCACCTGGAGTAGGACTCCCCCCTTTCCTAGTTGGATTAGGATTGGGGAGGGGGAAAAGGGAAGGGGGCGCCGCCCCCCCTCTCCTTGTCCTATTCGGACTAGAGGGGGGAGGGGGGCGCGCGGCCTGCCCTGGCCGGCCCTTTCCTCTTCTCCCTATGGCCCATTAAGGCCCATTGACTTCGGGGTTCCGTAACCCCCTGTTCCAGAATCTTCCTGTTTTCATCCGAACCTTTCCGAAGTCCAAACATAGGCTTCCAATATATCAATCTTTATGTCTCGACCATTTCGAGACTCCTCGTCATGTCCGTGATCACATCCGGGACTCCGAACAACCTTCGGTACATCAATACTTATAAACACTCACAGTTTTGGCCGATTCTGGCCCGTTTCATGGACTATTACTCACCGTTTTGGGGTCCCGGAGTCATTTCCAAAGTTGTTGAATCTCAAGGTGCGCTTATGTGTCGGTCATCAACAATCGTAGTTTTGGCTGATTCTGGCCCGTTTTGTGGACTATTACTCACAGTTTTGGGGTCCAGGAGTGATTTCCATAGTTGTTGAACCCGAACATGCACTTATGCGTCGGTCATCAACACTCACAGTTTTGGCCGATTCTGGCCCGTTTCATGGACTATTACTCACCGTTTTGGGGTCCCGGAGTCATTTCCAAAGGTTGAATCTCAAGGCGCGCTTATGTGTCGGTCATCAACAATCGCAGTTTTGGCCGATTCTGGCCCGTTTTGTGG
This sequence comes from Aegilops bicornis, assembly GCA_021605145.1. Lineage (NCBI taxonomy): Eukaryota > Viridiplantae > Streptophyta > Magnoliopsida > Poales > Poaceae > Aegilops > Aegilops bicornis. The sequence goes on from CM038674.1 coordinate 691,333,216, forward strand.
ACTATTACTCACTGTTTTGGGGTCCAGGAGTGATTTCCATAGTTGTTGAACCCCAACGCGGCGCTTATGTGTCGGTCATCAACACTTTCGTAGTTTTGGCGATTCTGTCCCGTTTCGTGGACTATTACTCACCGTTTTGGGGTCCCGGAGTCATTTCCAAAGTTGTTGAATCTCAAGGTGCGCTTATGTGTCGGTCATCAACAATCGTAGTTTTGGCTGATTCTGGCCCGTTTTGTGGACTATTACTCACTGTTTTGGGGTCCAGGAGTGATTCCCATAGTTGTTGAACCCCAAGGGCGCTTATGTGTCGATCATCAACACGCACAGTTTTGGCCGATTCTGGCCCGTTTCATGGACTATTACTCACCGTTTTGGGGTCCCGGAGTCATTTCCAAAGGTTGAATCTCAAGCCGCGGTGATGTGTCGGTCATCAACAATCGCAGTTTTGGCCGATTCTGGCCCGTTTTGTGGACAATTATTCACTGTTTTGGGGTCCAGGAGTGATTTCCATAGTTGTTGAACCCCAACGTGCGCTTATGTGTCGGTCATCAACACTCATAGTTTTTGCCGATTCTGGCCGTTTCGTGGACTATTACTCACCGTTTTGGGGTCCCGGAGTCATTTCCATAGTGGTTGAACCCCAAGGTGCGCTTATGTGTCGGTCATCAACAATCGCAGTTTTGTCCGATTCTGGCCCATTTCATGGACTATTACTCACTGTTTTAGGGTCCCGGAGTGATTTCCCACGATTAACGAAACCTGGGGTCCGTTTACGTGTCGGTCATCAACACTCGCAGTTTTGGCCGATTCTGGCCCGTTTCTTGGACTATTACTCACCGTTGTGGGGTCCCGAAGCGATTTCCATAGTTGTTGAACCCCAAGGTGCGCTTATGTGTCGGTCATCAACACTCACAGTTTTGGCCGATTCTGGCCCGTTTCGTGGACTATTACTCACCGTTTTGGGGTCCCGGAGTCATTTGCAAATTTGTTGAATCTCAAGGTGCGCTTATGTGTCGGTCATCAACAATCGTAGTTATGGCTGATTCTGGCCCGTTTTGTGGACTATTACTCACCGTTTTGGGGTCCTAGAGGGATTTTCACGATTGAAGATCCCCGCGGTGCGTTTACGTGTCCGTCGTCAAGAGTCATGGTTTTGGCCCATTCTGACCCGTTTCTTGGATTATTACTCACCGTTATGGGGTCCCGAAGCGATTTCCATAGTTGCTGAACCCCAAGGTGCGCTTATGTGTCGGTCATCAACACTCATAGGTTTGGTCAATTCTGGCCCGTTTCATGGACTATTACTCACCGTTTTCGGGTCCCGGAGTCATTACCATAGTTGTTGAACCCCAAGGTGCGCTTATGTGTCGGTCATCAACAATCGCAGTTTTGGCCGATTCTGGCCCGTTTCATGGACTATTACTCACCGTTTTGGGGTCCCGGAGTCATTTCCATAGTGGTTGAACCCCAAGGTGCGCTTATGTGTCGGTCATCAACAATCGTAGTTTTGTCCGATTCTGGCCCATTTCATGGACTATTACTCACTGTTTTAGGGTCCCGGAGTGATTTCCCACGATTAACGAAACCTGGGGTCCGTTTACGTGTCGGTCATCAACACTCGCAGTTTTGGCCGATTCTGGCCCGTTTCTTGGACTATTATTCACCGTTGTGGGGTCCCGAAGCGATTTCCATAGTTGTTGAACACCAAGGTGTGCTTATGTGTCGGTCATCAACACTCACAGTTTTGGCCGATTCTGGCCCGTTTCATGGACTATTACTCACCGTTTTGGGGTCCCGGAGTCATTTCCAAAGTTGTTGAATCTCAAGGTGCGCTTATGTGCCGGTCATCAACAATCGTAGTTTTGGCTGATTCTGGCCCGTTTTGTGGACTATTACTCACTGTTTTGGGGTCCAGGAGTGATTTCCATAGTTGTTGAACCCCAACGTGCGCTTATGCGTCGGTCATCAACACTCACAGTTTTGGCCGATTCTGGCCCGTTTCATGGACTATTACTCACCGTTTTGGGGTCCCGGAGTCATTTCCAAAGGTTGAATCTCAAGGCGCGCTTATGTGTCGGTCATCAACAATCGCAGTTTTGGCCGATTCTGGCCCGTTTTGTGGACTATTACTCACTGTTTTGAGGTCCGGGAGTGATTTCCATAGTTGTTGAACCCCAACGTGCGCTTATGTGTCGGTCATCAACACTCATAGTTTTGGCGATTCTGACCCGTTTCGTGGACTATTACTCACCGTTTTGGGGTCCCGGAGTCATTTCCAAAGTTGTTGAATCTCAAGGTGCGCTTATGTGTCGGTCATCAACAATCGTAGTTTTGGCTGATTCTGGCCCGTTTTGTGGACTATTACTCACTGTTTTGGGGTCCAGGAGTGATTTCCATAGTTGTTGAACCCCAACGTGCGCTTATGTGTCGGTCATCAACACGCACAGTTTTGGCCGATTCTGGCCCGTTTCATGGACTATTACTCACCGTTTTGGGGTCCCGGAGTCATTTCCAAAGGTTGAATCTCAAGCCGCGGTGATGTGTCGGTCATCAACAATCGCAGTTTTGGCCGATTCTGGCCCGTTTTGTGGACAATTATTCACTGTTTTGGGGTCCAGGAGTGATTTCCATAGTTGTTGAACCCCAACGTGCGCTTATGTGTCGGTCATCAACACTCACAGTTTTGGCCGATTCTGGCCCGTTTCTTGGACTATTATTCACCGTTGTGGGGTCCCGAAGCGATTTCCATAGTTGTTGAACCCCAAGGTGCGCTTATGTGTCGGTCATCAACACTCACAGTTTTGGCCGATTCTGGCCCGTTTCGTGGACTATTACTCACCGTTTTTGGGTCCCGGAGTCATTTCCAAACTTGTTGAATCTCAAGGTGCGCTTATGTGTCGGTCATCAACAATCGTAGTTATGGCTGATTCTGGCCCGTTTTGTGGACTATTACTCATCGTTTTGGGGTCCTAGAGGGATTTTCACGATTGAAGATCCCCGCGGTGCGTTTACGTGTCCGTCGTCAAGAGTCATGGTTTTGGCCCATTCTGACCCGTTTCTTGGATTATTACTCACCGTTATGGGGTCCCGAAGCCATTTCCATAGTTGTTGAACCCCTAAGTGAGCTTACATGCCGGTCATCAACACTCGCGGTTTTGGCCACTTCTGGCCTGTTTTGTGGACTGTTACTCACTGTTTTGGGGTCCCGGAGTGATTTCCATGATTGACGAACCCCGGGGTGCGTTTAAGTGTCGGTCATCAACACTCGCAGTTTTGGCCGATTCTGGCCCGTTTCTTGGACTATTACTCACCGTTGTGGGGTCCCGAAGCGATTTCCATAGTTGTTGAACCCCAAGGTGCGCTTATGTGTCGGTCATCAACACTCACAGATTTGGCCGATTCAGGCCAGTTTCATGGACTATTACTCACCGTTTTGGGGTCCCAGAGTCATTTCCAAAGTTGTTGAATCTCAAGGTGCACTTATGTATATGTCATCAACAATCGCAGTTTTGGCCGATTCTGGCCCGTTCTGTGGACTACTACTCACTGTTTTGGGGTCGAGGAGTGATTTCCATAGTTGTTGAACCCCAACGTGCGCTTATGTATCGGTCATCAACACTCACAGTTTTGGCCGATTCTGGCCTGTTTCATGGACTATTACTCACTGTTTTGGGGTCCCGGAGTCATTTCAAAACTTGCTGAATCTCAAGGTGCGCTTATGTGTCGGTCATCAACAATCGCAGTTTTGGCCGATTCTGGCCCGTTTTGTGGACTATTACTCACTGTTTTGGGGTCCCGGAGTGATTTCCGCGATTAACAAACCCTGGGGTCCGTTTACATGTCGGTCATCAACACTCGCAGTTTTGGCCGATTCTGGCCCGTTTCTTAGACTATTACTCACCGTTGTGGGGTCCCGAATGGATTTCCATAGTTGTTGAACCCCAAGGTGCGCTTATGTGTCGGTCATCAACAATCGCAGTTTTGGCCGATTCTGGCCCGTTTCGTGGACTAGTACTCACTGTTTTGGGGTCCCAGAGTGATTTCCATAGTTGTTGAACCCCAAGGTGCGCTTATGTGTCAGTCATCAACACTCGCAGTATTGGCCGATTCTGGCCCGTTTCGTGGACTATTACTCACTGTTTTGTGGTCCGGGAGTGATTTCCACGATTAACAATCCCTGGGTCCGTTTATGTGTCGGTCATCAACACTCGCAGTCTTGGCCGATTCTGGCCTGTTTCATGGACTATTACTCACCGTTTTGGGGTCCCGGAGTCATTTCAAAACTTGCTGAATCTCAAGGTGCGCTTATGTGTCGGTCATCAACAATCGCAGTTTTGGCCGATTCTGGCCCGTTTTGTGGACTATTACTCATTGTTTTGGGGTCCAGGAGTGATTTCCGCGATTAACAAACCCTGGGGTCCGTTTACATGTCGGTCATCAACACTCGCAGTTTCTGCCGATTCTGGCCCGTTTCTTAGACTATTACTCACCGTTGTGGGGTCCCGAATGGATTTCCATAGTTGTTGAACCCCAAGGTGTGCTTATGTGTCGGTCATCAACACTCATAGTTTTGGCCGATTCTGGCCCGTTTCATGGACTATTACTCACCGTTGTGGGGTCCCGAAGCGATTTCCATAGTTGTTGAACCCAAGGTGCGCTTATGTGTCGGTCATCAACACTCACAGTTTTGGCCGATTCTGGCCCGTTTCGTGGACTATTACTCACCGTTTTGGGGTCCCGGAGTCATTTCCAAAGTTGTTGAATCTCAAGGTGCGCTTATGTGTCGGTCATCAACAATCGTAGTTTTGGCTGATTCTGGCCCGTTTTGTGGACTATTACTCACCGTTTTGGGGTTCTAGAGAGATTTTCACGATTGAAGATCCCCGGGGTGCGTTTACGTGTCCGTCGTCAACACTCATGGTTTTGGCCCATTCTGACCTGTTTCTTGGATTATTACTCACCGTTATGGGGTCCCGAAGCGATTTCCATAGTTGTTGAACCCCTAGGTGAGCTTACATGCCGGTCATCAACACTCGCGGTTTTGGCCACTTCTGGCCTGTTTTGTGGACTGTTACTCACTGTTTTGGGGTCCCGGAGTGATTTCCATGATTGACAAACCCCGGGGTGCGTTTAAGTGTCGGTCATCAACAATCGCGGTTCTTGTTGATTCTGGCCCGTTTCTTGGACTATTACTCACCGTTGTGGGGTCCCGAAGCGATTTCCATAGTTGTTGAACCCCAAGGTGCGCTTATGTGTCGGTCATCAACACTCACAGATTTGGCCGATTCAGGCCAGTTTCGTGGACTATTACTCACCGTTTTGGGGTCCCGGAGTCATTTCCAAAGTTGTTGAATCTCAAGGTGCGCTTATGTGTATGTCATCAACAATCGCAGTTTTGGCCGATTCTGGCCCGTTTTGTGGACTACTACTCACTGTTTTGGGGTCGAGGAGTGATTTCCATAGTTGTTGAACCCAAACGTGCGCTTATGTATCGGTCATCAACACTCACAGTTTTGGCCGATTCTGGCCTGTTTCATGGACTATTACTCACTGTTTTGGGGTCCCGGAGTCATTTCAAAACTTGCTGAATCTCAAGGTGCGCTTATGTGTCGGTCATCAACAATCGCAGTTTTGGCCGATTCTGGCCCGTTTTGTGGACTATTACTCATTGTTTTGGGTTCCAGGAGTGATTTCCGCGATTAACAAACCCTGGGGTCCATTTACGTGTCGGTCATCAACACTCGCAGTTTTGGCCGATTCTGGCCCGATTCTTAGACTATTACTCACCGTTGTGGGGTCCCGAATGGATTTCCATAGTTGTTGAACCCCAAGGTGTGCTTATTTGTCGGTCATCAACACTCATAGTTTTGGCCGATTCTGGCCCGTTTCATGGACTATTACTCACCGTTTTGGGGTCCCGGAGTCATTACCATAGTTGTTGAACCCCAAGGTGCGCTCATGTGTCGGTCATCAACAATCGCAGTTTTGGCCGATTCTGGCCCGTTATGTGGACTAGTACTCACCGTTTTCGGGTCCCGGAGTCATTACCATAGTTGTTGAACCCCAAGGTGCGCTTATGTGTCAGTCATCAATTGCAGATATTGGCCGATTCTGGCCCGCTTCGTGGACTATTACTCACCAGTTTTGTGGTCCGGGAGTATTTCCACGATTAACAATCCTCGGTCCGCTTATGTGTCGGTCATCAACACTGCAGCCTTGGCCGATTCTGGCCTGTTTCATGGACTATTACTCACCGTTTTGGGGTCCCGGAGTCATTTCAAAACTTGCTGAATCTCAAGGTGCGCTTATGTGTCGGTCATCAACAATCGCAGTTTTGGCCGATTCTGGCCCGTTTTGTGGACTATTACTTATTGTTTTGGGTTCCAGGAGTGATTTCCGCGATTAACAAACCCTGGGGTCCGTTTACATGTCGGTCATCAACACTCGCAGTTTTGGCCGATTCTGGCCCGTTTCTTAGACTATTACTCACCGTTGTGGGGTCCCGAATGGATTTCCATAGTTGTTGAACCCCAAGGTGTGCTTATTTGTCGGTCATCAACACTCATAGTTTTGGCCGATTCTGGCCCGTTTCATGGACTATTACTCACCGTTTTGGGGTCCCGGAGTCATTACCATAGTTGTTGAACCCCAAGGTGCGCTTATGTGTCAGTCATCAACACTCGCAGTATTGGCCGATTCTGGCCCGTTTCGTGGACTATTACTCACTGTTTTGTGGTCCGGGAGTGATTTCCATAGTTGTTGAACCCAAACGTGCGCTTATGTATCGGTCATCAACACTCACAGTTTTGGCCGATTCTGGCCTGTTTCATGGACTATTACTCACTGTTTTAGGGTCCCGGAGTGATTTCCCACGATTAACGAAACCTGGGGTCCGTTTACGTGTCGATCATCAACACTCGCAGTTTTGGCCGATTCTGGCCCGTTTCTTGGACTATTGTTCACCGTTGTGGGGTTCCGAAGCGATTTCCATAGTTTTTGAACCCCAAGGTGTGCTTATGTGTCGGTCATCAACACTCACAGTTTTGGCCGATTCTGGCCCGTTTCGTGGACTATTACTCACCGTTTGAGGGTCCCGGAGTCATTTCCAAAGTTGTTGAATTTCAAGGTGCGCTTATGTGTCGGTCATCAACAATCGTAGTTCTGGCTGATTCTGGCCTGTTTTGTGGACTATTACTAACTGTTTTGGGGTCCAGGAGTGATTTCCATAGTTGTTGAACCCCAACGTGCGCTTATGTGTCGGTCATCAACACTCACAGTTTTGGCCGATTCTGGCCCGTTTCATGGACTATTACTCACCGTTTTGGGGTCCCGGAGTCATTTCCAAAGGTTGAATCTCAAGGCGCGCTTATGTGTCGGTCATCAACAATCGCAGTTTTGGCCGATTCTGGCCCGTTTTGTGGACTATTACTCACTGTTTTGGGGTCCATGAGTGATTTCCATAGTTGTTGAACCCCAACGTGCGCTTATGTGTCGGTCATCAACACTCACAGTTTTGGCCGATTCTGGCCCGTTTCATGGACTATTACTCACCGTTTTGGGGTCCCGGAGTCATTTCCAAAGGTTGAATCTCAAGCCGCGGTGATGTGTCGGTCATCAACAATCGCAGTTTTGGCCGATTCTAGCCCGTTTTGTGGACAATTATTCACTGTTTTGGGGTCCAGGAGTGATTTCCATAGTTGTAGAACCCCAATGTGCGCTTATGTGTCGGTCATCAACACTCATAGTTTTTGCCGATTCTGGCCCATTTCATGGAGTATTACTCACTGTTTTAGGTTCCCGAAGTGATTTCCCACTATTAACGAAACCTGGGGTCCGTTTACGTGTCGGTCATCAACACTCGCAGTTTTGGCCGATTCTGGCCCGTTTCTTGGACTATTATTCACCGTTGTGGGGTCCCGAAGCGATTTCCATAGTTGTTGAACCCCAAGGTGCGCTTATGTGTCGGTCATCAACACTCACAGTTTTGGCCGATTCTGGCCCGTTTCGTGGACTATTACTCACCGTTTTGGGGTCCCGGAGTCATTTCCAAAGTTGTTGAATCTCAAGGTGCGCTTATGTGTCGGTCATCAACAATCGTAGTTTTGGCTGATTCTGGCCCGTTTTGTGGACTATTACTCACCGTTTTGGGGTCCTAGAGGGATTTTCACGATTGAAGATCCCCGCGGTGCGTTTACGTGTCCGTCGTCAAGAGTCATGGTTTTGGCCCATTTTGACCCGTTTCTTGGATGATTACTCACCGTTATGGGGTCCCGAAGCGATTTCCATAGTTGTTGAACACCTAGGTGAGCTTACATGCCGGTCATCAACACTCGCGGTTTTGGCCACTTCTGGCCTGTTTTGTGGACTATTACTCACTGTTTTGGGGTCCCGGAGTGATTTCCACGATTGACGAACCCCGGGGTGCGTTTAAGTGTCGGTCATCAACAATCGCGGTTCTTGTCGATTCTGGCCCGTTTCTTGGACTATTACTCACCGTTGTGGGGTCCCGAAGCGATTTCCATAGTTGTTGAACCCCAAGGTGCGCTTATGTGTCGGTCATCAACACTCACAGATTTGGCCGATTCAGGCCAGTTTCGTGGACTATTACTCACCGTTTTGGGGTCCCGGAGTCATTTCCAAAGTTGTTGAATCTCAAGGTGCGCTTATGTGTATGTAACAATCGCAGTTTTGGCCGATTCTGGCCCGTTTTGTGGACTACTACTCACTGTTTTGGGGTCGAGGAGTGATTTCCATAGTTGTTGAACCCCAACGTGCGCTTATGTATCAGTCATCAACACTCACAGTTTTGGCGATTCTGACCCGTTTCATGGACTATTACTCACCGTTTTGGGGTCCCGGAGTCATTTCAAAACTTGCTGAATCTCAAGGTGCGCTTATGTGTCGGTCATCAACAATCGTAGTTTTGGCTGATTCTGGCCCGTTTTGTGGACTATTACTCACTGTTTTGGGGTCCAGGAGTGATTTCCATAGTTGTTGAACCCCAACGTGCGCTTATGTGTCGGTCATCAACACTCACAGTTTTGGCCGATTCTGGCCCGTTTCATGGACTATTACTCACCGTTTTGGGGTCCCGGAGTCATTTCCAAAGGTTGAATCTCAAGGCGCGCTTATGTGTCGGTCATCAACAATCGCAGTTTTGGCCGATTCTGGCCCGTTTTGTGGACTATTACTCACTGTTTTGAGGTCCAGGAGTGATTTCCATAGTTGTTGAACCCCAACGTGCGCTTATGTGTCGGTCATCAACACTCACAGTTTTGGCGATTCTGACCCGTTTCGTGGACTATTACTCACCGTTTTGGGGTCCCGGAGTCATTTCCAAAGTTGTTGAATCTCAAGGTGCGCTTATGTGTCGGTCATCAACAATCGTAGTTTTGGCTGATTCTGGCCCGTTTCGTGGACTATTACTCACCGCTTTGGGGTCCATGAGTGATTTCCACAGTTGTTGAACCCCAACATACGCTTATGTGTCGGTCATCAACACTCACAGTTTTGGCCGATTCTGGCCCGTTTCATGGACTATTACTCACTGTTTTGGGGTCCCGGAGTGATTTCCACGATTGACGAACCCCGGGGTGCGTTTAAGTGTCGGTCATCAACAATCGTGGTTTTTGTCGATTCTGACTCGTTTCGTGGACTATTACTCACCGTTTGGGGGTTCTAAAGAGATTTCCATGGTTGTTGAACCCCAAGGTGCGCTTACGTGTCGGTTATCAACAATCGCAGTTATGGCCGATTCAGGCCTGTTTCTTGTACTATTACTCAGTTTTGGTGTCCCGGAGTGATTTCCACGATTGACGAACACCGGGGTGCGTTTATTTGTCGGTCATCCACTCTCACAGTTTTGGCCGATTCCAGCCCGTTTCATGGACTATTACTCACTGATTTGGGGTCCCTGAGCGATTCCCATGATTGACGAACCCTCGGGGTGCATTTACGTATCGTTCATCAATAATCCTAGGTTTGTCCGATTTCGGGCTCTTTCATGGACTATTACTCACCGTTTTGGGGTCTGAAAGTGATTTCCATGGTTGTTGAACCCCAAAGTGTGCTTTACATGTTGGTCGTGAAGACTCGCAGTTTGGGCCTATTTTGGCCCGTTTCTTGGACTATTACTCACTTTTGGGGTCCCGAAATTATTTCCACGATTGACGGACCCCGGGTTGTGTTTACGTGTCGGTCATCAACACTCACAATTTCCATGGTTTTGGGTCCCTGAGCGATTTCCATGATTGACGAACCCGCGAGGTGCGTTTATGTATCGTTCATCAATAATCCTAGGTTTGTCCGATTCCGGGCTCTTTCATGTACTATTACTCACTAATTTGGGGTCCCTGAGCGATTTCCATGATTGACGAACCCTCGGGTGCGTTTATGTATCGTTCATCAATAATCCTAGGTTTGTCCAATTCCGAGCTCTTTCATGGACTATTACTCACCGTTTTGGGGTCCCAAAACTATTTCCATGGTTGTCGAACCGCAAGGTGTGCTTACGTATTGGTCATGAAGACTCGCAGTTTGGGCCGATTCTGGCCTGTTTCGTGAACTGTTACTCACTTTTGGGGTCCCGAAGTTATTTCCACGATTGACGAACCCCGGGTTGTGTCTACGTGTCGATAATCAAGACTCACCGTTTTTGTCGATTTTGACCCGTTTCGTGGACTATTACTCACCGTTTTGGGGTCCCACAGCGATTTCCATGGTTGTTGAACCCCCAAGGTGCGCTTACGTGTTGGTTATCAACAATCGCAAATTTGGCCGATTCTAGCCCGTTTCTAGGACTATTACTCAGTTTTGGGGTCTCGGAGTGATTTCCACGATTGACGAACACCGGGGTGCGTTTATGTGTCGATCTTCAACTCTCATAGTTTTGGCCGATTCCGACCCGATCCATGGATTATTACTCACTGATTTGGGGTCCCTGGGCGATTTCCATGATTGATGAACCCCCGGGGTGCCTTTTGTTGGAAATATGCCCTAGAGGCAATAATAAAAGCATTATTATTATATTTCCTTATTCATGATAATTGTCTTTATTCGTGCTATAATTGTGTTAACCGGAAATCGTAATACATGTGTGAATAATGTACAACAACATGTCCCTAGTGAGCCTCTAGTTGACTAGCTCGTTGATCGACAGATAGTCATGGTTTCCTGACTATGGACATTGGATGTCATCGATAACGGGATCACATCATTAGGAGAATGATGTGATGGACAAGACCCAATCTTAACATAGCATAAGATCGCACAGTTCGTTTGCTAGAGTTTTCTAATGTCAAGTATCCTTTCCTTAGACCATGAGATCGTGTAACTCCCGGATACCGTAGGAGTGCTTTGGGTATGCCAAACGTCACAACGTAATCGGGTGACTATAAAGGTATGCTACGGTATCTCTGAAAGTGTCATTGGGTTGACATGGATCGAGATCGATTTGTCACTCCGCTTGACGGAGAGGTATCACTGGCCCTCTCGGTAATGCATCATCACAATGAGCTCAATGTGATCGAAGTGTTTGATCACGGGATCATGCATTACGGTAACGAGAAAAGTGACTTGCCGTAACGAGATTGAACGAGGTATTGGTATACCGACGATCGAATCTCGGGCAAGTAAAATACCGATTGACAAAGGGAATCGTATACGGGATTAATTGAATCCTTGACATCGTGGTTCATCCGATGAGATCATCGTGGAGCATGTGGGAGCCAACATGGGTATCCAGATCCCGCTGTTGGTTATTGCCCGAGAGCCGTCTCGGTCATGTTCTGCATGTCTCCCGAACCCGTGAGGGTCTACACACTTAAGGTTCTGCAACGCTAGGGTTGTAGGAATATGAATGTGCAGTAACCCGAATGTTGTTCGAGTCCCGGATGAGATCCTGGGCGTCACGAGGAGTTCCGGAATGGTCCGGAGGTAAAGAATTATATATAGGCAGTGCTGTTTCGGCCATCGGGACAAGTTTCGGTGATATCGGTATTGTACCGGGACCACCGAGGGGTCCCGGGGGTCCACCAAGTGGGGCCACAAGCCCCAGGGGGCCACATGGGCCCTAGGTGGTGCGCCTAGGCCTGCATGGGCCAAGGGAACCAGCCCCAAGGGGCCCATGCGCCTAGGGTTTAAGGAGGAAGAGTCCATGAGGGGAAGGCACCTCCGAGGTGCCTTGGGGAGGGTGGACACCTCCCCCTCTCTTGGCCGCACCCCTCCCTTGGAGGAGGGGGCAAGGCTGCGCCCTCCCCCCCTCCTTGGCACCTATATAAAAGGGGGAGGGGAAGGGGGCAGCAGCACCTTTGCCCTGGACGCCTCCCTCTCCCTCTCCAACACATCCTCCTCCTCCGTAGTGCAGCGAAGCCCCGCCGAGTATCGCAAGTTCCACCATCACCACGCCCGTCAGGCTGCTGCTGGAGCCATCTTCCTCAACCTCTCCTTCACCTTGCTGGATCAAGAAGAAGGAGACGTTACGCTGACCGTCACGTGTGTTGAACGCGGAGGTGCCGTCTGCTCGGCACTAGATCATCGGTGAATTGGATCGCGGCAAGTACGACTACCTCATCCACGTTCACTCCGACGCTTCCGTTGCGATCTACAAAGTGGTATGTAGATGCTAACCAATATGAATACTCGTTGCTAGATGAACTCATAGATGGATCTTGGTGAAACCGTAGGAAAAATTTTAATTTTCTGCAACGTTCCCCAAAAGTGGCATCATGAGCTAGGTCTATGCGTAGTTCTTCATGCGCGAGTAGAACACAATTTGTTGTGGGCGTAGATGTTGTCAATTCTTCTTGCCGTTACTAGTCAATCTTGATTCAGCGGTATTGTGGGATGAAGCGTCCCGCACCAACCTTACACGTGACGCTTACGTGAGACCGGTTCCACCGACTAACATGCACTAGTTGCATAAGGTGGTCAAGCGGTGTCTGTCTCTCCTACTTTAGTTGGATCGGATTCGATGAACAGGGTCCTTATGAAGGGTAAATAGAGATTGACAAATCACGCTGTGGTTTGAACGTAGGTAAGAAAACGTTCTTGCTAGAACCCTAATTCAGCCACGTAAAACTTGCAACAACAATTAGAGGACGTCTAACTTGTTTTTGCAGCAAGTGCTTTGTGATATGATATGGCCAAAGTTGTGATGAATGATGAATGATCTATATGTGATGTATGAGATGTTCATGCTATTGTAATAGGAATCACGACTTGCATGTCGATGAGTATGACAACCGCGTGGAGCCATAGGAGTTGTCTTTATTTTTGTATGACCTGCGTGTCATTGAAGAACGCCATGTAAACTACTTTACTTTATTGCTAAACACGTTAGTCATAGAAGTAGAAGTAGTCGTTGGCGTGACAACTTCATGAAGACACGATGATGGAGATCATGATGATGGAGATCATGGTGTCATGCCGGTGACAAGATGATCATGGAGCCCGAAGATGAAGATCAAAGGAGCTATATGATATTGGCCATATCATGTCACTACTTTATATAATTGCATGTGATGTTTATTATGTTTTATGCATCTTGTTTACTTAGAACGACGGTAGTAAATAAGATGATCCCTCATAATAATTTCAAGAAAGTGTTCACCCTAATCGCACCGTTGCTAAGGTTCGTCGTTCAAGCACCACGTGATGATCGGGTGTGATAGGTCCTTACGTTCGCATACAACGGGTGTAAGACAGATTTACACACGCAAAACACTTAGGTTGACTTGACGAGCCTAGCATGTACAGACATGGCCTCGGAACACGTAAGACCGAAAGGTCGAGCATGAGTCGTATAGAAGATACGATCAACATGAAGATGTTCACCGATGTTGACTAGTCCGTCTCACGTGATGATCGGACACGGCCTAGTTGACTCGGATCATGTAATACTTAGATGACTAGTAGAGGGATGTCTATTCAAGTGGGAGTTCATTAAATTTGATTAAATGAACTTTATTATCATGAACTTAGTCTAAATATTTACAATATGTCTTGTAGATCAAATGGCCAACGTAGTCCTCAACTTCAACGCTGCTCCTAGAGAAAACCAAGCTGAAAGACGATGGTAGCAACTATAACGGACTGGGTCCGAACCTGAGGATTATCCTCATAGCTGCCAAGAAAGATTATGTCCTAAGAGCACCGCTGGGTGACGCACCTATTCTCCCTGCAGAACAAGACGTTATGAACGCTTGGCAGTCACGCTGCGATGATTACTCCCTCGTTCAATGCGGCATGCTTTACAGCTTAGAGCCGGGACTCCAAAAGCGTTTTGAGAGACATGGAGCATATGAGATGTTCGAAGAGCTGAAAATGGTTTTCCAAGCTCATGCCCGGGTCGAGAGATATGAAGTCTCCGATAAATTCTTTAGCTGTAAGATGGAGGAAAATGGCTCACAAGGAACACATACTCAAAATGTCCGGGTTGCACAACCGCTTGACTCAACTGGAAGTTAATCTCCCGGATGAAGCGGTCATTGACAGAATCCTCCAGTCCTTCCACCTAGCTACAAGAGCTTTGTGATGAACTACAATATGCAGGGGATGGTAAAGACCATTCCTGAAGTATATGCTATGCTGAAATCAGCAGAGGTAGAAATCAAGAAGGAGCATCAAGTGTTGATGGTGAATAAAACCACTAAGTTCAAGAAGGGCAAGGGTAAAAAGAACTTCAAGAAGGACGGTAAGGAAGTTGTCAGCGCCCGATAAGCAAGTTTCCGGAAGAAGCCAAAGAATGGACCCAAGCCCGAAACTGAGTGCTTTTATTGCAAGGGAAGTGGTCATCGGAAGCGGAACTGCCCCAAATACTTAGCGGACAAGAAGGCCGGCAAAACCAAAGGTATATGTGATATACATGTAATTGATGTGTACCTTACCAAGACTCGTAGTAGCTCTTGGGTATTTGATACCGTGCAGTTGCTCATATTTGTAACTCAAAGCGAGTGAGCTGCGGAATAAACGGAGATCGGCGAAGGACGAGGTGACGATGCGTGTCGGGAATGGTTCCAAGGTCGATGTGATCGCCACGGCACACTACCTCTGCATTTACCTACGGGATTAGTTTTAAACCTCAATAATTGTTATTTAGTGCCAAGTTTGAGCATGAACATTGTATCTGGATCTCGTTTAATTCGAGATGGCTACTCATTTAAATCCGAGAATAATGGTTGTTCTATTTATATGAGAGATATGTTTTATGGTCATGCTCTGATGGTTAATGGTTTATTCTTGATGAATCTCAGACGTGATGATACACATATTCATAGTGTGAGTACCAAAAGAGTTAAAGTTGATAACAATAGTCCCACATATTTGTGGTAATCGCCGCCTTGGTCACATAGGTGTCAAACGCATGAAGAAGCTCCATGCAGATGGACTTTTAGAGTCTCTTGATTATGAATCATTTGACACGTGCGAACCATGCCTCATGGGTAAAATGACCAAGACTCCATTCTCAGGAACAATGGAGCGAGCAACCAACTTATTGGAAATCATACATACCGATGTGTGCGGTCCAATGAGTGTTGAGGCTCATGGTGGCTATCGTTATGTTCTCACCCTCACCGATGACTTGAGTAGATATGGGTATGTCTACTTAATGAAACACAAGTCTGAGACCTTTGAAAAGTTCAAGGAATTTCAGAGTGAGGTTGAAAATCAACGTGATAGAAAGATCAAGTTTCTACGATCAGATCGTGGAGGAGAATACTTGAGTCACGAATTTGGCACACACTTAAGAAAATGTGGAATAGTTTCACAACTCACGCTACCGAACACCTCGGATAATGGTGTGTCCGAACGTCGTAATCGCACTCTATTAGATATGGTGCGATCTATGATGTCTCTTGCCGATTTACCGCTATCTTTTTGGGGCTATGCTTTAGAGACCGCCGCATTCACTTTAAATAGGGCTCCGTCGAAATCCGTTGAGACGACACCGTATGAATTATGGTTTGGGAAGAAACCTAAGCTGTCGTTTCTAAAAGTTTGGGGATGCGATGCTTATGTCAAGAAACTTCAACCCGAGAAGCTCGAACCCAAGTCGGAAAATGCGTCTTCATAGGATACCCGAAAGAAACTGTTGGGTATACCTTCTACCTCAGATCCGAAGGCAAGATCTTTGTTGCCAAGAATGGATTCTTTCTGGAGAAAGAGTTTCTCTCGAAAGAAGTAAGTGGGAGGAAAGTAGAACTTGATGAAGTGTTATCTCTTGAACCGGAAAATGGCGAAACTCAAGAAAACGTTTCTGAGGAGCCTGCACCGACTAGAGAGGAAATTAATGATGATGATCAAGATGCTTCTGATCAAGCTCCTACTGAAATTGAAGGTCCACAAGGACACGCTCCGCACCGAGTGGTACGGCAACCCTGTCTTGGAAATCATGTTGTTAGACAACGGTGAACCTTCGAACTATGAGGAAGCAATGGCGGCCCGGATTCCGACAAATGGCTGGAAGCCATGAAATCCGAGATAGGATCCATGTATGAAAACGAAGTATGGACTTTGACCGACTTGCCCGTTGAACGGCGAGCCATAGAAAATAAATGGATCTTTAAGAAGAAGATGACGCGGATGGTAATGTGACCATCTATAAAGCTCGGCTTGTCGCTAAGGGTTATCGACAAGTTCAAGGGGTTGACTACGATGAGACTTTCTCACCGTAGCGAAGCTGAAGTCCGTCGTAATCATGTTAGCAATTGCCGCATACTATGATTATGAGATATGGCAAATGGACGTCAAAACGGCATTCCTTAATGGTTTCCTTAAGGAAGAATTGTATATGATGCAGCCGGAAGGTTTTGTCGATCCTAAGAATCTTGACAAAGGTGTGTGCAAGCTCCAACGCTTTCGATTTATGGGCTGGTGCAAGCATCTCGGAGTTGGAACATTCGCTTTGATGAGATGATCAAAGCGTTTGGGTTTACACAGACTTATGGAGAAGCCTGTGTTTACAAGAAAGTGAGTGGGAGCTCAGTAGCATTTCTCATATTATATGTAGACGACATACTTTTGATGGGAAATGATATAGAACTCTTGGACAGCATTAAGGCCTATTTGAATAAAAGTTTTTCAATGAAGGACCTTGGAGAAGCTGCTTATATATTAGGCATCAAGATCTATAGAGATAGATCGAGACGCCTCATAGGTCTTTCACAAAGCACATACCTTGATAAGATATTGAAGAAGTTCAATATGGATCAATCTAAGAAGGGTTCTTACTGTGTTACAAGGTGTGAAATTGAGCTCAGCTCAATGTCCCACCAATGCGTAAGATATAGAAGAGATGAGTGTCATCCCCATGCCTCAGCCATAGGTTCTATTATGTATGCCATGCTGTGTACCAGACCTGATGTAAACCTTGCCGTAAGTTTGGTAGGAAGGTACCAAAGTAATCCCGCAAGGAACACCGGACAGCGGTCAAGAATATCCTGAAGTACCGAAAAGGACTAAGGAAATGTTTCTCGTTTATGGAGGTGACGAAGAGCTCGTCAGAAAAGGTTACGTCGACGCTTAGCTTCGATACAGATCTGGATGACTCTAAGTCACAAACCGGATACGTGTATATTTTGAATGGTGGGCAAGAAGCTGGTGCAGTTGCAAGCAAAGCGTCGTGGCGGGATCTACATGTGAAGCGGAGTACATGGCAGCCTCGGAGGCAGCACATGAAGCAATTTGGGTGAAGGAGTTCATCACCGACCTCGAGTCATACCCAATGCGTCGGGGCCAATCAAGCTCTTCTCGTGACAACACCGGAGCTATTGCACTTGCAAAGGAGCCCAGGTTTCACAAGAAGACTAGGCACATCAAGCGTCGCTTCAACTCCATTCGTGAAAATGTTCAAGATGGAGACATAGAAATTTGTAAAGTGCACACGGATCTGAATGTCGCAGATCCGCTGACTAAACCTCTCCCTAAGGCAAAACATGATCAGCACGTAACTCTATGGGTGTTCGATTCATCACAATGTAACTAGATTATTGACTCTAGTGCAAGTGGGAGACTGTTGGAAATATGCCCTAGAGGCAATAATAAAAGCATTATTATTATATTTCCTTATTCATGATAATTGTCTTTATTCGTGCTATAATTGTGTTAACCGGAAATCGTAATACATGTGTGAATAATGCACAACAACATGTCCCTAGTGAGCCTCTAGTTGACTAGCTCGTTGATCGACGGATAGTCATGGTTTCCTGACTATGGACATTGGATGTCATCGATAACGGGATCACATCATTAGGAGAATGATGTGATGGACAAGACCCAATCTTAACATAGCATAAGATCGCATACTTCGTTTGCTAGAGTTTTCTAATGTCAAGTATCCTTTCCTTAGACCATGAGATCGTGTAACTCCCGGATACCGTAGGGAGTGCTTTGGGTATGCCAAACGTCACAACGTAATCGGGTGACTATAAAGGTATGCTACGGTATCTCCGAAAGTGTCATTGGGTTGACATGGATCGAGACTGGATTTGTCACTCCGGCTTGACGGAGAGGTATCACCGGGCCCTCTCGGTAATGCATCATCACAATGAGCTCAATGTGATCGAAGTGTTTGATCACGGGATCATGCATTACGGTAACGAGAAAAGTGACTTGCGGTAACGAGATTGAACGAGGTATTGGTATACCGACGATCGAATCTCGGGCAAGTAAAATACCGATTGACAAAGGGAATCGTATACGGGATTAATTGAATCCTTGACATCGTGGTTCATCCGATGAGATCATCGTGGAGCATGTGGGAGCCAACATGGGTATCCAGATCCGCTGTTGGTTATTGCCCGAGAGCCGCCTCGGTCATGTTCGCATGTCTCCCGAACACGTAGGCACTAAACACTTAAGGTTCGGTAACGCTAGGGTTGTAGGAATATGAATGTGCAGTAACCCGAATGTTGTTCGGAGTCCCGGATGAGATCCTGGACGTCACGAGGAGTTCCGGAATGGTCCGGAGGTAAAGAAGTATATATAGGAAGTGCTGTTTCGGCCATCGGGACAAGTTTCGGTGATATCGGTATTGTACGGGACCACGGAGGGGTCCCTGGTCCACCAAGTGGGGCCACCAGCCCCGGGGCCACATGGGCCCTAGGTGGTGCGCCTAGGCCCACATGGGCCAAGGGGAACCAGCCCCAAGGGGCCCATGCGCCTAGGGTTTAAGGAGGGAAGAGTCCATGAGGGGGAAGGCACCTCCGAGGTGCCTTGGGGAGGGTGGACACCTCCCCCTCTCTTGGCCGCACCCTCCCTTGGAGGAGGGGGCAAGGCTGCGCCCTCCCCCCCTCCTTGGCACCTATATAAAGGGGAGGGAGGGGGCAGCAGCACCTTTGCCCCGGACGCCTCCTCTCCCTCTCCAACACATCCTCCTCCTCCGTAGTGCAGCGAAGCCCCGCCGAGTATCGCAAGTTCCACCATCACCACGCCCGTCGTGCTGCTGCTGGAGCCATCTTCCTCAACCTCTCCTTCACCTTGCTGGATCAAGAAGAAGGAGACGTTACGCTGACCGTCACGTGTGTTGAACGCGGAGGTGCCGTCTGCTCGGCACTAGATCATCGGTGAATTGGATCGCGGCAAGTACGACTACCTCATCCACGCTCACTCCGACGCTTCGCTATGATCTACAAAGTGGTATGTAGATGCTAACCAATATGAATACTCGTTGCTAGATGAACTCATAGATGGATCTTGGTGAAACCGTAGGAAAAATTTTAATTTTCTGCAACGTTCCCCAACACCTTTATGTATTGTTCATCAATAATCCTAGGTTTGTCCGGTTCCGGGCTCTTTGATGGACTATTACTCACCATTTGGGGGTCCCAAAGCGATTTCCATGGTTGTCGAACCCCAAGGTGTGCTTATGTGGTGGTCCTGAAGACTCGCAGTTTGGGCCGATTCTGGCCCGTTTCTTGAACTATTACTCAGTTTTGGGGTCCCGAAGTGATTACCACGATTGACGGACTCCGGGTTGCGTTTACGTGTCGGTCATCAACAATCACCGTTTTTTGTCGATTCTGACCTGTTTCGTGGACTATTACTCACCGTTTTGCAGTCCCAAAGCGATTTCCATGGTTGTTGCACCCCAAGGTGCGCTTACGTGTCGGTTATCAACAATTGCAAATTTGGCCGATTCTGGCCCGTTTCTTGGACTATTACTCAGTTTTGGGGTCCTGGAGTGATTTCCACGATTGACGAACACCGGGGTGCGTTTATGTGTCGGTCTTCAACTCTCATAGTTTTGACCGATTCCGACACGATTCATGGATTATTACTCACTGATTTGGGGTCCCTAAGCGATTTCCATGATTGACGAACCCCCGGGGTGCGTTTTTGTATTGTTCATCAATAATCCTATGTTTGTCCGATTCCGGGCTCTTTCATGGACTATTACTCACCGTTTTGGGGTCCCAAAGCAATTTCCATGGTTGTCGAACCCCAAGGTGTGCTTACGTGTTGGTCGTGAAGATTCATAGTTTGGGCCGATTCTGGCCCGTTTCTAGGACTATTACTCAGTTTGGGGTTCCGAAGTGATTTCCACGATTGACGAACCCCGGGTTGCGTTTACGTGTTCGTCGTCAACACTCATAATTTAGGCCAATTCTGACCCGTTTCGTGGACTATTACTCATCGGTTTTGTGTCCCGAAGCGATTTCCATAGTTGTTGACCCCAAGGTGCGCTTACATATTAGTTATCGACACTCGCAGTTCTGGCCAATTCTGGCCTATTTCGTGGACTATTACTCACTGTTTCAGATTCCCGGGATGATGTCCATGATTGACGAACCCCGGGGTGCGTTTACGTGTCGGTCATCAACACTCGCGGTTTTTGTCGATTCTGACCCGTTTCGTGGACTATTACTCACCGTTTTGGGGGTCCCAAAGCGATTTCCATGGTTGTTGAACCCCAAGGTGTCCTTACGTATCGGTCATCAACAATCACAATCCTGGCCGATTCTGGCCCGTTTCTTGGACTATTACTCAGTTTTGGGGTCCCGGAGTGATTTCCATGATTGACGAACACCGTGGTGCGTTTATGTGTCGGTCATTAACTCTCGCAGTTTTGGCCGATTGCGGCCCGTTTCATGGACTATTACTCACTGATTTGGGGTCCCTGAGCGATTTCCATGATAGACGAACCCCCGGGGTGCGTTTATGTATCGTTCATCAATAATCCTAGGTTTTTCCGGTTTCGGGCTCGGTCATTAACTATTACTCACCGTTTGGGAGTCCCAAAGTGATTTCCGTGGTTGTCGAACCCCAAGGTGTGCTTACGTGTTGGTCGTGAAGACTTGCAGTTTGGGCCGATTCTGGCCCGTTTCTTGGACTATTACTTAGTTTTGGGGTCCCAATGTGATTGCCACGATTGAAGAACGTCGAGGTGCGTTTATGTGTCGGTCATCAACACTCACAATTTTGGCTGATTCTGGTCCATTTCGTGGACTATTACTCACCGTTTTGGGGTCCGAGAACGATTTCCACGATTGACGATCCCCGGCGTGCGTTTACATGTCCGTCGTCAACACTCACAGTTTAGGCCAATTATGACCCATTTCATGGACTATTACTGACCATTTTGGGGTCCTGAAGCGATTTCCATAGTTGTTAAACCCCAATGTGCACTTACGTGTCGGTTATCTACACTCGCAGTTTTGGCAAAGTCTGGCCCGTTTCTTGGACTATTACTCACTGTTTTGGGGTCCCGGAGTGATTTCCACGATTGTCGAACCCCGGGGTGCGTTTACGTGTCGGTCATCAACACTCGCAGTTTTTGTCGATTCTGACCCGTTTCGTGGACTATTACTCACCGTTTGGGGGGTTCCAAAGAGATTTCCATGGTTGTTGAACCCCAAGGTGCGCTTACGTGTCGGTTATCAACAATCGCAATTTTGGCCGATTCTGGCCCGTTTCTTGTACTATTACTCAGTTTTGGTGTCCCGGAGTGATTTCCACGATTGACGAACACCGGGGTGCGTTTATGTGTCGGTCATAAACTCTCACAGTTTTGGCCGATTCCGGCCCGTTTCATAGACTATTATTCACGGATTTGGGGTCCCTCAGCGATTTCCATGATTGACGAACCCTCGGGGTGCGTTTATGTATCGTTCATCAATAATCCTAGGCTTGTCCGATTCCGAGCTCTTTCATGGACTATTACTCACCGTTTTGGGGTCCCAAAATGATTTCCATGGTTGTCGAACCCCAAGGAGTGCTTACATGTTGGTCGTGAAGACTCGTAGTTTGGGCCGATTCTGGCCCGTTTCTTGGACTATTACTTAGTTTTGGGGTCCCGAAGTGATTTCCACGATTGACGAACCCTGGGTTGCGTTTACGTGTCGGCCATCAACACTCACAATTTTGGGCGATTCTGGTACATTTCATGGACTATTACTCACCGTTTTGTGTTCCCAGAGCGATTTTCACGATAAAATATCCCCGGGGTGCGTTTTCGTGTCCGTCGTCAACACTCATAGATTTGGACAATTCTGACCCGTTTCTTAGATTATTACTCGCCGTTTGGGGGTCCCGAAGCGATTTCCATGGTTGTTGAACCCCAAGGTGCGCTTACATGACGGCCATCAACACTCGCAGTTTTGGCCGATTCTGGCCCATTTCGTGGACTATTACTGACTGTTTGGGGTGCCGGAGTGATTTCCACGATTGACGAACCCTAGGTGCGTTTACGTGTCGGTCATCAACACTCGGGTTTTTGTCAATTCTGACCCGTTACGTGGACTATTACTCACCGTTTTGGGGTCCCAAAGCGATTTCCATGGTTGTTGAACCCCAAGGTGCGCTTCGTGTCGGTCATCAACAATCACAGTTTTGGCCGATTCTGGCCCGTTTCTTGGACTATTACTCAGTTTTAGGTTCCTGGAGTGATTTCCACGATTGACGAACACCAGCGTGCGTTTATGTGTCGATCATCAACTCTCGCAGTTTTGGCCGATTCCGGCCCGTTTCTTGGCCAATTACTCAGTGATTTGGGGTCCCTGAGCGATTTCCATGATTGACGAACCCTCGGGGTGCGTTTATGTATCGTTCATCAATAATCCTAGGTTTGTCCTATTCCGGGCTCTTTCATGGACTATTACTCATCGTTTTGGGGTCCCAAAGCGATTTCCATGGTTTTTGAACCCCAAGGTGGGCTTACGTGTTGGTCCTGAAGACTCGCAGTTTGGGCCGATTCTGGCCCGTTTCTTGGACTATTACTCAGTTTTGGGGTCCCGAAGTGATTTCCACGATCGACGGACTCTGGGTTGTGTTTACATGTCGGTCATCAACACTCACAATTTTGGTCGATTCTGGTACATTTCGTGGACTATTACCCACTGTTTTGGGGTCCCAGAGCAATTTTCACGATTGAAGATCCGGGGTGCGTTTATGTGTCCGTCGTCAACATTCACGGTTTTGGCCCATTCTGACCCGTTTCTTGGATTATTACTCACCGTTTTGGGTCCCGAAGTGATTTCCATAGTTGTTGAACCCCAAGGTGCGCTTACATGCCGGTCATCAACACTCGCAGTTTTGGCCAATTCTGGCCCGTTTCATGGACTACTACTCACTGTTTTGGGGTCCCGGAGTGATTTCCACGATTGACGAACCCCGGGGTGCGTTTACGTGTCGGTCATCTACACTCTTGGATTTTGTCGATTCTGACCCGTTCCGTGGACTATTGCTCACCGTTTGGGGGTTCCAAAGAGATTTCCATGGTTGTTGAACCCCAAGGTGCGCTTACGTGTCGATTATCAACACTAGCAGTTTTGGCCGATTCTGGCCCGTTTCTTGTACTATTACTCAGTTTTGGGGTCCTGGAGTGATTTCCACGATTGACGAACTCCGTGGTGCGTTTATGTTTCGGTCATCAACTCTCATAGTATTGGCTGATTCCGGCCCGTTTCATGGACTATTACTCACTAATTTTGGGTCCCTGAGCGATTTCCATGATTGATGAACCCTCGGGTGTGTTTATGTATCGTTCATCAGTAATCCTAGGTTTGTCTGATTCCGAGCTCTTTCATAGACTATTACTCACCGTTTTGGGGTCCCAAAACTATTTCAATGGTTGTCGAACCCCAAGGTGTGCTTACGTGTTGGTCGTGAAGACTCGCAGTTTGGGCCGATTCTGGCCCATTTCGTGAACTATTACTCACTTTTGGGGTCCCGAAGTTATTTCCACGGTTGACGTACCCCGGGGTGTGTTTATGTGTCAATCATCAACACTCACCATTTTTGTCGATTCTGACCCGTTTCGTGTACTACTACTCACCGTTTTGGGGTCCCAAAGCGATTTCCATGGTTGTTGAACCCCAAGGTGCGCTTACGTGTCGGTTATCAACAATCGCAAATTTGGCCGATTCTGGCCCGTTTCTTGGACTATTACTCCGTTTTGGGGTCCCGGAGTGATTTCCATGATTGACGAACACCGGGGTGCGTTAATATGTCGGTCTTCAACTCTCACAGTTTTGGCCGATTCCGACCCGATTCGGGGTGCGTTTATGTATCGTTCATCAATAATCCTAGGTTTGTCCAATTCCGAGCTCTTTCATGGACTATTACTCACTGTTTTGGGGTCCCAAAGCAATTTCCATGGTTGTCGAACCCCAAGGTGTGCTTACGTGTTGGTCATGAAGATTCGCAGTTTGGGCCGATTCTGGCCCGTTTCTTGGACTAATACTCAGTTTTGGGGTCCCGAAGTGATTTTCACGATTGACAAACCCCGGGCTGCCTTTACGTGTTCGTCGTCAACACTCATAATTTAGGCCAATTCTGACCCGTTTCATGGACTATTACTCATCGTTTTGGTGTCCCGAAGTGATTTCCATATAGTTGTTGACCCCAAGGTGCGCTTACATATCGGTTATCGACACTCGCAGTTTTGGCCAATTCTGGCCTATTTCGTGGACTATTACTCACTGTTTCAGATTCCCGGGGTGATTTCCACGATTGACGAACCCCGGGTGCGTTTACGTGTCGGTCATCAACACTCGCGGTTTTTGTCGATTCTGACCCGTTACGTGGACTATTACTCACTGTTTTCGGGTCCCAAAGCGATTTCCATGGTTGTTGAACCCTAAGGTGTGCTTTCGTGTCAGTCATCAACAATCGCAGTTTTGGCCGATTATGGTCCGTTTCTTGGACTATTACTCACTTTTAGGTTCCTGGAGTGATTTCCATGATTGACAAACACCAGCGTGCGTTTATGTGTCGGTCATCAACTCTCGCAGTTTTGGCTGATTCCGGCCCGTTTCTTGGCCTATTACTCACTGATTTGGGGTCCCTGAGCGATTTCCATGATTGACGAACCCTCGGGGTGCGGTTATGTATCGTTCATCAATAATCCTAGGTTTGTCCGATTCCGGGCTATTTCATCGACTATTACTCATCGTTTAGGGGTCCCAAAGCAATTTTCATGGTTTTTGAACCCCAAGGTGTGCTTACGTGTTGGTCCAGAAGACTCGCAGTTTGGGCCGATTCTGGCCCATTTCTTGGACTATTACTCAGTTTTGGGGTCCCGAAGTGATTTCCACGATCGACGGACTCTGGGTTGTGTTTACATGTCGGTCATCAACACTCACAATTTTGGTCGATTCTGGTACATTTCGTGGACTATTACCCACTGTTTTGGGGTCCCAGAGCAATTTTCACGATTGAAGATCCTCGGGGTGCGTTTATGTGTCCGTCGTCAACATTCACGGTTTTGGCCCATTCTGACCCGTTTCTTGGATTATTACTCACCGTTTTGGGTCCCGAAGTGATTTCCATAGTTGTTGAACCCCAAGGTGCGCTTACATGCCGGTCATCAACACTCGCAGTTTTGGCCAATTCTGGCCCGTTTCGTGGACTACTACTCACTGTTTTGGGGTCCCGGAGTGATTTCCATGATTGACGAACCCCGGGGTGCGTTTACGTGTCGGTCATCTACACTCTTGGTTTTTGTCGATTCTGACCCGTTCCGTGGACTATTACTCACTGTTTGGGGGTTCCAAAGAGATTTCCATGGTTGTTGAACCCCAAGGTGCGCTTACGTGTCGGTTATCAACAATCGCAGTTTTGCCCAATTCTGGCTCGTTTCTTGTACTATTACTCAGTTTTGGTGTCCTGGAGTGATTTCCTCGATTGACGAACACCGGGGTGTTTATGTTTCGGTCATCAACTCTCGTAGTATTGGTTAATTCCGGCCCGTTTCATGGACTATTACTCACTAATTTGGGATCGCTGAGCGATTTCCATGATTGACGAACCCTCGGGATGCGTTTATGTAGTGTTCATCAATAATCATAGGTTTGTCCGATTCCGAGCTCTTTCATGGACTATTACTCACCGTTTTGGTGTCCTAAAACGATTTCCATGGTTGTCGAACCCCAAGGTGTGCTTACGTGTTGGTCGTGAAGACTCGCAGTTTGGGCCGATTCTGGCCCGTTTCTTGGACTATTACTCAGTTTTGGGGCACCGAAGTGATTTCCACGATTGACGGACCCCGGGTTGCGTTTACGTGTCGGTCATCGACACTCAAAATTTTGGCCGATTCTGGTCCGTTTCATGGACTATTACTCACCGTTTTGGGGTCCGAGAGCGATTTTCATGATTGAAGACCTCCGGGCTGTGTTTACGTGTCTGTCATCAACACTCACGGTTTTGGCCCATTCTCACCCGTTTCTTCGATTATTACTCACCGTTTTGGGGTCCCGAAGCAATTTCCATAGTTGTTGAACCCCAAGGTGCGCTTACGTGCTGGTCATCACTGCTCGCAGTTTTGGCCAATTCTTGCCCGTTTCATGGACTATTACTCACTGTTGGGGTCCCAAAGTGATTTCCACGATTGACGAACCCCGAGGTGCGTTTATGTGTCGGTCATCAACACTCGCCGTTTTTGTCGATTTTGACCCGTTTCGTGGACTATAACTCACCATTTTGGGGGTCCCAAAGCGATTTCCATGGTTGTTGAACCCAAAGGTGTGCTTACGTGTCGGTCATCAACAATCGTAGTTTTGGCCGATTCTGGTCCGTTTCTTCGACTATTTCTCAGTTTTGGGGTCCCGGCGTGATTTCCACGATTGACCAACAGAGGGGTGCGTTTATGTGTCGGTCATCAACTCTTGAAGTTTTGGCCGATTCCGGCCCAATTCATGGACTATTACTCACTGATTTGGGGTCCCTGAGCGATTTCCATGATTGACGAACCCCCGGGGTGCCTTTATGTATCGTTCATCAATAATCCTAGGTTTGTCCGATTCCGGGCTCTTTCATGGACTATTACTCACGGGTTTGGGGTCCGAAAGTGATTTCCATGGTTGTTGAACCCCAAAGTGTGCTTTACATGTTGGTCGTGAAGACTCGCAGTTTGGGCCTATTTTGGCCCGTTTCTTGGACTATTACTCAGTTTTGGGGTCCTGAAGTGATTTCCATGATTGAGAACCCCGTAGTGCGTTTACGTGTCGGTCATCAACACTCACTATTTTGGCCGATTTTGGTCCATTTTGTGGACTATTACTCACCATTTTGGGGTCCCAGAGCGATTTTCACGATTGAAGATCCCCGGGTGCGTTTACGTATCCGTCGTCAATATTCACACTTTTGGCCAATTCTGACCCATTTCTTGGATTATTACTCACCGTTTTGGGGTCCCAAAGCGATTTCCATGGTTGTTGAACCCAAGGTGCGCTTACGTGTCGGTCATCAACAATCGCGGTTTTGGCCGATTCTGACCCGTTTCTTGGAACATTACTCAATTTTGGGTTTCCGGGGTGATTTCCACGATTGACGAACACCTGGGTGTGTTTATGTGTCGGTCATCAACTATCGCAGTTTTGGCCGATTCTGGCCTGTTTCATGGACTATTACTCATTGATTTGGGTTCCCTGAGCAATTTCCATGATTGACGAACCCCCACGGTGCGTTTATGTATCGTTCATCAATAATCGGTTTTTGTTTATTCTGACCCGTTTCGTGGACTATTACTCACCGTTTTGGGGTCCCAAAGCGATTTCCATGGTTGTTGAACCCCAAGGTGCGCTTATGTGTCGGTCATCAAGAATCGCAGTTTTGGCCGATTTTGACCCGTTTCTTGGACTATTACTCAGTTTTGGGGTCCCGGAGTGATTTCCACGATTGACGAACACTGGAGTGCGTTTATGTGTCGGTCATCAACATTCAACTCTTGCAGTTTTGGCCGATTCCGGCCCGTTCCATGGAGTATTACTCACTGATTTGGGGTCTGTGAGCGATTTCCATGATTGATGAACCCCGGGTTGCGTTTATGTATCGTTCATCAATAATCCTAGGTTTGTCCGATTTTGGGCTATTTCATGGACTATTACTCACCGTTTTGGGGTCCCAAAGCGATTTCCATGGTTGTTGAACCCCAAGGTGTGTTGACGTGTTGGTCATGAAGATTCGCAGTTTGGGCCAATTCTGGCATGTTTCTTGGACTATTACTCAGTAGGCACCTCCACCAGCGCCGCCCTCGTCATCACCACCGCTGGTGCCACCACCATCATATTATCGGCGCCGCCATCTCCCACCAACATCGCCATGCTTTCTACCTTCACCAGTTCGATGCCGCTTGTAACTTAACCCTCTCCTCTATGTATATGTATTGAACGCATATATAAAGACTTGGAGGCCTAGGCAGAAGTCCATGCCACAACAATATGTCCTACAAAGAAGATCACCAGCATCTCAACACACTACATCGCAAATTGGGCATACAATCACCTATTAATCCACAAGCTCCCCTGCTAGGATTTTAGCTTCTTTTACCCACCAAATACTATTGTAGTTTGCTTTGAGGTAAAAGAGTCTAACTATGGAAATAAGTAGACCTATTAGCCACATCAAGGCCCTGGATTTGGGTAAACTGAGTCTATTCGTCAACGTCATCGGTGCGAGATACGTCGATGGGATCCATGTATCGCCCCCACATCCACTCTCTGGACTATGCATACATGTGTAAACACGCCTGTGGATTTTGGGTACATTCCCAATACCCCTTTAGTGGTAGCAACTCGACGGTTTTTGTTGTTCGATGAAAGCACATTGTCGTTTCCTCGGCTAAGCTGGTATTACAGAAGCATAAAAGGCAACAATTTTGGGCAAAAGATAAACAAAATAAGAGTATTTTGTTGTTACCAAATAAACATTACATTAGTAGGAAGCACAAAATGTACCGGTATTGTTGTGAAAAAGGCTTTGAAGCTTATTGTGCTTTCTAGAAACTTCAAATTCAACCAAAATTCCATAACCATTCTAATGAGTAGTAGCATATAGGTAGACTAGGATGGAATTTGGGTCGTCCATTCTCCCGGTGCCTCCCATATATACATCCCGGGCAATTTCTTCCCCTCAGTTTTCTTCATTTCATTCCCCAAATCGTAGTCGATCATTAGGGGTTAACAACTACATTGTGTTAGTGTTGTAACTGACAGAATATCTGTCTGGATGCCTCCAATCCCTAGTTTCCCATTATAATTAGCTTGATCGACTCGATACAAAACTATGAGACAAGTAGAAATGCACACGCATCCCACCCCACTCTAGCAAATCAAAATAGATATGAGTTGGTCTAAATTTCAAACTTCATCGACACCTTTATAGTGGCATATGGTGGTGGTGGTGGGAGAGGGGCAGTACTTTGGTTGTTGTGCTTGTAAATGAATACAAGTGTGTGCCTTGCTAGTGAAGAGGGGTAGAGCGCCAGTGAATATCTAGGAGCAATGGAAATGAAATCGATTGGTTGGGATTTGGGTTTGTTGGCATCCGTAGTTTATGTTGTCATGTTTTCTGTGTTGTGTGTTTTTTTCAAATCAAACTCACATTAGTTAATTTGTGCATCGTTTGCACGGATAGGATAGCAGCATTTCAAATCTCGTCGTCACCGAGTCTCTTTGTCAGCACCCATCACCGCGAGAGTATCCGGCGAGATCCATCGTATCGCCCACATCTCCATGCTCCGCACTATGCATACATATCCCCTCCGGAGGTAGCAAGTTGACGGGTGCCATGTCGGTCGATGCCCACACCGACGTCGTTTCCCGCCTAATATGGGATTCCGGAAGCGTAGAAGGCAATTGTGTTTAGTGGGGGCGGGCGGATAGGAATTAAATAAACGAAACGAGAGTATTCCGGGTTTACCTGTCCAGTAATAATACATGAGCATGAAGCACAAAAAATACCAAATATTGTTATGGGAAAGGTTTTGAAGGTTCACAAGCTGTCTAGAAACTTCAAACTCAACCAAAATTCCAGAAAAAGAAAGAAAAGTAAGGTAGGTTTGGTGGAGTGGGATCGAATCTGGGCCGTCCATTGTGGCCACGCGTGCTATATATTCGCCCGGACAGGGTTCCTCCCCACAGTTTTCCATTCCCCAAATCGAAATCGAAATCGAAATCGAATCGAGGAACAGATTTACGAAACGGAACTGCGAACTCTTCTTTCCCCTCGATTTCTTCGCTCGCTAATCCCACCCACCGCCGCCGCCGGTCGAACTCCGGCGAGGAATCTCGCTCGCCGGCTAGCTAGGGTTAGGATTGGGCCGCCGCGAGTTCTTCCTGCTTGATTAATCTCCGATCCGATCCGATCCGATCCACCGCCGATTCGGTCGATTTGAAACCTTCCCTAACCCTAGAAACACACCCGAGGCGATGGATCCCAGCCAGATGATGCCGCGGAGCTTCCCCATGTGGCCGCCGCCGCCCCCGCCCGCCGCCTCCGACGCCATGCCGCCGCCGCCGCTGCCGCAGCCCTTCCTCGCGCCGCCCCCGCCCCAGCCCCAGCCCAACCGCGGCTGGAAGCGCAAGAACAACCCCAACAACAACCCCAACCTCGCCGGCGGCGGCGCCTACCAGCCCCCCGCCATCGGCGACCTGCAGGTGCAGAACCGCGCCAAGGCCCGCCGCTGGTTCAACAACCCCAACAACCCCGGCGGCGGCGGCGGCGGCAACAACAACCCCAACAACGCCGGCGGCGGCCGCAAGTACTTCTTCCCCAAGTCCAACAAGGCGGCCGCCAACAAGGCCAAGGCGCCGCGCAACACCACCTCCTTCATCATCCGGGCCAAGCGGGCGGGGGGCATCGCCTCGCTCGTCTCCCCCTGCCCCGTCACCCCCGCCGTGCTCCCCACCCCGCGCATCTCCCCCTCCCGCGAGGGCCTCTCCGACATGGCGCAGCAGCAGTGGGGCGTCGACGGATACGGCTCCATGAAGGGCCTCATCCGCCTCCGCGCCTCCTCCCCCCGCCACCACCCCGATGGCGAAGGCGAAGGCGAAGACGACGACTCCAGCAGCGGCAGCGACGTTGAGGAGCACGTCGAGGTCGAGCGCCGCCTCGACCACGACCTCAGCCGCTTCGAGATGGTCTACCCCGGCGGGATGGCCAACGGAGCCGCCGGCTACGTCTTCGAGGACCTCGACGACGAGTACGACCAGGACGTGCACGTCGCCAGGCTCGAGGAGGAGAACCTCACCCTCAAGGAGAGGCTCTTCCTCATGGAGCAGGAGGTCGGCGACATGAGGCGCCGTCTCGAAGCCATTGAGGCGCGCTTTGCTGGGGCTGATGGCGCTGCTGCTGGCAGCGCCGACAATGCTGCTCTTGTCCTCCAGCAGAATGCTGGTGCTGAGAATGCTGTTGTTGTCCTCGAGCAGAGGGCTAATGCTGATGCTGAGAATGCTGTTGTGGAGAATGGCGTTGATGCCGCAGCTGTTGCTGCAGGCGACGCTGTAATTGAGTCTCTGGAAAATGCTATTGCTGCTGGTGCTGAAAATGCTAATCTACTTGAGAAAGAGAAGGGTGATGCTGCCTCTGCTTCTGATGACACTGTTGAGGATGCTCTGAAGATTGACACTGAGATGAATGGTGCTACCTCTGCTTCTGCTAATGTAGTCGCTGATGCTCTGAAGAATGACACTGAGATGGATGTTGCTGCCTCTGCTTCTGCTAACGCAGTGGAAGGTGCTCTGAAGATTGACACTGAGATGGGTGATGCTGGCAACTTGGTTGAGGAGAATGTCGCGGCGGCGGCTGATGTCGTTTCTGGTGCTGATAATGCAGTCAAGGAGTCTGACATTACCAGGGGTGATGTGGAGCAGGAGAAGAGCGCAGAGGACATGGCCGGTGCAGGTTCAGAGAAGAATGCAGAGACGGCTGATACCACTGGAAATGAAGAGGAAGAGGGCAAGGAGCAGGCCTGATGCTCCAGCTAGAAAACGGTGAACAGAGCAAGCAGGCCTCTGATGATGAGGGCTCCTGCTTGGAGATGGAAGATGGACAGTGGAAAAATGCACAAGGGTTTCCTTCCCTGGTTGTTTGTTACTGTACATACTTGCAGATGAAGCCATGCGACGCGTTTCGGTTTTGGGGACTGAAACGTCGCGTGACCGAGGCGGTGGTTTGTCGGCGTCGGTGATGTTATATGTTTGTTGCCATTTTGAGTTCTCTATATCTTGAACCTGTAGTGTTTTAGCTAGCTAAGCTAAGCTGCTGCTGAAGGTGGTAGTAAGATACTCGTATGGATTTGTTGTTGCTGTTAAGATGTTGTTGTTAAGATGATGACTCTGTTATTGCTGTATCCATACATACCGTGCTGTCATGTTTCTTAATTTGGTCTCGCGTTATCGTCGTTATTTTGAGTTTTTTGTGGTTTGCAATTTGAGTTTACTCTGCTGTGAATTGTAACAGGTGCATCAACTTCATCTGTTCCAGCTGAAGACCAAGATGGGCAACTTCATCTGGGCACCTGTAGATTTTTATTTTTCACTGAACTTCATCTTATTTTCCCCTAGCAAAGCACAGATGTTCCCTTCTGATGAAAATTGTCAAAAATCACATCGGATGCTACTGTGAACATGTAAAAATAGAAATCAAAAGTTTCTAAATTTGTTTTCTGTTTGTTTTGAGTTCTTTCTTCGCGCCAAAAACCATATGCTCCTGGGAGCCGAAACGCCCCTCCCTTGATGGTCTTCCATTTTTCTTTCCATTTTACGAATCAACTTTTTTCAACAAAGATTAATTAGGCTACCGAGACAAGTTAATTTCGCATCTTGTAAAATGCATTGATGACCATTAAACTTGTCGGGACACTCTCTTCCGCCTCGTGCGACGACACGTCATTCACCAACCTGTCAGGACGGGGATGAAAAGGAAAGGAAGGGCGAGATATAGTGTAAAAAAAAGGTGTGGCAACGCTAAAACAAGATGTGTCGGCACGTCAGCACAGTAGGTGTGTGTGGGGCGGGGGGGGGGGGGTTCGAATCGTATGGAGGGTCTTCAAAACCTCCAATGTACAACTTCAAATGAATATGCTCCGAGTTCTATAAATTCTAGCCGAAAACAAAGAGGAGTAAGAACATGGATGGGGGGGGGGGGGGTTCGAATCGTATGGAGGGTCTTTACAAAGATTCAAAACCTCCAATGTACAACTTCAAATGAATATGCTCCGAGTTCTATAAATTCTAGCCGAAAACAAAGAGGAGTAAGAACATGGATGCTCGTGTCGGGCCCCCTTAGTAATTTCAGCAATTTGTATAAGATTCTGCCTCATTTTCTCTCCTCCCCCTCCCCCCTCTTCTCCACTGCTTTGAGGGTCGCCTACTTTCCCCGCCCCCTTCTCCTTTAGGGATCTGGCCGACCATAGTGGGGATGCGAGAGGATGGCATTCTTCTCCTCAGAATAGTGAATTCAGGTTAGCATTTAGGTTTAGACCCGCAAGAGAGGCGACTGGAGCTATGTTGTGGCGGAGCTTTGCTCGAGCGCTTACGAGCAGCGTTTGGATCTCATTTTCCCCCTTCCAGCCGATTTCCACGGTGGAAAGCCGCGGGGACTAGGGGTATGGCGAAGGCATCCCCTCAACAATAAGCTCATTTTAGCGGTGGATCTGGTGTTGCATCTACTCTCTCCCTTGTTTTCTCGTTCGCTATGGTGTCAAAAAGAGGAGATGGGTGGAGGGCTCTGGTTTGACTCCATAGGGGATTTTGCAAGGCGCGATGGAGCTCTTGACCATCTACTTCCACTAAATTAACCTTTGCATCAAACAAATGAATTGTTTGGCCAAGCACCTTTTAAATGCTATAGTACATCCTTACACGCCGTGGAAAAGACAAGAGCGGAGAGAGGCTGATGTAGAAAATGAGAGCACGGAGTGGCTGAGGTGAAAGTTGATATCTTCATTGCTATAGTGTTGTGGAAAAGACAAGAGCAGAGAGAGGTTGATGAAGAACACGAGAGCAGAGAGAGGCTGATGGAGAAAACGAGAGCACAGAGTGGCTGAGGTGGAAGTTGACCTCTTCAATACAATAGTACATCCTTACACGTCGTGGAAAAGAAAAGAGCAGAGAGAGGCTGATGTAGAAAATGAGAGCAGAGAGTGGCTGAGGTGGAAGTTGACCTCTTCAATGCTATAGTACATCCTTACACGCCATAGAAAAGACAAGAGCAGAGAGAGGCCGATGGAGAACACAAGAGCAAAGAGATGCTGATGTAGAAAATGAGAGCAGAGAGTGGATGAGGTGGAAGTTGACCTCTTCAATGCTACAGTACATCCTTACACGCCATGGAAAAGAAAAGAGTAGAGAGAGGCTGATGCAGAGCACGAGAGCAGAGAGAGGCTGATAGAGAAGATGAGGGCAGAGAGTGGAGTGGTGGAAGGTGGCCTCTTCAATGCTATAATACATCCTTCAAAGTTGTGGAAAAGACAAGAGTAGCGAGACTGATGAAGAAGACGAGAGCAGAGAGAGTTTGTGGTGGAAGGTGTCCTCTTCAATGCTATAATATATCCTTCAATGTTGTGAAGAAGACAAGAGCAGAGAGACTGGTTGAGAAGACGAGAGCAAGGAGAGGCTATGAGTGGAAGGTGCCCTTCAATGTAATACATTCATCAGTGGAAGGTGAAAAGGATTTGTCTATGATTTTTCTCTTATTTTTTTTTACATTCTCTATGATTTTCCTTCTTAACCATGACTAGCAAGAGTCTATTTATTTTCCTTATATGTGGTAGTTGTCGGCAGCATCAGGTTATGGACATCCAGCGATTGAGGTGCATTGGCATAATTCACTAGCCGCGTTGTTTTATCTCTCTTTTCTTGTCTTCTCCACGACATTTCTTCTCCCCACCTTATTCACAATCTCTTTCTTGATGTCAGTTCTCTCTTTCGATATGCTTGTTTTAGGAACCTTCCGGTCCGCACCTTGTTTCACAGAAAGATTTGTATATGATTTTCCTTCTTAACCATGACTAGCAAGAGTCTATTATTTTTCCTTATTATGTACATTATAATATTTTTTTCAACAATGGTGACGAGTCAACCTTTGGTGTTGACTGGTTGGTGAGGGAGTCCTGGATTATGGGGTCCTCGGGTGTCCGGGCTGTGTAGCATGGGCCGGACTGATGGGCCATGAAGATACAAGATAGAAGGTCTTCCCCCGTGTCCGGATGGGACTCTCCTTTGCGTGGATGGCAAGCTTGACGCTCAGATGTGTAGTTTCCTTTCTCTGTAAACCGACTCTGTACAACCCTAGGCCTCTCTGGTGTCTATATAAACCGGAGGGGTTAGTCCGTAGAGATCATGACAAATCATATAGGCTAGACATCTAGGGTTTAGCCATTACGATCTTGAGGTAGATCGACTCTTGTAACCCCTATACTCATTAAAGTCAATCAAGCAGGACGCGGGGTTTTACCTCCATCAAGAGGGCCGAACCTGGGTAAACACCGTGTCCCCTTGTCTCCTGTTACCCTCGATCCTCAGATGCACAGTTCAGGAACCCCTACCCGAGACCAGCCGGTCTTGACACCGACAATTGAGCCCATGAAGTTGAAAGCCCATCAAACCCAAACCCAAAGCCCAGATGAGCGAATTGCCACAATACCACTAGTTAAAACCGAAAATTCCAAAATAGCACTTGGTAAATCAACGTTGCCAAAATATCATTACAAATCAGTTTTTCATGCCAAAATACCACAATGCACTAATCGAGAGTAACATCCACACAAAAAGACTATTGTGCCCTTGACTCTCCACACACAACCACTCTCGTTCCCTCTCATGCTAACTGAAAGTAACATCCACACAAAAAGATTGTTGTGCCCTTGACTCTTCACACACAACCACTCTCGTTCCCTCTCATTTCAGCGGGATAGTTGAATTGTTCATCGGAGGTGCTTGTTGCACCACCACCACGTTGACGTACCGAGCTCGTTGTTGTGCGCCAACTGGCCGAGCCCTTCCGCATGCGCCTGCTGGTAGCACCGGCCGTCGCCGGGCTGCACCATGGCCAGTGGCGGAGCTTAGTTCAACTCTGAGGGGGCCGCCCAAGACAAAACAATGAAGGAAGATTACTATACATGGCTTAGATTTGCAAAAAATCAATTATTTTCCCTCCTAGTTGTTCATATTTTAGCATTGCCCCCCTGTGATTTCAGAATTATATATGATTTTCCTTCTTAACCATGACTAGCAAGAGTCTATTATTTTTCCTTATTATATACATTATAATATATTTTTCAACAATGGTGACGAGTCAACCTTTGGTGTTGACTGGTTGGGCCCAGGAAGTTGAAAGCCCATCAAATCCAAACCCAAACCCAAACCCAAAGCCGGATCTACTACTCCCCATCTTCTTCTCCAAAAAGCTCCGGCGCCGGCGATGGCGATGGCGGATCCTCGGGCGTGGAACCCCAACTACGGCGTGGTGGGCAGCGGCGACCGCCGGCTGGCCTACTCCCGCCAGCCCTCCTTCTCCTCCTCCTCCTCCCCGCGGCCCCCCGGCCCCGGCCTCGCCCGCTCCGACTCCTCCATCCCCATGCCCCTCGCGCAGCCGCCCAAGGCACCTGACGTCCGGTACCGCTGGCTCGCCACCCGCCCGATGCGCCGCCTCGCGCTGCTGCTCGCCCTCAACGCCGCCTACTCCGCCGTGGAGCTGGCCGTGGGCCTCCTCACGGGCCGCGTGGGCCTCGTCTCGGACGCCTTCCACCTCACCTTCGGCTGCGGCCTGCTCTCCTTCTCCCTCTTCGCCATGGCAGCCTCCCGCACCAAGCCCGACCCCACCTACACATACGGGTACATCAAGCAAGCTCCTTTGCCTAGTGGATACAGATAGTTACAGTGAATTTCAGGTTCAGGTTCAGTTCAGTTCAGTTGGATTCATTCGTGCTCCTGACTTTGCTTTGCTATCCTGTCCTGTCCTGCAGGTACAAGAGATTGGAGGTCCTCGCCGCCTTCACCAATGCCGTGAGCGTCGCAACCCGCCCCACCTCTTTAACATCCTTGTTTGCATAGAGTTTATTAAGGGACAAATCATGTACATGTAGCAACAACGCATGTAGAGTTTTAGGGAGACAAATCATGTAGTAGTAGCAAAGACCAAGCAGCAGTGCTGCCAAGTCCACCTTACATTACATGTGTTGTCATATGTCAAACACAACTGTCCTGGTCATCTTAAATTAACCTCCCCTGTTTTCACCGTGACACCCATGTCGAATAGGAAGAAGACAGTGCAAACACCATGCCATGAAAAAGCATATGCTTCAATTGCAAGGCAGCGCAAACCCAACCCTTGTTTGTATATGATTTTGTATGTAGCAAGCTAGCAACAACGGCTGGAATTTCTTGTGGCACAAAACTGGAACAGTCTGTTGATGCCTTTACATTATTAACATACTAAGTGACCCTTTGGATTATTTGTTAAATTCCTTACAACTTAGTTGCATACTTTCTGGCCTTTCTAACCTTTTTTGACCGCCTCCATATGATTGTTTATGTAGACAGCTGTTCCTGCTGTTCCTGTCTTTCTCCTTGGCTGTCGAAGCGCTGCATTCATTTATGCAGGATGAATCTGAGCACAAGTAAGCACCATCTATATATGCTGACAGATGACTCTGCAGAATATTCTTTTATATGTATGTTGGTTCTGGAATGCGTTCACAGGATAGGAGGGAAAAAAATGTTGTTCCCATGTTAAACTGGTCATCTTGTTCATGCAAATCATCATCTTGTACTGTGTTACTACTTACTAGTAGTATGATAGTATGTGTTAGGTTTGTCCAGTTCATCATTGTGAGTACCTGAATTGTGTTCTCAAGGGAAAGTACCAAATTGATCAATGTTCTTCAAAAACACCATTGCATTGCACCTGCAGTTTATAGTCAACAATACACAAAGATTGGTGATCTGCTGTCCAACCTCTGTGACTTGTTGCATTTTTTGCCTGAGAAACCAAGAATTGTTTGGTGATCTCTTATTTCCATGCATCTACCACGTTTTTTCTTCAGTCATGGCCTATCAATCTAAACTGTTTGCTGTCCTAATATTTTTTTTCTTTCTCTTATAAAAAATATGTTTCAGGCATTACCTCATTGTTTCTGCAGTCACAAACCTTTTGGTCAATTTACTTGGTGTTTGGTTCTTTCGGAGCTATGCTCGTGTTAACATAGGTATGCCTGCAAGTGATTGGTATCCTGTCTGTCTCCGGCAGAAAGGCCAAGGCATACATATTCTCCTACTGAGAATCAAAACATAGACTGACAAATGGGCATATTACTGTCAGTTTACAGGAAAGCAGAGGATATGAACCATCACTCCATCTGTTTACATGTTCTGGCAGATTCAGTACGGAGGTACAAACAGTGGCATGATGCATCTCTCCTTCAATTTATTTTGCATCCTTGTTTTGGTACCCATCTATTTTACTTGACATTTGGTATCTCTCTCTCTCTTCCAGTGCAGGTTTGATACTAGCTTCTTGGTTTCTTTCATTGGGGTAAATCCTTTGACAGCTTTCCTCTGCTCTTTTATGATGGCGTTTGGGTTTGGCTAAACACTTTGCGTTTGCGCTTCTGTTCTTAGGATTGAGAATGCAGAGGTGTTGTGCCTGGGAATTGTTTCAGTGGCGGTGTTCATGCTTGTCATGCCTCTGTTCAAAGCCACGGGCAATGTCCTGCTGCAGATTGCGCCTGGCAACGTGCCGCCTTCAGCCTTCATCAAGTGCGGCAGACAGGTAAGCATCTTATCTTACTTTCTTGAATACCTATTTGTTTAGCAACGCCACCTTTGACACGGCTGAGGTATCATTCTCCAGATTACTGCTTGTGAGGATGTCTCTGAGGTATCCCAGGCTCGGTTTTGGGAGCTTGTGCCTGGTCATGCCGTGGGTTGCCTCTCCATCCGGGTAAGAAGATAATTTCAGCAAACTTGACTTGTTGATACCTGGTAGTGCTCGAATGAATGGCTGAAGTGGGGCATTGGGTGTGTATGTGTGTGCAGGTGAAGAATAGGAGTGATGATGAATCGGTGCTCGAATACGTGCATGGACTGTACGAGGATCTAGGGATACATGACCTGACTGTCCAGACCGAAATATCTTAGATACAGATACCTTTTCTTGTCTAGTGGATCTAGTCTTTTCTTTACGTGGTAGAAATAGACCAAGAAGCTGTCTTGTGTTTGTTTGTTTATGCTACTAGTGTGTGTACTCGGTGTGGCAGTTGGTGCTGTGAAATAGGAATACAACAATTACATACATGGCTGGGTTTATTTCCCCGCATGCGGATTTCAAATCTTGCTCTGCTCTGATTACGGATGTCATCAACCGTCATTTGAATGAATATTGTTGCGAAATCGCAAATTATTTTGTTGATGTGCTTTACGGCTTTTAGATAGCACGGTACTATTACGGTATGATGATGATCATTCCATTTCTCCGACAAGTCATTCTGAAGCTGAAGCTGACGGAGAGCATTAGTACATATAAGTGGTAGCAGAAACACGTAAACAAACACAGGACTCATCAATCAGCTGTATCAGGCCTGACAAAAGCGATCTATGATGGGATCCACTAGTTGAGACGAGTTTCTATTTGTTTCGTCGTCGATTCGATGATACACAAACAGCTACTACATGATTCAGTTTCTATTATGCCACGTCCTCGCCTGTCCATGTCGCAAGCATGCCCACTTCCTCCTCCTCCTCCTCCTCCTCCTCTTCATCAGCTGCAGCTGCAGTGTCATAGATAGAGCTTTGTTTACCTATTTATTGTAATAATAATGTAATGTAATGTAATGCTCCAAGGATGTGCTGTTTATTAACATGGATGGAATCAGTTGCAAGTTTAATTTAAATAAATTGCCATTCGAGATGTATAAATTATCCCATTATCAAGACAAGGTCAACAAAATAAGTAACCTGCTAGCTAGGTTTTTGTTAATCACCCTACTTATCAGAATAGAATAGGCACAGTCGCCATGTTTGTTGTCAGGTATTCTTATTGATCATGAGGAGGCCAAACGGTTAATCAAGATGCGACATAGCGTTTGCCCAAAAAGAAAAGAAAAAATAAAGATGCGACTTTCTGGATCAATTCAAAGGTGTATGTGTGGTTGTGGTGCTATAGTAGCCTTGGCAGGCCAAAGGATGTAAAAATGTTATAAATTTTCATTCAACCAAGTTAGGTGCATCTTCTTCATTTCCAACTATCACACATGCATGCACATGACATAAAAATTTAGTTTGCGACTTGACTAGAAAAATAATACAGTATAATATAATTTCCCAAGTGTCACACATGCATGCAGATTACTCCCTCCGTTCCCAAATAATTGTCGTTCTAGCCATCTCAAATGGACTACAACATACGGATGTATGTAGACATGTTTTACAGTGTAGATTCGCTCATTTTACTTCGTATGTAGTCACTTGTTGAAATCTCTAGAAAGACAATTATTTAGGAACGGAGGGAGTACATCACATAAAAGTTTCACCAGTAAAATGTGGAAATAGTTACTTACCGATCGAATGTGTATCAGTTCCGAAGGCACTTCATGGTAAGCAAGGAGCTTTAATATTTGGCGAATCCTTCCATCCCCTTCCTCATAATAGACTGTGACTTGTTTGAGATGTTCTGATACCAAGAATTGTTCCTTTGGCTTGTAGTGTTCACTCACTTTAATGTGAAAATTTAATTTCTATTGCAAACAAAATAAATAACTGAAATGAATCAGCAGTACATGGCCATTTCCAACACAAGGCATCATACATTTCATGTATACAGGAAAATCATACCTCGGGGGAAGTATCAAGCGTAAGCCTCTCTAGAACTGGTGAGTGCTGAAGAAAGTAAACTAGCCCACTGAAGTTAGCATGGATACACCAGTCACCAAGCAATAGTGTTTTCAGCTTGGTAAACACAGGGCACCGTCGTCTTATGTCCTTGTTGAAGACCTGGGCCAAGTGAGTGAAGAATTAAAGTCAGCAAAACAGCAAGCATATTCAGTAGAAACAAAGTGCAAGCATACCATAGAGTGATACGATCTCAGCTCTAAATCTGCAGCGCCCGACAAACCTTGAAGAAGCACACAATCATCATCACCCAGACCAGAGCAGTTGGCACATGGCTCACTAGCACATATATCATCATATGGACAGGAATCCAAGCACATATATCCAATGTTGATGAATGCTGTTACCAATGCTGGAAGGCTCTTAAGCAATGGAGTCCAACCCGGACAACGATCCAGTTCCAAGGTAACTAGACCTGGTGCAGAAATAATAGACCGGGTATTATCAGAGGAAAACTTTGTATATCTGATTCTCAGATGCTGTAAAGATTTTGGAAAGGCAGTCTCGATGTTGATTCCACACTCAAACATCTCCAGCACCTCAAGTGACTGACAGCTCAAAACATCCTCCGCAAACTCAATACCATAAAGAATTAACCTTGTCAAGTGCTGGGAGATGAGAGTTCCGGCCGATAGCTGCAAACCTTCGCCACTTAAGATTTCGAATCGGAGAACCCTCACTTTGCATGACACAGCATAACGGAGCCACAGATGGCAGTCATGGCGAAACTCCTCCGTTTCCATATGATGATGAATAATGATCTCACATTCGTGCAGAGGTGCTGTGCCACGGCAGCGGACAAAGCTATCGATCAAACACTTGAGGTCTTTGCCACACTTGCAGTAGGGCTCATGGGAACGCTTGCAGGGCTCATCACGAGCATCGAAGCGAAGAGATGGCACGGACTTCCAGAGGGTGCGCCAGCGGGTGGCGAGCACGCACGTCCGCGCTGCTTGACGCGAGGACAGGAAAGACAACACCAGCTGGATCACTTCTTCCGGGAGCGCGCTTAAGCGGTCCTTGCCACCAGCAATGGCCCCTTTCTCGCCGCGGAGCTTCTCAGCATTTCCACCGAAGCTGCCAATGTGGTGGGCCAATGGGCGACGGCCGACGAGCGACGACGAGCTGCCCGCCACCCCAGCTCCCTGTGCTGGCTTCATCTCGGTTGGCGGCGAGCTCGGAGCCTCGGACGGTGTGGCTGCGAACGGCGGGGTGCCGAGGCCTGGGCGGTGCGGCGGTGAGGAGAGGAGCACGTACGTCGCCCTGGCCCGCTCCGCCGTCGCCATCGTCCTGGCGGCGGAGCTGCTTGTTGGCCTCATGTAGCCAGGGTCCGACGACGCCGCCAGAGCTGCGGCGCGAGGTCGACCCCCGGTCCCAGGTACGCCGGCGAGCTCCCGGGGCCTCCTGCGCACCTGCTTACAGTGCACCATCGCCTCCTCTGGCGTCCTCCTGCATAAAACCAAACAGAAAAAGATAAGAAACGAAGTTATTATCCTTGACTGACTAGGAGTGTGTGTGTGTCTAGTTAAGACTGAAAGCCGCACATGGTAAGCAGCAATTTGAATAGAGATCATCTTACGATTGATTATATAATAACTGGGTGCCTGCCTGTAATGTAAATATAAAGCACAAGTCATTTTGGCCATACATACAGACTGTGCTTGCATATCTGAAGAATTATTACTACGTATGTATGTACGTATGTATGTATGTATCAACTATATAAATGATAGCAACTATGTATATAAATGATATCAGGCAGGGGAAGGGAAACTAGAAGGCTGCTGCAGGGGAAGGGTTTAGGGTTACCACTCACTCACCGGCGTGGTGCTTCTGATGGGACGCCGCCGCCGGAGATGGATGCCTCCTCCATGGCTTCTGATGGGACGCCGGCGTGCTGCATCTGCATCTGGGAGGGAAACGTGGTGAGCAAGAGAGGGAGAGGAAGAGAGAGAGAGAGAGAGGGACGTGAAGAGGATGGGTCGAGGAACTCACCTGATTCGCCGGAGCCCCGAACCCTAGCACGCCGCAGGAAGACGCGCGCGTCCGATCTGCTCCAAGGAGATGTACGAGCGGAGCGAGGAGATCACGCGCGTCGTCGATTTCCGCCGGAAGTCGCCGGAATCGGCCGCCGTGCTGTTGGTGGCGGCGGCGAGGAGCCGCAGGGAGGAGGAGGGTGAACTCTTTTTTTTTCCCCTCTTCTTTCGTTTCGTTTGGGTGCCAAAACCAAAAATATTTCGACCGTTGCACCAAGTTGTAGGACCAAATT
Source organism: Aegilops bicornis (assembly GCA_021605145.1). Classification (NCBI taxonomy): domain Eukaryota; kingdom Viridiplantae; phylum Streptophyta; class Magnoliopsida; order Poales; family Poaceae; genus Aegilops; species Aegilops bicornis. The sequence goes on from CM038674.1 coordinate 691,376,590, forward strand.
TTCCATCCGAGTAAGGACCTTGTTGATAATATTCCGCAGTGCTGAATTGTCAAGAAGGCTTATTCAACCAAGTGGTTTGGCTCTATGCGTGATAATACACATAGAGCCAAACCACTTGGTTGAATAAGCCTTCTTGACAATTCAGCAGTGCGGAATATTAAGAAATACGCAAAGCAACAGATTTCAAAGTTTTTTTTAACACAGTTTGTTTTAAACACGAACATTATTCAAAATCATGACAGTTTAAAATGCAAACAATTTTCAAAAAAAAGAATAATTGTTGCAAAAAAGAACACATTCTGAAATTATGAACAAATTTTTAAAAATAAGAACAAAATTTGAAATTATGAACAATTTTTTAAAACACTTTTGAAATTTAAAACTCCAAACTTTTCTGAAATTGCAAACAATTTTTTTCAAAAACACGGACAATCTTTGACAAAGTTTGAAATTCTGAGCAATCTTTAAAAATGAGAAGAAAAATAGAGTTTCCAAATAATTTTGGAAAATTTGAATTTTTTGAAAACACAGAAAATGTTTGAATCTCTGAAATATTTTGGAAGCGTATCTTTTTTAAAACATGAAAAAATCTTGAAACACGAAACATTTCTCTAAAAAAATGATCAAATTGGGAATTCTAAACGTATTTGTAAGACACGAACAATTTTTGAAAAGGTGAACCAGATTTGATATTTTCGTATATTTTTTGGGAAAAATGAAAAAATATTTAAATATGTTTAAGTTTTTTCAACTTTGCGTTTTTAAAAAAGAAAAAAGATGTGAAAAATTAACAGAAAAGAAAAACAAAAAAGTAACAAAAAAATTCCTCAAACCTGTATACACGTTTAAACATTTGTTCAAATATTGTAAAAATGTTTGCTTTTTCAAATTTTGTTCAAAAAGTACAAATATTTGTGTTTTAAAAAATTATACAGAAATAAAAAAATCTCGTGTCTTTCAAAATTGCTCAGAATGTCATAATACGAAAAAGTGCGAACGGAATTTTGAATATGAGCATTTTCAAATTTTCTGAAAATTTACTAAAAAACACTAACAAATTTGGAATTTAAAAAATCAGGAAAAACGAACAAAAAATTGAGAAACATTCCATAACTGGCCAGACATGTTGCAGCGTGCAGACGGTGTCGGAATTCATTGGAATGTGGCATGCATGCCTACCATGGGCATGCCCACCTTCTTGCAAAAGTTGGGATCATTTCAAGAATGTTTAAAAATAGACCAGAAGGCTCCGTCTGAGAGCACTTTGATGCCCGACATCCTTAAAATGGCCCCATTTTCTTGCTGGCCTTCTATGACCAATTCAAGGCAACGTGCCAAGTTTGTTTGGTTTTCGACAAATTTTGCATTTTTTTGGATTTTTAAGTACCCGTCTAAATGTGATATTTATTATTTTCCTTCAAATGTGGCATGGATGGCTACCATAGGTAGGCCCACCTGCTAGCAAAAGTTGTGGTCATTTCAAGATTGTCCCAAAAACACCATATTCGACGTAGGGTGTCTGGTTAGGGCAGAAGGCTCCGTTTGAGAGCATCTCGTTTCTCAACATACGTCAAATGACCCTAAATTTTTTATTGGCTTGTATGACCAACTGAAGGCACCATGCCAAATTATTTTGGTTTTCGACAAATTTTGCATTTTCTGGAGTTTTTTGTCATTATCAATCAACATGAACATTTTTGTTATGCACTAACCATTTTTTGAAAATTGTCAACAATTTTGAAATTTTAAATTGTGTATGAAATTTTTACAAGTTTGAACACCTTTTCCGAACTTGGTAATAACTTTGCAACAATTGATGAAAATTTTGAACACAAACTGGAAACAACATACTTATTTTAAAATTATGAACCTTTTTCGAAATAAAAATATTTCTACAATTTTTGAAAAAAATATATTCCAAAGCGTGAACAGTTTTTGAAATTTCAGTACATTTTCTAAAATTATAAAAAATATTTGAACACAAGAACATTTTAGGGTATTCCAAACAATTTTCCAAAATTTTGAACAAGTTATAAAAAGAATAATAACGTTCAAAAAGGAAAAAATGAATTAACAAAAAAAAGAGAAGGAAAAAAAAGGAAAAGAAAAAGCTTAGGCGTTGGCCTAGCTAGGAGACGGTATAGATCCCATTGTGCGCCTGTTGGGGAAAAAACCTATTTGACGCTAATCAAATAGTCACTGTTTGGGCTAGCCCATTTGAATCTGTTCGTTGCCTCTGCAGATGTTGGTTTTGGGAACCTTTGAAATAGTTCCAGGTCGGTTTTTACCGGTTTGGGAACATTTAAGAAGGTTCATGATTTTTTTTGTTTTTGAAAATCGCAAAGTTCAAATAATGTTCAACATATTTATTTATTTGAAAATCTTGAGAAAATTAAAATATGAAAATTTAGTCACATTTTCTCAAAAGTTTAGAGTTTCAAATTTGTTTGCATTTTGAAAAACTGTTTGGAATTTTAGAAAGTCTCAGTTTAAAATTTTATCGAAGTTTAAAAATGTGTTCCACTTTTTGGAAAATTTGTTTGCATTTTCAATTCTTTTTACAATTTTGAAGAATGTCCGCATTTTAAAAAAAGCACATTCAAATTTCCAAAAAAAATTCAAATATGTCGCTGGTCATAGTTCCTAAAACACCGCGCTCATTCTATTGATGCATCAGTACAGTTCTGAAGATGGAGCGGTGGTAGTTGGCGGCGGCGGCCTCTGAGAGCACGCCGGACCAGTGTGTGCCCCAGACCCGGCAAGCGGCTAGGTTGGGGTCTCGGGTCTTAGATGTTAGGCTTGGCTGCGATTTTTTGTTTGGTTAGACCCTGGCTATCTGCGCCCTTTCATCAATTGGATAGATGTAGCCACAGTTTGTTGCTTAGACGGCGGCTTTAGTCTTACTGTTGTATGACTTTGTAAGGTCTTGTAAGAATAATTAATAAAGTGACCGTATGCATCGCCCAGATACAGAGATGCAGAGGCCGGGGATCATCCTTCTTTTAAAAAAAAAAAATCGGTTCGACATCGTGAGGGCCAGCATTTCTGAAGCATGAAGCATGAATGTGAGGAATTCATGAAGCATTGTCCAGCTCCCGCTAGCTAAACACGCCGTACGTGTCCGAAGAATGAATTCAGACAAATCAGCATGCATAGATGATGCCTCCCTCCTCGGATCTTATCAGGTTGAGCCGATGTTGTTTTTGCTGATTCTAGCTGCTCGAAAGATGGACGCCGTGTCATGCGACGCATTCAGAAGTGTTAGATAATAACGAGATAAAATGAGACAGAGAGACACGGATTTTTACGTGGAAACCCTTGCGGGAGAAAACCACGAAACGCACGACGGCGTATCACTATAACTGGGAGGAGTATTACATTACACGAGAGGACAAACCCTCTACGTGCTAATCTGGTGGAGATCTCTCTCATCTATTTTATGACTAGCTGGTACTATATAAAGGGGCAAACAACTCTGTTTCTTGATGGACACGAAACAGAGTTGTAGTCATGCTACGTCTAGCACGGTTGGCATACCGTAGTCCGGTAGGACTCCATCCGTAGTACAATACTTGTATGGGATTCGGAACACAATAAAAATAACAAGAAGAAAAGTAGTACTACATGTTTCACTCTCTGTCTTTTTTGGGTGAATCAAATGTTACATGTAAAAGCAAGGTCCTTGACATGCATATATCTAAACAGCGTAAGAAGGATGCATGTTTTACCCATGATGACGATATACAGGTACAAATATTGTACCCAACAAATTAAGGTACATGATAGAAAAAACAAATACGTTTACGACAGATGCCTACCAATAAGAGAGCTCATAATATTTTCAGGATGGGCTTGTTTCTATTCAAAGCGACCTGGTCCCGCAACTCCTCGGTGATAGCGAACTCATGGATCCCTACTTCCTTGATGCTTCCGAGAGAGTCCAGTCCAAGATACCTAGTGCCTTTACTCTTATGATAATATCTGACGAGAAGCTGCTGGAGTTTGGGCATTGCTCCCTGCTCAAACTCAACCAACCTCATGTTCCCTGTGCGTGAAAGCTCCAGCACGACCAGGCTCCGGAATTCCTCCGCCCCAAAATGTAGTTCTTCACCACGGAAACTCACCACATCCAGACGCAAGACGGCTAGGTTCAGCAGATTCCCAAAGGCTCCTATAGCAGCATCCTGCTCCTCTTGGCCAGATGTTGCGAAGCAGATCCTCAACTTTACAAGGTTCTCAAGCTTCTTGACCCATTCCGGCAATTTGGCCATGCTACCGTCCAGCTTGAGGTTCCGGAGGTTACTTGGAGGCGAGGAAATGCCATCCAGACGCAAAACGTGTTCATACTCTGGAGTCACTGACAATGACTCTAGGAGGTTGAGACTGGAAACGACAGCACAAAACTCTGAAGCATGCTTCTCTTGTAGGCGGACCACTCCTAGCTTACGCAGGCCCATGAGTCCTCCTTTGATGTTCCGCAGAAAAGCAATGCCTCCGGACGCGACCAGGTCCACACCCTGTAATGTATGCAGGGCCTTCATTCTCCCCATCCCTCTTGGCACCCACACGCCAACATTATTGTCATTCCCTCTCATCAGAAAAGGGATAACTGCACAGCATGTGAAGGTGCATACATCACGCTGGTTGAAGTTATCTGTTTCCATTACTTCCTGAGGTATGCAACATCCAACACAAAAAACCACGCATGTCTTCAAATAAGGATGTGACTCAAGTGTGCTTATCGGTCCAACACCCCATCTAACCTTGTTACTGCAACGAAGATATTGCAGCTTCCGAAGCTTGACGATGCTTCTCGGCAGTATCGGTATGGATGTACCTCTGATATCAAGTGTTTGAAGTTGCATCAGGTTACCAATTGAATCTGGCAGGTGATATATATCTTTACATCTTCTTAGAGATAAGTATATTAGGTGAAGAAGCTTCCCAATATGTTTAATGTGATGATCGACAAGACCTGTCGTATCTTCCAAGTCAAGAACTCGTAGCATCCTCATCTTCACCGACATGAAGAATGGCCTCCACTTCCCAAAAACAGTTACTGACCGTACACGGAGCATGTCTACCATCCTCTCAAAATCACTCTGCTCTCCTTCCCAATTGCCGTTTATAGCAAGATGCCGTGCATTACCCTGCTGGCTATTTAACTTACAACCTTTCTCTAGTCTCAAAACTAGGTTTTCTTCAAGAGACTTTGAGATGCTTATCTCACGAATGAGATCATGGACTCGGCAGGAATCAATTCCTTTTATACTATGAAATGATTTTTGAGATGGCAGTATCATGCTCCTGCCTATAAGTTCCATGAAGTAGCCATCTGATACTTCCTCCGCTGACTTATCACGCACCTCCCTTGAGTACCCCTCTGCAGTCCACCGAAGCACCAAGCGTCTCCGGTCAAGCTTACGGTCTTCAGAAAAGATGGATGTATACAAGAAACAAGACTTGAGGTGGTAGGGTAGACCATCATAGCTTTTCATAAGGACGGTTCTTATGGTTGTAAGCTCTGGATTCATCTCCATCTCGGCACTGATGTGATCATAAAATCTCCTCCACTCAAGGGAAGTTTTTGGCTGGTCTGCCAAGAAGCCACCTATGGCGACTATTGCAAGGGGTAGTTGGCCACACTTCTTCAGGATCAATTTGGTTGGTTCAACTAGCTGTGGATATTGCTTATCCAAGTCTATAATCTTCTTAAATACCTAAATTTTATACAATACATAATTAGTGCTCTAACAGTTAAACAACATACAAGAGTCGAACAAAACAAGCTTCTATAAAAAAACATGGTTATGCAATTCAAGATATTGTTCAGACGGCTCACAAAAATATTCCCTCATTATATATTTGAAATATATTTTTTTAGATATGTGCCACGATATATGAAGAATTCATGTAATTCTAAATAAAGTTCTACTTACCGTTGAAAAAGATTCCATGCTCTTTTTGTGCGTAGAAATAATAATAATATATGTAAATAAGCCATGCCTATTGGACAGGCTGAAACAAATTACTAGAAATTTTGAGAAAAAGATGATACCAAAATATGCCAAGATTAAGTCTTTTCTTAAACCCTACATCACCTCAACTTAATTAATAAAACATAATATATAAAGGTATTAAACAATATGAACTTACTTTCGAAAGTCTATAAAAAGGTGACACCCAAATAATATCAATTAGTGTACAAAAAAAATACAAAAACATGAAAATAAGAGAAAGTGAAATAAAATAGAAAAATGATAAAAAAAATGTGGTGATAAATAATACTACATAAAGACCTACATTGATAAAAGTGAAGCAAAATAGATGAGAAAGGAAAAAAAATACTTCACAAGCACCACTAAACAAAGGTTAATAAGAAATAGTGATATAGAAACAAAAATAAAAATAAACAGTGAGGCATAGGAGCTTGCATCTGCTAGTAGAAAAGCTAGTTTTGTAGTCGCTCAACGGAATCAATTTTCTAAACCTCTTAATCTAGTATAGTTTGTACATGCTTGGTATTTTTTAAATACTTTACCGGATGCTTAAAGAAAGTCTAGACAAGGCAGATGGAGCTAGAGGCAACACTTAAAAAAAAAGTTGGAGCTTTTGGGTATAGCACATTTTGGTGTTGTTTATATGTGTTTCAGATTTTCCAATCTGATGCCTAATGAATGATATTGGATTGTTTGTAAAACAACAAGTACATAGTGTGTTTCTGATCCAGGTGGACACATTCCCTTTTTCTTATGAAATAAAGTGTACACAATTTTTTTAGATAAACCTGCCAAGCTCAAGCCACATGTAGTTGCATACAGGGTTAGATGGACATGTTTTTATTTTATTTTGTGCACTATGCTGTTCAAATTTCGTTTGAGATATATACATATTGGAATAACAAAGGAACATGAAAATACTTAGCACCTACCTTTTTAATGAATAGCTCATGTGCATACTTATATGCTAGATCTTCGAGCTTGTATGTGTTTTCTTGTTTCTTCTCTGAACAATGTAGAGCAATACTCTTCTCCCTTGTGGTGACTATGATTCGGCTTGAATTTTCCATCATAAGGAAGCTATCTAATTGAATTAGTTGATCCCATTCTACAGTAGATGATACATCATCAAGAACAATAAGGCATGTCTTTTTTTCTACCAGTATTGCTAACTCCTTGATCAACTCAGGAATTGTCATTGATGGTAATTTCTCCTTTGTGCTTGCAGACAAACCCACCACAGGCTTCTTTTCAGAAGTTTCTGTGTATAGTTGCATAGCTAAGCTCCTAAGAAGCTCTACAAGACTGAAAGGACGCAAAATTGTGGCACAAGCACGCTTCTCAAACTTGTCACTGAGTTCTTTGCTTTGATAGATATCTTCCACTAGAGTGGTTTTCCCAAGGCCACCCATTCCCCAAACGGAAATCACCTGAAACTTTTCAGTGGCTTGATGAGATAGTAGTTCAATAATATCTTGTTTTTCTTGAGCTCGCCCCACAATACGAGATTCCATCATGCTGTTCCAAGTGAGGCTCTTCCCATCAACACCATCTGCAGATGGATCCTGAATTATCTCACCATTAGGCAGTGTTGAGTTTTCAGTACTATTGATAGTGTCTCCTTTTGAGCATGAATTGTTCCCAGTTAAATCTGACGTTTCATCTTCAGAGCGCTGCATGCAGGAGAACATTGTTTAGCCATTTTTTTAGATAATGATTTAGCCATTTATCAAATACAGTTTTATAATTAAATGTTCACATAATAATAATCCCAACCTCTCTTAACCATCCAGTGGAAATACAGGAACATCTGACAAGCCTATTTCTTTTTACCAAAATGAATTATGATGCTATGAAATTAAGGCAACATGCTTCCATGCACTAGCTGATGAAACCAATTCTACTATTCATTCTGATGACAATTGCTTAACTAACGTTGGTGTGGACCACATTATAATAATAGGAGGTGCATGTCGATTCGTCGAGACAAGCAAACATTTTGCCTTTGTCGAGTGCTTACACTCAGCAAACCGATCAAGTTCCTCCATTTCGGTCCTCCGTTAATTATTTTCTTTTACAAAGCATAAACCTTTGCTGAGTGCTACAAAAAACACTCGACAAAGGGTTCGCTGAGCCCGCGACAGAATACACTATTCTAAGTTTGCTTTGACTGAAGGTGTATGACGAGCCCCGTTTGCCGAGTGCAGACGGACCTTCGCCGAGTACTCTGAGTTCTTGGCAAATAACCCAAGTCCGGTAGTGCAAACAATCAAGTGGTAGAAAAAGGAGTTTATGTACCAAATTATGTACCAGATGCAGATCTAGGCCAAAAACCAGTCGTCTTATAGATTTTTTTCTATATATTTATTAGGAGTATGAAGATGAATTACTAATTTTATATGATATATTTTTCATAAACCCATTAACTGTCCTATTAAAGGCTTGATAACTAATACGGCTGCTATTGATAAGAAGAAATATATTTTATGAACTAGCTATAGGGGTAACATATCGATTTATCAGTGATGAGTGCACATAGAAGATTTTTAGTTGAATAATATTACCATGTTATGGAAAGCATAGATATTCTGATCAGCTGACAATTGCTTGAGTACGTTGTATTCTTTCCCTGCACATAAGGTGGCAACTTCAGCTTGTTGTGTGGACACTATGATTCTGCATCCCATGTTGTTGTTTGGAAAGCACCTTTTGACCCGATCCCACTCCTCGATGGTGGATAGGTCATTAATCACAATCAGATACCTCTTCTTGCTCACATAGCCATTAAACTCCTGAGCCAGCTGTTGCGGCGCCTTCTGGTCCATTTCCAGCATAGCAGCTGCTGCACTATGATTAAACTGCTCCACAAGGCTCTGGATGAAGTCTTTTGGATCAAAAGGATGTGTTAACCTGACCCAAGCCCGGCATGGGAATATGGCTGTGACATTTGGATTCTCATAGACCGCCCTGATGATGGAGGTCTGCCCGAGATCAGCACTTGTTCCCCACACGGCGATCACCCCAAGCCCAAGGTCATTATTTTCATCCTTGCAGCTGACCATGAGAAGCTGGGCAAGATCCATATTTGATTGCTCGTGCTGCTTAGTGACGCCATGGATGCTAACCATTGTCGCTGCTGCAGATCTGTCAGCTGCTGGCTGCTTGGAGGAGGAAGAAGAAGCAGCATCTGACGAGCCCTTGATGAGCTGGTAGCGTATGTTCCTCTGGCTGACATCGTCCACTTTGGCCCTGAGATCTTTCATCTGATTTGCCACATTGTGCCGGTGTATCAGGGTGCGCCACCATGGTTGCCTGTCAACACGGACGGCGAAATCCTGGAGACAGTCCTCGACGATGTAGGCCACGTCGCGGACCTGATTCACCCAGGTCTTCACCACCTGGTTATTGTCGTCTCCCTCGTCGTGCGCCATCACAAGGAAAGATTGCATCATCTCCAGCTCCCCGGTGATGAAGGCCTGGTCGCGCCCCACGCCTAGCTGCAGAGCCAACTCCTCCGCCACCGCTGATTTGGCGTAGCTAAGCGCTCCATTTAGCACCGACCTGCCAACGCTCACCGACGTCGCCTCCATGATTAACTGGTGAGTTGTGGATTGGTTGTGGCTGATAATCGCAGATGGGTATGCTATACAGCACCTGGAGGGAGTTAATAGAGTTTTTAGCTACTAGTGCAAATAATCTACTCCCTCTGTCCGAAAATACTTGTCGGGGGAATGGATAAAAATTTATGTGTCTAGATCTAAAATATGTCCACATACATCAATTCCTCCGACAAGTATTTCCGGACGGAGGGAGTATATGTGAAAGACAACATGACTTTGCAGAGAGTGGTAGTACTAGCTACTAGTGCAAATTTCCACAAATTACAAAGGCTACCAGTGCAAATAATACACTCCTCTATCCCACAATATAAGACGTTTTTTGCAAGCTAAAACAGCTTGCAAAGACATTTTGTATTATGGTATGGAGGGAGTATGTGTGAAAGAAAGCTTGACTTTACATGTAGTGGTTAGCAACATAGCATACTAATCTTTGACACATATGTTAGCAGGTGATGATGAATTAAATCAGTCGAGAATGAGAAAACAAGATGAGTTCAATCTACCCTTGTCGGCGAAGCGGTCGCCGGGGGCTATGGGTCGACGCGCGTGTGGCAACTAGCTAGACGAGTTTCCTCCTCGGGGACCTTCGAAGCAGTGGAGCGCACTAGAAAGAGGATATGCAAGCTTTAGTCAACAGAAAAGGGGAGATCATACCCAGCAAGCATGGTTGGTCAGTCAGATCCACTCCAAGCTTGTTCTCGCTGCTCAAGAGATAAGGACCAGGCCTTTACCTCTACCTCGAGGGAAGAGCGCCGCGGTAGTGGTGTGCTGCAGGCCGAGCCCGGGACGGCGGTGAGCGGAGTGCGGGATGGCGCAGGACGGCGACGGTGGAGAAGGGCGTGAGACCTATCGGCTTTGGTGCTGAGAGCAGGCTATGAGGAATGAATGACCAAGTGTTTTTAGCATGGTGGGTCGATGGGCCAACGTTAACGTTGGCACAGCAGAAACTGTAGTACTGATGAGTTTTTGACCCCCTCAATTCAGAAAATAGTAATAATTTAACTAATGAGATTGGTTTGTCCAAGAAGTCACCCGCATCGATCTGATTGATCAAACTCCTCCTAGATGGAAATTGATCTAAATAATTTCAACTCGACAGCTGCTAGCCCGGTTATGTACTTACACTACTTTCAAAATTTCATCTGGACAAGAAAAATGAACTACTAGTAATTAAAGCTGACACCCCACGTTATGCACTTTATTTAACTCCGCCCAATGTGGCTGTCTGCTAACGTTGAAGTGTAGATGACATATGACGAGATGCGAGGCGCACATGGATGGAGGTAAAAGAAGATGCCCTTTGTAGATGTAAAACTAGTGATATCTGTAATGTTATTAGTATGTATGTATGTATGTATGTATGTATGTATGTACGCATGTATGTATCCATAGAACACCAGAGAGTGAGAGCCAAGTATTTGTTACCTTCTCCTTGGTATCCTAAATTCTTGGTTAATTTCTAATTATGTACGAGAAAATTTTGTTGCTACCATGCCTTCTAGGGCCTGGTCTCTATACAAGAACAGAAACACGGTTAGCATTTACCGGCTGCTTAGTGTTGTTTCCTAGTACTAGTACTACTACTTAGGCTGGTCATAGTGGGGAGTAACTTAGACTAGTGTCAAGTTAGTACCTTCATAATGCAAAGTAATATAATAGTAGTATCATGGATGGCTTGATTTATTAACTTGTAGACTCATCTTGTCTCGGGAAGCGCTATGTTACAGTAACATATTATATTACCACCTCTCATTAATTACTTATCACGTAAGCAAAAAAAATTTGAAATGCGCTATGTTACTACCTAAGTTACTCCCACTATAACTAGCCTAAACACTGATAGCATTGATCGAATAATGCACGCAAAAATAGGTTGAATCTGACAAACCCCCATGAGATAATATTGATAACTAATGATGAGGAGTGCTGAACATCCTCCTTATTAGTTAAAAAGAAAAGATAGTTGGAAGACGAAAATGCAGAGTAAACTACTTGGCTAGGTAGTACGTATACAATCTTTGTACTCCCTTCGTCTCAAAATTCTCGTCTTAAATTTGTCTAGATACGGATGTATCAAATCTAGAGAAAGTTTGCACGTGCTAGGTAAAAGTAGGTGGTCATGATATAGCTAATCAAATAGTAAAGATTCCCCGAAGAACATATATGGGGTTATAGCCAACGAAAATGTGAGCAAGCTTTTTACGACATGCCATACCATGTTTGTAACTATGACCAGACGGTAATGACACGGCTGAACCGTCGATACATTATACCCACATATAACTTGTTCTATTGCATTCTTAGACCCTCAACGGAAGAGAAATTATTGTTGAAGAACCGCACGCAAACTGCATTCTTAAGATGCATATTGTTGTTCACAAGCTGAACTATTGTGTACTTTATCTTGTAGACATCTGGCTGGGTTAGAGTGCTTTTTATTTGGCCTAAGTTTGAGATGCAATAGCTATTTTTTCCTTTTCCTTCTTTAGGATGCTACCAAGATCTATGCCGAATATTCTGTCCTGACTCTGAGCGGTGCATGTGTAGCATGTCCATGCGTTGGATGCCACATGAATTTGTAGTTTAAGTTGATTTTGAACTCTTGTTGATGTGGATTTTGGTTCTCATGGACGACCGTGCAAAACATGAGTTGGGTTACCTTTATACCACATCAGTTTATAAAAGCCATAAAGTAGTACTCAATGGACACAGCGTTTTGTATTATGGTACTCGGTCACAGCGTTACGAATTTCAGATTTTGCATGGACATCACACACTTCAGCATCTTGCACGCTATTTTCTTTCAGATTTTTTGAATTTTTCTGCTAGTATTTGTTTTACTATTATCATACCCCATGATCCTTTCATGTGGTGGGCATGTGGATGGATCAACTAGCGATGTAGATGCAGACGGACCAGCAACCTGACAGCAGCCCACGGTGTGTAATTAGTTAATTAACCCCGTCCAACGCAGCTGTGTGCCACTGTTATTACTCCGTTCGATGACTCTCACATAGTTGAAAGAAAAGATAGTTGGAAGACGAGCATGCAGAGTAAACTATTTGGCTAGCTAGTGTACAATTTTGTGCAGATCTAGAGAAAGTTTGCATCTGCTAGGTAAAAATAGGTCTGCAAACATGACCTAGGGGTCATGATACAGCTAATACAAAAAAAGGGTTTCCCCCGCTTTATATATAAAGCACCATCACCACAACATCGAGCAATAAGATACAAACGCATGTAACTATCGCACTCAACACACACACCCAAGGCGACCGTGACCCAGGTCGCCCGTGACCAGTAGCGCCAGAGGCAGATCTGTGCGTGCCGCCGCCACCACCAGCCTCAAGCCCGCACCACCGCCATGCCGCCCGTTGCATCACCGTCAAGAGCCGCCGCCGACCCGCGCCAAATTCCCCACACGCGGAGACGAGAAGGCCCCGCCGCCGTCAGCGACCAGCGGGCTTCGCCTGCTCACGCCCCCTGGCGGTAGCGAGGGAGGACGGAGAGGTGGAGAGGGGATCGACGGCGGCGCTAGGGTTGTCTCCCCCGGACGCCCATGGGAGCGTCGCAGGAGGCGGGAGGGGAATGATACAGCTAATCAAATTGCAACGATTCCATAAAGGCCATATATGGGTTATTGCCAATGAAAATGTGAGCAAGCTTTTACGACGTGCCATAACATGTTTGTAACTATGACCATATGGTAATGACACGGCTAAACTGTCGATATATACACCCATGTAACTTGCTCTACTGCAACGCGGCAACGTTGGGCGGCTGTTGGAGATGCTCTCATGTGAGCCATGAGGCAACGCGGCAACGCCGGAAGGGGAGGACTAGCGTGGGGAGGAAGTGGTAGAAGAACCGTAAAAAAAAGGCGATCGTGCTTGTGATGCTCCTCGTCGTCGAAGGGACCCCGAGTCGTTCGGTAGAAACAATTTGGTGTGCCAGTTACATATCTCGATCACTCAATTATAAAGTATTCTTGCCATGCATTGCGCTGTTTTTTTCTTTTGTGTGGAGAAGCGGGATGCACGCGGTACCAGCGTGCGGTCCACTGGATGTGTCGGGCGTGCTGTGCTTACACCGGGTTTATTGCGCGGCGCACGGTACTCAGTCCAGATTTATTTTTCTCTTACTTGTTGAGGAGAAAAACAGCCAGCTCAGCTCTGGTTAGTGATGGGAGCTTCTGCAGGAGGAGGAGACGAGGTGCACGCCGGCGCCGGCGATGGGAAGCCGCCCGTTATCCTCGTCCGCCGGGCCGGGAAGCCCTTGGCCGCCGCCATGCGGGAGCGTTTCCGCGTCCTCGACTTCCTCGCCACAGCGGCGGCGGCACCGGAGCCCCCGCGCGCCGCTGTCGTCGCGAGCGGCTGCGGTGTCCGCGTCGACGCCTCGTTCCTCGACGCCATCCCCTCGCTCTGCTGCGTCGTCAGCACGGCCGCGGGCCTCGACCACATCGACCTGGCCGAGTGCGCGCGCCGCGGTGTCGCCCTCGCCAACTCCGGGGAGGTCTACTCCACCGACGTTGCAGACTGCGCGGTCGGCTTGCTGCTGGACGTGCTCCGGAAGCTGTCGGCGTCGGGTCGGTACGTCCGGCGCGGATCTTGGGCGGTGCATGGGGGCTTTCCTATTCCTCCTCTCGGATCCAAGGTTTGCATCTGACCATTCATCTCCATTATTACTATTAAACAATCAAACAAAAACTTTCTTACGTGCACCTTACAAAATGTCCACAGACATATCACCACCACACGATGAAGTCCACACGGCCCAATCTAACAGCCATCATTAATTTATTCGAGATCTGGCGTGCGCCTAGCAGTTTACGTAGACTGACCGTACTCCACCAGATGATTCGTCAGACTAACTAAGGGACTTCAATCGGCTTTTAATGTCACGGCTGATTTGCTTCCAAAATCCATCATTCGGTTTCCAAATGAGCCTGATTTCTTCCCGGGTTCCTCCATAAATCCCGCAATTAATCCCACATCCACCGACCCACCTGACTCTCACCCCCATCTCGACTGCCTCCGCGAGGCCGCCACAGCTCCATCGCCGAGCTAACCACGCCCCTCGCTGATCCGGTTCTCTCCTTCAGCGATCTTCCAGTCCCACTGCGGCCGTGAGATTCACCGCGCCGGTGTGGCATCCCTCTGGTGGCTGCGCCTGCCATTATCCATGGAACAAGCTCAGAACCCCTCTTGCCTTCCTGTTCCTCTCCCGTGCTGGTGTCCTATGTGCTACCCATGATGTTCTCTCCTGCATGGACATCCCAAAGACGCTCTTAGGTTGCACATGCGCTGGTCCTATTGCTGCGTGTGATGTGCCTTGCTGCTAAGCGTTGATCCAGTTTGTATGTTTTTTTAGTCCAATCCAGTTTGTAAGGCTTTTTTTGAGCCCAATCCAGTTTGTAAGTAGTGCTACATGAGAGATGATCAGATGAGACGGGCCTGATAATCTTGTTGCTGCTGTTGTACTACATGTCCATCGGGAGCAAGGTTAGGAGAAAACAAGAGAAAAGAAGCGGCGAAAGTGACACAGTCCAGTACAGATGTCGAATTGAATCCTCCTCTATAAGGGTAACATTCTCTCATTTGGATTGATTAATGTTGGAAATTATATTTTTCTTCTAATTTTAATCCTTCATTCAGGTATGCATCTAATCAGTTGTACTGCATCGAATGTACATATGCTGTGTGGCAAAAAGATGTTTGTAAACTCAAATACGTATGCTTCGGATGTGTCTAATATATGTTACATTAGCTCCAAATTAGCGCTTCTCATTAACCATGCTCCCATGATATCAAACATATGCTTCTAATACAGAGATCTAATGTGATCGCGGACATTAGAATCTTACACCCATCTCGGCAAGCATGCAGATTTCTCAAATCTAATCAGTTGTAGTGTCAAATCATTGCTTCGTATTAGCCTTGCTTCCTGCTTTTTTATTTATCACGTATCTTATTTGCTTCACCCACTACCCGCATGTGCTTTAGTCGCTGCCGGTGTTGCTTCCCGGAGTGAATTTTTGACACAACCATTGCCTGTGTGAGCACTTCATTATTTCCCATTGATGATTTTACTATGCAGGTTTCTCTCCCTACAATCTGATGCATTGTAAAGATGTCGAGTACGCTACCACCAAAGATGTGGTTGTCTTATTGATGAGGGCGAGCTCGCGGTGCATGTGAGATAGTCCAGTCAGCGTGCTTGTGACGCTAACTAGACGGGTGGAAAATAATGTTGTTGTGATAGCAACTTTTATTTCTTAATAATTTTTAAAAATGGGGACATATGTAATTACCAGTTGCATTTTTTGCCCAGCGCTTCATTATCACCATGGAAACAAATTCTCGATATAATTGAAGCAATGGTTCATTGTCGTGGAAGCATATCCCATAACGGAAGCAACATGTGCTTACAACAGAACGAAAATTTCATTATATTCCAAGGAGAGATAGGAGTTTGCTTCCGTCTACCTAGAGTTTGCTTCCATCTGCCTATTCACAACACAAGCAAACACGAATTATTCGACACAAATGATGGTAACAATTTATATTATTGTGGAAGCAAATTGAGTCGATGATAGCATATTATAATTGAGTCGAAAGCTGAGTTGGATAATTTTTTTGCTTACATCGGGCTTGCTTGATTTCTATGGAGATACACGGTTAATGCTCTGCCGAAGTATATGCATGCAAGGCACTGTTTTGGATTGATTGGCATTTTATGGCAACCTTCAGATGTTGATGCAAAAGACAAGCGACATGTTACTGTTTTCATATGATCTATTTAATTAGCTTTTGTCCGATGTGGTCATGGTACAAGCCATAATTTTGCCAAATGTATTGCTTGATACAGGTAGGGAACATAAACACATCTACATGAGCTATTTCATGCTTTGCTTCTGCTAACTATTGCTATGTTAGTAACTTCCAATAGCATATGACATGAAATATTCATTGCATTTTATTTTATTTTGCACCCTGATCCACTCACCCAAGAAGGGCAGTTATCCATGAGTAGAATCTTGGATTAGCTTGTATCAATCTTGTTTTTGTAAGGATCGCAATGAAGCAAAGTAGAATCGCAAGAAGACACAAAAGTTGTGTTTTAGTAGAACGTATCATAGTCCCTTCTTCGATAGAAATATGCAATAACTTTTTTGTAAGTTTAATATGTGTAGCACGTTCCTTGTAATTGATCTACAGTGATGGCGGCAACACTAAGCTAGAACCCAATATTGATTAATTCGGCATGGGCATGCTGCTAGATATGCATGCATGTCAATGCTTGTTTTACATGGAGCTTCGTGATGTACATTGACCATGATGATCCTTTCATTTTTTATTATCCAACTATTTATATTTTATTAGAACTTCAGGATTCACTGAAGCTTGTGGCTTTCGATTTTCTCACCGAAACTACAAAGCTTCACTGAAGGGATGACACAACTTAAGTTCAAGTCATCGAGGGAGTGATAATTCTTACAGATCAAAGTAAACACCTATCGTATGTGGGTTTCAAAAATACGAAAGTCTGATAATAGACAAAAGCACTCATCGTTTAACTTATTTGTATATTTTTATGAACTATATTATTGGTGACGCTTCTGTGGTCAAGGATATAAAATTTTCTTCTGTAGATGAATTGAGTTATTAAATTTCATTCCAGGCTTGAGCTTGACAATGAGTAGAGGTGCACAATGTGTGTACAAGATTATTACACTATCATCTTAGCCCAGTTTTGCACAATGTGTGTATACCATGTTGAAGACTACTTCCAGTTCTTCTATTTTGTTATCATATTACTTTTGTTAATGTATATTTTTCCTACCTTATATGGACTTGTGGTGATTCGTGGGTTGTAGGGCATGGGGATCTTCACGATATTTATTTATTTCTACACTGAGTGTATGAAAAGATTGTTGTGGTTACACAAAGTCATGGTAGCACCAGTTGTATCTATAGATTGTGATACATGGTGATGCATCTTTGTGAGGTTAATCGTGCGTTGAGAAGTCCATTTGCAAACCTATATCTACAAAGGCATAATTTCATACAAATTAAGATTTGAAATAATTGTTTCCTAAGTAAGATTACCGGGGAAATTTCTTTCTATGAATATACGTGCGTTGCACGTGCACGTTTACTAGTTCATACTCCTACTTGTACAGCATTTCCCTTGTTGCTTCTACTCTTCATCATTATATCAACTTGAAGATGTAACTAAATCATTAGAGATTAAAACGAGCATCATTTTGAGCTTGTGGTTAATTAAATTATGTTTTTTTACAAGAAAATCAAATTAGGGGTTGAGCATGTACAGTTAATCCTTCCTCTCACGCAAGTTCCATGCATGTTGTCATTTTCTCCTTGATATTAATATATTCCCTTTGTCAAAAAATGTTGCCATTTTCTGAAAGTAGGCATAATTAATAGAGGAAATATCTGCATCCAGACTTTGCCCCCCTTTTGGTACTCTCCTATTCAGTAATTGGCACAAATTAAGGAAATGGAAATGACTTTGTTCGGCCTGTTTTGATGGTCTCAGCTTACCGGCAAGCGTGTTGGCATCATCGGATTGGGCAACATCAGCTCGCGGATTGCAACGAGACTTCAAGCTTTTGGTTGCATCATCCACTACAACTCGAGGAAACCAAACAATTCCGTCTCTTACAACTACTTCCCCAACGTTCACGACCTTGCTGCCGAGTCCGAAGTGCTCGTCGTCGCCTGCACGCTCAACGAGGCGACACGGCACGTCGTGAACAAGGATGTGCTGGAGGCCCTAGGAAGAGACGGTGTGCTCGTCAACGTCGGCCGAGGAGCGAACGTCGACGAGGCGGAGCTGGTCATGGCGCTCAAGGATGGAAAGATCGCAGGCGCGGGCCTTGACGTCTTCCAGCATGAACCGGAGGTGCCGGCGGAGCTGTTCTCCATGGACAGTGTGGTCCTGAGCCCCCACGCAGCAGTGTGCACCCAGGAGTCTAGGTCAGACCTGCACGCGCACACCATTGGAAACCTTGTAGCCTTCTTCTCGGGTCAGCCATTGCTCTCTCCAGTCTCCACTGCGTACTGAGTGACTGCAATTTTGGTCACTCAAATCATACATTTTTTTCCTTCTAAAAGAATTTACTCAAATGAGATCGGAGTTTGGCTTGTATTTCTGTTGTCACTACAACACATGGATTATTATTTTCCGGGGAGAACATTTCGATAAGTTTGATAGCTATATAGTGCTGGTCCTCAGACCACGCTACTGCTACATTAGCTATAGAGCTGGTTAGAAACAAACTTAGCAGTAGCGCCCTCCCCTAAAAACACGCTACTACTATTAACGTAGTAGTAGCGCATCTGTTGGAAGGCCGCTAGTATTATACCTAGTCTGCAAGGCAGCAATGTGGCAATTATACTAGTAGCGCGTTTTGAAGGAGCCGCGCTATTGCTACATTATTGTCAGTAGCGCTCCTAGTGATCACACGCTACTGCTAAGTAGCAGTAGTGCCTTTTTTTTCACACGCGCTACTGATAAGCCTCCATGTATAAGCCTTTCCCTAGTAGTGGTTGTATGTTCTCTTTGAAGGGTACTTGTTGTCAATTGGATCGTGCTTCTATGGGTTTCATTGTTCAGCCTGTCAATTTGTTTGTGAAATGAGAGTGTTGCCGTTGCTCCCTAGCAAAACTAGCTGATTAGGTCCCTATTTAACCTCAGTATGTTTCTAGTTTTGCTGCGTTGGGCTAATATGGACAATATTGTTTACTATGCAACAAATTCATCGGGACCATGCCAAACTTAATAGGGAATCCAACAGGTTGAGCATGCTCGACCTGTCCGGCAACAACCTTGTAAGGACTAAAACCTTGCCTATACGGAATAAAAGCCCTTGATTATGTAGGCACCAGAGATATCTAGGGTTACAAGTAGGTCGGCTACAACTAGGAATAACATGCCGATAATTCAAATATGCCTTAAAGTATACGCCAAGTCTTCGAAAGATTACATCTTGAAGATGTAAATACGCCGAAGGCCAGTGCATGCATGGCCCATTCTTCGGTTGTTGGTGGACCCTCAACATAGTAGCAGGCCAACATACCTTGCTCAGCAGCAGCGACGTCATGGCTGGCCGCTCGGACGGGCGGCGGCAGTGCCTGCTTCATGTGAGCCACGAGGTGACGCGGCAGCGCTGGAAGGAGAGGACTAGCATGGGGAAGAAGTGGTAGAAGAACTGTAAAAAAAGTGGATCGTGCTTGCGATACTCATTTGAAGGACCCCGAGTCGTTCGGTAGAAACAATTTGGTGTACCAGTTACATATCTCGATCACTTAATGATAGCCCTATGTATATATATATACTTGCACCTGTAGTAGTTGTATCTGCAGCAGGTGCTATGAAAGTGAAAGGAGCCACAGGATCCTCAGCCCGTCGATGCGTCGCAGCAGCAGCCTGTGACAAAAACACGCGCACAGATTCAGTCGACCAAAGCAGCGTGTAATTTGTGCACGGCTAACAATCCATAAAGCGGCATTGCATTGACACCCAATTCAAAACACCACATCTAAAAAAGGTGTCCGGGATCGTCAATCTGAAACTCAAACAGACAGTGCTTTGCAGCAGTTGCGGTTTCAGTTCCGATGTTGCATCAATTAATTAATTATGTCAGAAAGAACCACAATGCTAAATGCATTGCGTTCCTTTTATAAGTATAAGATAAGACTATACAACAGGCAGGCTCATCAACCCCAAGACTGATCCAACAGAGCAACCAAAGTAATCGCACTTGCCATCTACCTCATTTGGAGGGGGAGGGGACTCCGGGGAGGGCCAGCAGACTCCGATGATGGCGGTGACGATTGAGGACGGCGGCATCGCCCCGATGGCCGGCCGGCAAATCCTGTCAATGAACTTGTATGTTGGTGTGTGCACGAGCGCTACTTTTAGCCAGGGTTCTATCAGAGATCTCTAAAGAGATGTCGCCGGAGCAGTGGGGGTGGGTCAAGAAGTCTGATATAATTGTATCAGCTGAATAAATTTGGGACGAAACTTGGGTTCCCAAGAAGAATAGAAACAACTCTGATATCAAGAAGGTATAAAAAATGTTGAATAACGCACCAGATGTTTTTCTAAGTTAACCAGGTATTTGGTTATTTGTAGTGACTTCGTTCTTCAATGTTGGACTTAGATTGTATCAAAACCATATAGAGGAAACTTTTTACGTACATGCACAATCCATATATACAACCAAATTATGGACCGGGTGACACATGTTATGCAAATTTGGGTCGCGTACCAGTTGTTTGTTATATTTGAAGTGCTTGTATCCATAGTTGGGGCTTGTCGTGCCTTCCTCTTGATCACCTAATTTCTTGTTATTTTGCCAAACCAACACCCACAGTCAGGGTGAGTTACGGACCTTATGGTGCATGATGATGGTTAAATATTAAAACTAGAAACAAGTGACATAGGATTTCGTAATGCATGTATTGTCTTATGAAATGATGTTGCTTAATGTCATATCTAGGAAATTACTGAGCATGATTGCGAGATTATAGAGCTAGAAATGAATACATCAAACTAATGAATAATCTGAGTATGTTTCTAGTTTTGCTGCGTCAGGCTAATATGGACAGTATTGTTTACTATACAACAAATTCATCGGGACCATGCCAAATTTAATAGGGAATCCAACAGGTTGAGCATGCTCGACCTGTCCGGCAACAACCTTGTAAGGACTAAAACCTTGCCTATACGGAATAAAACCCCCAACTTATGTAGGCACCAGAGATATCTAGGGTTACAAGTAGGCCGGCTACAACTAGGGATAACATGCCGATAATTCGAATATGCCTTAAAGTATACGCCAAGTCTTCGAAAGATTACATCTTGAAGATGTAAATACGCCCAAGGCCAGTGCATGCATGGCCCATTCTTCGGTTGTTGGTGGACCCTCGACATAGTAGCAGGCCAACATACCTTGCTCAGCAGCAGCGACGTCATGCCTGGCCGCTCGGACGGGCGGCGGCAGCACCCGCTTCATGTGAGCCACGAGGCGACACGGCAGCGCTGGAAGGAGAGGACTAGCATGGGGAAGAAGTGGTAGAAAAACCGTAAAAAAGTGGATTGTGCTTGCGATACTCATTTGAAGGACCCCGAGTCGTTCGGTAGAAACAATTTGGTGTACCAGTTACATATCTCGATCACTTAATGATAGCCCTATGTATATATATACCTGCACCTGTAGTAGTTGTATCTGCAGCAGGTGCTATGAAAGTGAAAGGAGCCACAGGATCCTCAGCCCGTCGATGCGTCGCAGCAGCAGCCTGTGACAAAAACACGCACACAGATTCAGTCGACCAAAGCAGCGTGTAATTTGTGCACGGCTAACAATCCATAAAGCGGCATTGCATTGACACCCAATTCAAAACACCACATCTAAAAAAGGTGTCCGGGATCGTCAGTCTGAAACTCAAACAGACAGTGCTTTGCAGCAGTTGCGGTTTCAGCACCGATGTTGCTTCAATTAATTAATTATGTCAGAAAGAACCACAATGCTAAATGCATTGCGTTCCTTTTATAAGTATAAGATAAGACTATACAACAGGCAGGCCGGCTCATCAACCCCAAGATTGATCCATCAGAGCAACCAAAGTAATCGCACTTGCCATCTACCTCATTTGGAGGGGGAGGGGACTCCGGAGAGGGCCAGCAGACTCCGACGATGACGGCGACGATTGAGGACGGCGGCATCGCCCCGATGAACTTGTATGTTGGGTGTGCACGAGCGCTACTTTTAGCCAGGGTTTTATAGATATATCTCTAAGGAGATGGCGCCGGAGCAGTGGGGGCGGGTCAAGAAGTCAGATATAATTGTATCAGCAGAATAACTTTGGGATGAAACCTGGGTTCCCAAGAAGAATAGAAACAACTCTGATATCAAGAAGGTATAAAAAACTTTGAATAACGCACTAGATGTTTTTGTAAGTTAACCAGGTATTTGGTTATTTGTAGTGACTTTGTTCTTCAATGTTGGACTTAGATTGTATCAAAGCCATATAGAGGAAACTTTTTGCGTACATGCACAATCCATATGCAACCAAATTATGGACCGGGTGACACATGTTATGCAAATTTGGGTCGCGTACCAGTTGTTTGTTATATTTGAAGTGCTTGTATCCATAGTTGGGGCTTGTCGTGCCTTCCTCTTGATCACCTAATTTCTTGTTATTTTGTCAAACCAACATCCACAGTCAGGGTGAGTTATGGACCTTATGGTGCGTGATGATGGTTAAATATTAAAATTAGAAACAAGTGACATAGGATTTCATAATGCATGTTTTGTCTTATGAAATGATGTTGCTTAATGTCATATCTAGGAAATTACTGAGCATGATTGCGAGATTATAGAGCTAGAAATGAATACATCAAACTAATGAATAATCAAAGTATCTACTCATTCAGAAAAGGAATATTTCTTTTTAGCTCCAATTTTTATCTCTTCGTGAAGTTAACATCGCACACCACATGTGATATTTTGAAGTACTTGCATCTGTAGCCAAAGGTCGTCAAGCCCAACTGCAGCAGTCGTTTCCAGCAGTGGCGGAGACAGGGGTGCCAGCAGGGCTCTGCCCCCCCTAACATCATGATTTTGCTACTAAATTACCGATGAATAGTGCTGAATTAGAGATTTTTTTACTACCGAACATCTATTTCAACAGAACTTGGCCCCTCTAATCCAAATTTTCTGCCTCCGCCACTGGTTTCTACTCCCTCCGTTCCTAAATATAAGTCTTTATAGAGATTTCACTATGAACCACATACGGATGTATATAGATGCATTTTAGAGTGTAAATTCACTCATTTTGCTTCGTATATAGTCCATAGTGGAATCTCTACAAAGACTTATATTTAGTAACGGAGGGAGTAGTTGTAAGATTCACACATGCATGTGGTGCATGCATGCATTCTTCATGCGAAGAAAGAGAAACAATGGGCATCATGCATGAATGAATTGCATGCAGGTATGGGGTAATACACTCATGACTAGATGCATGGCTTTCGGATGATCAAGGCATTTCACTGGTATATATATGTAGTCCATCCATCATAAGGCGTCTTCCTTCCTCCACCAGTAACAAATATCGGGTGTAATAGTCGTGGACTAGTAGCTCGATACTCTAGTAATTATTACTTGTGTGAAAACAATCCCTGCATCGGTGGATTATTACTTAGCAATGTACATACATACATCTTGTATGAGATATTGGAGTGAAACAAGAATGCAGTGTTTGCGTGTAATCTAGCTACGGCAGCGCCATCGGATGCTCCGTCTGGTGCTCCCCAGCATCGTCGACTACATGGTGTATGCAGAATCGCCGAAACGCTGGTCCCGCAGGCACAGTACTATGTCCTCGAGCTCGGCTTTCGCATCATCGATCCCCTTGACATCACCAAACTTTGTGCTAATAGAATCCTTCACCTCTTTTTTGGAACCATCAAACTAACAAGCCAAGAAGGTACGCAAAAGCTGCTTCATAAGTTTGCCAACAAATCCTAATGGGCGCCAGTCGAATCGATGTGCGAGCACACCACCACCTAACATATGCAGAAAGAAAGAAACTTATAAATCGCAACAATTAAACAACAATGACCGCTAGCACAATGGAGCATTACACAAAATATATAGCATGCAGCAGCTGTCTGATACTCTGATTCAAACACAGGAAATCAAGTCAGGCACTAGTTGCCACTTGCCAGTGACCACCACATAAATACTCCCTCCGTTCGAAAAAGCTTGTTCCAAACTTGTTCCTCAAATGGATGTACCTAGCACTAACTTGATGCTAGATACATCCATTTGAGGGACAAGTTTTTTTTGAACGGAGGGAGTGTCTCATACTATATGGGTTGCATCAATTAATTAATTATTACAGAAAGAAAATGCAATGCCTTCCTTTTATAAGTATATATAAGACTATACAGCAGGCAGGCTCATCAACCCCAAGATTGATCCAACAGAGCAACAAAGTAATCGCACTTACCATCTACTCCCTCCGTTCCTAAATATAAGTCTTTGAAGGGATTTTACCATGGACCACATACAGAGCAAAATAAGTGAATCTGCATATAAAATGCATATATATACATCCGTATGTGATCCATAGTGAAATGCCTACAAAGACTTATATTTAGAAACGGAGGGAGTACCTCATTAGGGGACCCGACGATGACAGCGACGATTGAGGACGGGGGCATCGCCCCGATGGCCGGCGATGGTCCGAGTCCGATTAGAAGATTAGGTTCAGATTAGTCGGTGTCCGGGTAGGACATGATTCGGTCATGCATGTTATTATAACATACATATAGCCAGACCATAGGCCCCGCCGTGACAAACAAACGTCAGATTTTTTTTTGGACGCGTCTAGCGGGCGGCCGGGTGCCCGCTAGCGCTCCTGGGCGGCCAGCTTTTTTGGAAACCTTCTGTCTTTTTGTCCTGATTAAGAAACCTGTAACATGTTGTTAATTAATCATCTTGTATATGGTTTTTTTACGTGTGATGAATGACTGCATACCGTTGTATTAATATTCTTCATGTTTGTCTTTGCATTAAGTTTTGGTTTTGAAAATTGTAAAAGGCATATCTTCTAAGCCGCATGTCGAAATTTAGATCCGTTTTCATCTTTGAAACCCTCGCGACGTGCTCTTCAAAAGTAGATCCCGCGTGGGGGTGTTTCGACGAACTAGTTTTCCTGCCAACTAAACATCAATGTGTGTGCAAATAGACAACATTGCCGCACCAACTGAGCATATGTGTGTGCCAATTGTCCTGCCAACTAAACATCAATGTGTGTGTAACTAGACTACATTGCCGCGCAACTGAGCATATGTGTATGCAACTAGTGTCCTGCCAACTAAACATCAATGTGTGTGCAACTAGACTAGATTGCCGCGCCAACTAAACATATGTGTGTGCCAAATAGTCCTGCAACTAAACATCAATGTGTGTGCAACTAGACTACATTGCAGTGCCAACTGAGCATATGTGTGTGCAACTAGTGTCCTGCCAATTAAATATCAATGTTTGTGCAACTAAACTAAATTACAAGCCAACTGATCATATGTGTGTGCAACTAGTCTTCCTGCCAACTAAACATCAATGTGTGTGCAACTAGACTACATTACAAGAGGAGGCTGCACATCGACTTTCGTTGAGGCAATAGACTAATTGCACATCAAAGTCGTCGTGGTTGCTCGGTTGCAACCTCATACGAAGGTGCAGTTCCAAACATTAGTTTTGGAAAAAAGTTGTACGATGTAGTACTAAAGTTGCACAATATAGTACTAAAGTTGCACAAATATATCATCAAAGTTGGCATCAAAAAAAATCATTGAAACATACTCATATGGGATCTAGTTTCAGAGATCTCGTCACGACGAACCCAACGGTGAAGACGGATCTGAATTCTGACACGTGGTTTAAAAGATATGACTTTTTAAAAATTGAAGAACCGGAATAAATACACGTGAATCTGCTTTGTTGTCCATCGGATATAATAAGTCTGACTGCATTTAATGATCAATCACATGCACTAGAAGACAAAACCTACTCATACATGTGTGTGGCAGAGCCGGCCGCTCGTTCTCTCCACTTAATGCGCGTGCACTCTGAAGGTTTTAGGTTTTTTATTTGATTGAGAAATCAGTCAACAACGACCAGCCGGCAATATTCCAACCAATTTTGTTCTGATCCGATCCGATCCGATCCGATCGTCATGGCCGACTGCAAGCGCCGCTGCGTGGACGTCGCCGACGGCGCTGACCGACTTGGTGACCTGCCGGACAGCCTCCTGCAAGTCATAATCTCCTTGCTCGGCTTCCGGCGCAGCGTGCAGACCGCGTGTCTTTGTCGCGGCGGTGGAAGAATCTGTGGCGCGGCATGCCCGTCGTCGACATCGACGAGCGAGAGTTCGCCGGCGGCGCCGACTTGGGACCGTTCGAGGACTTCGTCGACCACGCAGCGTCGACGCCGATCCCGCCAGGATGCGGCTCGACGCCTTTCGCTGCACGTGGTTAGCTGCGACACCGCCACCTCTAGTAGATGGATCCGACGTGGCCTCAGCCACCTCCCGGCCGCCGTCAGCATCCACGGTACCAACGCCGGCCACGGCATGGTCTGGTGGAACCCGCACCTATCATCCCTGCCCCGAAACCCCTTCCGCTACCCTGCCGCCGCCGGACTCTGGCAGCAGCGGGGCATGTCGGCGTGCGCCGCCGGTTTCACCTGCCGCTGACGACCTGCGGCTGGTCGGTGCCGATGTCGATCGCGGCTTCTTTGAGGAGCTCGGCCGAACTGCCCGACCCTCCGTGAGCTCCACACCGAGAGGTGCATGATGCGCATGCTCTCCCTCGTCTCGCCCGTGCTCAGCGCCTCGCTGTCATCGCCCCAATTTCACTCCTCACTGCCGCCGTCGTTCCTGGGCTGGAGGCCCCCCGCCTCGCCTCCCTCCGCCTCGACATCATGTATGGCGGGGTGGTCACCGACGGATTGAAAACCGGAGTCGGGCCGGTCCCACAGTATCACTTGCCGGCTCTTACTGAGGCGTCACTCCGGCTCACGCACACGGGCGCCGACGTCCCCATGCCCGCCCACCAAGTTTGGGAGAACCACTATCTCTTGGAATCCATGTGTGGCTTCCTAGCCCTCCTTACCAATGTTGTAAGCCTACATCTACACGGGTTCATCACCATGGTAAGCATCTCACAACCAACTTTTCAATCCTAGCATCGCATGATCAAGATTTGTAGACCACATTTAGAAATTTAATTGTTCCAAAACTTAGAAACATGTCCTTTAGCTATACAATTATCATAAATATTATGGTCATATGATACCAGGCTCTAGTAAGTATTCATAGGCATGCACTCGATTGCCAATCTCATTATATATATATATATATATATATATATATATATGTGTGTGTGTGTGTGTGTGTGTGTGTGTGTGTGTGTGTGTGTGTGTGTGTGTGTGTGTGTGTGTGTGTGTGTTTCAGGCATTGCTTCAGAAGGAGTCCCAAGAATTCCCAGTGTTGAATAACTTGACAAACTTACACCTAGAAGAATGTGATGTCGGAGTCAACTACCAGGTGTTGACAAGCATCCTCAGAAACACACCTAACTTGGAAAAGCTTGCATTGCATCGGTGCACGGTACGCAACATGCACGCATGACACCTATGCTTGCTTTGTGTCCATCAATAATTTCCAGGCTTGTTGCCTCTCTAGCTAATCAAATAATCTCACATGTGCAACCATAGTTTGAAGCTCCCCCAATCACGAAAAGGAGGAAGGAGACGACATCTTCGGAATGCCATGGCTCAACTACACCGACAGTTTTTTGGTGCAAGAAGCTGAAATCGATAGAAATCAAGTGCAGAAAAGAAGATGAGACACACCTGGCCAGGGTTTTATCAGAGATTTCCAAGGGGATGGCGCCGGAGCAGTGGGAGCAAGTCAAGACGTCAGATACGATTGTATCAGCAGAATAAATTCAGGATGAAACGTGGGTTCCCATGAAGAATAGAAACTTTGAATAACACACCAGAAAATAGTTAGGCATTTGGTTATCTCTAGTTACATTTATTCGTCCAAGTTAGACTCAAATTGTATCAAAACCTTATAGCGGAAACTATTTGCGTCCACACACAATCAATTATGCAGCGAAATTATGGACTGGGTGCCAAATGTCGTACTCCCTCCAAAATAAGTGACTCAACTTTGTATTAACTTTGTACTAAAAGTTAGTACAAAGTTGAGTCACTTAATTTGGGACGGAGGGAGTGCAAATTTGGGGCGCGTCCCAGTTGTTTGTTATATTTGAAGTGCTTGTATCCATAGTTGGGGCTTGTCGTGCCATCCTCCAAGTCCCAATCACCCAATTTCTTGCTGCCAAAAACCACTTGTTGATGCCAAGCATATGCAGTTATTTTTCCAAACCAACTTCCTCAGATAGGGTGAGTTACGGACATTATGGTGCATGATGATGGTTAAATATTAAATCTAGAAACAAGTGATATAGGATTTCGCAATCCATGTATTGTCTTGTGAAACGATGTTGCGTAATGTCATATCTAGGAATTTTACTTAGCATGATTGCAGCATAATAGAGGTAGAAATGAATACATCAAATTAATCAATAATCAAAGGATCTACTCATTCAAAAAAATTAATCTTCTCATGAAGTTAATAACATCATATTCCACAGGTGATATTTTGAAGTGCTTGTCTCTGTAGCCAAAGGTCATCATGCCTTCCACCTAGTTGCCTAGTTTTCTGCCGCCAAGAATCACTTGTTTATAAAAAAAGTGCCTAGAGTTGTTTTGCCAAATTTGGATTGTTTCATGACAAGTGCCTAGAGTTGTTCCATGATCAGTCTCCCGAGAGGCAGCCAGAGGAGGAGGGAACGGTGATTGGAACACGTGGTGACGGCTAGGATTGGCTACTTGATAGAGGCGTAGAAATGAAAGAGATGGAAATAAATAAATAAATAAGTATTTAATCCTTCCAAAAAATCTACCACCATTAAAGATCGAAGTCAAGTCTTTATCAACTCAACATCAGGTCATACAACCGTCTCAAATGAGAAGCCACCGAGTGTTGTCTCACTAGGGGGTGAGCTCGCATAGGTTCAGCCAAGCTCCCCTACGAATGCCAGAGTGGATGAAGGATGACGCCAATGGAGCCATGCCACCCCATTGATGTCGCCGCAGCAACCATGGAATGGAGATTTGGCACCGACAGGCGTGCAACACCGTTTCCTTCCTTATGACCACCTAAGAGAAGGTCCAACACCTAGGGTGACATCAATGGAGCAGCGCCACCGCTCGCATCTTCCCATGGAGCTCTCCAAAAAAAAAACCACGGGATGGCGATGCAGCACTGCCAGGCGTCCAGCATTGTCTCCTCCTTGTGACCGCCAAAGAGAAGGTCCATTACCTGGGGCGACGGTGATGGAGCTGCGCCACCACTCACGCCTCCCATGGATCTTGCAATAGCAAAACTACGGAATGGCGATGCGACGCCAGAGGTGGAGGCAGAGGGGAAGA
This sequence comes from Aegilops bicornis, assembly GCA_021605145.1. Taxonomy (NCBI): domain Eukaryota; kingdom Viridiplantae; phylum Streptophyta; class Magnoliopsida; order Poales; family Poaceae; genus Aegilops; species Aegilops bicornis. The sequence goes on from CM038674.1 coordinate 691,406,313, forward strand.
GCAGCCCGCAGGACATGGCGGTGGTGGCAGATCAGCACAATGGAGGAGGTGGTGTCCGCTTGATGCGGGGACGGATGAGAAGCCATGGTGGTGATGGCACGAGCGCCGTTCCTGTTGCTATCGCCGGGTGTAAATTGTTGCTGGGAATGGATAAAAGCCGGGGGACATTTGGGAACGAAATCACCTCTCTCCCCGTCAGGAGCAAGTCAAAGAGGAGTGAAGGCACGCGAAGAAAAGAGGTCATGCCCTCCATCGCTCCGATCAATCAGTTCCCATCTGGTGACGTGGCAACGAAATCTGCATCCTGATTCGTGCGGGCAATCAGACGGCTGTCGTCGCGTCGCGTCGCGTCGGAATCATTCCCAGCAACCGTCAGATGCATAACATTTTCGTTAATTAATTTGATACATGTTCCACACAAAAGTAGGCAAGTTTTGGTGGGGATTTTTTGACTGAATCTACGAAGTTACTACTACAGATAAGTTTTGCCTACAGTCTGTAAAAAAAACTATGAAATACAATTAGCATGTGCAATTTGGCAGGTTGCCGTACCTAATGCGGCAAGTGTTTCCGCGTGTCCGATCAGGACTTTGTATCCTCGTCCGTTCAAGTTAGTTGGTGTCCGTCTAGGACATGACCCAGCCATGTATATATATACACATATAATACATAGGCTTGTAACACCCACCGTGACAAACAAACGAGAGGTTTTTTAGATTAGATCAACAACGACGGAGCGACGGACGTGGCCAGGTTTGCACATCGATCCCAACTATCAAACTTTTTATCGATCTCGTGACTGAGTAGACAGATTTCCGACGGACTCGTAGGTCCATCATGTCATCGTTCGCCGGTGTGTCTATCTTGGAGGACAGCAAGTTGTGCCCTTCCACCACGACCTTCGTCGAGACCCGCTCCCGCTGCGGGTACCACCTGCTTGTGGTCCAAGGTTACTCGCGTACCAAAAAGGAGACACCCACTGGGCAGAGCATCGAGTCTCGTGGTTTCGGGGTAGGAGGCCATCGTTGGTCCATCAAGTATTACCCCAATGGTGAGAACTTGAGTTGCTCGGACTTCGTTTCTCTCTACGTATCCCGCCTCGACGGTGGTGACAGGAAGCATGTGGAAGCCATGTTCGTTTTTAGTTTTGTCGACCAGGTTGAGAAGCAGAACCCAGTATACATTCACGAAAGCGAAAGCGAAACACACAGATCCCTCTTCAATGGTTCTTATTGGGGCTGTGGCACGTTTATGAGAAGAGACGCCCTTGAACGATCAGTATATCTAGGGGAGGATGATTCTTTCACCATTCGGTGTGACATCATGGTCTTCAACCCCCAGGATGCCAGCGGCCATGGAGCCGAGGTGCTTCTACCTGACATGCACCACCATTTCAACAATCTCCTTCACAACAAGGTGGGCATTGATGTGAAGTTTGAGGTCGACGGCGAGTCATTTGATGCACATCGATGTGTGCTTGCAGCCCGATCTAAAGTCTTCATGGCACAACTCTTTGGCCCAATGCAGGAGGGCACGGTTACCCCTGCTGTCATACAGATTGAAGACATGGAAGCAAAAGTTTTCAAGGCCTTGCTTAGCTTTATCTACACAGACTCATTCCCTATGATGGAGTATGACGACATGGATGAGGATGAAATGTCACAACTTATGGAAGAAGGACAAGAAACGGAAGCAATAGAAGATGGAATGTTGCTGCAATGGCTCGAGACTTGTTTGTAGCGGCTGACAAATATGACGTCCAACGCCTCAAATGCATTTGTGTGAGGCAGCTGTCCAAACACATGGGTGTGCTCTCGGTGATGTCCACTCTTGCTCTAGCCGAGCAACACCACTGCCAGGAATTGAAGGAAGTGTGCTTGAAGTTTATCCAAGTCCAGTCTCTGATGTGCTTGCAAGCAATAATGACAACTAATGGTTGGGATCATGTATACACGGCCTACCCCTCCATTTTGAAGGAGCTCATTGCCAAGCTTGCTTCCAACCAGCGGAAGTAACACTCCTATGCTACCCATGTTCCTTAATTAGTTGAGCAATTTCAAATTGACACTCCTATGCATGTATGTGACCCTCTAGAGAGGTCATAATCCTCGTGTGTCTTGCTTTTGTCTCATCAAGTATATAATTTTTCTTGTTTGCCAAATCAGAAAAACCCAGTAGATGGGCAAATTGTCTCTCCATGGAATATTGTAGCGGTGTGCAAGTTCTCCCAAGCTAATCATTTTGTCCTCATTTGGCCACTACAATCTCGACCGTTGTAGTCATGTGGGGTTCTGTTCTATCGCTTTCCCCACTTAAATTTTCTTGTTTTCCATCACCGACCTCATCTATAGTCTATAAACTCACAGGCCTACAAAATTACATACATCATGTAGTTGCAAGTATTGTAGTCCATACGTTTTTGGAAACATGCTTTTTCTTTTGTTGAGTAGCATCAACTTGCCGTCCCGTTCTTGGTTGCGTTCGCGCGCGCCGGTGCCATTTATGCATGCACATATTGCGGATTTTAGATCGAGTGTATCATAAGAACATGCATTTGTTTTGTCAGCCGTGCCTTTGGTTGTATGTTGTGTTTTCCACATCTACTACATAGCCTCCACATCCTGGATAATTTTCAAACGGGTCGCGTCAAACATGCCGAATTCTGCACTGCTGCAACCCAGCCTAGCTTCCCGATTTCACTGGTCCATCATTGCGGATGTTGCACATCCTTAACTACTTGCCACCTCACGCACCTCCCACCCAACCATGAACTCTCAATCTTTTTCAAGGCCATGGACCAGCTGCTCTGATACACCCGAAAGGTCGGGTCCGACAGCACCATGCTGAGCTTGGCATCCAGATCCATCATTCCCCGTATCCCCTATCCTCCCCAAACCCCGCAAGGTGGACAAGGTCGACGGAGCCAGGTCAAGCTCGGCGTCCACGTCAGTCGCTCTTGACATCTTCTCCTCCAACGCTCATTCGTCTCACAGGCAATAGGTGAGAATTCATACACAAATCAACGCATGTTCGTTTGTTTCCAGAAGAAATCCCCTCTATTTTTCCTCTCCTGCTCTTTCGGATATATCTTGCAATATGGACATGTAAGTTTGTGCAAGTTGGGATTTTGCAGCTCCCTCGATTTGGGCCTGCTACTAACCATCATTTCATATGGTTTGCCTTCCTGTCCGATGGATTTGTCAATGCCGGTCGAGGGACAGACATGGTCCGTTGTCCTCAAGCTGCTGCCTCCAGGCCAGATGCTCCACCAAAAATCATGACTCCGCTGCCTTCATGTCCCCATGAGAGGAGGACGACAAAGCCCATGAAGGAGACGACGGTGGCAAGGAACAGAACTTAGGTCTGTTTGTCTTTCCTTCCTAGCTTAGCGTTCTTCTGCCTAGGCTTAGAGCTCCTCTAAATATAAGCTTGTGCACTGAATCTTCAGTTAATCCACAGGCTTCGAGCTCATCTTAGTATATGCTTGTACATTGGATATAAGTAAAACCATATACCTTGATCGGATCCCCTTTTCTCCTTTTTTTTCCAAAAAACAATTACTGCTGTTGAGGATTGCTGTACCTTGACACGTGTAATTGCCTTAGTGATTTTTGCGCTGTTTTTTATCTCTTGCCTACGTGTCGTTCTTTTTTTCCCCTTAGCTATTAGTTGGGGATATATAGGGATGCATGGCTCTGGGGATATTGAGGCGGCGGGGAGGTCGATGCTACGGGTACGTAGCCTTCGGCGGCGATATGTCATCTATTGGTGACGACCTAAGGTAGAGTGTATGATTGTGCAGCGGTGGCAGTGGCTTTTCCGACCAGGATGATGATCTTTGGTGGCGAGGCAATGGTGGCCGTGATCCCTTCTACAGGTAAACTGATGGCAGCACCGGTCTCCTGCATCCCAACAAGAACGTGCCGATGGTTCACTGTGGCCCTGCTCTGCTATGCGACTATCACAATAGATCATACTGTTTTGGATCTTCAGATTCAGCGGCATTCACGAGCATGTTTTGCCAACCAATTTTGCCGCCACAAGCAAGGTCAATGGATATGTGTACGCTATGGAGCTCCTAGAGTGTCTCGAAGTGGGAACTCTGTGGTGCTAGTGACCCTCCTCCCTTGTCAATCTTTGTCACATGTGCAACCACGACCTTCGTCTTTTCGACCTTTTGGTGGTGACCGACAGTTGTTGTGGCTTGACTGTCTGCTTGTGCATGTATGATCGTCACTTGCGTGGCATCTCACTACAAGATCGTGATATGCATGTAATTGTTGGGATCATGGAAAGTGATGGCGACAACACATGATGACTTTGATTTTGTGGTGCTTCTCGAGTACCCGGTCTAAAGCTCCATGATGAAACCCCTAGGTCTGACCCTAGTTAGTTATACCTATCAATGGTGTTGTTTTGTGACGTTTTCTTATTGAAGGCGTTGCTTAAATTTGCTCAGATTAATATTCAAGGTGAAAATCAAATATCTGACCTTCGGCGGTTGGATTCGGCTATGGTGACGCTTGAGCGTTATTCCCTTCCCAGGGGCGTTCCCGTTGGATAATCCTTCTCGTTATCCTTGCGATGTCAAGACATGGTTGGTGTGAATGGTCGTTCTTCTAGTTTGTCGATTGCTATTTTGATCGCTTCAGAGTTTTTCCATTTTTTTCCTTTGCTTATGAATAGCTTCAATTATGTATGATTTTGCTCTTTGCCACCGTATATAATTTTGTGTGTGTGTGCATTAGTTTTGCATATCTTGTTTTTGCCATTGAGCACCCATCCGGGGAGGAGCGTTGCCAACCTCTCCATCGTCCTCTCAGCAGTTTCTGCAACAATGCCAACAACCGCGTTGTTGCTTAATGGTGGTGGTGAACACGACGGTGCTAGTGCACGAGGCGACACCGATGTTTCTGCAACATGATATTTGTTGGAAAAAAAAATTATAACAAGGGCCTTGTTATAGGAATACAGAAAAGAGACCAGAGATGTTGTAAATTTGCAACAAAGGTTTTGTTGCAGGAATGTTGCACCAAGAGTCTTGTTGCAGAAATACATTTTTTTGCAACAGGAGTCATGTTGCAGAAAAAAGAAGAAGAATGGACAAACCATATGAAATAGGACGGCTCGCAAGGCGGCAGGGCCAACATGTAGCACGCCCCCTTTATCTCAAATCCACAATTTATGAAAAAAATGCGAACTGTTTTTTGTACGATGGAATCCTAAAGGTTTCATCGTGTGGGCATATTTAGGACTACTTGTATTATACTACTCGTAAAACCCCACGTACACCTCCTTGCGAGTTAAAACCCTAGCTAGATAGAAAACGTTCGTTGCCACCACTTGGCATGAGTGGTAAGCTATATCAAAACCAATGAACAATAGATAACGTTCGTTGCCTCTCTCGTCGACGCTCGATCGATCGATAGCTAGCTAGCGATCCATGGCCGCAGTAATGAGGCCGCAGCTGGAAGCGCGGGCGCGGGAGCTCGGGGTCGACCTCACCGCCGTCGACCTCGACTCCATCACTCTCCCCGCCGACGCCGGCGACTTCCCCTGCAGGTATAGCAAATCTATCCTCCCCTCTCCCAGCATTCCTTCCTTCCTGATCGACTCATATGCATGGATCATCCAACCCACGGCAAGCAATTTACCCCATAGCTTTGGATTTTGCTAACTATATATATGTGACTACTGGTGGACTACATATGATATGTGCAGCGACGATGATAATGGTGAGATACTGCTACTTGAGAGCGAGGTTGGCCCTCCTCCGGAGCTCGAGACGGGTTTCGCGAACGTGATCATCATCGACAATCTGCCAATTGTCCCCGTGGAGAAATTCGAGAGGCTGAATAGTGTCATGCGCGCAATCTATAGCCAAATTGGTGTCATCAAGGAAGGTGGTCTGTGGATTCCCATACTCTACACCACCTACGGCTACTGCTTCATCGAGTTCGCTACTCCTCATGTGGGTATTTTAGTTCCTCATTTATCTTTCCTGTGGAAGCTAATAATGATGCTTGCATGTTCTATATATTCACCCAACGTTTACTATGATTTTAGTTTAGAATTTCATTGCTTTGAGTACTAAGGAATTAGCCATACACTTGTTGTACAACTGAAAGAGAATGTTTGATGTACCAGGAAGCCGAGCTTGCGAGGCGAAAAACCAACCTGTACGCTTTGGACAGGTCCCACAGATTTCAAGTAAATATGTTTGACGACTTTGACAAGTACATGGAAGTCCCTGAGGAATGGACGCCTGCTGAAATTAAGCCATACACACCTGGGGTAACATTTTTTTGACATAGCCAGAACAGATATATTTCTGATGCCTTGCCGGTTAAGTAATGTCTCGACAATGAGTTTAATGTGTATTGCAGCCTAATTTGCAAAGGTGGCTAATGGATGAGAAGGCCAGAGACCAGTTTGTCATCCGTGCCGGTACGTCTACCGAGGTGTACTGGACCGATGTTGTGCCTGAACTTGCCTACCAAAACCAGGTGCTTGGTTTTCTTTTCAGACTTCTTGCATTATTGCATACAGTTTGATTGATAAAAAGTTAATCCTGTGGCATGCCACACTTCCATAAGTAGAACTAGTATCATGCACATATTTACCTTGCCCATTATTTTGCTTGCCAGCGCGGGACCGATAGTTTTGTTCAGTGGTCTCCTCTTGGTACATACTTGGCGATGGTGCATAGGCAAGGTGCACAGGTGTGGGGCGGCGATGGCGAGTTCAAGCGCCTAATGCGCTTTCCTCATCCACAGGTACTGGTTAACTAAGTTGTGCCACACTACTGTAATTGTTCTATGCAAAAATTCAGTGTTGTGTTCCAGCTGACAGTGGCTTAATTTCTACAGGTTCAGCTAATCGATTTCTCCCCAGGTGAGAGATATTTGGTCACATACAGCAACCATGAGCTCACCAACCTTGGAGACGCACATGTAAACGATTAAGGCTGTCTTAGGTGTCTTAGGTAGGCTGGGGTAAACCCCCTTTTCGAAAAAAAAGGCTGTCTTAGGTGTATTATTCCCACTGTTCGTAAGTTTTCCCATCTTACCAGCATTTATTCTCATATGTGTAGAGGTGGATTGTCCTAAATTTCTTTGATGTGAGGACTGGGAAAGTGATGCGGAACTTCAATGAAAGATGTTCTCATAAATATTTCATCGAGTTCACCACCGATGGAAGGACTGGTCTTTCATGGCCAATCTTGAGGTTGAGCACGCAGCGATAACACACTTTTTAACGAGCACACAACTTCTCATTATCTTGTCATATATAGTCAGATGCTTAATGTATATTGTTTTATGTGTATGAAGGTGGAGTGGTGGAGGAGATGATCGATACTTTTCCATGCTTGGAAAGGGTACCATATCTCTTTATGAAACCGAAACGTTCTCCCTTGTTGGCAACACGTCCTTGGAGTTAGAAAATGTGGTAGACTTCAGTTGGTCACCGACTGATTCCATCTTATGCATTTTTGTTCAAGATCCGGGTAATAGAAATCAGCTTGCAAGGGTAAGTAGAAAGAAATCTCTGCGGTTCACATTATTTAAGATTTTCATAAGGTAGATAGATGGTCAATTGTAAGCTAAATATATATGTGCTATCTGTTGAAAGGTGAGTCTGGTTCAAATTACCAGCAAAGAGGAGTTGCGGCGCAAGTACCTTTCGAGCATTAGTGGTTGCAAAATGTATTGGCAAAACAATGGAGAGTATCTTGCCATCCAGGTAGATCGGCACGCAGAAGCGGAGAGGACAACTTGTTGCACTAGTTTCGAGCTGTTCAGGATCAAGGAGAGGGGCATCCCGAGCGAGGTCTTTGAACTGGACAACAAGAATGACAAGATAATTGCCTTTGTGTGGGAGCCAAGAGGCCACCGGTTTGTTGTTATCCACAGCGATGGGCTTAAGCATGACATAAGCTTCTACTCGATGCACTCAGCCGACGATGTTAGCCGTGTGTCGAAGCTCACAACAATCAAGGGCAGGCAAGCTGATGCACTGTTCTGGTCTCCTGCGGGGAAGTTTATCGTTCTTGCTGGGCTGAAGGATTTCAATGGCCAGTTGGAGTTCTACAATGTCGATGATCTTGAGACCATGGCCACAACAGAGCATCCTATGGCGACTGATGTCATGTGGGATCCCACTGGCAGGTGAGTGAGCTAATCACGCAATCAAGAGTTTCTTGAAACTCACTACTTCGTGATGTCAATTGTTAGACATGTATACAGAATGGCTCAACTATATGAATTACTTTTTTTTAGGTTGAACTATATGAATTATACTTAAACCTGAACTGTTGGAATATACTCTAGATACATACATTCTCAAATTGTATGAAGTGCTCATCGGATGCAAGTAAGCAGGCGGCTTTATATAAGCACGTTTGGTGTGGAACTATACATAACTAGTTTTTCTTCATTTCAGGTTCGTTGCCACGGCATCGGTCGGCCATGAGATGGAAAGCGGTATTCGAATTTGGTCTTTCACTGGCAAGCAGATTTACAAGATGTCAAAGAAACAGTTTTCCCAGGTAGGTAGAAGAGCCTCCATCGATGCTTGGTTCATGTTGCTCAATGCTCATCCTTTTTTTTTGCAGGGTTGCTGTTTTATTTGGTGACTGAATGAATAATGACTGTTGCAGTTCCAATGGCGCCCAAGGCCGCCTTCACTTCTTACTCCTGAGAAGAAGGAAATCTCAACTCAACCGACAGGGAAGGATGAGTTGCTGGTAAGTGGAAGCAACTGATTCAGACCATACAGGATGTGCGGTGCCGAGAGGGGGAACAAGCTAGTCTATGCATGATGAATCCAAAGATGGTTAGGTGGAGTGGAGGTCACTGGAGAAACTGTTTGCCTTGAACATGAACTGGATTATTAGGAGCAAAACCCTCTAGTTTATAATTTGTATTTTATTACATGTCTTCATCTTGTACATTCTTCTTATTCGCGTTCATAGACAGATAATCCAACCAATGATCTCATCAGTGGCCCATAAAGACACCGTAGTTGACAACTGAATCCTGAATTTCCAGACTAATCAATTCCGTCATGAGTTGGATTCAAAAGGAAATCCATCATGAGAGCTTCTACTTCTACATATGACTTTCTCCATTAAAGATAAAACACATTATCCATGTTTTGCTACTTAGCACCCCTGGTATCATTTTTATCAATGACGGTTTACGTACATATTAATAAATTTTTGTTTGCCCCCTAAAAATCGCACAGAAGAAAAGAAAAAGTAAATGAAAATAGGTGGGCAAATGTCACTAGTAATTGTCATCGGTCATTCTGATTGAGTGCATATTGTTTATGAACTAACAAAAAATGATTGTTGTGCTTGAATTGTTTTGCTTAACAAGCAAGCAAGCAAATATCTTTATCCATCACTCCTCCACTACTCTTACGTAGCCACCAAGGAAAGGATTCAGTAATAGAAAAGGCAGCTATGTACGGCGAGCAGGCGGCTTTAATCTGCTTCCCTTCCTTCCTTCCTTCCTTCCTTCCCACTACTAAATGTACTAACTCCCATTCCCCACTCACGGCCGATCGATCGACCGTATATAACTAATGCGACGACATGTCTTTGCCTAGAACGAACGGGTCTCGGCTTAGACCGTCTTTGCCAAGACCCTGCGCTTTGGCTACGCCGAAAGAACTTGCGTAAACAGTTTTTCCAGTAGTGATGCATGCTCCACCCTACAAACGACTCGTTTTTTCTCCCATCTTTTTTCCAGCTCCCATCCCATGCATATGCATGCTTTATCCATCCCTCCACTACTCTTACGCAGCCACCAAGGAATGATTCAGCAATAGAAAAGGCAGCAACATACTACGTCTTTATTCCTTTGTGAAAGCGGCTTTGATCTGATATGATGCATTTCCTTCACACACTACTACTGCGCCACTCCACTGCTAACTCTCTGATTACTATATATACTAACTCACATTCCCCACTCACAACCGCTCCATCATACTTATTTCCTGGGTACTTCCTACTGGGGCGTGGGGAACAGCTCCTTCCCGGCGGGATGGCATTCTCCTCCTCAAGCGTCCAAGTCGTCAGTGAGTCCATCTTGGACAGCGACGTCATCCCCTCCTCGCTCATCGAGATTGCGCCCTTCCTCCGTGTCGCCAACGAGGTCGAGGCGATCAACCCACGCGTCGCATACCTATGTAAGTAGTGTGCTTCCTCTTCTTCTCCACACACATTCATCCAATGCTTGTTAGTTACAGATTCCTTCTCACAACTCTAATCCATTGCTACTCCATTCACCTGTGTATGTATTCTATTACTCAGTCTCCCAGACCACCACTACTCTACTTTCTTGCGTCTATTGTATTACTTGGTACTCCCTTCTTAAACTAATATAAGAGCGTTTAGATCACTACTAGTGATCTAAATGCTCTTATATTAGTTTACAGAGGGAGTACATGTGTACTGTTTTATATTCTTCCTCAAGTACGAAAAGTAGTAGTGGTGGTGTGGTGGTGTGGTGGTGGTGGCGATAGTAGCAGCAGTAGCAGCAGCAGGAGTAGTAGTGTCACTGTCCATGGATTACCGTTAATTAATTCCGAGTGGCCATAATCCCCTCTCTAGCCGCACTACAGAGTGCTACAATACCTGTTTTGTTGTCTCACCAACAGAATTCACTGAGTATGTCGCTTGCGTGCATGCTAGGTCGATTCCATGGCGGATTCGAGAAGGCGCATCGCCTCGACCCGCTCTCCAACAGCCGTGGTGTCCGGCATTTCAAGATCGCGCTCCTGCAAAGGCTCGAAAGGGTACGTGCAGCGTAATTGATTACATTCCGTTCCCGCTCCTTTCCGCGCTGCGTTCTACTACTTATTATAGCTTCAAAATCATAGGCGTATGCAATAGTATGTTTCTAATCCAGCAGCGAAACTAGTTGCACGACATCCAACGTATAAAAACCGTATTAAGAGCTTCACTTTCCTTGCAATGCATTTGTTTCCTTCCTTAGGAAAACGATATCACCTTGAAGGGAAGGGTTGAAGAGAGCGATGCTGTCGAAATAAAGAATTTCTACCAGCAATACTACAAGATGTACATCCAGGCGCTCCAGAATGCTGCAGATAAAGCTGAACGGTGAGACAAAGTGACCCATCTCTCTTTTCTAGTGCTAGCTTCTGAGTGCTGTGCTGACTCATTTGTATATGGCTTTTCCATTTGCTCAGTGATCAGCTCACAAAGGCTTACCAGACTGCAGCTGTGTTGTTTGAGGTCCTCAAGGCAGTTGATCAGACGGTAAGCTGCCTTTTGTTTCTTTTCTCACACTACTCCTGCATGTTTCCTCACAAAAAGAAACCACTTCTATTACTGATCTGATGTTATCTAAAGAAGTGTTGGTTTCACATCCCTGCTGGCGACTGTTGCAGATTTTCAAAACACACAACCACGTCGATCCTGATAGTTCTATCATGCGATGTCCCAAGGTTCACATCCATCCCGAGTTCACCATGAGCTTATCATACATGCTTTGGCGAGATGATGATTAAAGTATGGCTTATATTGCTTTTTCATTGTTACATGCAGATCCATGCCGCTTATCACACCCTTCGTGACACCAGGGGTCTACCATGGCCTAAGGACCATGAAAAGAAAGAAGATGCAGATCTTCTTGATTGGCTTCACGCAATGTTTGGGTTTCAGGTTATCACAATTCACAACACGGCGATTCTTTACCCTTTTCTTTCATATCAATCATATTCATGTCTAGCATTTGCTTGTGAGCTCTGATACATGTGCTCTCTTACTTCAACAATAACTCTGCAGAAAAATAATGTGTCCAATCAAAGAGAACATCTCATACTCTTGATTGCGAGCATACATATAAGGCAGATCTCCAAACATGAACAACACCCAAAGGTAGTATACCACCTTTTCTAAGATACACATGTGTCATGTGTGTGCACATGGACCCTTGTGTGATATCATTTACTCATTTCCTTTTTGGCAATACTTTTAGTTAGACGACCATGTGTTGGATACAACAATGAACAAGCTATTCAAGAACTACAAGAGATGGTGCAAGCACCTTGGCCGCAAAACTAGCTTATGGTATCATGTTCAACCTCGAGTGGTCCTCTAATTAATCCCTTGCTCCACTAATTAGTTGATCATTATGTTTCTAGGTTGCCGGCAATTCAACAAGAAGTACAACAGCGGAAGCTTCTCTATATGGGCCTTTATCTGCTCATATGGGGCGAGGCGGCTAACTTGCGGTTTATGCCAGAGTGTCTTTGCTACCTCTATCATTATGTATGGCCAATTCCTTTCTTTGTAAAATTAACACATGTTCTATTTACTAAAATGTCGAACTAGGTTTTAAACTCGTAAAGGACTTCAAGGTCCTATTTTATTTCCTGATTACAATGAAAATGATGCAAAGGCTGCTATGCTATTTGGGTATGTCTGGATAGTTGACAAAATGTACCCTAACTATTTTTCTGATCATCACCAAAAAAATTGGTCTTTGTTTGGATAGCTGTCAATTGTTTGCCATGCCAATCTAACTATAGATATAAGTTCTTACCAAATTATTGGCATGCTTGATTCATTTTCTTCTAGTGATGCTCACATAGTAGTTTAGTCCATTGTAAACGAGCGGAAGGTTGAGGTGATTAGTAGAATATATTATGTGCCGACTTTTTTTACATACCTTTTTTTATTGCCCTTTCATACTTGTTCCCATTTTGCAATTGTGGACATGCTAGTTAATAAATGATTGATTGTCAAGGCTGTTTCTGTTGGTTGGTTGACTGCTATAGTTGGTAAATCTAGATAGTTGCCAAAATGTACGTACCCTGCCATTTTTTTTTGTCATGACAAAAATATGGACTTTGTTTGGAAGACCGCGAATTGTTTGGCATGCCAATAACCTTTTGCACACTCTAGTTCACTTTTCTTGCCAACATTAGTCAACTCATGGGAAAGCAAAATTGTCTATTAAAACAGCAATTTCTCACGAATCAATCTGTAGCTTACCTACAAAGTACATGAGTATGACATTAGGTAAAGAGTGGCTTCTATAAGTGCATGACTGCTGAGGTGAACCTATTTGATAATTTGGTAAAAAAGAAGAAGGAAGTTTTCAATAATTTAGCTGCAATTTGCTAGATAAAAAAAAGCTCACTTAGCATTTTAGACCACTCTAAATGGGCTGAAAGGTTGAGGTTATTACATTACATTTCTGTGCCCGCAGAGTTTACATACGATTTATGTTGTATTGCCCTTTCATACTTGTTCCCCTTGAGCAAATGTGTAGTTGTGTTCATGGACATGCTAGTTTTTAAATGCTTGGTTGTTAAGGGTTTTTGTTGCCTGATTAACTGCCAGTCTGTCATATCTTTTGTGACGAGATGATTATTGGCAGGTGATGATCGTGTTTTTTTAATCCGTTCCAGATGGCTTTTGAATTGTACGGTGTGTTGGCTGGAAATGTGAGCCCATCAACTGGTGAAAATGTTAGACCCTCCTATGGTGGCGAAGAAGAAGCCTTCCTGAAGAAAGTTGTGACTCCAATTTCCAAAATCGTACAGATGGTACATTTCATTATTTCAATGCCCATATTTTAATTTTAAGAACATTCAACTTATATCCTCTTTTTTTATGGTAGGATGAAGCTGAAAGGAATGGGGGAATAAAATCAAAACACGCGCACAGGAGAAACTATGATGATCTCAATGCGTACTTTTGGTAAATACTACATAGTAATTTGTTACTTGCAAATTTGTGCCCATGCAATTAATTTTACATTGCTATCAGGTCAAGAGGTTGTTTTCGATTAGGATGGCCAATGAGAGTTGATGCTGATTTTTTCAAGAAGAGTAGCAATCTGTGTGAGTTGTGCTCTTCTTCCACACCACAAGTGTGTGTGCGTGTGTGCTTCATCTTGGCCACGGTCAGGTCTTGGGCCCAACGATCGCAGAGACGGTGGTGGTGGAGTGGAGGAGGCTCGCCAGAGTTTTTGTGGTTGTCGACATTTAGTGACGGATCAGTAAGTCAACTACGATAGTGCTTGATTGGCAACACGTATTAATCATCATTGTGTGTAACAGAGCTTATATAGTCCACGTCTACAGCACACTTATTGGATGTTTAACTTTTTAATGAAAGTTTCACATATAGCTGCCTAGTGGGTTACACCATCTTGAAGCGGCTGTGTTTGTGGTCGAGGCGCCTCTAGATCTCCACATGCTCTTCGACGTCACTGCCGCAGCTAGAGTCATTGTCGCCAAGTAAATAGAAGATCGAAATGCCATCTCGCTAGCACAAAGTATGCCATTATTCCTTGGGCGGAAAAAACACCAATAAACCTAGGAACGAAACCCCATAACTTTAAACCAGTTGGCGGGATGCTGCGATGGTTGAGGAGGAAATGATGAATGCATGGCAAGCTAAACCAAAAAATCAAAGAGGAATGGAATAATTTCTACTCAAAACATGAGTGGTTTTAAGAAACCAAGAAAACTAACATGTTTGATGAACCAGCGGTGGCTGAATTTCAAGTCAGATGGGCTACAGGGTTGGCTGAATGTCTCTTCTGCCCTACTTATGTTCTGTTGCTAATCATGTACTGTCTTTTTAGTTTGTATACTCGTACCACTACTATACTTTATGATGAAGTTCTACTGAGTTCTATGCTCATTAAAAATTTATACCAAACTTTTACACCTTGATTTAGTTTATTAAAATGTAATATAAAACATTATTTTGTATACTGGTTAGTTTAATTAGTATATGTAATCAAAGGAAATTGTGTTGTATCGTTCTCTTATATACGGTTGAAATATCCATTCTTCAAAAATAGTATAATAATTTTCGACGTGCTTCAAACATTATACAAAAATATGATGCATATCTCTCTTTTGTATTTGTGCATAACTTAATATTCTTAAATACTTCAACAGGGATCTATGAAACATGTGATAAAATAGCACTAGTAGAAAAGGGGCCTATTGACCCGGTTGGTGAGGGCCTTTAGTCCCGGTTCATGAACCGGGACTAAAGGGTCGTTACTAATTCCCTGGCCCTTTAGTCCCGGTTCAGTACAGAACCGGGACAGATGGGCCTCCACGTGGCCCGTGCGCCGAGCCCACGTAGGAGGGCCTTTGGTCCCGGTTGGTGGCACCAACCGGGACCAATAGGCATCCACGTCAAGATTTCTATGGCTGTGGTTTTTGTTTTTTTTGAAAAGGGGGGTTGGGGTGTTTTGGGGGGTTAATTTAGGTGTTTCATATATTGTGCTATAGCTAGCTAATTAATAGAGAAAAGTGTCTTCTCTTTTGTCCGTGTTTGGTCGACGCTACGTACTATACATACGTATAGAGAGGACTAGCTAGACACGCTAGCTAGCTAGTAATTAAGCAAACAGAAGATTGTCATGAACATATATGCATACAGAGAGAAGTGATATCGACCACCTCTCCTTCTCCGAGAGATTGGTCGAACAACAAGTTCTCGTGATATCTATCCGACACTACCGGCTACATATATACAATAATTATCTTTTACAATACGGACGCGTGGTCCACATAGTATTCTCCGTCTTCAGCGATCACGTGGTCAAGAAAGAATGCCACCAATTCCTCTTGAATTGCTCGCATGCGATCTGGTGCTAGGAGTTCATCCCGCTTCCGAAACATCTAATTTTAAGAAAGGGGTCAATACACACACACACACACACACACACACACACACACATATATATATATATATATATATATATATGAATGAATGAAACTCAACACAAATGATGGTAATAAAATAAAATTGTGAATATTTTTATTTACGCACTTCATATTGTTTGTCGGAGTAGCCCCTCTCACAGGTCGTGTGGCGGATGGACTCGCAAATGTAGTATCCATAGAAATCATTCCCTTGTTCCTGCCACAACCACTTACAAGAAACAGAGGTCAATCAAACTGATAATTAGCAAGCATGCTAAATGGTATTGATGAAACTAGCGCTTGAATCACTAGGAGATGCGCGTGGAATATGCTACTATATAGTACTTACTTTGGTGTCTAAATTGCAGCTTCTTCGGTAGTCCCGGAGCTTTTTGGTGAATTTTCCCCAAGCCCTGCCATACAAAGAAAACAAATACTTGATATCAGAAATGAACAAAGTTGCTGATATGGTGGATAATGATCGATTTAACTTACTTCTCGAGCATTTCAGTCATGTCCGCATACTCCTTGGGATCTTTTCGTCTCGAGTCTAAGACAGTTACTACTCCCTGCTCAAGCTTAATCTCTAGGAGAATATAGTGGTACCACAAGCACGCATGCATAACTCATCAATATTACATTACTATAACCTGGACTAATAAGGGAAACCGAATATGCCACAAGACAGTAACACTCACGAGTAGTTGTAATGAAAGAGTATTATATTTTTGTGTTCATTTATTTCCAACGATCGTAGCAAGTTGGCCTCGGTTTCGTCGGCACGATATTTAACCTCATTTGGATCTATGAGATATGTGTTAATGAACCCAATATCACCCACTTGTCTTTTCTTCATTTCGGCGATCTTCCATCTGCATAATATAGTGAGGATATTTATAAATACATGCAATGAAAGAGCTGAGTTATATAGAGATACTTAATGACAGAAGTAGTACTACTTACGCAGACGATGGCAGGTGACCGTACTTTATCGAGGGCCAATTGATTGTAAAACTGATAGAACTCCTCAAATGGAATAGGCAACAGTTCAATTCCAAGGAGGTCATGCTCCTTTTTAACTCTCACATACAAAGTACTCCTCCCCTCAGACTCTTTGCAGGTTTTCATGTACCAATCATGCAATGTTCGCATCATCGTTGATAGAGAGCTTTCATCTTTGACAAGATGCTTCCCGTACTCGTATCTTTGTATCTGCACCTCCAAGAAATCATAATGTACATCGTCGGGCAGGTAATCTGCAGGATTGCCATAACCAGGCACCATCCTCGGATCGACGATGTCGCTAGCAGGCACCTTGAGCGGGGGGCATTGCTTCGCTTGTTCGCCGAGCTGGGCAATTTGTTTCCCAGCTCGTCGTTCTTTCATCCTTTGATCACTGACAGTACTTCCCGACCTCTCCGGTTCGGCAAATGCCTTTCCAATAATGCGCTCATAGTTGCCTTTCGCGGAGACTTGGGTGGTTTTGTCGGGGCAGCCAGAGTGCGCTTCGCTTTGACCGGATCTACCTTCTCCTCCGGAGGTGGATGTCTCTTTGCTTTCAACCCTTGAAACCAGTCATCCACTTCGGTCTGCGCGATCTTCGCGTTTTCCTCCTCGCTCCTCTCGTTACGGTAACTTCTCCGGAGTCTTCGTGAGAAGGACCGAACTGTATCTCCTCCCGCCTTTTGATCAGATTGCTAGACGCCGGCAGAGCAGACGTAGCGGATGCCTTCTTTCCTTGCTTACGAGGCGGAGGAGAAGGACTACGACGCGCCGGAGCAGCCGGAGCGGCGGCGGGTTTCTTCCGCCCTTGCTGACGAGGCGGAGAAGGAGGAGGCTGGCTGCTCGGGCGCGCCGGTGCAGGCGGAGGAGGCGGAGTGCCGTCACGCGCCGGAGAAGGAGCCGGCCGAGTGCCCTGATCGTCACTCGCCGGAGGAGGAGGCGGTGGAGGAGGCGGAGTGCCATGACTCGCCGGAGGAGGAGGAGGAGGCGGAGGCGTCCAGTTCGGAAGGTTGATGAGATCCTTCCGCCATAGGCATGGAGTCTTCAGAGCAGAACCCAGCCGATACTGTGGTCAAGCCGGAGGTCCTCAAATCCCACCGTTATTTCATCGACCATCACCTTAGCATATCCTTCTGGAATCGGCCGGCAGTGAAAAGAAGAGGCTGGTTTAGTCGGATAAACAGTGCCAACAGCCGCCTTGACCTTCAAGTAGCTCCATTGCGCCATAAGGTGGCAATTTTCAGCATACGTGATAGTATCCACGGGATAGCTGGCAGGAGCCGTCAAGGCATGCTGCTCTGGCTGAAGCAGCTCGGTGGAAGCCACGCTGCTTCTCCGCTGAGATGGCGGGGTAGCTTCGGGGGAAGCTTCGGCAGGTCGTTTGTTGTGATCTGCTGCTTCTCGTTCCTCTAGCCCCATTACCCTTTCGTGCAGTGCGTGCATTAGGCTCTGCTCCAGTTTCTTCCTCCTCTCATGGGTTTTGTAACCCCCTGCGTCCGGAAATCCAGCCTTCCACGAAACGGAGCCTGGCGTGCCTCGTGTCCGTCCAGGGTGCTCAGGATTCCACGCTGCTTCTCTAGGGTTTGGGGTGGCCTCGACAACGCTTTAAGGGTTAGGGGTGGCCTCGAGAACGCTTCAAGCTAGGAGGGGGTAATATCGACCCCCCCCACGTGTTGAAGCTATCGGGAGGGGGTCGGTGTTGAACACTACATCTATGTCCCACAAGTGACGTGGGCATCGACGCCCGCGGTAGGGTAGATGGTCGTGGATCGTCGAGCGGTCGAGGTCGAGGGTCGAGGATCGCCGAGGGTCGGGAGGTTGCCTAGTGTCAAAGGATTCAACAAAACCATGTCTTCATCATTAGGTAAAGTAACAGGTGCATGATGGTGCAAGCTCTCCAAAGTTATTTTGGAGCGGAGTCCCAGATAGGATAATTCGCTTTTTGGTACAAAGTTCAGCAAGAACCTTCCGAATATCGTTATTTGGAATGCCTTTGCTGAAATTCGTACAAAAAGGCAAATTATCCTATCCGGGACTCCATTCCAGAATAACTTTGGAGGACTTCGTACCATCATGCCATGGTTACTTCCGGCTAATGATGAAGCCATGGATTTCTTCAATACTTTGACACTAGGAACCCTCTCGACCCTCGGCGATCCTCGACCCCTTGAACCCTCGACGACCACCCTCGAACCTCGAATTTCTAGACGATCCTCGAACCTCGATCGCTCGACCCTAGAACCCTCGACCCGGGATAATATCGACAACGCTTCAAGGGGGTAATATCGACAACGACGAGATACATACACGGGAGAAATTAATGTTATCGGGGAGGGGGTATATCGACCCCCCCACGTATTGAAGTTATCGGGAGGGGGTATATGGACCCCCCCTCATGTTCAAGTTATCGGGAGGGGTATATCGACGATGACAGAGGAGAAGATCGAAGAAAAAAAGAAGAAAAAAAAGAGGAGAAGAAGAAAGGAATAGAGAATATCCTCTATTCCTTTCTTCTTCTCCTCTATTCCTTTCTTCTTCTCCTCTTCTTTTTCTTCTTTTTTCCTCTTCTTATTTATTTCTCCTCTTCCTCCTCCCCTCTTCTTCTCCTTTCTTCCTCTTCTTTTTTCCTTTTTCTTCTCATTCTTTTTCTTCTTCTTCCTTCTTAAAAATACATGAAGTAGTATTGCTTGTTTTTTTAAATAATGTTCAAATAAAAATCTATGAACAGAAAACATATATATACACAGAGAACATATATACATTTTTATAAAATGCAAAAACAAAAAATCTAAAAAACACATATAAACAGATATACATATACTCATACATATACACACATAATCAGGAAAAAAAGCTATATTTGCAAAAAAAAGGGGGAAGAGGGGGGCGGTGCCGGCCCTGACCAAAGCGGCGCGGGGCGAGGCAGAGGCGACGGCGAGGCAGAGGCGGGCAGCGACGGCGCCGAGACGGCGCTGAGGTGGCGCTGGCGACGGGCGTGGGCGGCGCTGGGTGGCGACGGCGCCTGGCTCGAGGGCGCGGGCCGGGCGACGGCATGGGCTCGGCGGCACGGGCGACGGCGACGCGGCGGGCAGCTCGGGCAGCGTCGAGGAGGTCCGCGGCGTTGTCGGGGGGCAAATGCGCGATGAAACTAAAAATTTTCACAAGTGTTGTTTATATACACTGAGCATTGGTCCCGGTTCGTGGCACCAACCGGGACCAAAGCTCCCTTTAGTCCCGGTTGGTGGCCCCAACCGGGACCAAAGGCCAATTTTCAGCAGCCAAAGGCGGAAGCGGCGGTTTGGTCGGTTGGTGGCACCAACCGGGACTAAAGGGCATTGGTCCCGGTTGGTGCCACGAACCGGGACCAATGCCCCCTTTAGTCCCGGTTGGTGCCTCCAACCGGGACCATAGGCCTTGTACTGCCCCGCGCCAAATGTTTAGTCCCACCTCGCTAGTTGAGAGGGAGCCGCACCAGTTTATAAGGTGCGGTGCACCTTCCCTCTCGAGCTCCTCTCTAAAGCAGGTTTTCGGGCCTAAACGTGCAATATGTGCCTGTGGGCCTACTGGGCCTCCAGCTGGCCTGAATCTCGCCCATGGTAGGGTTTCTAGTCGTATTCAGCCGTGGGTGCCCGATGGGTGGCACTTTTTTTGTTTTTTTGTTTTATTTTTTGCTTTATTTATTTTATTTTGGTTTAGGTTTATTTTTCTTTTGGTCTTTTGCTTTATTTTTTAATTCTTTTTGCTTTTAGTTTTAGAAAAATTATAAACTTTCTGTTAGTGCCATTAGTTTTCAAATTTGAAAACTCTTTTTCTGTTTTCTTTGTTGCTTTATTTATTTTATTTTGTTTCTACTTACAACAAAATACTTATTGTTGTTATTTTTTTTTCAGTTTTTTGTTCTGTTTTTTGCATTATTTAGTTTTTGTTGTTTTTTGCTTTATTTTTTAATTCTTTTTGCTTTTAGTTCTAGAAAAATTATAAACTTTCTGTTAGTGCCATTAGTTTTCAAATTTGGGAACTCTTTTTTTGTTTTCTTTGTTGCTTTATTTATTTTATTTTGTTTCTACTTACAACAAAATACTTATTGTTGCTATTTTTATTTTTTTCAGTTTTTTGTTCTGTTTTTTGCATTATTTATTTTTTGTTGTTTTTTTGTTTATTTTTTAATTCTTTTTGCTTTTAGTTTTAGAAAAATTATAAACTTTCTGTTAGTGCCATTAGTTTTCAAATTTGAAAACACTTTTTTTGTTTTATTTGTTGCTTTATTTATTTTATTTTGTTTCTGCTTACAACAAAACGGTGTGTAGAGGGACGGGCTTATAAACCGGTGTGAGCGCCCTTCGGTTGGCGAGGTTTTCAAATTCATAGTTTTCAAATGAACTCTGAAAAAGTTGGCATAGCATGTGCATGTACAAAATGGACAATGGTATCATACTAAATGCATTACAAAGTTGGCATGGTATCATCATAATAGTTGCGGAGAAAGTCTTCACTTTTTCTTCGCTTGTGTCGCTTTGCTTATTGCGCCGTAACCATGGATAATCTTCATCGTTTATCAGGATGCTTGGGTCAGCCTTGACTTTGAAGGGAATTTCATGAAACTTTTCATACTCTTGAGACATGTCTGTCTTGCCCTCCACTCCTGTGGATGTCCCTTTTTCCTGAAAGAACCATGTGGCGCTTTGGCTCATTATATGATGTATTCGCTTCCTTATCTTTTCTTTTCCTCGGTCTGGTAGACATGTCCTTCACATAGATAACCTACATCGTTGGCTAGGATGAACGGTTCGTCAGTGTACCCAAGATTTTTCAGATCCACTGTTGTCATTCCGTACTGTGGGTCTACCTGTACCCCGCCTCCTGACAGATTGACCCACTCGCACTTAAACAAAGGGACCTTAAAATCTACTCCGTAGTCAAGTTCCCATATGTCTACTATGTAACCATAATATGTGTCATTTCCCTTGTCGTTTGCTGCATCAAAGCGGACACCGCTGTTTTGGTTGGTGCTCTTTTCATCTTGGTCAATCGTGTAAAATGTATTCCCATTTATCTCGTATCCTTTCCAAATCATTACAGTCGAAGATGGTCCTGGACAACAAGTACAGCTCATCACAAACAGTGCTGTCACCTCCGAGACGTGTTTCCAACCAACTGCTGAAAGTCCCGATGTGTTCACATGTAATCCGATTAAATGACCGCCTCCGGGTGTTTGGAGCGCAGACTGTTCTTGTGTTCATCGACATACGGGGTCACCAAGGTAGAGTTCTGGAGAACTGTGTAGTGTGCTTGAGACCAAGAATATCCGTCCCTGCATATTATTGAGTCTCTTCCAAGCGTGCCTTTTCCAGTCAGTCCCCCCTCATACCGCGATTTAGGGAGACCTATCTTCTTTCAAGGCCAGGAATGAATTCAACACAAAACCCGATGATATCCTCTGTTTGATGGCCCATGGAGATGCTTCCTTCTGGCCTAGCGCGGTTACGAACATATTTTTTTAGGACTCCCATGAACCTTGTGTAGAAATACGGGCCCCAGAATGACAATCTCGTCGACTAGATGAACTAGGACGTGCGTCATGATATTGAAGAAGGATGGTGGGAACACCAGCTCGAAACTGACAAGACATTGCGCCACATCACTCCTTAGCGTTGGTACGATTTCTGGATCGATCACCTTGTGAGATATTGCATTGAGGAATGCACATAGCTTCACAATGGCTAATCGGACGTTTTTCGGTAGAAGCCCCTTCAATGCAACCGGAAGCAGTTGCGTCATAATCACGTGGCAGTCATGAGACTTTAGGTTCTGGAACTTTTTCTCCGCATATTTATTATTCCCTTTATATTCGACGAGAAGCCAGTCGGGACCTTCATACTGAGCAGGCATTGAAAGAATATTTCTTTCTCTTCTTTCGTAAGAGCGTAGCTGGCAGGACCTTCATACTGCTTCGGAGGCATGCCCTCTTTTTCTCAGTACACGTCCAAGGTCCTCTCGTGCCTCAGGTGTATCTTTTGTCTTCCCATACACGCCCAAGAAGCCTAGCAGGTTCACGCAGGTTCTTCGCCACGTGCATCACGTCGATCGAAGAGCGGACCTCTAGGTCTTTCCAGAGGGTAGGTCCCAAAATATAGATTTCTTCTTCCACATGGGTGCGTGATTCTCAGCGTCATTCAGAACAGCTAGTCCGTCGGGACCCTTTCCAAGGATTACGTGTAAATCATTGACCATAGCAAGTACGTGATCACTGGTATGCATGGCGGGCTTCTTCCGGTGATCTGCCTCGCCTTTGAAATGCTTTCCTTTCTTTCGACAATGATGGTTGGTCGGAAGAAATTGACGATGGCCTGTGTACACATTCTTCCCGCAGCTTCCTGTATATACTATCGGTGTCAAGTAAACAGTGCGTGCATGCGTGGTATCCCTTGTTTGTCTGTCTGAAAGGTTATTGAGAGCGGGCCAATCGTTGATGGTCACGAACAGCAACGCCTTTAGGTCAAATTCCTCCTTTTGTGCTCATCCCACGACGCATACACTGTTTCCAGTCCACAGCTGTAAAAGTTCTTCAACTAATGGCCTTAGGTACACATCAATGTCATTGCCGGGTTGCTTAGGGCCTTGGATGAGAACTGGCATCATAATGAACTTCTGCTTCATGCACATCCAAGGAGGAAGGTTATACATACATAGAGTCACGGGCCATGTGATGTGATTGCTGCTCTGCTCCCCGAAAGGATTAATGCCATCCGTGCTTAAAGCAAATCATACGTTCCTTGGGTCCTTTGCAAACTCATCCCAGTACTTTCTCTCGATTTTTCTCCACTGAGACCCGTCAGCGGGTGCTCTCAACTTCCCGTCTTTCTTACGGTCCTCACTGTGCCATCGCATCAACTTGGCATGCTCTCCGTTTCTGAATAGACGTTTCAACCATGGTATTATAGGAGCATACCACACCACCTTCGCAGGAACCCTCTTCCTGGGAGGCTCGCCGTCAACATCACCAGGGTCATCTCGTCTGATCTTATACCGCAATGCACCGTGACACCGGCATGTGTTCAGATCCTTGTAGGCACCACGGTAGAGGATGCAGTTATTAGGGCATGCATGTATCTTCTCCACCTCCAATCCTAGAGGGCATACGACCTTCTTTGCTGCGTATGTACTGTCGGGCAATTCGTTATCCTTTGGAGGCTTCTTCTTCATTATTTTCAGTAGCTTCTCAAATCCTTTATCGTGCACAAGATTCTCTGCCTTCCACTGCAGCAATTCGAGTACGGTACCGAGCTTTGTGTTGCCATCTTCGCAATTGGGGTACAACCCTTTTTGTGATCCTCTAACATGCGATCGAACTTCAGCTTCTCCTTTTGACTTTCGCATTGTGTCCTTGCATCGACAATGACCCGGCGAAGATCATCATCATCGGGCACATCGTCTGGTTCCTCTTGATCTTCAGCAGCTTCGCCCGTTGCAGCACCATCGTGCACATCGTCTGGTGCATCTTGATGTTCAGTAACATCACCGTATTCAGGGGGCACATAGTTGTCATCGTACTCTTCTTCCTCGCCGTCTTCCATCATAACCCCTATATCTCCGTGCCTCGTCCAAACATTATAGTGTGGCATGAAACCCTTGTAAAGCAGGTGGGTGTGAAGGATTTTCCGGTCGAGTAAGACTTCAGATTCCCACATATAGGGCATGGACAACACATAAAACCATTCTGCTTGTTTGCCTCAGCCACTTCGAGAAAATCATGCACGCCCTTAATGTACTCGGAGGTGTGTCTGTCACCGTACATCCATTGCCGGTTCATCTGCGTGCATTATATATAATTAAGTGTGTCAAAATCATTACAGAACATCATGAATAGATAATTAAGTGACCAAATTAATAGAAGTTCATCATCACATAAAAACCAAAGTACATACATAGTTCTCATCTAACAACATAAAGCTCTGCAGAGCATCTAAATTAAGTAAACCATACATTGAAACTATGTAAAACATTTCAATGCGAAAACAAATACGATCATAATCGCAACCAAGGTAACAACTGATCCAACGACATAATGATACCAAGCCTCGGTATGAATGGCATATTTTCTAATCTTTCTCATCTTCAAGCGCATTGCATCCATCTTGATCTTGTGATCATCGACGACATCCGCAACATGCAACTCCAATATCATCTTCTCCTCCTCAAGTTTTTTATTTTTTCCTTCAAGAAATTGTTTTCTTCTTCAACTAAATTTAACCTCTCGACAATAGGGTCGGTTGGAATTTCGGTTCAACAACCTCCTAGATAAATAAAATCTATGTCACGTTGGTCGGCATAATTTTCATAAACAATAAATGAACCAATAGTTATGAAAAGATAATATATACCACATCCGAATCATAGACAGGACGAGGGCCGACGGGGGCGGATACCAAAACCATCGCACTATATAAGATGCAATAATAAAAGTAAGAAAATAATACAAGTATCTATCTAAACAAACAAGTAATAATATTTTTCCTTTCGTAAAGAAGATAAGAACAAGAGGCTCACCACGGTGGTGCCGGCGATGAGATCGGCGGGGGTGATCGACGGCGATGAATACGGGGACGGGGCGTGACGGACCGCTAAACCTAGATAAATATTGAGGAAAATGGAGCTTGGCAGTCGAGCTTGGAGAGGAGAAACCTTAAGTAGTGTGGCTCGGGCATTCCATCGAACACCTTGTGTGCATAGGAGGTGAGATAGAGCACCACCAAGCCCTCTCCCTCGGCGGAAAAAAACAGAGCAGTGTGCTCGCTCTTGCGCGAGGGGCTATAGATAGGCAGCACCATTAGCCCCGGTTGGTGGCATGAGCCGGGACTAAAGGAAGCCTTTGGTCCCGGTTCAAGCCACCAACCGGGACCAATAGTGGTGGGCCAGGAGCCAGGACCATTGGTCTCGGTTCGTCCCACCAACCGGGACCAAAAGGTCCGGACGAACCGGGACCAATGGCCCACGTGGCCCGGCCGGCCCCCTGGGCTCACGAACCGGGGCAAATAGCTCCATTGGTCCCGGTTCTGGATTGAACCGGGACTAATGGGCTAAACTGGCCTGGACGAAAGCCCTGTTTTCTACTAGTGTAGGGTGATTCTTCGTGGTAATTAATATTTTCAATGATGTGAGGGCGAGAGTGGAAGTATTGATGGACCCGAGGGTCAACTACCCAGAAGAACACCATGCCGACAGCTATCAGGAAGACCACATAATTTGATTAGGGCCGAGGCTCTAGACGTAGAAATAAACATCATTTATATTAAACTTTTGTACTTATTTAAATAGTTGTATAATAGTATAGTTTTAATTAACAGAAAATTCTATTACTTACCTAGCATAGTTATAAATTAACAATGCTGCTAAATATCGCATATAACTTTCTTTGTTTATCAAGCAGTTTTAATGTGTATCACTTAAATTTTGCTTCTCCTACATTTAACTATACGATATAACAAAATTTCTCTTCACATTAATTTTAAATTTTTTATTAACTATATAGTGTAATATGTACTTGCATGTATGTGTGAGTTTTCATATATATTAATGTCATTAAATATCAACCGTGCAAAAATATCCTTAAATACCATGATGCAGATTTGTAAAGCATATAATTAACAAAAATATTAATAGTGTTCTCTAGTGTATTATTAGGCAAGTTCATATAAATTTTATGGTATGCCAAATGTGTCCTGCAAGTTGGGTTCATTAATAAAAATCAAAACATGTGCATGATTTGTATTTTTTTCACTTCAAATAGCACATGTAAGGCCGTCTTAGATGTATTATTCCCGGTGTTCGTAAGTTTTCCTATTTGACCATCATTCATTCTCATATGTGTAGAGGTGGGTTGTCCTAAATGACTTTGATGTGAGGACTGGTAAAGTGATGTGGAAATTCAACGGAAGATGTTTCAACGAGTTCATCACCAGTGCAAGAACTGATCTTTCGTGGCCAATCTTCAGGTGAAACACACACCGACAATCCGCTTTTTAACGAGCGTCCACCTTCTCATTAATCTATCATATATTGTAAGATGCTTAATGTATATAGTTTTATGTGTTTGAAGGTGGATCGGTGGAGGAGATGATCATTATTTTGGAGAATTCAGTTTGTCGCCGATTGATTCCATCTTATGCCTTTTTGTTCAGGATCCGGGTAATAGAATCCAGCTTGCTAGTGTAAGTAGAAATCTCTATGGTTCACACTATTTAAGATTTTCATTTGGTAGATGGACAAGTGTAAGCTAAATATGTGCTATCTGTTGAAAGTTGAATCTGGTGCAAATTTCAGAAAGTGGAGTTGCGGCGGAAATACCTTTTCATCGATAGCAGTTGCAAAATGTACTGGCAAAACAATGGAGAGTACCTTTGCCATCCAGGTAGATCGGTATGCAGAATTATAGAACAGAACTTGGACTAGTTTTGAGTTGTTCATGATCAAGGAGAGGGCCATCCCAATCTTTGAATTGGACACCAAGAATGACAATATAATCAGCTTTGTGTGGGAGCCCAGAGGCCACCGGTTTGCTGTTATTCACGGTGACGGGCCTAATCACGATATAAGCATCTATTTGATGTGCACAGCCCACAATGTTAGCCATGCGTCGAGGCTCACAGCACTCAGGAACAGACATGCAAGTGCAGTGTTCTGGTCTCCTACGGAAAACTTCATTGTTCTTGTTGGGCTGAAGGGTACCAATGGCTAGTTGGAGTTCTACAATGTTGATGATCTTGAGACCATGGCCATAGAAGAGCAGTTGGAGTTCTACAATTTCGATGATCTTGAGAACATGGCCAGAGAAGAGCATTATATGGTGATTGATGTCATGAGGGATCCCACTGGAAGGTGAGTGAGCTAATAACCAATAACTTTTTGTGCCCTCTCTATTTTGGAAAGTTCTAGAAAATCATCAGCTGTTAGCCATGTATTACATAATAGCTTAGCTATATGGGTTATTATTTAAACCTGAAGTGTTGAAATATATATTCATTAGGTGAAACTCTAGACACTTGCGTTCTCAAACTGTACGATGGAATTCTTACACTCAATGCTTATTGGATCCAATCTAAACAGTTGGCTATATATAAGTAGGCTTAGATTGGTTCCCATCTATAATAATTTAGTGGAACTATCCATAAATGACTTTGGACTGAGCTATTTTGTTTAGATATGTGGCAACTGCATCGGCTGTCCATGGGAGGGAAAGCAATCGAATATGGTCTTTCACTGGCAAGCAGATTTACAAGGTGACAAAGAAACAATTTTCCCAGGTAGGTAGAAGAGCCTCCATCAATCCTTGGTTCTTGTTGTTGTGCCATCGTGCTTTATTTGTTGATTCAATGAATGATTGTTGCAGTTCGAATGGTGCCCAAGGCCACCTTCACTGTTTACTCTTGCGAAGGAGGAGGAAATTTCAATGAAAGATTGTTGCAGTTCCAATGAATGATTGTTACAGACTTCCAATGTAACCATTAACAGTCCAGTTGTTTTCCCTCAGCTGCAAATAAGGCATTTGCAATAACAAACACACTTTCAGATAGAAATTGGAGCCATGTAGTAGGGAACATTTTTTTACGGATTGGGAAACATAATTAAGCTTTCTTGCTTATTTGATCATTAGTGAATGAATGGTGCATTTCCAACTAATGTGGTATACATAAGAAATTGTCATCCGATCATCTTTTTTAGGGGTAAAGCACCCATTACAATATCCTGCAGTTGGCGAGGCACGTCCCCCAACCTGATCTGATCCGTGTCATGTGTTGCAAGCCATGAACGAGCCTGTTATAGTCCCTACTAATTGTAAGAGCATCTACAACCAGACATTGCAAATCCGGCCTCTTAAACGCCCGCGGACGGGCCTCAAATTAACCACTTTGCATCCTCCTCTCTCATATTTCATCCCCTAAATCCATACGAAGCATGCAAAAGTAATCGTACATACTACCCTAGCTACTCTTTGTCGTCGGAGATGTCCACGACGACGGTGTCGGGTGCCTGCTGGACGGGCGTGTAGGAGGTCTCCGGCTCATCCTCCTCCTGCTCAACCTCATCCATGTAGGCGAACATCTCCACCTCCTCCACGGCTTCCTGTCTCCACAGCCGACTCCGACCGGAGGGAATTGAGGATGGCCTGCTGCTCTACTTGCAGATCCCCGTCGCCAGCATCCCCCACATCCTTCTTCTCCGGCTCATCCTCCTCCTCCTCGTCCTCCAACTCCTCCTCCGGATCCACTGCATCCGGAGGTAGCCCCACGGTGATCCGGGCTTTGCGCCTAGCCCGGATCTGCTCAAGGAGCTCAAGTCGGCGCTCCGGCGTTAGAAAGGGCTTGCTCCTCACCCGGCGGCATGGGGGCATGGCTACTAGGCGGAAGGGTGGAGTGGAAAGTGGTGGCAGCGACAGACAGAAGGAGAAAAATGTGGCTAGATGATAAGGTTTCGGTGCCGCCGGTCGACTTAAATAGCCAGGCAATGCACTATGCGGCTCGCCGGAGCTGCGCCACGCGGCGCCACCGGTCCGACGAAGGAGACGAGCTTCGGACCACCGGGTTTGAGGGTGTTTTCAGCTGAGAACCCTTTGTCAGTCGGACATGGCAGGTGTGCCCGAACGCCCCCATATCTGCCCTATATATGGGCTGGATATGAAGGGTGCCGGTCAGTCCGGGCGTTTGAGGGCTGTTTGTGGGGCACGTCTGGGTCAAAAAATCGTGACCGGGAGATCGCACCCTACCTCCACGTCCCCAACGAGGTCGAGGCAAGCAACCCACGCGTCGCCTACCTATGTATGTCACCTCTACGCATTTCTCTTCCTTGGCACGTCAATTCATTAATTCGCTGCTTGTTAATTACTGTTACCGATGCAGTATGTCTAGCAGATTCGTTCTGCACTCTATTACCGGCCACTCACTAGTACGTGATGATTTTCCCGCCCGACACGACCTCAAGGCATGCAGCATATATTGCGGTCCCTCCGTAAGAGAAGCAATTAGTGATATAAACGCTTTTATATTTCTTTACAGAGGGAGTACTTATTATAGCTTCAAAATAATAGGCGTATACAATAGTATGTTTCTAATCCAGCAGTGAAACTAATTGCTTCGCTTTCATTGCGATGCACGTGCTTCCTTCCTCAGGAGACCTTAAAGCAGAGTGATACACGCGAAATGTGGAGTTTCTACCAGCACTACTACAAGACGTACATCACGGCACTAGTAAACGCCGGCGATACAGCTGAACGGTGAGAGAGCAACCTATCTTCTTCTTTTTCTAATGCTATTTACTGAGTGCTATGCTGACTCATTTATGTCTTTTTTCCATTTGCTCAGTGCTCAGCTCACAAAGGCGTATCAGACTTCAGCTGTGTTGTTTGGGGTCCTAAAGAACGCCGATAATGTTTCACAGGAGATCCAAGTTGATCACGCGGTAAGCTGCTCTCACACTGCTAGCTCCTTTGTTTCTTTTGTCACACTGCTTTATATGTTTCCTCACAAACAAAAACACTGTTATTGACTGATGTTGCAGATTCTGGAAACAAGCAACCAAGTCGAGGAAAAGAAAAAGGTGTATCTTCCTGACAGTGCTAATCAGACTATTATGAGATATCCCAAGGTTCCCATCCATCCTGATTTCCTTCCGAGTACTTTGGCGAGGCGGCTAACTTCCGATTTATGCCAGAGTGTCTTTGCTACCTCTATAGTCATGTATGGTCAATTCATTTCTTCATCAAATTGAACACACGATCTATTTACTAAATGGGAGAACTAGGTTTTAAACTCTTAATTAAAGGAGTTCAAGGTCCTACTTCTGTTTCCTGATTACAATGAAAATGATGCAAAGGCTACTATGCTAGTATTTGGGTATGTCTGGAGAGTTGACAAAATGTATCCTAACTATTTTTCTGGTCATCACCAAAAAATTGATCTTTGTTTGGATGGCCGCCAATTGTTTGACATGCCAACTTGCCTCTAGATATAAGTTATTCCCGAGGAGATCCCGTAAACACTAACACACAAAAAGGTTCTAGCGCGGTCCCTATCTTTACTTGATTCTTTTTCTTCTATTGATGCTCATATAGTAGTTTAGGCCATTGTAAATCGGCGGAAGGTTGAGGTTAGTGGTACAATATATTTCTGTGCCGGAAAGTTTTACATACCATTTATATTTTTATTCCCCTTTAATACTTGTTTCCATTTAGCAATTGTATAGTTTGTGTTCATGGACATGCTAGTTAATAAATGCTTGATTGTCAAGGCTCTTTTTGTTGGTTGATTGACTGCCATAGCTCTTGTGATGAGATGATTATTAGCAAGTGACGGCCGCGCTTTATTATTCTGTTGCAGATGGATTTTGAATTGTACGGTGTGTTGGATGCAAACGTGAGCCCAGTAACTGGTGAAAATGTTAGGCCATACTATGGTGGCGAAGAGGAAGCCTTCTTGAAGAAAGTCGTGACTCCAATTTCCAGAATCATAGAAGCGGTACATATCTGTATTTCCATGATGATTTTTTAATTTCAAGAACAATCAACTTATATCATTTTGATTTTTTACATAGGACAGAGCTGAAAGGAGCGGGATAATAAAATCAAAACACTCACATCGAAGAAACTATGATGATCTCAATGCGTTCTTTTGGGAAATACAACATAATTCATCATATTCGTTACAATTCTGTTGCCCATGCAATTAATTTTACATTGCTTATCAGGTCAAGAGACTGTTTCCAATTAGGATGGCCAATGAGAGCCAATGCTGAGTTTTTTCAAGAAGAGGAGCAACATGTGTGAGTTGTGCTCTTCTTCCACACCACAAGTGTGTGTGCGTGTGTGCTTCATCTTGGCCACGGTTAGGTCTTGGGTCCAACGGTCGCGGCGGCCGTGCTGGTGGAGTGGAGGAGGCTTGCCGGAGTTGGTGTGCTAGTTGACAATTGATGACGACTAGTGAGTGAACTGCAATATTACTTGCTTGGCAACCAATGACTATTACCTAGTACTATTAACTATTGTTGTGTGTAATAGAGCTTGTATATTATCCACGCCCACACCATACTTATTGCATGGTTATAACCTTTTAACGAATATATTTCGTGTGAAAATAGTACAAAAATACCGGCGACGGAGTACAACGAGTTTAAGGTCGGTCAGGTTGAGAAAAAGGTCAATCAAGTTACGAGAATATTATAATGTGTGAACCTGTCCGCCTCAACCTCTAATCGACATTTTCGATCCTTCAACAAGTCATTAAAAAGCGCAATCAGTCCATGCAAAGTGCATGATGTGCTCCATCAAGACTCAAGAAGGTCATCTCCTTCAAGGACAGGTTTTGTGCATATATCTGCCCAGCGAGGTACACCATCTTGAAGTTATTGAGGTCGTGATTAAGACGCCTCTCGGCCTCTACATGCTCTCCGCAGCTAGAGTCCTCGTTGTCCTAACAAAAACTAAAAAAGATGACTCTCTGGCACCGAGGAAAACCACATAGCTTTATACCAGCCAGCAGGATGCTGAGATACGTGACGAATCGAGACGAAATCTAAGGGGCGGCACCAGCATGAAAAACAACTAGCTATTATTCACAAAAAGTATTTGTTTTTCTTTAGAAGAATAACACATTGTTTTGTACTCCCTCCATTCCTAAATATTTGTCTTTTTAGAGATTTCAAATAGACTACCATATACGGATGTATATAGACATATTTTAGAGTGTAGATTCACTTATTTTGCTCCGTATGTAGTCATTTGTTGAAATCTCTAGAAAGACAAATATTTAGGAACGGAGGGAGTACAAAACAATTGATGGTGCCTCAGTTGTGGTTGATTATTGCAAAGTCAATGAATTTTTACTTGGTGGTGAGAAAGAAGAAGGTAACTTGCATCCGAATAACATGATGCAACCCATCAAAGACTATTAGGATGAATGTGGTCCGGTTGATCTAGGGTTTACTGGTGACCGGTTTACAAGGAGGGCGGGGGGTTGATGACCCACAAGTGTAGGGGATCGCAACAGCTTTTGAGGGTAGAGTATTCAACCCAAATTTATTGATTCGACACAAGGGGAGCCAAAGAATATTCTTGAATATTAGCAGTTGAGTTGTCAATTCAACCACACCTGGATAACTTAGTATCTGCAGCAAGGTATTTAGTAGCAAAGTAATATGATAGTAATGGTAACAGTGGCAAAAGGTAAAGATACTAAAAGCAATATTTTGGGGTTTTGTAGTGATTGTAACAATAGCAACGGAAAAGTAAATAAGCGAAGCATAGTATATGAAAAGCTCGTAGGCAATGGATCAGTGATGGATAATTATGTCGGATGCGATTCCTCATGTAATAGCTATAACATAGGGTGACACAGAACTAGCTCCAATTCATCAATGTAATGTAGGCATGTATTCCGAATATAGTAATATGTGCTTATGGAAAAGAACTTGCATGACATCTTTTATCCTACCCTCCCGTGGCAGCGGGGTCCTAATGGAAACTAAGGAATATTAAGGCCTCCTTTTAATAGATAACCGGACCAAAGCATTAACACACGGTGAATACATGAACTCCTCAAACTACGGTCATTACCGAGAAGTATCCCGATTATTGTCACTTCGGGGTTGTCGGATCATAACACATAATAGGTGACTATGGACTTGCAAGATATGATCAAGAACATACATATATTCATGAAAACATAATAGGTTCAGATCCGAAATCATGGCACTCGGGCCCTAGTGACAAGCATTAAGCATAGCAAAGTCATAGCAACATCAATCTCAGAACATAGTGGATACTAGGGATCAAACCCTAACAAAACTAACTTGATTACATGATAAATCTCATCCAACCCATCACCGTCCAGCAAACCTACGATGGAATTACTCACGCACGGCGGTGAGCATCATGAAATTGGTGATGGAGGATGGTTAATGATGACGACAGCGACGAATCCCCCTCTCCGGAGCCCCGAACGGACTCCAGATCAGCCTTCCCGAGAGAGATTAGGGCTTGGCGGCGGCTCTGGATCGTAAAACGCGATGAGACTTTCTCTCTGATTTTTTCTTCGCGAGACGAAATATATGGAGTTGGAGTTGAGGTCGGCGGAGCCTCAGGGGGCCCACGAGACAGGGGGCGCGCCCCCCACCCTCGTGGACAGGGTGTGGGCCCCCTGGTCTTGATTCTTTCTCCAGTATTTTTTATATTTTCCAAAAAGTGCCTCCGAGGATTTTCAGGACATTCCGAAAACTTTTGTTTTCTACACATGAAACAACGTCATGGTAATTCTGCTGAAAACAGCGTCAGTCCGGGTTAGTTTCATTCAAATCATGCAAGTTAGAGTCCAAAACAAGGGCAAAAGTGTTTGGAAAAGTAGATACGTTGGAGACGTATCAACTCCCCCAAGCTTAAACATTTGCTTGTCCTCAAGCAATTCAGTTGATAAACTGAAAGTGATAAAGAAAAACTTTTACAAACTCTATTTGCTCTTGTTGTTGTAAATATGCAAAGCCATCATTCAGGTTTCAACAATATTATAAACTAACCATACTCACAATAACACTTAGGTCTCACAATTACCCATATTAATGGCATAATCAGCTAGCGAGCGATAATAATGAAACTCGGATGACAACACTTTATCAAAATAATCATAACATGATATAACACAATGGTATCTCGCTAGCCCTTTCTGAGACCGCAAAACATAAATGCAGAGCACCTTTAAAGATCAAGGACTGACTAAACATTGTAATTCATGGTAAAAGAGATCCAGTCAAGTCATACAATATAAACAAATAATACTGAATGCAAATGACAATGTGCTCTCCAGCGGGTGCTTTTTAATAAGAAGGTGATGACTCAACATAAAAATAAGTAGATAGGACCTTCACAGAGGGAAGCAGGGATTTGTAGAGGTGCATGAGCTTGATTTTAAAACAGAGATTGAATAACATTTTGAGCGGCATACTTTCGCTGTCAACGCAACAACTATGAGATGGTTGTATCTTCCATACTACATGCATTATAGGCAGTTCCCAAACAGAATGGTAAAAGTTTATACTCCCCCAACCACCAACAAGCATCAATCCATGGCTTGCTCGAAACAACGAGTGCCTCCAACTAACAACAATCCTGGGGTAGTTTTGTTTAATTATTTTGATTTGCTTTGATCTTTTTGGATCATGGGACTGGGCATCCCGGTTATCGGCCCTTTCTCGTGAATGAGGAGCAGAGTCCGCTCCTCTTGAGAATAACACACCTAGCATGGAAGATATAGGCAGCCCTAGTGGAAACATGAGCGGCTCGAGCATACAAAACAGAATTTCATTTGAAGGTTTAGAGTTTGGCACATACAAATTTACTTGGAACGGCAGGTAAATACCGCATATAGGAAGGTATGGTGAACTCATATGGAACAACTTTGGGGTTTAAGGAGTTTGGATGCACAAGCAGTATTCCCGCTTAGTACAGGTGAAGGCTAGCAAAAGACTGGGAAGCGACCAACTGAGAGAGCGACAACAGTCATAAACAT
The DNA here is from genome assembly GCA_021605145.1 of Aegilops bicornis. Taxonomy (NCBI): domain Eukaryota; kingdom Viridiplantae; phylum Streptophyta; class Magnoliopsida; order Poales; family Poaceae; genus Aegilops; species Aegilops bicornis. The sequence continues at coordinate 691,441,571 of CM038674.1, forward strand.
GCATTAGAATTAATTCATACTGAGTACAAACATGAGTAGGATATAATCCACCATGAACATAAATATCGTGAATGCTATGTTGATTTTGTTTCAACTACATGCATGAACATGTGCCAAGTCGAGTCACTCAATTCATTTGAAGGAGGATACCACCCATTATACCACATCATAATCATTCTAATAGCATGTTGGCACGCAAGGTAAACCGTTATAACTCAAAGCTAATCAAGCTTGGTACAAGCAACTACAATCACTAAATGTTATTGCAAATATGTTTACTTCATAATAAGCTGAATCAGGAACGATGAACTCATCATATTTACAAAAACAAGAGAGGTCGAGTTCATACCAGCTTCTCTCATCTCAATCAGTCCATCATGTATCATCATTATTGCCTTTCACCCGCATGACCAAACGATGTGTATAATAATGAGAGTGTACGTGCATTGGACTAAGCTGGAATCTGCAAGCATTCAACTCAAGAGAGAAGATAAAGTAATATGGGCTCTAAGTTAAATAAGCAATCATGCATAAGAGAGCCACTAAACATTTTCAATATGGTCTTCTCGACCCCCAAAGAAAAGAAAAGAAAAGAAAACTATTTACACGGGACAGCTCCCAACAAGTAAAAGAAGAACGAGAAATCTTTTTGGGTTTTCATTTTAATTCTACTACAAGCATGGAAATTAAACTAACTAATTTTTTTTGGTTTTTCTTAAAGTTTATCAAACACACAAGAAGAAAACTGGAAAAAGAAAAAAAACTAGCATGGATAATACAATGAAAGAGTATGAGCACCGACGACTAGAATAGTGTGTGAACATGAATGTAAAGTCGGTGAGACATACGTACTCCCCCAAGCTTAGGCTTTTGGCCTAAGTTGGTCTAATGCCAAGGACCGCTGCTACTCTCCCCGGTGTACTGGGAAGTGTAATCAGGATACCACTGGCTGGCCATCTCCGGATCCCACTGGAAAGATGATGCACGATAAGGGTCCAGTGCAGGTTCCGGTTCAGGTTCAGGTTCTGGAGTGGATGCTTGGCCTCGATGAGCGTACACCGCCTCCGGTGTAACAAGAAAATTATCTGCAGTCAAATCAAATAACAAAGGTGCAGGCAGAAGAATAGTCTCACTGTGTTTCTTATTAAATCTCAAGTTATACAGGAGCGTCTTATCATCATTCTGAACAATAAAGTTGTGTGCTACCATGCTCCTGTAATCTAAAATGTAAGAGGGCAAGATTGTCTCCTTTTTCTCATAGTGCCTAATAGGTATCCTTAAACGTTTAGCAAGACGTGAAGCATAGATACCTCCAAATATGGGGCCTTTTGTACGATTCAGTCTTAGCCGTTTAGCAATGACGGCACCCATACTAAAACTATTGTCTCCAAATAAGGCATGCTGAAGAATGATAATATCAGGAACATTAAAGTTTCCACTATTTCCACGACCAATCAAGCATCTACTGTATGCTAGATATTTTTGCCTCGGAACCTTTCTTTGGCTCCTCTACAGCTATAGCGTTAACAAAGCCATCCACATCTTCCCGATGGGGTTCCTCTAACTCTCCCTCAAAAGGTATCCTACATACCGCGCAAAAGTCACGTAAATTCATTTCTCCGATTTCACCATACAAAAGAAATGATACTGAAGGTGGTGACTTCTTAGGATAATAATAAAAGTTTTGCACAAAAGTATTGGTAAGTAAGAGATACTGATCGGTCTGGTCAAGGAGGAAATCGTTGAGGCCCGCACTCTCGATCAAAGAATAGAAATCTTCATGAATTCCAGCTTCTTTCAAGAAATTATCACATGGCCACTCACACGACCGTACTTCCGCTAAGCGAGGAAGATTATACTTGGCTTTTTCCTTCTCTTTAGCTTGTTTTTCCTGAGAGCCTTGGCTAGAAGAGCCCCTCAAAAGTCTCCTTAACATTTTCTGAAATTTTTTCTGAAATTTTAGTAACTTCAAAATAAAAGTGAATAAAACTTAATAAGAATGGTAGCAACTACTCCTACAAGTGCCTAGAGCCTATATCATGCATTAGAATTACTTGGAACCTCATAAATTTAACATGCAAGCTCAAGAAAAGGGTCACCAAGACAGCAAGGATTTGCAATGAATAAAGCACTAGAAAAAAAACTAATTGGACCAATGGAAGAGTCACATACCAAGCAACAATCTCCCAAAGCAGTTTTGTGAATGGAGCTTTGAGCAAGGAGATCGAAAATCGCAGCAAAATGAGCTAGAACTCGTGCTTGAGCTGGATGGGGATTTTTTTGGGTATAAGATGAAGTGTGTGTATGCTGGCATAAGGGGTGGGGGCTACCTGGGGCCCACGGGACTGGGGGCGCGCCCAGGTGAGGTGGGCGCGCCCTCCACTCTCGTGGCCTGGTGCTTGCCCCTCGTGCAGTGATTTCAGTGCCTAAAATCCTCAAATAATCCATAAAAAATCATACTAAATTTGCAGGGCATTCGGAGCACTTTTATTTTCAGGATATTTTTTATTGCACGGATAATTCAGAAAATAGATAAATAACACTATTTTTTCTTTATTTAATTTAAATAACAGAAAGTAAGAAGAAAGTACAGAAGGTTGTGCCTTCTAGTTTCATCCATCTCATGATCGTCAAAATGAATCCACTAACAAGGTTGATCAAGTCTTGTTAACAAACTCATTCCGAATAACACGAAACTGGAGAAATTTTGAATAACACTAAGTTACCTCAACGGGGATATGAAAATCCCCAATAATAAGAATATCATACTTTTCTTGACAGTAGGGAGAGGAAATTCAAAACCTCCGATAATGATTGATGGAATTTTCTCAATAGTATTTATGCTATGAACTTGAATTTGTTTCCTCGGAAAATGTACCGTATGCTCATTTCCATTAACATGAAAGGTGACATTGCCTTTGTTGCAATCAATAACAGCTCCTGCAGTATTTAAAAAGGGTCTACCAAGGATAATCGACATATTGTCGTCCTCGGAAATATCAAGAATAACGAAGTCTGTTAAGATAGTAACATTCGCAACAACAACATGCACGTCCTCACAAATGCCGATAGGTATAGCAGTTGATTTATCAGCCATTTGCAAGGATATCTCAGTGGGTGTTAACTTACTCAATTCAAGTCTACGGTATAGGGAAAGAGGCATAACACTAACACCGGCTCCTAAATCACATAAAGCCGTTTTAACATAATTTCTTTTAATAGAGCAAGGTATAGTGGGTACTCCGGGATCACCAAGCTTCTTAGGTATTCCACCTTTAAAGGTATAGTTGGCAAGGATGGTGGAAATCTCAGCTTCAGGTATTTCCCTCTTATTAGTGATGATTTCTTTCATATATTTGGAATAAGGATTTGTTTTAAGCATATCAGTTAAGCGCATGCGTAAGAAAATAGGTCTAATCATTTTAGCAAAACGCTCAAAGTCCTCATCATCCTTTGTCTTGGATGGTTTAGGAGGAAAGGGCATGGGTTTTTGAACCCATGGTTCTCTTTCTCTACCATGCTTCCTAGCAACAAAATCTCTCTTATCATAACGTTGGTTTCTTGATTGTGGGTTATCAAGACCAACCGCAGGTTCAATTTCTATATCATTGTTATTACTAGGTTGAGCATCTACATGAACATCATTATTAGCATTATTATCAGGTTCATGTTCATCTCCGGATTGTGTTTCAGCATCAGAGATAGAAGTATTATTAGGATTTTCAGGTGTTTCTACATTAGGTTCACTAGAAGTTTGCAAAGTCCTATCATTTTTCTTTTTCTTCTTCTCAGAAGAACTAGGAGCATCTAGATTATTATTCTGAGAATCTTGTTCAATTCTCTTAGGGTGGCCTTCAGGATACAAAGGTTCCTGAGTCATTCTACCAGTTCTAGTAGCCACTCTAACAGCAAAGTCATTATTATTATTTAATTCATCAAGCAAATCATTTTGAGCTTTAAGTACTTGCTCAGCTCGAGTAGCAACCATAGACGCATATTTTCTAATGAGTTTAAGTTCACCTTTAACTCTAGCCATATTGTCACTCACGCGTCCTATCTCGAAAGCATTATTCCTTAACTCTCTACCAACATAAGCATTAAAACTTTCTTGCCTAGCCATAAAGTCATCAAATTCATCTAAGCAAGGGCTATGAAATTTAGTAGAGGGGATTTCAACTTTATCATATCTATAGAGAGAATTTACCTTTACTACCTGTGTCGGGTTATCAAGACAATGTGGTTCTTCAACAGGTGGTATATAAAGACCATGTATTTCTTCAATAGGAGGTAAATTCTTAACATCTTCAGCTTTAATACCTTTCTCTTTCATTGATTTCTTTGCCTCTTGCATATCTTCAGGACTGAGAAATAGAACACCTCTCTTCTTCGGAGTGGGTTTAGGAATAGGCTCAGGAGTTGGCTCAATTGGTTCAGGAATTGCCTTAGGAATTGGCTGCGGGAGAGTCCAATTATTTTCATTAGTCAACATATTATTCAATAGTAACTCAGCTTCGTCGACTGTTCTTTCCCTGAAAACATAACCAACACAACTATCCAAGTAGTTCTTGGAAGCATCGGTTAGTCCATTATAAAAGATATCAAGTATTTCATTTTTCTTAAGTGGATGATCAGGCAAAGCATTAAGTAATCGGAGAAGCCTCCCCCAAGCTTGTGGGAGACTCTCTTCTTTGATTTGCACAAAATTATATATTTCCGGCAAGGCAGCTTGTTTCTTATGAGCAGGGAAATATTTGGCAGAGAAGTAATAAATCATATCATGGGGACTACGCACACAACCAGGAGCAAGAAAATTATACCAAGTCTTAGCATATCCCTTTAATGAGAACGGAAATATCTTAAGGATATAAAAGTAGCGAGATTTATCATCGTGAGTAAACAGGGTAGCTATATCATTCAACTTGGTAAGATGTGCCACAACAGTTTCAGATTCAAGGCCATAAAAAGGATCAGATTCTACCAAAGTAATAATTTCAGGATCAACAGAGAATTCATAATCCTTATCAGTAACAAAGATAGGTGAAGTGGCAAAAGCGGGGTCATGTTTCATTCTAGCATTTAGAGTCTTTTGTTTCAGCTTAGCTAACAATTTCTTAAGATCTGATCTATAATTGCAAGCAAGAAAATCTCTAGCAGTTTCCTCATCCATAACATAACCCTCAGGAACAACAGGCAATTCATAATCATTCGGAGATCTTTCATCATCACTATCATCAATAATAGCATCTTCAATAATTTTGTTCTCTCTAGCCCTAGCAAGTTGTTCATCAAGAAGTTCACCTAATGGCAAAGTAGTATCACGCACAGAAGTAGTTTCATCATAAGTATCATGCAAAGCAGAAGTGGCATCATCGATAACATGCGACATATCGTAATTCATAACAAGAGCAGGTTTAGGTGTCGCAAGCTTATTCATAATGAAGGAGAATCTAGTGCAGAGCTAGATGGCAGTTCCTTACCTCCCCTCGTAGTTGAGGGATAGATCTTGGTTTTAGCGTCTTTCAAGTTCTTCATAGTGATCAACAGATATAAATCCCAAGTGACTCAGAGAATAGAGCTATGCTCCCCGGCAACGGCGCTAGAAATTAGTCTTGATGACCCACAAGTGTAGGGGATCGCAACAGCTTTCGAGGGTAGAGGATTCAACCCAAATTTATTGATTCGACACAAGGGGAGCCAAAGAATATTCTTGAGTATTAGAAGTTGAGTTGTCAATTCAACCACACCTGGATAACTTAGTATCTGCAGCAAGGTATTTAGTAGCAAAGTAATATGATAGTAATGGTAACAGTGGCAAAAGGTAAAGATAGTAAAAGCAATATTTTGGGGTTTTGTAGTGATTGTAACAATAGCAACGGAAAAGTAAATAAGCGAAGCATAGTATATGAAAAGCTCAGAGGCAATGGATCGATGATGGATAATTATGTCGGATGCGATTCCTCATGTAATAGCTATAACATAGGGTGACACGAAGTAGCTCCAATTCATCAATGTAATGTAGGCATGTATTCTGAATATAGTCATACGTGCTTATGGAAAAGAACTTGCATGACATCTTTTGTCCTACCCTCCCGTGGCAGCAGGGTCCTAATGGAAACTAAGGGATATTAAGGCCTCCTTTTAATAGAGAACCGGACCAAAGCATTAACACATGGTGAATACATGAACTCCTCGAACTACGGTCATCACCAAGAAGTATCCCGATTATTGTCACTTCGGGGTTGTCGGGTCATAACACATAATAGGTGACTATAGACTTGCAAGATATGATCAAGAACATACATATATTCATGATCCGAAATCATTATGTCAGCGTCAGTCCGGGTTAGTTTCATTCAAATCATGCAAGTTAGAGTCCAAAACAAGGGCAAAAGTGTTTGGAAAAGTAGATACGTTGGAGACGTATCAGGGGTGTCGTGGTGTGAATTGGGGGACGAACGAGGCCTGATCAGGGAAGACATAGGGCATGCCACAAAGGATGTAAAAAGGTCCAGGCCCCTTGTGGTGGAGGTAAAAAACCTAGTCATATTCTCCCATGAGAGATTTCTTGCGTATAGGTGTGTAAATGCATATGTTTTGAACCCGTAAACAAGAACTAGGGAGATGCTTATATAGAGTTCGCTATGTCTGTGGCTCTCTACGGTAGAGGTGAATGAAAGTATAAGTAATGGTAAATTTTAGCATGGTCCCTCTTACCTCCTCTTTTTACATGTGAGGTAATAAGGTAAGAGTTAATCAAGCCACTCATTAATGAGATCAATGGCTAAGATCTATTTTATACTCTTACTTCTCATGTGAAAAGAGGGGGTAAGAGGGACCATGTTAAAACTGCTCGTAAGTAATACATACCCACTAGTCATAGTAACGGGTTTCCTTATGCCTAGAAGTAAGGCAAGTCTTAAAGGGTGTTCGGAATCTCTCCCGTCTGCTAACTCCACTCGCGAGAGGAGCTCGGTCTGAGCCGCTCCCAGCAATTGTGCTGGCGCTCCATCCGCTGCGGGAGCTGCTGTGGCAGAGCGGAGAGTATCCGAATAGGGCTTTAATGCTTGTTGTAATGCCATAAAGTTAATACATTTGGCCCTTGGATTGCTTCCGCCTGAGGCTAGTCATAGTGGGGAGGAACTTCACTAGTAGAAAAAGGGCCTATTGTCTCGATTCATAAGGGCCTTTAGTCCCGGTCCTGGAACCGGGACTAAAGGGTCACATTAAAGCCTCTCTTTAGTCCTGCCTACACGAACCAGACTAAAGGCCGTCCATGTGGCCGCTGCCTGAAGGTCCACCTTTAGTCCCGGTTGGTAACACCAACCGGTACTAAAGGAAATTTTATGATTTTTTTTGAAATTTTTTTTTGAAATTTTTTCTTGATTTTTAAATTTCTGAATTATTTTAACCTCTAATCTCTAATCACTCCTCATCACTGCTCAATTTAACCTCTAATCTCTAATCACCCCTCATCATTCCAAATCGTCTAACTTCCCGGATGGTCACCCATCCTCTCACTACTCCAGCCTGAGCACGCTTAGTTTCCGGGTTCTATTCTCCCTCGTTTTCAAGTCTGCACTTGTTGTTTTCTTGACAATAGTAAGATGTCAATCCTATTAACCCTCAGGAATTTAGCTTGAGCATGAAGTCACACATTTCACTGTTTGGGTTTGAAACTATTGTTCTAAAAAACAATAATTATTTGGTAACACTAATATTTCTTGAATAAGTAGTTAGACCATAGTTTGACCATAATTTGACCAGATTTGACCAAAATTCAAAAAAACTGAAATAATTATTTAGTAACACTAATATTTCTTGAATAAGTAGTTTGACCATTGTTTGACCACAGTTTGACCAGATTTGACCAAAATTCAAAAAAAACTGACATAATTATTTAGTAACACTAATATTATTAAATAATTATTTAGTAACACTAATACTTCTTGAATAAGTAGTTTGACCATTGTTTGACCACAGTTTGACCAGATTTGACCAAAATTCAAAAAAAACTGACATAATTATTTAGTAACACTAATATTATTGAATAATTATTTAGTAACACTAATACTTCTTGAATAAGTAGTTTGACCATAGTTTGACCAGATTTAACAAAAAATTAAAAAAAACTAAAATTTGAGCATAACTTTTTTTCCTTTTAGAATTTGAGGATTCTAAAAATTTGCAAACAGACCGTAGGCGGTCAAAATCGGATGCGGATTTTCGTGCTAAACATTTTGATATAGTATATGTTTTTTCTGACATAGTATGCAAAAGTTATAGCCGTTTTACATTTTCCCTACACTTTTTGCAAAACCTGTGCAAATTTAAGTTTTTTAATTTTCCTAACTAGTAGATGTAGTAACATAACTACATCTCGAAGGATTTTAATTTTTGAAGTTTTTACCATTTTCTTTTACTTTTTACAAAACTAAAAGGGCGATCCACCGGGGGGTAGAGTTTGAAAATGGGACCTTTAGTACCGGTTCGTGCCACCAACCGGGACTAAAGGACCCCATTTGAACCGGGACTAATGCCTGTACGGTGCCCTAGCGGCTCAAACCGGGAATAATGCTCACATTAGTCCCGATTCGTAATGCAACCGGGATTAATGCTCTTTTCTGGCCGAATCAAAGCCCTGTTTTCTACTAGTGCTTAGACTAGTGTCATGCATATAACACTAGTCTATATTACCACCTTCATAATTCAAGGTAATATAGAACTAGTATCATAGATGATTGCATTTATTAGATTATAGATTCATTTTGCTTTGGGTTGCGTTGTGTTACATGAGTTGCAGTATGTATTAACTAGATCCTTTGGGTTATGTCGTGAACACTTAGCCTTTTATCCTAGAGGTGTCGAGTGCACTTGTGTTTCTTATCGGTCGAGCTCTCCGTACCCACATGAGTTGCAGTATGTATTAACTAGATCCCTCGTGTTATGTTGTGAACACTTAGCCTTTTATCTAAGATGTGTCAAGTGTGGTGGTGTTTCTTATTGGCCTAGCTCTCCGTATCGACATGAGCTCCAGTATGTATTAACTAGATCACTGGTGCTATGTTGTGAACATGTAGCCTTTAATCTAAGAGGTATTGAGTCTGGTAGTGTTTCTTATTGGCCAAGCTCTCCGTATCAACATGAGCTGCAATATATGTTAACTAGATCCACTATTAGGCTTCATTTTTTATGTATAACAAAAAGTATGCTTAAGAAGCTGTGACTTTTAGATGTAAGTTTTCTGTTATATTTCATTGAACATCATTTTGGGTTGGAGTGTCTGCCGTGAATGTTGATGCTAAAATTACAAGTCATTTGCCTATCAAAAAAATTACAAGTCATTTGGGTCTGGCTTTAAAATGTTTGCCAATTGATATAACTCATGTTTTCTTGACCTCAATACTGGATTACTTTCCCCCATTATATATTGTTTATCTTTGTATACTTACTAGATTTGTTTATTGACATAAAGAATTGACTTTTCATTTATTGAGGTCTTTATTTTAGATAGTACCTGGTGCTCTTAATAATACTTAAATTTTCTAAATATACATGTGTTTCATGTTTTATGTTGTGTTTGAGGTGATGATGGAATGAGTCTAATTATCCTCAGCACTTGATTTTTTTATAAGAGCTCACATAATTAGTTTAATTGAAAGATTTCATTATAAGCAATTTTTCCATTAAATATTATGTTTGCAATCCATTCTTATTCATGATTCCATTGTCTCTGGTTAGGTATTGAAATATACTTCTATAGTTCTACCTTTGTGTTGCATCGTTTGTATTGTATCAATCACTTCACTTTAGCTGCTAACCACACTAAGGAATCAAATGTTGCATGTGAAACTTGTACTGATAAGGATATCATGGTCAGGCTCATCAGATTGTGCTCCGCTTTTGATTCTGTAAGTTTCAGCCATGCTCTTTTTTAAATTTGACGGGCGCAATATGTATGGATTAGGTCCACTATGAGCTGCTTCGTTTCGTTTTGATGTAGTCAAGTTATGATCACAAGAATCTCTGACTTTAAGTCCCAGCCATGCTCTTTTTCTCTTTGACCGGCGTAATGTGTTTGAATTTGGTCCACTATGAGCCGGATCGTTTCTTTTTTATGTAGACGAGTTATGATCACAAGAAGCTCTGACTATTTTCGTGCTGAACATTTTGATAGTATACGTTTTTTTCTGACATAGTATGCAAAAGTTATAGCCGTTTTACATTTTCCCTACACTTTTTGCAAAACATGTGCAAATTTAAGTTTTTAAATTTTCCTAACTAGTAGATGTAGTAACATAACTACATCTCGAAGGATTTTAATTTTTGAAGTTTTTATCATTTTCTTTTGCTTTTTACAAAACTAAAAAGGCGATCCACAGGGGGGTAGAGTTTGAAAATGGGACCTTTAGTACCGGTTCGTGCCACGAAACGATACTAATGCCTTAAACCCCATTAGTACCGGTTGGTGGCTCGAACCGGGACTAAAGGTCTAACCTTTAGTCCCGATTGGTGCCACGAACCGGTACTAATGGGCATCGCACCCTTTAGTCCCGATTTGTGGCACCAACCGGGACTAAAGGTCCCATTTGAACCGGAACAAATGCATGTACGGTGCCCTAGCCGCTCGAACCGGGACTAATGCTCACATTAGTCCCGGTTTGTAATGCAACCGGGATTAATGCTCTTTTCTGGCCGAACCAAAGCCCTGTTTTCTACTAGTGCTTAGACTAGTGTCATGCATATAACACTAGTCTATATTACCACCTTCATAATTCAAGGTAATATAGAACTAGTATCATAGATGATTGCATTTATTAGATTATAGACTCATTTTGCTTTGGGTTGCGTTATGTTACAATAACATATTATGTTACTCAAAAACGTCCCTCCTCATTAACTATATGCCACATAAGCAAATTTGTCATGGAATGCGATATGTTACTACCTAAGTTACTCCAACTGACCAGCCTGAGGGAAGTAAGCCCTGGTAGTATCCTGCTACTTTTGTCCGAGTGAATCTTCAATCGAGGTAACTAGCCTGAGTGTATAAAACTCCGCCGCATGGGCTAGTATACTGGTACCTGAAGAATGTGGCATTGGTACCCCATGGGCTTCCGTTAGGTTTAGAGCAACTACAATAGTGGGTTATCACTAGTAGATAACGGGGTACTAGTTCCGGTTCCAGAGGGCCTTTAGTCCCGGTTCTAGAACTGGGACAAATCAAACGGGACTAAATCCCAAAACCTTTAGTCCTAGTTTGCTTACGAACCAGGACAGAAGGGGCTCCACATGGGCACTGCAGGGTGCCCAGGCAGGAGGACCATTAGTCACGGTTGGTAACACTGAAGGAAATATGCCCTAGAGGCAATAATAAAAGTTATTATTTATTTCCTTATATCATGATAAATGTTTATTATTCATGCTAGAATTGTATTAACCGGAAACATAATACATGTGTGAATATATAGACAAACAAGATGTCACTAGTATGCCTCTACTTGACTAGCTTGTTAATCAAAGATGGTTATGTTTCCTAACCATAAACAAGGAGTTGTTATTTGATTAACAAGGTCACATCATTGGTTGAATGATCTGATTGACATGACCCATTCCATTAGCTTAACACTTGATCGCTTAGTATGTTAATGCTTTCTTCATGACCCATACATGTTCCTGTAACTATGAGATTATGCAACTCCGTTTACGGAGGAACACTTTGGTGCTACCAAACGTCACAACGTAATCGGGTGATTATAAAGGAGTACTACAGGTGTCTCCAAAGGTACTTGTTGGGTTGGCGTATTTCGAGATTAGGTTTTGTCACTCCGATTGTCGGAGAGGTATCTCTAGGCCTTCTCGGTAATACACATCACTTAAGCCTTGCAAGCATTACAACTAATGAGTTAGTTGTGAGATGATGTATTACGGAACGAGTAAAGAGACTTACCGGTAAGGAGATTGAACTAGGTATTGGATACCGACGATCGAATCTCGGGTAAGTAACATACCGATGACAAAGGGAACAACGATGTCGTTATGCGGTTTGACCGATAAAAATCTTCGAGAATATGTAGGAACCAATATGGGCATCCAGTTTCCGCTATTGGTTATTGACCGAGAATGGTTCTAGGTCATGTCTACATAGTTCTCGAACCCGTAGGGTCCGCACGCTTAACGTTTCGATGACAGTTCATTATGAGTTTATAAGTATTGATGCACAGAAGGTTGTTCGGAGTCCCGGATGTGATCACGGACATGACGAGGAGTCTCGAAATGGTCGAGACATAAAGATTTATATATTGGAAGCCTACATTTGGACATCGGAAGTGTTCCGGTGAAATCGATTTTACCGGAGTACCGGGAGGTTACGGAAACCCCCGGGAGGTCCATGGGCCTAATGGGCCATAGGAGAGAAGAGGAAGGGCCAGCCAAGGTGGGCTGCGCGCCCCCCTCCCCCCTCTAGTCCGAATAGGACAAGGAAGGGGGGGGGGCGGCGCCCCTTCCCACTTCCCCCTCCTCCAATCCTAGTCCAACTAGGAGAGGGGGGGGGAGTCCTACTCCCGGTGGGAGTAGGACTCCTCCTTGCGCGCCTCCCCTAGGGCCGCCACCTCCCCTTGCCTCCTTTATATACGGGGCAGGGGCACCCCAAGACACACAAGTTGATCTACGGATCTTTCCTTAGCCGCAGCGGTGCCCCTTCCACCATATTCCACTTCGGTCATATCGTCATGAGCTTAGGCGAAGCCCTGCGCCGGAGAAGTCATATCGTCGCGGAGCTTAGGCGAAGCCCTGCATCGCTGGAGCATCAACACCGTCACCACGCCGTCGTGCTGACGGAACTCATCCCCGACACTTTGCTGGATCGGAGTCCGGGGATAGTCATCGAGCTGAACGTGTGCAGAACTCTGAGGTGCAGTAGGTTCGGTTCTTGGATATGTCGTATCTTGAAGACGCACGACTACATCATCAACCGCGTTGTTATAACGCTTCCGCTTCGCTCACGAGGGTACGTGGACGGACACTCTTCCCTCTCATTGCTATGCCATCACCATGGTCTTGGCGTGATCGTAGGGAAATTTTTGAAATTACTATGTTACCCAACAAAGTGGCATCCGAGCCTGGTTTTATGCGTTGATGTCATATGCACGAGTAGAACACAAGTGAGTTGTGGGCGATACAAGTCATACTGCCTACCAGCATGTCATACTTTGGTTCACCGGTATTGTGAGATGAAGCGGCCCGGGCCGACATTACGCGTACGCTTACGCGAGACTGGTTTCACCGCTCCGAGCACTCGTTGCTTAAAGGTGACCGGCAGGTGTCTGTCTCTCTCACTTTAGTTGAACCGAGTGTGGCTACGCCCGGTCCTTGAGAAGGTTAAAACGGAGTCTATTTGACGAAGTATCGTTGTGGTTTTGATGCGTAGGTAAGAACGGTTCTTGCTCAGCCCGTAGCAGCCACGTAAAACTTGCAACAACAAAATAGAGGTCGTCTAACTTGTTTTTGCAGGGCATGTTGTGATGTGATATGGTCAAGACGTGATGCTATATTTTATTGTATGAGATGATCATGTTTTGTAACCGAGTTATCGGCAATCGGCAGGAGCCATATGGTTGTCGCTTTATTGTATGAAATGCAACGCCATGTAATTGCTTTTACTTTATCACTAAGGAGTAGCGATACTCGTAGAAGCAATAGTTGGCGAGACGACAACGATGCTACGATGGAGATCAAGGTGTCGCGCCGGTGACGATGGTGATCATGACGGTGCTTGGCGATGGAGATCACAAGCACAAGATGATGATGACCATATCATATCACTTATATTGATTGCATGTGATGTTTATCCTTTATGCATCTTATCTTGCTTTGATTGACGGTAGCATTATAAGATGATCTCTCACTAAAAATTATCAAGAAGTGTTCTCCCGAGTATGCACCGTTGCGAAAGTTCTTCGTGCTTTGAGACACCACGTGATGATCGGGTGTGATAGGCTCTACGTTCAAATACAACGGGTGCAAAACAGTTGCGCATCGCGAATACTCGAGTTAAACTTGACGAGCCTAGCATATAACAGATATGGCCTCGGAACACGGAGACCGAAAGGTCGAGCGTGAATCATATAGTAGATATGATCAACATAGTGATGTTCACCATTGAAACTACTCCATCTCACGTGATGATCGGACATGGTTTAGTTGATATGGATCACGTAATCACTTAGATGACTAGAGAGATGTCTGTCTAAGTGGGAGTTTTTAATATGATTAATTGAACTTAAATTTATCATGAACTTAGTACTGATAGTATTTTGCTTGTCTATGTTTACCGTAGATAGATGGCTCGTGCTGTTGTTCCGTTGAATTTTAATGCGTTCCTTGAGAAAGCAAAGTTGAAAGATGATGGTAGCAATTACACGGACTGGGTCCGTAATTTGAGGATTATCCTCATTGCTGCAGAAAAATTACGCCCCGAAGCACCGCTGGGTGACAGGCCTGCTGCGAATGCTGAGCCGAAGTTGTGAACGTCGCAAAGCAGAGCTGATGACTACTCTATAGTTCAGTGTGCCATGCTTTACGGCTTAGAACCGGGTCTTCAACGACGTTGTGAACGTCATGGAGCATATGAGATGTTCCAGGAGTTGAAGTTAATATTTCAAGCAAATGCCCGGATTGAGAGATATGAAGTCTCCAGTAAGTTCTATAGCTGCAAGATGGAGGAGAATAGTTCTGTCAGTGAGCACATACTCAAAATGTCTGGGTATAACAATCACTTAATTCAGCTGGGAGTTAATCTTCCGGATGATAGTGTCATTGATGTAATTCTCCAATCACTGCCACCAAGCTACAAGAGCTTCGTGATGAACTATAATATGCAAGGGATGACTAAAACAATTCTGAGCTCTTCGCGATGCTAAAAGCTGCGGAGGTAGAAATCAAGAAAGAGCATCAAGTGTTGATGATCAACAAGACCACTAGTTTCAAGAAAAAGGGCAAAGGGAAGAAGAACGGAAACTTCAAAAAGAACAGCAAGAAAGTTGCTGATCAAGAGAAGAAACCCAAGTCTGGACCTAAGCCTGAAATCGAGTGTTTTTACCGCAAGCGCATCGACACTGGAAGCGGAACTGCCCCAAGTATTTGGCGGATAAAAAGGATGGCAAGGTGAACAAAGGTATATGTGATATACATGTTATTGATGTGTACCTTACTAATACTCGCAGTAGTACCTGGGTATTTGATACTGGTTCTGTTGCTAATATTTGCAACTCGAAACAGGAACTACGGATTGCCGAAGATTGGCTAAAGACGAGGTGACGATGCGCGTTGGAAATGGTTCCAAAGTCGATGTGATCGCAGTCGGCACGCTACCTCTACATCTACCTTCGGGATTAGTTTTAGACCTAAATAATTGTTATTTGGTGCCAGCGTTGAGCATGAACATTATATCTGGATCTTGTTTAATGCGAGACGGTTATTCATTTAAATCAGAGAATAATGGTTGTTCTATTTATATGAGTAATATCTTTTATGGTCATGCACCCTTGAAGAATGGTCTATTCTTGTTGAATCTCGACAGTAGTGATACACATATTCATAATGTTGAAGCCAAAAGATGCAGAGTTGATAATGATAGTGCAACTTATTTGTGGCACTGCCGTTTAGGTCATATCGGTGTAAAACGCATGAAGAAACTCCACACTGATGGGCTTCTGGAATCACTTGATTATGAATCACTTGGTACTTGCGAACCGTGCCTCATGGGCAAGATGACCAAAACGCCGTTCTCCGGAACTATGGAGCGAGCAACTGATTTGTTGGAAATCATACATACCGATGTTTGTGGTCCAATGAATGTTGAGGCACGCGGGTATCGTTATTTTCTCACCTTCACAGATGATTTGAGCAGATATGGGTATATCTACTTAATGAAACACAAATCTGAAACATTTGAAAAGTTCAAAGAATTTCAGAGTGAAGTGGAAAATCATCGTAACAAGAAAATAAAATTTCTACGATCTGATCGTGGAGGAGAATATTTGAGTTACGAGTTTGGTTTACATTTGAAACAATGTGGAATAGTTTTCAACTCACGCCACCCGGAACACCACAGAGAAATGGTGTGTCCGAACGTCAGAATCGTACTTTACTAGATATGGTGCGATCTATGATGTCTATTTCCGATTTACCGCTATCGCTTTGGGGTTATGCTTTAGAGACGGCCGCATTCACGTTGAATAGGACACCGTCAAAATCCGTTGAGACGACGCCTTATGAACTGTGGTTTGGCAAGAAACCAAAGTTGTCGTTTCTTAAAGTTTGGGGCTGCGATGCTTATGTAAAGAAACTTCAACCAGATAAGCTCGAACCCAAATCGGAAAAATGTGTCTTCATAGGATACCCAAAGGAGATCATGGGTACACCTTCTATCACAGATCTGAAGGCAAGATTTTCGTTGCTAAATTCGGATCCTTTCTAGAGAAAGAGTTTCTCTCGAAAGAAGTGAGTGGGAGGAAAGTAGAACTTGATGAGATAATCAGATTCTGCTCCCTTATTGGAAAGTAGTTCATCACAAGAAATGGTTCCTGTGACAACTACACCAATTAGTGAGGAAACTAATGATGATGATCATGAAGCTTCAGATCAAGTTACTACTGAACCTCGTAGGTCAACCAGAGTAAAATACGCACCAGAGTGGTACGGTAATCCTATTCTGGAAGTCATGTTACTTGACCATGGCGAACCTACAAACTATGAAGAAGCGATGGTGAGCCCAGATTCCGCAAAATGGCTGGAAGCTATGAAATCTGAGATGGGATCCATGTATGAGAACAAAGTATGGACTTTGGTTGACTTGCCCGATGATCGGCAAGCCATTGAAAATAAATGGATCTTTAAGAAGAAGACTGACGCTGATGGTAATATAACTGTCTACAAAGCTCGACTTGTTGCGAAAGGTTTTCGACAAGTTCAAGGGGTTGACTACGATGAGACTTTCTCACCCGTAGCGATGCTTAAGTCTGTCCGAATCATGTTAGCAATTGCCACATTTTATGATTATGAAATTTGGCAAATGGATGTAAAACTGCATTCTTGAATGGATTTCTAGAAGAAGAGTTGTATATGATGCAACCAGAAGGTTTTGTCGATCCAAAGGGTGCTAACAAAGTGTGCAAGCTCCAACGATCAATTTATGGTCCGTGCAAGCCTCTCGGAGTTGGAATAAACGCTTTGATAGTGTGATCAAAGCATATGGGTTTGTACAGACTTTTGGAGAAGCCTGTATTTACAAGAAAGTGAGTGGGAGCTCAGTAGCATTTACGATATTATATGTGGACGACATATTATTGATTGGAAATGATATAGAATTTCTGGATAGCATAAAAGGATACTTGAATAAAAGTTTTTCAATGAAAGACCTCGGTGAAGCTGCTTACATATTGGGCATCAAGATCTATAGAGATAGATCAAGACGCTTAATTGGACTTTCACAAAGCACATACCTTGATAAAGTTTTGAAAAAGTTCAAAATGGATCAGGCAAAGAAAGGTTTTTGCACGTGTTGCAAGGTATAAGATTGAGTCAGACTCAATGCCCGACCACAGCAGAAGATAGAGAAAAAATGAAAGATGTTCCCTATGCTTCAGCCATAGGCTCTATCATGTATGCAATGCTGTGTACCAGACCTGACGTATGCTTAGCTGTAAGCTTGGCAGGAAGGTACCAAAGTAATCCAGGAATGGATCACTGGACAGCGGTCAAGAACATCCTGAAATACCTGAAAAGGACTAAGGATATGTTTCTCGTATATGGAGGTGACAAAGAGCTAGTCGTAAATGGTTACGTCGATGCAAGCTTTGACACTGATCCGGACGATTCTAAATCACAAACCGGATACGCGTTTTTATTAAACGGTGGAGCTGTCAGTTGGTGCAGTTCTAAACAAAGCGTCGTGGCGGGATCTACATGTGAAGCGGAGTACATAGCTGCTTCGGAAGCAGCAAATGAAGGAGTCTGGATGAAAGAGTTCATTTCCGATCTAGGTGTCATACCTAGTGCATCGGGACCTATGAAGATCTTCTGTGACAATATCGTGCAATTGCCTTGGCAAAGGAATCCAGATTTCACAAGAGGACCAAGCATATCAAGAGACGCTTCAATTCCATTCGGGACCAAGTCCAAGTGGGAGACATAGAGATTTGCAAAATACATACGGATCTGAATGTTGCAGACCCGTTGACTAAGCCTCTTCCACGAGCAAAACATGATCAGCACCAAGACTCCATGGGTGTTAGGATCATTACTTTGTAATCTAGATTATTGACTCTAGTGCAAGTGGGAGATCAAGGAAATATGCCCTAGAGGCAATAATAAAAGTTATTATTTATTTCCTTATATCATGATAAATGTTTATTATTCATGCTAGAATTGTATTAACCGGAAACATAATACATGTGTGAATATATAGACAAACAAGATGTCACTAGTATGCCTCTACTTGACTAGTTTGTTAATCAAAGATGGTTATGTTTCCTAACCATAAACAAGGAGTTGTTATTTGATTAACAAGGTCACATCATTGGTTGAATGATCTGATTGACATGACCCATTCCATTAGCTTAACACTTGATCGCTTAGTATGTTAATGCTTTCTTCATGACCCATACATGTTCCTGTAACTATGAGATTATGCAACTCCCGTTTACCGGAGGAACACTTTGGTGCTACCAAACGTCACAACGTAATCGGGTGATTATAAAGGAGTACTACAGGTGTCTCCAAAGGTACTTGTTGGGTTGGCGTATTTCGAGATTAGGTTTTGTCACTCCGATTGTCGGAGAGGTATCTCTAGGCCTTCTCGGTAATACACATCACTTAAGCCTTGCAAGCATTACAACTAATGAGTTAGTTGTGAGATGATGTATTACGGAACGAGTAAAGAGACTTACCGGTAACGAGATTGAACTAGGTATTGGATACCGACGATCGAATCTCGGGTAAGTAACATACCGATGACAAAGGGAACAACGTATGTCGTTATGCGGTTTGACCGATAAAAATCTTCGTAGAATATGTAGGAACCAATATGGGCATCCAGGTTCCGCTATTGGTTATTGACCGAGAATGGTTCTAGGTCATGTCTACATAGTTCTCGAACCCGTAGGGTCCGCACGCTTAACGTTTCGATGACAGTTCATTATGAGTTTATAAGTATTGATGCACCGAAGGTTCTTTGGAGTCCCGGATGTGATCACGGACATGACAAGGAGTCTCGAAATGGTCGAGACATAAAGATTGATATATTGGAAGCCTACATTTGGACATCGGAAGTGTTCCGGGTGAAATCGGGATTTTACCGGAGTACCGGGAGGTTACCGGAACCCCGGGAGGTCCATGGGCCTAATGGGCCATAGGAGAGAAGAGGAAGGGCCAGCCAAGGTGGGCTGCGCGCCCCTTCCCTCTTCCCCCTCCTCCAATCCTAGTCCAACTAGGAGAGGGGGGGGGGAGTCCTACTCCCGGTGGGAGTAGGACTCCTCCTTGGTGCGCCTCCCCCTAGGGCCGGCCACCTCCCCCTTGCCTCCTTTATATACGGGGCAGGGGGCACCCCAAGACACACAAGTTGATCTACGGATCTTTCCTTAGCCGTGTGCGGTGCCCCCTTCCACCATATTCCACTTCGGTCATATCGTCATGAGCTTAGGCGAAGCCTCACGCCGAGAAGTCATATCGTCATGGAGCTTAGGCGAAGCCCTGCATCGCTGGAGCATCAACACCGCTACCACGCCGTCGTCTTGACGGAACTCATCCCGACACTTTGCTGGGATCGGAGTCCGGGATAGTCATCGAGCTGAGCGTGTGCGAGAACTCGGAGGTGCCGTGACGTTCGGTGCTTGGATCGGTCGGATCGTGAAGACGTGCATTTACTACATCAACCGCGTTGTTATAACGCTTCCGCTTCGCTCACGAGGGTACGTGGACGGACACTCTTCCCTCTAGTTGCTATGCCATCACCATGGTCTTGCGTGATCGTAGGAAATTTTTTGAAATTACTACGTTACCCAACAGTGGCATCCGAGCCTGGTTTTATGCGTTGATGTCATATGCACGAGTAGAACACAAGTGAGTTGTGGACGATACAAGTCATACTGCCTACCAGCATGTCATACTTTGGTTCAGCGGTATTGTGAGATGAAGCGGCCCGGACCGACATTACGCCAGACGCTTACGCCGAGACTGGTTTCACCGCTCCGAGCACTCGTTGCTTAAAGGTGGCGGCGGTGTCTGTCTCTCTCACTTTAGTTGAACCGAGTGTGGCTACGCCGGTCCTTGAGAAGGTTAAACGGAGTCTATTTGACGAAGTATCGTTGTGGTTTTGATGCGTAGGTAAGAACGGTTCTTGCTCAGCCCGTAGCAGCCACGTAAAACTTGCAACAACAAAATAGAGGTCGTCTAACTTGTTTTTGCAGGGCATGTTGTGATGTGATATGGTCAAGACGTGATGCTATATTTTATTGTATGAGATGATCATGTTTTGTAACCGAGTTATCGGCAATCGGCAGGAGCCATATGGTTGTCGCTTTATTGTATGAAATGCAACGCCATGTAATTGCTTTACTTTATCACTAAGGAGTAGCGATAGTCGTAGAAGCAATAGTTGGCGAGACGACAACGATGCTACGATGGAGATCAAGGTGTCGCGCCGGTGACGATGGTGATCATGACGGTGCTTGGCGATGGAGATCACAAGCACAAGATGATGATGACCATATCATATCACTTATATTGATTGCATGTGATGTTTATCCTTTATGCATCTTATCTTGCTTTGATTGACGGTAGCATTATAAGATGATCTCTCACTAAAAATTATCAAGAAGTGTTCTCCCTGAGTATGCACCGTTGCGAAAGTTCTTCGTGCTGAGACACCACGTGATGATCGGGTGTGATAGGCTCTACGTTCAAATACAACGGGTGCAAAACAGTTGCATACGCGGAATACTCAGGTTAAACTTGACGAGCCTAGCATATAACAGATATGGCCTCGGAACACTGAGACCGAAAGGTCGAGCATGAATCATATAGTAGATATGATCAACATAGTGATGTTCACCATTGAAACTACTCCATCTCACGTGATGATCGGACATGGTTTAGTTGATATGGATCACGTAATCACTTAGATGACTAGAGAGATGTCTGTCTAAGTGGGAGTTTTTTAATATGATTAATTGAACTTAAATTTATCATGAACTTAGTAACTGATAGTATTTTGCTTGTCTATGTTTACTGTAGATAGATGGCTCGTGCTGTTGTTCCGTTGAATTTTAATGCGTTCCTTGAGAAAGCAAAGTTGAAAGATGATGGTAGCAATTACACGGACTGGGTCCGTAACGAGGATTATCCTCATTGCTGCACGTAAAAATTACGCCCCGGAAGCACCGCTGGGTGACAGGCCTGTCAGATGCCGAGCCGAAGTTGTGAACGTCTCTGCAAAGCGGAGCTGATGACTACTCTATAGTTCAGTGTGCCATGCTTTACGGCTTAGAACCGGGTCTTCAACGACGTTTTGAACGTCATGGAGCATATGAGATGTTCCAGGAGTTGAAGTTAATATTTCAAGCAAATGCCCGGATTGAGAGATATGAAGTCTCCAATAAGTTCTATAGCTGCAAGATGGAGGAGAATAGTTACATCGGTGAGCACATACTCAAAATGTCCGGGTATAACAATCACTTAATTCAGCTGGGAGTTAATCTTCCGGATGATAGTGTCATTGACAGAATTCTCCAATCATCGCCACCAAGCTACAAGAGCTTCGTGATGAACTATAATATGCAAGGGATGACTAAAACAATTCCTGAGCTCTTCGCGATGCTAAAAGCTGCGGAGGTAGAAATCAAGAAAGAGCATCAAGTGTTGATGATCAACAAGACCACTAGTTTCAAGAAAAAGGGCAAAGGGAAGAAGGGAAACTTCAAAAGAACAGCAAGAAAGTTGCTGATCAAGAGAAGAAACCCAAGTCTGGACCTAAGCCTGAAATCGAGTGTTTTACTGCAAGCAGACCGGACACACGAATAGGAAATGCCCCAAGAATTAGGCGCATAAAAAGGATCTCAATGTGAACAAAGTTATATGAGATATACATTTTAATGATGTGTACCTTACTAATACTCCCAGTAGTACCAGGTATTTGATACTGGTTACATTGCTAATATTTGCAACTCGAAACAGGAACTACGGTTTAAGCGAAGATTGGCTAAGGACGAGGTTACGATGCGATTTTGAAATGGTTCCAAAGTCGATGTGATCGCAGTCGGCACGCTACCTCTACATCTACCTTCGGGATTAGTTTTAGACCTAAATAATTGTTATTTGGTGCCAGCGTTGAGCATGAACATTATATCTGGATCTTGTTTAATGCGAGACGGTTATTCATTTAAATCAGAGAATAATGGTTGTTCTATTTATATGAGTAATATCTTTTATGGTCATGCACCCTTGAAGAATGGTCTATTCTTGTTGAATCTCGACAGTAGTGATACACATATTCATAATGTTGAAGCCAAAAGATGCAGAGTTGATAATGATAGTGCAACTTATTTGTGGCAATCGCCGTTTAGGTCATATCGGTGTAAAACGCATGAAGAAACTCCACACCGATGGGCTTCTGGAATCACTTGATTATGAATCACTTGGTACTTATGTAACCGTGCCTCATGGGCAAGATGACCAAAACGCCGTTCTCCGGAACTATGGAGCGAGCAACTGATTTGTTGGAAATCATACATACCGATGTTTGTGGTCCAATGAATGTTGAGGCACGCCTGGCGGGTATCGTTATTTTCTCACCTTCACAGATGATTTGAGCAGATATGGGTATATCTACTTAATGAAACACAAATCTGAAACATTTGAAAAGTTCAAAGAATTTCAGAGTGAAGTGGAAAATCATCGTAACAAGAAAATAAAATTTCTACGATCTGATCGTGGAGGAGAATATTTGAGTTACGAGTTTGGTTTACATTTGAAACAATGTGGAATAGTTTCGCAACTCACGCCACCCGGAACACCACAGAGAAATGGTGTGTCCGAACGTCGTAATCGTACTTGACTAGATATGGTGCGATCTATGATGTCTATTTCTGATTTACCGCTATCATTTTGGGGTTATGCTTTAGAGACGGCCGCATTCACGTTGAATAGGACACCGTCAAAATCCGTTGAGACGACGCCTTATGAACTGTGGTTTGGCAAGAAACCAAAGTTGTCGTTTCTTAAAGTTTGGGGCTGCGATGCTTATGTAAAGAAACTTCAACCAGATAAGCTCGAACCCAAATCGAAAAATGTGTCTTCATAGGATACCCAAAGGAGACTGTTGGGTACACCTTCTATCACAGATCTGAAGGCAAGATTTTCGTTGCTAAATTCGGATCCTTTCTAGAGAAAGAGTTTCTCTCGAAAGAAGTGAGTGGGAGGAAAGTAGAACTTGATGAGATAATCGTATCTGCTCCCTTATTGGAAAGTAGTTCATCACAAGAAATGGTTCCTGTGACAACTACACCAATTAGTGAGGAAACTAATGATGATGATCATGAAGCTCGCATCAAGTTACTCTTGAACCTCGTAGGTCAACCAGAGTAAAATACGCACTGTGAGTGGTACGGTAATCCTATTCTCGAAGTCATGTTACTTGAC
Source organism: Aegilops bicornis (assembly GCA_021605145.1). Lineage (NCBI taxonomy): Eukaryota > Viridiplantae > Streptophyta > Magnoliopsida > Poales > Poaceae > Aegilops > Aegilops bicornis. Next base: position 691,465,265 of record CM038674.1, read on the forward strand.
CATGGCGAACCTACAAACTATGAAGAAGCGATGGTGAGCCCAGATTCCGCAAAATGGCTGGAAGCTATGAAATCTGAGATGGGATCCATGTATGAGAACAAAGTATGGACTTTGGTTGACTTGCCCGATGATCGGCAAGCCATTGAAAATAAATGGATCTTTAAGAAGAAGACTGACGCTGATGGTAATATAACTGTCTACAAAGCTCGACTTGTTGCGAAAGGTTTTCGACAAGTTCAAGGGGTTGACTACGATGAGACTTTCTCACCCGTAGCGATGCTTAAGTCTGTCCGAATCATGTTAGCAATTGCCACATTTTATGATTATGAAATTTGGCAAATGGATGTAAAACTGCATTCTTGAATGGATTTCTAGAAGAAGAGTTGTATATGATGCAACCAGAAGGTTTTGTCGATCCAAAGGGTGCTAACAAAGTGTGCAAGCTCCAACGATCAATTTATGGTCTGGTGCAAGCCTCTCGGAGTTGGAATAAACGCTTTGATAGTGTGATCAAAGCATATGGGTTTGTATGCACTTTTGGAGAAGCCTGTATTTACAAGAAAGTGAGTGGGAGCTCAGTAGCATTTCTAATATTATATGTGGACGACATATTATTGATTGGAAATGATATAGAATTTCTGGATAGCATAAAAGGATACTTGAATAAAAGTTTTTCAATGAAAGACCTCGGTGAAGCTGCTTACATATTGGGCATCAAGATCTATAGAGATAGATCAAGACGCTTAATTGGACTTTCACAAAGCACATACCTTGATAAAGTTTTGAAAAAGTTCAAAATGGATCAGGCAAAGAAAGGTTTTTTGCCTGTGTTGCAAGGTATAAGATTGAGTCAGACTCAATGCCCGACCACAGCAGAAGATAGAGAAAAAATGAAAGATGTTCCCTATGCTTCAGCCATAGGCTCTATCATGTATGCAATGTTGTGTACCAGACCTGACGTATGCTTAGCTGTAAGCTTGGCAGGAAGGTACCAAAGTAATCCAGGAATGGATCACTGGACAGCGGTCAAGAACATCCTGAAATACCTGAAAAGGACTAAGGATATGTTTCTCGTATATGGAGGTGACAAAGAGCTAGTCGTAAATGGTTACGTCGATGCAAGCTTTGACACTGATCCGGACGATTCTAAATCACAAACCGGATCTGGCGTTTTTATTAAACGGTGGAGCTGTCGGTTGGTGCAGTTCTAAACAAAGCGTCGTGGCGGGATCTACATGTGAAGCGGAGTACATAGCTGCTTGAAGCAGCAAATGAAGGAGTCTGGATGAAAGAGTTCATTTCCGATCTAGGTGTCATACCTAGTGCATCGGGACCTATGAAGATCTTCTGTGACAATATCGTGCAATTGCCTTGGCAAAGGAATCCAGATTTCACAAGAGGACCAAGCATATCAAGAGACGCTTCAATTCCATTCGGGACCAAGTCCAAGTGGGAGACATAGAGATTTGCAAAATACATACGGATCTGAATGTTGCAGACCGTTGACTAAGCCTCTTCCACGAGCAAAACATGATCAGCACCAAGACTCCATGGGTGTTAGGATCATTACTTTGTAATCTAGATTATTGACTCTAGTGCAAGTGGGAGACTGAAGGAAATATGCCCTAGAGGCAATAATAAAAGTTATTATTTATTTCCTTATATCATGATAAATGTTTATTATTCATGCTAGAATTGTATTAACCGGAAACATAATACATGTGTGAATATATAGACAAACAAGATGTCACTAGTATGCCTCTACTTGACTAGTTTGTTAATCAAAGATGGTTATGTTTCCTAACCATAAACAAGGAGTTGTTATTTGATTAACAAGGTCACATCATTGGTTGAATGATCTGATTGACATGACCCATTCCATTAGCTTAACACTTGATCGCTTAGTATGTTAATGCTTTCTTCATGACCCATACATGTTCCTGTAACTATGAGATTATGCAACTCCTGCCATCGGAGGAACACTTTGGTGCTACCAAACGTCACAACGTAATCGGGTGATTATAAAGGAGTACTACAGGTGTCTCCAAAGGTACTTGTTGGGTTGGCGTATTTCGAGATTAGGTTTTGTCACTCCGATTGTCGGAGAGGTATCTCTAGGCCTTCTCGGTAATACACATCACTTAAGCCTTGCAAGCATTACAACTAATGAGTTAGTTGTGAGATGATGTATTACGGAACGAGTAAAGAGACTTACCGTAGCGAGATTGAACTAGGTATTGGATACCGACGATCGAATCTCGGGTAAGTAACATACCGATGACAAAGGGAACAACGTATGTCGTTATGCGGTTTGACCGATAAAAATCTTCGTAGAATATGTAGGAACCAATATGGGCATCCAGGTTCCGCTATTGGTTATTGACCGAGAATGGTTCTAGGTCATGTCTACATAGTTCTCGAACCCGTAGGGTCCGCACGCTTAACGCTTCGATGACAGTTCATTATGAGTTTATAAGTATTGATGCACCGAAGGTTCTTGAGTCCCGGATGTGATCACGGACATGACGAGGAGTCTCGAAATGGTCGAGACATAAAGATTGATATATTGGAAGCCTACATTTGGACATCGGAAGTGTTCCGGGTGAAATCGATTTTACCGAGTACCGGAGGTTACCGGAACCCCCCGGGTGGTCCTTGGGCCTATGGGGCCATAGGAGAGACGAGGAAGGGCCAGCCAAGGTGGGCTGCGCGCCCCCTCCCCCCTCTAGTCCGAATAGGACAAGGAAGGGGGGGGCCCTTCCCCCTTTTTCCCCTCCTCCAATCCTAGTCCAACTAGGAGAGGGGGGGAGTCCTACTCCCGGTGGGAGTAGGACTCCTCCTTGGTGCGCCTCCCCTAGGGCCGCCACCTCCCCTTGCCTCCTTTATATACGGGGCAGGGGCACCCCAAGACACACAAGTTGATCTACGGATCTTTCCTTAGCCGTGTGCGGTGCCCCTTCCACCATATTCCACTTCGGTCATATCGTCATGGAGCTTAGGCGAAGCCCTGCCACGGAGAAGTCATATCGCCACGGAGCTTAGGCGAAGCCCTGCGTCGGTGGAGCATCAACACCGCTACCACGCCGTCGTCTTGACGGAACTCATCCCGACACTTTGCTGGATCGGAGTCCGGGATAGTCATCGAGCTGAGCGATGTGCAGAACTCGGAGGTGCCGTACGTTCGGTGCTTGGATCGGTCGGATCGTGAAGACGTACAACTACATCAACCGCGTTGTTATAACGCTTCCGCTTTCTGTCTACGAGGGTACGTGGACGGACACTCTTCTCTCTCGTTGCTATGCCATCACCATGGTCTTGCGTGATCGTAGGAAAATTTTTGAAATTACTACGTTACCCAACAAACACCAACCGGGACCAAAAGGCAGCCACACTTCAGCAGCTCGCACGCGCTGTTTTTTTTAAGAGGGGTTTAGGGGTTTCGGAGGGTTAATTTAGGGGTTTCATACTATGTTAGCTAGCTAATAGAGAGAAGTTACCTCTCTTTCTTCGTGCTTGGTCGACGCTAGCTACTATACATATAGAGAGAATTCGACACTCTAGCTAGTAAGCAAATGAAGGAACCATTAATTACACAAGATCGTCATGAACATATACAGATAGAAATGACCCCTCTTTCTCCGAGATTGGTCGAACAACAAGTTTTCGTATATATCTATCTGACGCTACTACATATATATAATATAACATCTCTTACAGTCCCTAACATCTAAAATCAATTTCAACTTCCACATGGCATTCTCCGTCTTTATGTATGACGTGGTCAAGAAAAAATCCCGTCAATTCCTCTTGAATTGCTCGCATGCGATAGAGTTGATCCCGCATCTGCCACAACTAATTTAAAGAAGGGGGTCAATACATAGATATGAATGAAATTCAACATAATTGATGGTAATAAAACAAAATTGTGAATATTGCTTACGTACTTCATATTGTTTGTCAGAGTAGCCCCACTCAGAGGTCGAGTGGCGGATGAATTCGGAAACGTAGTATCCACATAAATTATTCCCGCCTTCCTACCACAAGCACTTTACGAGAGTAGAGTTCAATCAAACTGATAATGAAGCATGATAGGTATGTTGGTGAAATTCATCACAACATCGAAGTAAGCATAAACTCTATTGGAAACCAACAAACTATGTTTTCAGTCAACTTTGCGACTATAATTCATCACTTTTCAGGAAGGAACACATATCGGAGCCTTTAGGTAAGTCCACATACTCAACCATCATTTAGCTTTCTATGATTGCTAACACTCACCGCGTACACATGAGCAAAACATTTCAACCGGACACATAAGAAGATAGGGGCTTGTAGTTTCGCCTCCCAATGTATTCACCTCAGGGGTGATGTCAACAATAATAACTCGTGCTACCCATATTCAACTGGATATATGTGCCTAGATCTTTCCTCACCACATTATGCTTGCCAAAGGAGAAAATAAAAAGGAATAGAGAGAAGAACTTTGACTCTTGCATGAAAGTAAATACATATAAGTAAAAGATAGGCCCTTCGCAGAGGGAAGCAGAGGTTGTCATGCGCTTTTTGTTTGTATGCTCAAACCCTTAGTGCAAGAAAACGTCATGTTATATTGCCCCTTATGATGCCAACCTTTATTATGCAGTATGTCGCTTTTATTCTTTGTCATCACAAATTCGTACAACGCTCAATTTTCCCTTACACTAAATAATCTCACACTTTTAGAAGCAATTTTTATTGCCTTCTTGCACCAATGACAGCTTACTTGAAGGATCTTACTCAATCCTTGGGTATGTCTGAAGGAGGTGTGTAGCAACACAAAGACGAACATAAACTAAGATGCATGACACCAGTTGTGGAGTATATGTTTGTGCCTTCATACCCAGTCTTCCACAACATGCAGCAGACAGGATGATGAATTAAACTGACATGAATTCACAACAATGTGTTCATTACCTTGGAACTAAAGACACGACGATCCAACACTTGAAAAAGGGCCTGAAGTACATCCTTGCAATCATCCTTTGTCAGTTTCTATTTGTTGAACTATATAATTTGTATTGAACTATTTGATTTATATTGATTTTCTGTGACAAACTATGGAGGCAAAAACACGCTGAACCACGCCGAACTATGTGATGAACTAATTGATTTCTATTTGTATGGGAAAATTCAAGCCGAACTGCGCCGAGTATGGGCCGATTCACGCAGATATCGGGCAGTTTTTGGATGAAATTGGGCTGAATAATCGGTGCCTGGGGGCGACGGCTGGGTGCCCAACCGCGCCCAGAGCCGATTCTGCCGCCGGCTCGCCCCCAGGCGCCGATTTTTATGCCTCCTGGGGGGGCCAACGGCTGGAGATGCTCTAACAAGGCACACACTAACAGATATTAAAGGCAAATTAAGTTACTCGTAATCGGACCAATATAGTGTTGTCTGCTAAGGTTTCTTTAGCGACTGACTGGTGAGAGGCACAAGTATGTGCTGCTCTGAACCTTAAAATGACCTGCACTTTCATCTGCATATACATGAATGCTTTGGTTTGTTGCCAACTAACGGCAATTCAGGCACGACCAGCGATGTTAATGGGGCATGGTTATAATCAGAAGAGAGCCAGCAAGTCCGAATGTGTAGAGTTATCTTCTGCCCTCGCGCTTGCTTCATCTAACGTAACAATTCTCTTCTCCGTAATGTTGAACATTGTAGTATGTTGGCGCTTTCATTACTGGAAATCGACGAGATAACAGTTGTCTTCTCGGAATGTCTACTAGTAGTTGCGGTTGATCATTTTGACTGACTGCATGCAGCTTGCTTATTTATGAACTAAATAAAAATGTTGTTCCCTAAAAAAACTGAAAATGTGTGTTTGAATTGTTTAACTTAACAAGCAAGCAATGTGCTAAGCAAGGATGAGCACCCAAACAAAGGAAGAAACAACAAATTGATCTTTTTTGCCAGCTCCCATCCCATGCATATCATGTGCTTTGTGAATCACTCCTCCACTGGTGTGACGATTAGCCACAAAGGAAGGATTCAGCAATGGAAAAGGCAGCAACATACGATAGTATCATCGTCTTTATTCTTTTGTGAAAGCGGCTTTGATCTGTTCCATTTCCTTCACACACTACTACTGCTACCTCTCTGATTACTATATATACTAACTCCCATTCCCCACTCGCGGCCGATCGATCTACCATATTTATTTTTTTCCTATTACTTCTGGCCTCCTGCGGCTCGATCATATCGCTCCTTCCCAGCGGGATGCATGGCGCCCTCCTCAGCCTCCACCGTCGAGATCACCAGTGAGTCAGTCTTCGATAGTGAGGTCATTCCCTCCTCAATCGTCGAGATCGCACCCTACCTCCGCGTCGCCAACGAGGTCGAGGCAAGCAACCCACGCGTCGCCTACCTATGTATGTCACCTCTACACATTTCTCTTCCTTGGCACGTCAATTCATTAATTTGCTGCTTGTTAATTACTGTTACCGATGCAGTATGTATAGCAGATTCGTTCTGCACTCTATTACTGGCCACTCACTAGTGAGCATGTATATTCTTTCTATTGCTCACACATGTATTATATATTCTTCCTCAAGTACAACTAGTGCCATCTTACTGCCAGTGACACTCCATGGCCTGTCTTAATTCTTACTCCCTCTGCAAAGAAATATAAGAGCGTTTAGATCACTAAAGTAGTGATCTAAATATAAGAGCGTTTTACTGATTTAAACGCTCTATATTTCTTTAAGGGAGCAATTCGAAACAACCGGTAGTAATTCCCTAGTTGCGCTTGAAAGTAGAGCAGTGGTTGTTTTGTTTTCTCACCCACACAATTTAATATGTCTCTTGGGTGCTAGGTCGATTCTTCGCCTTCAGGATGGCCAACAACCTCGACCCCACCGCCAGCGGCCGTGGTGTCCATGAGTTCAAGACCGCGCTCCTGCAGAAGCTTGAAATGGTACGTGTGTATATAAGCATGATTTTCCTGCCCGACGCGACCTCAGCTGCATGCAGCATATCTTGCGGTGCTTCGTTCTACTCCCTCCGTAAGAGAAGCAATTAGTGATCTAAACGATCTTATATTTCTTAGGGGGGGAGAACTTATTATAGCTCCAAAATCATAGGTGTATGCAATACAGTAGTATGTTTCTTTCTTTCTTTTTTGCGGGTGGCAACAGTATGTTTCTAATCCAGCAGTGAAACTAATTGCTTTGCTTTCATTGTGATGCGCGTGCTTCCTTCCTCAGGAGACCTTGAAGCAGAGTGATACACGCGAAATGTGGAGTTTCTACCAGCACTACTATAAGACGTACATCACGGCACTAGTAAACGCCGGCGATACAGCTGAACGGTGAGAGAGCAACCTATCTTCTTCTTTTTCTAATGCTATTTACTGAGTGCTATGCTGACTCATTTATGTCTTTTTTCCATTTGCTCAGTGCTCAGCTCACAAAGGCGTATCAGACTTCAGCTGTGTTGTTTGGGGTCCTAAAGGACGCCGATAATATTTCACAGGAGATCCAAGTTGATCACGCGGTAAGCTGCTCTCACACTGCTAGCTCCTTTGTTTCTTTTGTCACACTGCTAGCTCCTGCTTTATATGTTTCCTCGCAAACAAAAACACTGTTATTGATTGATGTTGCAGATTCTGGAAACAAGCAACCAAGTCGAGGAAAAGAAAAAGGTGTATCTTCCTGACAGTGCTAATCAGACTATTATGAGATATCCCAAGGTTTCCATCCATCCTGATTTCCTTCCGAGTACTTTGGCAAGTTGTTGAGATGATTACAGTATGGCTTACGCCGCTTTTCATTATTATATGTAGATCCAAGCAGCTTTGCATGCCCTTAGTGACACTAGGGGTCTGCCATGGCCCAAGGACCATGAAAAGAAGGCTGATGCAGATCTTCTTGAATGGCTTCAGGCCATGTTTGGGTTTCAGGTTATCACAACATGGCGACTCTTTACCATTTGCATTCATATCTCATGCCCACAATTTGGTTGTGAATGTTGATACATTAATGCTCTCTAACTTCAACTATCACTCTGCAGAAAGATAATGTGTCCAATCAGAGAGAACATCTCATACTATTGCTTGCCAACATGCATATAAGGCAGATTTCCAAACCTGAACAACAACCAGAGGTACCGCCTTTTCCAACATACTGACACATAAGGCACATTGACCCGACCCTTATGTAATGATATCAATTTACCCGTTCCCTTTCTGAATTTATTTTCAGTTAGATGACCATGTGTTGTATACAACAATGAAGAAGCTATTCAAGAACTACAAGAGATGGTGCAAGTACCTTGGCCGCAAAACCAGCTTATGGTATGATGATTAACCTTCAGTGGACCAACGATTGATCCCTTGCTCAACTAATTAGTTGATCATTATGTTTCTAGGCTGCCGACAATTCCACAAGAAGTACAACAGCGTAATAAATGCCGGAAAGTTTTACATGCCATTTATGTTTTTATTGCCCTTTCATCCTTGTTTCCATTTAGCAATTGTATAGTTTGTGTTCATGGACATGCTAGTTAATAAATGCTTGATTATCAAGGCTGTTTTTGTTGGTTGATTGACTGCCATAGCTCTTGTGATGAGATGATTATTGGTAAGTGACGGTCGTGCTTTTTTTTATTCCGTTGCAGATGGCTTTTGAATTATACAGTGTGTTGGCTGCAAACGTGAGCCCAGTAACTGGTGAAAATGTTAGGCCATACTATGGTGGCGAAGAGGAAGCCTTCTTGAAGAAAGTCGTGACCCCAATTTCCAGAATCGTAGAAACGGTATTTCTGTATTTCCATGATGATTTTTTAATTTCAAGAACAATCAACTTATATCCTTTTGATTTTTACCATAGGTCAAAACTGAAAGGAGCGGGACAATAAAATCAAAACACTCACATCAGAGAAACTATGATGATCTCAATGCGTTCTTTTGGTAAATACAACACAATTCATTATATTCGTTACAATTTTGTTGCCCATGCAATTAATTTTACATTGCTTATCAGGTCAAGAGACTGTTTCCAATTAGGATGGCCAATGAGAGCCGATGCTGATTTTTTCAAGAAGAGGAGCAACCTGTGTGAGTTGTGCTCTTCTTCCACACCACAAGTGTGTGTGCGTGTGTGCTTCATCTTGGCCACGGTTAGGTCTTGGGTCCAACGGTCGCGGCGGCGGTGGTGGTGTAGTGGAGTAGGCTTGCCAGAGCTCACGGGTCATTGATAGTTAGTGACGGACTAGTGAGTGAATTGCAGTATTTGCTTGCTTGGAATAAATGACCATCGCCTATTAATTATTGTTGTGTGTAAAATAGAGCTTGTATAGTCCATGCCCATGTTGTACTTACTGGATGCTTAACCTTTTAATGAATACCCTTTGTGTGAAAATTGTAGAAAAATACCAGCGACGGAGTACAACGTGTTTAAGGTTGGTCAAGTTTCCCCCACAAGAAAATGTGTTAGCCTGTCCGCCACATCCTCTAATCGACATTTTCGATCCTTCAACAACTCATGAAAAGCATTATATATCGGTCAATGCAAAATGCACATCGATGACCTCTAGATGGCGCCTCATGTCACCCACCTCCTGCTCCATCAAGATTCGAGAAAATCCTCTCAGGTTTTACACATATATCTGCCTAGTGGGGTACACCATCTCGAAGTTGTTGAGGTCGTGGTTAAGACTCCTCTCACCAAGGTTCAATGGTTACACCATAATAAAGTCAGCAACACACCCAACAAGACAGCAAAACAGCAAGGTTCATCGCAACAAAGTAAACATCACAGACCAGCCAGTGCAATGACCTAAACGACTCCACACTCCACGGAGAACTTCCAAGCTTCATCAACTCGCCAGGTTTTGTCTTGCCATCATCTGAATCGTCTTGATACGCGCCATGGCTGCTGTCATACGCTCAGCATCGCGCTCCTTCTCCAGCGGGGTCCACATCTGTAGAAATAAATGGCATTTGAAGATCACGTCTGCAGGGTGGTTAGGAAATTTCTTTTCAATCGTAATTTTATTTCGTGTCGTCCAAAGTGCCCACAGGAGCACCCCTACGCAACGCCAGGCAAGTCTGCATGAGGACCCTTTCGTGGACTTAAGTATAGAAACTAATTGGGTCCCCGTAGCGGGATTCCAGTCTGTGTGAAAGGCCTCCCGGACAGCGCTCCACGCAAACCTGGCCAAGTGACACTTAAAGAAAACATGGTTCGCGTCTTCTCCATGCCCGCAGATCACACATGTGCCATCGGCCGGGCCGTTCCGTTTGGCTACGTTATCCGAAGTAGGCAGCCTATTCCTAAGCATTTGCCACATGAAGATCTTAATCTTCAGGGGCAGGCCTGCCTTCCATAATCCCTTAGCTATGTCAAGCACTAGCCCTCCAGTAAGCTTGTTATACAAGGATTTTACCGAGAATTTCCCGGATGCAGTCAAACTCCAGCTAACTGTGTCAGCCCCCTCCCGCAGGCGGAGGGAACCTAATTGCTGGACCAGCCCGTCCCAAGATGCACGTTCTTCGTTAGTTAGGGCCCTCATAAAGTGGATCGCCGGAGGGTCTGTACGCATCGCCTCCCCAACTAGAATGTTAGTGTCTGTGGCGATCCGGAATAAGGAGGCGTGACTTTGCTAAAGGGGGAAGTCACCCAGCCAGTGGTCGAGCCAAAACCGAGTGGAAAGACCATTATTGGTCTGAAATTTGGCCCCTAAGTCAAAAGTTGGCCGCACCGCTTGGATCCCTTTCCAAAACGCTGAACCATTGGTCGGGGCTGTGAAAGGGTTTCCATTAGGGAAGTACTTGGCTTTTATCAGCTTTGCCCATAGCCCCAACTCATCTTGGGCCATCCGCCACCACCACTTCGCAAGGAGGGCAACGTTCATTAGTTTGGAGTTGAGGACTCCCAATCCACCAAATTTCTTAGGCCTGCAGGCCGCCGCCCACTTGACGAGGTGGTACTTCCTCTTGATGCCAGTACCTTCCCAAAAGAACCTAGATCTCGGAGTGTCTAGCTTGGCGTGAACCCTATCGGCAAGCAGAAACATCCCCATAGTGAAGAGGGGAAGGGAAGAGAGGCTCAAGTATGTTAGAATGAGCCTTGCAGCGGAGGACATGAAACGTCCTCGCCACGGGCTTACCCTGTTAGCCACTTTCCCATACAGGGGCTCCCATTCTAGGATCGAGAGTTTGCGGTTAGAGATTGGGAGCCCAAGATACTTAATTGGGAAGCTCCCTAGCTTGCAATTAAGAAGGTTTGCGATTCGTAAACTGTGCTGGTCATCCATCCCCATGGTAATGACCTCACTCTTGCTAAAGTTAATTTTGAGTCCGGAGAGGAGCTCAAAGGCTAATAGCAGAAGTTTAATCGTAGCAATACTATGGTCGTCTGGCTTGAACATCAACAAAGTGTCGTCTGCGTATTGTAGGTGAGTCACGCCACCCGGGATGAGGTGTGGAACTAGCCCCTTGATGTGCCCGGCCTCCCGGGCCTTGGTCAGCATGGCTGCCATAGCATCTGCCACAAAGTTAAAGACGAGAGGTGATATGGGATCACCCTGTCTAAGCCCTTTCCTGTTACGGAAAAATTTCCCCATTTCGCCGTTAACAATGACCGAGGTGTTGCCACTCGAGATCAGGTTCATGATCCGGTGCACAAACCCTGCCTCAAAACCCTTTTTGAGGAGGACCTCACGTATAAACTCCCAGTTTACACGATCGTAAGCTTTTTCGAAGACTAGCTTAAGGATAACGCCCTGCCCACGTGACCGTTTTAACTCGTGAATAATCTCCGCGAGAGCAACGGGGCCTTCCAAAATGTTCCTGCCTTTAAGGAAAGCAGTTTGGCTCGAACTAATGACTCGTTGGGCGACCGGCGCTAGCCTAGAAGCGTACGCTTTGGCACATAATTTAAAAGGGATATTAATGAGCGTAATCGGCCGGAACTGCTTGATAGATTCTGCCCCTTTGACCTTGGGGATTAGGCAGATAGTCCCGTAATTTAGGCGCGACAGGTCCACCGATCCTAGGGCAAAGCCGTTTATGATCGCTTGGAAAAGGTCCCGTAGCAACGGCCAGAAGCGCTTGAAGAACTCCACCGGCCAGCCATCTGGGCCTGGAGCCGTGTCGTTCTTCATACCCGCAAGCGCACAGTCAATCTCCTGGGCCGAAAAGGACACCATTAAGGCGTCGTTTTCTTGCTGCGAAACTTGCTCGTGCATACCCCACAAGTCCTCCCTTAGACTTAGAGACTTAGCCTCAGCTGTTCCCAACAGCTCAACGAAGAAGTCAAAAATGTGGTTCACTATGTCATTCTGGGTGATCAGCGTCCCACGCTCGGACTGAAGCCTAAGGATAGTACTCTTACGTTTGCGTCCGTTAGCGAACGCATGGAAGTAGCCTGTGTTGGCATCACCCTTCACAACCCACTTGACACCACCCCTACGGCGCCAATATTCCTCCTCCGCCCTGAGAATAGCCAGGACCTGATGTTCAAGGGAGTATCTAAGCTCCCATTCGTCACCAGAGAAGGTTCTTACATCCGCCTGCGAGTCAAGGAGAGCGATATCAGCCATGATGCGCTCCCTCTCTCTCTTGGACTCGCTGCCATGATTAGCCCCCCATCCCCTAAGGAAAGCTCGCAGCGCCGCAGCCGCAAAGGACCAGAACTCCACTGGTCCACGTTGGCGCCCTATCTTGTTGCCAATCAGGGTCCATCGGTTTGTGACAATCTGGCAAAAACCCTCATGTTCGAACCAGGCTGTCTCGAAGAAAAACCTACGGCTGCACGCACGTTATCCTCCCCAGAGGATAGGATCAAAGGGACGTGATCAGATCCTATGCGTGTTTCCGCCACTAGAGTGCATAGGGGAAACAACGCCTCCCAATCACTAGAGCAAAATACACGGTCGAGGACGCAATGAATTGGCTCTCGTTGCTTGTTAGTCCATGTGAATCGGGCCCCAGTACGTGCAATCTCTCTAAGGGCAGCGGACGCAATGGCATTATTGAACAGGGACACCCTAGCCCAGTCAATATTATTGTTGCTCTTGTCCGCCCCTGAGCGGATCAAGTTGAAGTCACCTCCCACCACCACGGGGAGGTTGGACGCTTGTTTGGCCCCCACCATAGCTGTGATTTCTCCCAAGAAATCAGCGGACCTCGCGTGGTCAGCCGGCCCATATACACTCGCAATCACCCAAGAGGCTTGGGAGACCCGATGTCTAACAGTGGCAGCTATAAAGTACGTACCGGCCTCCCACGAAATAACCTCACACGCATCCTTGTTACAACCCATCAGTTGACCCCCAGAGAGGCCCACGGACGGGGTCCAAAACCAATCAAAACGCTGGAGCGGATCGTATGCCAACAAGTCTCTAAATGAAAATTCGGCCTTAATTGTCTCCTGAAGCGCAACGAAGTCAATGTGTTCTTTGGACATGTACTCGCGAAGCTGCGTGCGACGCCCCCCGTGCCCGCATCCGCGGATATTCCAAAAGAAGTATCGCATCAGATGATCCTGTTACGCAGGCGGACTCCATGGCAGGAGACCGCCTTGGCCACACGCTTCCTAGTCGTCCTCCGACTGGAAGAAGGCAGATCCGAGGCCACCCCGTCCTCGGCTCCCTCATTGGGCATGGCAACATCATCAGCCCCTACTGATGTTGCGGCCGGAACTTGCAACGCCTGAGCAGCCACGCACCTGGCGGCTGCTTCCGCAAGGGCGGCCTGCGCTTCTTCACGCGCGCGAACTAAAGGAATCAAATCCAAAGATGTGGAGTCTAGTGCTACGCCACTATCATGTAGAATCTCGGCGAGATGCTCGTCAGAGAAAGCATTCAGAATCTTAAAGGAAGGGGGAGGATTACCTGTCGTGTCCATGTTCTTGTCAGCAGCACGGAGCTTGGCACTTTCCAGAGAGGTCATGTCTCCAAGCTTGGCCTTGGCGCGAGCGCTAGGAGCACGAGACGCCACCGGAGTTGCCCTTGTACGCTTGGCCTTGGCCGCCGGCCCTGACGCCACCAAAGCCGCGCCCAGTTCACCTCCCAGCGCCGTCACCGTTCCCGCAGCGTCCGCAGCCGCCGTCTTGTTACCAGTCTTCCTCCCCGCGGTCTTCTTGGCCTGACGACCGGAGCCACTCGACAGGCGCCTGTCCGAGGCCGGAGTTGGATCCGAGTCCATGAGGACGCAGTCCAACCCCGTGCCCCCCCCCCCCCCCCACGAGGAGGAGAGCCCGGCATGGCCTCGTGCTCCAGAGCAAGAGGAAGAGGCGCACACGGGGCTGGCAGGCTGGAGCTGAGGACCTCGAAGGACGAGTCCAGAGAGCGGGCCAGGGGAGGTAGGCTGACAGCCGTGTCTTGAGTAGCAATCACACCCAGCTTTTCCCATGTCTCAGTGTCAATAGAGGTGTCTTGGATGCTGTCTTCGTGCTTCTCCGCCAGCTCGCCCATCATCACATCTTGGCCCCCTGCCTTCTCGACGGATCCGGCTGTATCCTTCTGGGACGTCGCCGTCCCAGGTTTGTACGCCCCAGTAACAGCAACCATGGAAGAGTTGCCCGCGGCCGGCCCCTGCTTGCTAGGACCGCCCTTTCCCTGCTGGCTGTCTGGCGGGGGAGCGGAGGGACCCGCCCCCGAAGCTCCACCACCATCTCCCAGCCTCCTCGGCATCCTTTCCAGCTCGACCTTAATCTGGTACCCTTCGTGGTTAAACCAGACCTCCACCGTGCCATTTAGCTTGGCCGGCGTCTTGCAAGCCACTTTCATCCTCACCGGCCCCAACTTAATGAGAGAAAGCTCATCGACCACAGTCGGTCTGCCCAGCATCTTGAAGGCCTCCTTGATGCGCTCGATCTTGCGGTGTTTCTCAGGGATCCCGTGGAGCCGCACCCATGCTTCTGGCATCACCATCGGGGGGATCACCTCATGAACCACATCCCGCACCCTAGCGGTGATGTCGTTAATGGAGAGAAATAGTTTTCCACTTGTCCGGGCCATGTGAAGAAGATCTGCGGAGGGAAACACCACCATAAAGTCATCCTAGCCTACTTGCGTGACTTGCCAATCCCAGTCCCCCGTAACCATGTGCTTGAGCTCCTGCTTGAGGACCCTCAGGTTAAGGAGGCCCGGCTCCACGGAGAGGATAGCCGCGTTGCCCACCGAGAGCAGCCGAGGACCCTCCTGGTCTTCCTCCTCTTCGAACTGCAGACAGAAAAAACCCTCCCCTGCAATTGCACTGCCCATAACCTGCAGGCTTGGCTGCCGGCCCCTCGTCGGGCAGTGTGCGGAGGCATGACCCTCCTCCTTGCAGAGCACGCACAGGGGCTGGAATTTGCATTTGGACTGGAAATGGCCAAGCCTCCCGCACTTGAAGCATTCCACATCCAGAGCCTCCGACACCTCCTCCACCGGAATGGGCTCGCCCGCGGTGCCTTTCGCCCCAGTGGGGAGGGACACAGCCAGGGGTTCGGTCGTCGCCCTGGCCTTCTTGGCCAGCGGATCCCCATGGCCGCCACCGTAGTTGGGGAGATCTGCGGACTTGCGCTCCAGATCCCGCCGCCGAGCCAGCTCCTTCTTCTTCTTTCTTCTTTCCTGCTGCTGAATCCACCATGGGGGAGGAGGACCCCAATCCCCCTCGTGCCCCTCTGTCTCATAGCTCCGCTCAGATCTGCCACCAGTTCTTGCTCGTTGATCCTTCTTCGCCTTCTCCCGCAGCTCTCGCTCACGACGCCGCTCCCCATCTGAGATCGGGGGCTCCATGGGCCTCTTCTCCACGCGCAGCCCACTCATCACCGCCGCCGCAAAGGAAATGGAGAGAGGGGGAGGTAGGGAAATGGGGTGGATGGATCTGGCACGGTGAGCCCAGCGCCGCACCTCCGATCTAGATGCGGGAAACCCTAACGAGGGGTCGAGGCAGCCGCGGCGCACCCATAAATAGGAGCCTGGGGTAGGCCGGGGCCGAGGCAGCCCACACTTGAGCGACAAGGCCACCGCTGTACGCCGCCTCGAGCAAAAAGACCGGCCGGAGTCTGCCACCGGCAAGCGGCAACGGCGGCCACGACTGACTCGCACCACCTCCTCCCAAGCCGGATTGCACCGACCCTCAATCGGTAAATAGTAAACTCTTACTCCCTTCATCCGAAAAAACTTGTCCCAAGCTTCTCTCTCAAATGGATGTATCTAGCATTGAGGGACAAGCTTTTTCAGACGGAGGGAATATTTTTTTGGTCGGGCTTGAAGAAAAAGGTGTGCCCGATAACCTCGATCGGTGTACTCCAGGATCTGCCACAATCTATCAATCAATAGTTCAAAACAAAGGCAACGCCGCTGCTGAACCGGAGACAGACAGATTTTCCTTCTAGTCTGCAAATATTTACTCCAGTTCGTACGCTGCTGATAAGCTTTATTTGTTTTTGCCATGTGCAAAGGCAGCAGATATATATATAAAGCAACAACAGGTAAAGCACACATACATACGTACGCTGCTGATATATTTATTTTTGCTACTACCATACGTAGGCTAGCTTTAGCTCCCAACTTGTTTATATTAGGAATCAATTGATGTTTGCCTCGACAAGAGGTAAAGGCGTTAACCACGCATGCAAGCAAAGCATCTGATTCATTCATTCATTAGGAATCCAGGCTGCTTTCTTACTTTAGGCAACATGAGGAATAAAGCAACATACATATGATGCCCAAGCCAATAGCAAAAGCCTAGCATACATATCAAGATCAACATCTCCTCTGCACGCACCGCACCTCGTAGTCGTAGGTTACTCTCGCGCGCTATTATCCCCCACAGGCCACAACTAATCCACAACTCACCAATTAATCATGGAGGCGACGGCGCTGAGCATCGGCAAGTCGGTGCTAAATGGGGCGCTTAGCTACGCCAAATCGGCGGTGGCGGAGGAGTTGGCTCTGCAGCTGGGCGTTGGGCGTGACCAGGCCTTCATCACGGGGGAGCTGGAGATGATGCAATCATTCCTGATGTCGGCGCACGACGAGGGAGACGGCGACAACATGGTGGTGAAGACCTGGGTGAAGCAGGTCCGCGACGTGGCCTACATCGTCGAGGACTGTCTCCAGGATTTCGCCGTCCGTGTCAACAGGCAACCATGGTGGCGCACGCTGATCCACCGGCACGAGGTGGCAAATCAGATGAAAGAGCTCAGGGCCAAAGTGGACGATGTCAGCCAGAGGAACATACGCTACCGGCTCATCAAGGGCTCGTCAGATGCTGCTTCTTCTTCCTCCTCCAAGCAGCCAGCAGCTGACAGATCTGCAGCAGCGTCAATGGTTAGCATCCATTGCGCCTCCAAGCAGCACAACCAATCAAACGTGGATCTTACCCAGTTGCTCATGGTCAGCTGCAATAATGATGATCTTGGGCTTGGGGTGATCGCCGTGTGGGGAACAAGTGCTGATCTCGGGCAGACGTCCATCATCAGGGCGGTCTACGAGGATCCAGATGTCACAACAAAATTCACATGTCGAGCTTGGGTCAGGCTGACACATCCTTTTAATCCAAAGGACTTCATCCAGAGCTTAGTGGAGCAGTTTCATCATACTACAACAGCTGCTGTTATGTTGGAAATGGACCAGAAGACGCCGCAGCAGCTGGCTCACGAGTTTAATGGTTATGTGAACAAGAAGAGGTATCTGATTGTGATCAATGGCCTATCCACCATCGAGGAGTGGGATCGGCTCAAAAGGTGCTTCCCAAACAACAACATGGGGTGTAGAATCATAGTGTCCACACCGCAAGCTGAAGTTGCCACCTTATGTGCAGGGCAAGAATACAATGTATCAAAGCTCAAGCAATTGTCAGCTCATCAGTATATCTATGCTTTCCACAACATGGTAATATTATTCAACTAAACCTCTCCTCCTATGTACATCCATCATTGCTGAATCAATATGTTATGCCTATAGCTAGCTAGTTCATCAGCCAGATAAAATATACTCCCTCCGTTCCCAAATATTTGTCTTTCTAGGCATTTTAAATGGACACAACATACGGATGTATGTAGACATATTTTAGACTGTAGGTTCACTCATTTTGCTCCGTATGTAGTCACTTGTTGAAATCTCTAGAAAGACAAATATTTGAGAACGGAGGGAGTACTTCTTCGTATTAATAGCAGTTGTATTAATTATCAAGTAATTAACAGGAATTAACAGGAAACTTAATGGATTTATGAAAAATATGTCCTATAAAAGTAGTAATTCATCTTTATACTCCTTTCATCAATAACCAGGAAAAAAATCAATAATACTAGTGGTTTTTGGAATGTGATGTGCATGTAATACATAAACCCCTGTTTTGCAAGTTAATTACTATTTTACTCCCTCCATTCCTAAATAATTGTCTTTCTAGAGATTTCAACAAGTGACTACATACGGAACAAAATGAGTGAATCTACACTCTAAAACATGTCTACATACATCCGTATTTTGTAGTCCATTTGAGATGGCTAGAAAGACAATTATTTGGGAACGGAGGGAGTACAAGCTAATACATGTGTTTGCTTGTGCACAGCGCTCTGAGCATGAAACATTAGACATTATGAATAATACTGACAACTCAGCAGTGCCAAATTCTGAGATAATTGAGGATACATCTACAGAAGCTGCTGATGGAAAGAGCCTCACATGGAACAGGAAGATGGAATCTCATATTGTTGGACGAGCTCAAGAAAAAAAAGATATTATTGAACTAATATCTCATCCAACTAGAGAAAGGTTTGAGGTGATATCCATTTGGGGAATGGGTGGTCTTGGGAAAACCACTATAGTGAAAGACATCTATCAAAGCCAAGAATTCATTGGCACGTTTGAGAAGCGTGCTTTGTTGGAATTCTGCCCACAGGACCGATCACATCAGATCACGACAGAGACGCGCACGAAAAACTTTGGCCAAGGGCACGTGTCGTGCCCCTTCTTTTTCCTGTATTTCTCCTTTTTCTCACAACTCCACGATGTTACAAATCTCATGACCTGGCTATGTATATATATACACAGCTTCCAGCCGACCAAACAACCTAAACTTACACGGCTAACCAATCCTACTAGGACTCCTACTAAAAACCTGGACGGACTACTAGACGTACTAACTCAGCCAAAGCTGACTACTACTAGGACTCAATATGGACACGTACTGCTAATCCTAACCAAACTAACATGGACACAGCCAAGACTTCCGAACGTACAGAACGGGCCTAATCATCGGCCATCCCGATCAGGATTAGACTAGACACGAACTCAAGATTATACCTAACAATCTCCCCTTAATCTTGACTTGTCATCTTCCTCATGCTTTCTATGATCTTGACTCATTGTAGATTCACGATTTGTCGATCCAAACTCTGACGCATGATCCGGACTACCAGCCCACACGGTCGCATCTACGCGTGCAACGTGCAAGATTGGACGCATCATCAATCTTCACGTCGTACAACTTAACTGGTCACTGTCTCACTACACGCCGAGCTTGATCTTCAACTGTCATATCCGTACACTAAGTATGACCCGCATGGAAACATGCAGAACCTCCTTGCTCTGCAATGTTGTGCCACCGCCATTGCTTAGCCGCTGCCTTACACTCGGTTCGCACCATACTCCTTGTACTTGCTTGCAGTAGATCCACTCTCCATTGCTCGCACACCTCCTCGCTTTACGATGGCTTCGCCTACCATCGTCCGCCTTCGGCATCACACCGAATCCACACTGGCCGCAACCAGGACGCTCCACGAGGATGTGGACATGACTCACGGAAAACCATGCACACCGCTTCCCTCCAACGAATCATCACCAAGACGAGCACTTGGACACGACGACGACTCACTGCAGATACAACGACGATTGACTATGCAAACTCGCATGACTCCATGACTCATCCGGCTCCCCCAGACGACGATCTTGATTAGCTCCAGCGCCGCACCTCGGCACCACCGCTCCCATCAACGATCATCTTCCATCACTATGCCGACGACAGCCTGCCGCCTCCCTCCTTGTCGCTCCGCCGAACGACGATCGCTTGATCCTCTGCGTCGCTGCACCACCCAGCGACTTCATTGCCCGCCCCGAGGCGCTAGTATGTCGCCACCCCGGGGCAAGCGCTCGACTCCTGAACCTTGCTCTAGATACCAATTGTTGGAATTCTGCCCACAGGACCGATCACATCAGATCACGACAGAGACGCGCACGAAAAACTTTGGCCAAGGGCACGTGTCGTGCCCCTTCTTTTTCCTTTATTTCTCCTTTTTCTCACAACTCCACGATGTTACAAATCTCATGACCTGGCTATGTATATATATACACAGCTTCCAGCCGACCAAACAACCTAAACTTACACGGCTAACCAATCCTACTAGGACTCCTACTAAAAACCTGGACGGACTACTAGACGTACTAACTCAGCCAAAGCTGACTACTACTAGGACTCAATATGGACACGTACTGCTAATCCTAACCAAACTAACATGGACACAGCCAAGACTTCCTAACGTACAGAACGGGCCTAATCATCGGCCACCCCGATCAGGATTAGACTAGACACGAACTCAAGATTATACCTAACATGCGTGTGCCACAATTTTGCGTCCTTTCAGTCTTCTAGATCTCCTCAGGAGCTTATTTATGCAACTTGACACAGAAACTTCTGAAAAGAAGGCTGCTGTGGGTTTGCCTGCAAGCAAAAAGGAGAGATTGCCATCAGTGAAAGAGAGATTACTATCAATGACAGTTGATGACTTGATCGATGAGTTAGCAATATTGGTAGACAAAAAAAGATGCCTTATTGTTCTTGATGATGTATCATCTACTGCAGAATGGGATCAGCTAATACAACCAGTAATTTTCCAGAAGATGGGAAATACAAGCCGAATCATAGTCACTACAAGGGAGAAGAGTATTGCTCTACATTGTTCAGAGAAGAAACAAGAAAATATATACAAGCTTGAAGATCTAGCGTGCATTTAGTATGCGCGTGAGCTCTTCACTCAAAAGGTAGTTGCTAAGTATTTTCATGTTCATTTGTTTGATTCAATATGTCGTATTTCCATTTGTGGGGAAGATTTCCTATTCTACAACCATGGTCCATATTTCCCCGCAAAAATAAATACATTGTTCTTTTATGTTGTGTTTCATCGATCTGTTGAGGTGACGTAGGGATTAAGAAAATAATTCATCTAGTCATATTTTAGTATTATCTTTTTTCTCAAATTTTCTGCTAATCGGTTTCAGTCTGTCCAATGGACATGACTTATTTAAATACAATTTTACTATTTCAATGCAAAAGGAATACTTAATGTTTTTCTACAACAAGTAGAACTTCATTTAAAATACATGAATTCTTCATATATATAGTGGCACATATCTAGAAAATGTATTTCGAACATATAATGACAGAATGTTTCTGTGAACCATCTGAACAATATCTTGAGTTGCACGACCGTGTTTCTAATATGGAGGAACGTTAAAGATGAATGTCGGAAGGTTTATTATATTTATTTGACATAAAGTATGTTTTGGGAACTATAGGTGGAATTCTTGCAAACTAGATAATCATTCTAGTTTTATTAGTGTGAAGATAGTAGTTTTCAAGTATTTTTGACAAGCTTGTCATGTTTCACTTGTATGTTATTTAGTTGTTAGAGTACTAATATACATGTACAAATTTTCAGGTATTTAGGAAGATAATAGATTTGGATAAGCATTATCCAGAGCTAGTCGAACCAGCCGAATTGATCATGAGGAAGTGTGGCCGACTACCCCTTGCAATAGTCACCGTAGGTGGCTTTTTAGCAAACCAACCAAAGACTTCTCTGGAATGGAGGAAATTTTATGATCATATCAGTGCCGAGATGGAGATGAATCCCGAGCTTACAACCATAAGAAGTGTTCTTATGAAAAGCTATGATGATCTACCCTTCCACCTCAAGTCATGTTTTTTGTATACATCCATCTTTTCTGAAGACCGTAAGCTTGAACGGAGACGCTTGGTGCTTCGGTGGACTGCAGAGGGTTACTCAAGGGAGTCGCATGATATGTCGGCAGAGGAAAGGTCAGATAGCTACTTCATGGATCTTATAAGCAGGAGTATGCTACTGCCATCTCAAAAATCATTTCATAGTATAAAAGGAATTGATTCCTGCCAAGTCCATGATCTCATTCGTGAGATAAGCATCTCAAAGTCCCTTGAGGAAAACCTTGTTTTGAGACTAGAGAAGGGTTGTAAACTGAATAGCCAGCAGAGCAATGCACGCCATCTTGCTATAAACGGCAATTGGGAAGGAGAGCAAAGTGATTTTGAGAGGATGGTAGACATGCCCCGTGTACGGTCAGTAACTGTTTTTGGGAAGTGGAGGCCATTCTTCATGTCGGTGAAGATGAGGATGCTACGAGTTCTGGACTTGGAAGACACGACATGTCTTGTCGATCATCATCTTAAGCATATTGGGAAGCTTCTTCACCTAATATACCTATCTCTGAGAGGATGTAAAGATATTTATCACCTGCCAGATTCAATCGGCAACCTGTTGCAACTGCAAACACTTGATATCAGAGGCACATCCATACAGATACTGCCGAAAAGCATTGCCAGGCTTCGGAAGCTGCAATATCTTCGTTCCAGTAACATGGTTAGATGGAATGTTGGACCGATAAGCACCCATGATTCACATCCTTATTTGAAGACATGCATGGTTTTTTGTGCTGGATGTTGCATACCTCGGGAAGTAATGGGAACAGATGGCTCCAACAGGCGTGATGTATGCACCTTCACATGTTGTGCAGTTATCCCTTTTCTGATGAGAGGAGGGCATGATAATGGTGTTGGCGTGAGGATGCCAAGAGGGATCAGGAGAATGAAGGCCCTGCATACATTACAGGGTGTGGACCTGGTCGCGTCCGGAGGTATTGCTTTTCTGCGGAACATCAAAGGAGGACTCATGGGGCTGCGTAAGCTAGGAGTGGTCCGCCTACAAGAGAAGAATGCTTCAGAGTTTTTTGCTGTCGTTTCCAGTCTCAACCTCCTAGAGTCATTGTCAGTGGCTTCAGAGGGTGGAGACGGTTTGTTTCTGGATGGCATTTCCCCGCCTCCAAGTAACCTCCGGAACCTCAAGCTGGTCGGCATCATGCCTAGATTGCCGGAATGGGTCAAGAAGCTTGAGAACCTTGTCAAGTTGCAGATCGAATTCAGAACATCCGGCCAAGATGAGCAAGATGGTGCTATAGGAGCCCTGGGGAATCTACCAAACCTAGCCATTCTGCGTCTGAAGGTGTTTGATTTCAATGGTGAAAAACTACATTTTGGGGCGGAGGAATTCCGGAGCCTCGTCGTGCTGGAGCTTTCACGCTCAACGGTAATAAGTTTGGTGGAGTTTGAGCAGGGAGCAATGCCCAAACTCCAGCAGCTTCTTCTCCAGTATCCGAATACCGAGACTAGGTTTCTTGGACTGGACTCTCTCGGAAGCATCAAGGAAGTAGGGATCACCGAGTACGCTATCACCGAGGAGTTGCGGGACCAGGTCGCTTTGAATAGAAACAAGCCCATCCTGAAAATATTATGAGCTCTCTCTCTTCATGGCAGGGCAGGCATCTGTTGTAAACGTATTTGTATTATTATTTTTTCTGTATCTTAATTTGTTCGATACAATATGCATGCGTACCTGTATATTGTCATGGGTAGGGTAATACTTACTAATACATGCATCCTTCTTATTCTCTTGTTTGCAGTGTGTATTTAGATATACATCGAGGACATTGTTTTTACATGTAACATTTGTGAAACATGTACTCTACTACTTTTCTTCTGAATGTATCGCATGACACGTACGATGTCGATCTTTCGAACAGCATCAGCAAAAACAAGAACGGCTCAACCTGATAACATCCAACAAGGCACCATCTATGCATGCTGATTTGTCTGAATTCTTCGGACAGAGGCAACCACGTGTTCACACAAATTCCTCCCATTCACGCTCATGTCGCACTCGATCTCGATCGCCCTCAGGTTTTGGATGCGGAAATGGGTTTTTCACCGCTCCATTTTCTGAAAAGGGGGGCAACAAGGCATTCATTCATCAATGTGTAGTGTAAATCACAAGCGGTAATCGGGAGAGTAATATTGACACTGGCTTTCGACTGAGGCCTGAATACGGGTAGCAAATATCAGTTAAGAACTTCAAATAAATGAGTGGGTGTGTAGCAACACAAAGACGAACATAAGCTAAGATGCATGACACCAGTTGTGGAGTATATGTTTGTGCCTTCATACCCAGTCTTCCACAACATGCAGCAGACAGGATGATGAATTAAACTGACATGCATTCACAACAATGTGTTCATTACCTTGGAATTAAAGACATGATTTCACAACAATATTTGCTTTCAAGCCATTGAACTCACCACGCATGTTGCTTGCCCAATCGTAGTATTGTTCTCCGACCTGCTATATGCCTAATGCAATATTAGTGAATAATTTTTCAAGAGTAAAAATTGATGATGTTTCCATAACATCTTCGACTCCAACTAACCATTCAATGATAAATCAACGCTTGCTAAGGTATCTCAAAAGAAATGTCATTTGTCTGATATATGTTCATGTTCAGAGGTTGTTGCGCTATGATGGATGAATAGGATACAATTCATTGTAATGTATGTCGATGCTCACGGTTTGATTTACATGGAATAGAAAAGAGTGCCAAAGTTTTGACGAAATGTTGATTCACTTCCATATCATCGAATTTCTTGCATTTTATACGTCCCGCTTTTAGCAAAGGTTATGCCAAAGATTCAGAAGCATATTCAGTCCAAAGGGTCGACAAATATGCCAGAAATGGTGGATACACCCACAAAGACCAGAAGCCCCTCGGTCATTAATGTCATGCATGGTCATGATGGGTCACCACATTCGTTGGAGGAAAAAAAATCCTTGTACTCTCCTAGCTAGAGTGAGTACTAGTGGCGACTTGTTGAGGTTGCAAAAGCTAGAGTCTTTACAGGAAATATCACGCACAACATCAAATTAAATGAGAATGTGCGGAAGGTTTCTTTGCTTATGGTGTTCCCAGAATAACACAATTTGATTCTGCCACAGAACATTATACAAGAGGGTAATGAGCCGCAGCCCCTTTCGGAATGCTTTGTTGGTTACCTCAAGTGCCCTGCAATGCGTATCATAGTGGGAAAAAGCCATCCCCAAACAGAACATCATCTCCGACCAGGGCATTGGACCGCCACCTAGATGATCTCCTCTAGGTCTTTGCAACCCCGTATCGGCTAAGGATGTGCAGGAAGAGCACATGCTTGAAGAATCACAAAATCCTAATTATGCTGCAGATGAGGAGACGCCGCCAGCCCATCCCGAGACGCAACCTTGCAAACAATCAACCTTGCACAAAGATGAGCTGCAAAATTCGCATTTCTAGGAATAAAAACAAGAGAAAATCCCTGATTTGAGAGATATGTTTTCATCTCTCGAAAGATATGGGCTGCGCCCGGTCGGTCTTCCATCTGGCTATCAGTCTCAAGCACTATAAAATTTCTGTAACCCCCTCCCCATAGCTGCTTGAACACCATCTCTGCAGGCTAGGGCCTCGATGATGAATGGGTCATCGCCTGCGCTGCAACAAAATTACCCAAGTGATCTCGAAGCACAACCCCAGTTCCTGCTGCATGTGTTGCCGCAGCGATAGCACCATCAGGGCAAAGGATTGAAGACTAGGATAGATCAAGCATCAGCAATTAAGGCAAGGGCCGAGGAGAGAAGGGATGAAAGCTCAACCAAAAATCCAAAGAGAAATGGAATAAGTTCTGCTTATGATCAGCTGCACAACATGTAAATGCTTAATTATGTTCTGTTCATGATCATGCTGCTCAACATCTACTCAAGTACTTCGATCATGTCTCTTTATTTGTACTGCTGCTACTATACTTTATATGATGATGAAGTGCTACTGAGTTGTGTGCAAATTTCGTTAAATCAGTGATGTGTATGTGTGCTGTCAGTTATGTGTATGTGCTTATTTTAATCCAGTGAAATATGGCACTCAACTGTAGCTAGCTAACTAAACGGTTTTGCTTAAATTGGTGAAATTTGGCACTCAACTGTAGCTAGCAATGCAAATATCTCAATGATTTTCTGTGTGAAACTTTTGTTGTTAAATGAAGCCACATTCCAGTCCAGTTTGAGCAATGCAAATTCATTCCATATGTAACCATTGCAGCTCAGCTCAGTTTGAACAATCCATCAAGAACAGAAACTTAAAATACTCCCTCCGTCCCATTAATATAAGAGCGTTTTTTACACTACACAAATGTAAAAAAAAAAGGCTCTTACATTATGTTGGGCAGCTGAAAGAACTGCACAGAACTAGCAAAAGTCAGTTCACTCCAACATTACATACCATTTCACTGAATATTACAGACCGTTTCACCCACAAAAGAGGCACATCACCATTTTAACTTTCGACTACGATTGTTTCGACTTCTATCCAGTAATCAATACCCATGTTGGGCAACTGAAAGTTCATTACCTGTCAACTCACCTGCCACAGGAAGCCGAAGTTGCCTGTACGCGCTAGACATGTTCCACACGTCGGTACCTCTACCGTGGTGCGCCGGTACCTGAGCTTGTGTACCAGAAGCAGGTGCCCAAATTTTCTTCAGGACTTGTTGCTTACAGTCTGATTGCTGAGAAGTACAGTTCATGGCCTGTCACATTTCTAATAGTACAACTAAGTATCATAAACACACTTACCTTGCCCATTTTATTTTGCTTGCCAGCACTGAACGGATAGTTTTGTTCAGCGGTCTCCTCTCGGCACACGCAGGGCGCCCAGGCGTGGGGCGGCGATGGCGAGTTTAAGCGCCTAATGCGCTTTTCTCATCCACGGGTACTGGTTAATTTGTGGTATAATACTCACTGTTCCACATAATCAGGAGTTCTTTGAACACAATATTTCTTGATGTTTACAATATCAGTTGTTGGACATGTACAGGATAGCTTAAGTATATGAATTATTACTTCAACCTGAACTGTTGAAACATACACCCCTGCCCTCAAGTGAAACTCTAAACAGTTTGATGAATGGACAACTAAACAGCTGGCTACATACATAGTTCGTTTCAAGCACATTTAGATTGATTCACATCCAGTTTATTGAGTGGAGCCGAAATGATTTCAGAACCTGGCTTTTGTTCAGACTCGTTGCAATTGCATCGGTCGGCCATGAGATGGGACAGCGATAGTCGAACCCTGTCTTTGATTGGCAAGATGATTTACAAGGTGTCAAAGGAGTACAGAATCTGGCGGAGCTTCCATGGATCGATCCATGCTTCTTGGTGCTCTGTCATTGAAATGCTCGGCCGTTTATTTTGTTGATGACTGAATGAATGATTGTTGCAGTTCCAGTGGCGGCCGAGGTCACCTTCAGTGCTTACTCATGAGAAGAAGGAAATTTCAACCTCCATGGAAGGCTGAGTTGCTGGCAAGTGGAAGCAGCTGCAGACCATAAAGGAGAAGAATCCTATTGCAAGCATGGAAGGCTGAGTATGTGTGATGACTCCAAAGATGTCGAGGTGGAGTGAAGGTCACTGGGAACACTCAAGTTTATAATTTGGTGTCCTCTTACATGCACTTCACCTTGTACATTCTTCTTATTCGCATCCATAGACATTTACATGCCTTCATCCAACCAATAATCTCATCAGCGCTACATGAAGACACAAATGAATCCTGAATTTCCCAGACTCAATCACATCAATGGAATGTCTAGGTTCCTACTTCTACATACGGCTTTCTCCATAAAACTGGCGCTTGCTAGTGAATGACATCTTTCCAGAGCAATACAATGAAATGAAATGAAATGGTGGCTTCTAAAGGAGAAACAACACAACTAGAGCGCTAACTGATCGCCGGAGAAGGCTCTCCTCCACAAACAGGTCCTTCCTAGTCGATCACATATCGAATCTGACATCCCATTTTCCATCCATGTAACCATTAAGAGTCCAATTGTTCTCCCTCAGCTGGAAGTAAGGCATCTGCAATCACAAACACATTTTCAGATGAAAATTACAGCCAGATAGAAAACAGAATTTAACCATGCTTGCTAATGTATTAGTCAGCAGTGAACAAATGGAAAGCCCAATGTTCTGCACTCCAATTAATTACTACGGTATAAGGTGTGCAGAAGAAATGCTCGTCAGATTATACAGATATGAACTAGTACATCAGCAATAATATATGGCGAAAGGGGAAGGAGATGGAACCACATATTTCAACATGAGGCTGTTTCTGGAAAATAGTTGTACAAGAGCTAACAAACCACGAGGAGAAGATGTGTGCGTATCAGACACTGACAGGTATTAAAGGCATATCAAGTTACTCTGAACTTCTCTGCTTTAGTGAGGAACAAGTGTGTGCTGCTCTGAAGCTTTTCGCTTTACGAGAGAAACTGGCAAGCACTTTCCCATTGAATATGTGACATACAATATTTAGTGCTGTGCTGATATCTCCTAAGGTTTGTTCAGCTACTGAGTGAGTGGTGAGAGTAACAGGTGTGTGTTGCTCTGAACCCTTTTTTGCTTTAGGAAGAGCAACTGGCATGCACTTTCCCACTGCATAAACATACAATATTTAGTGCAGGTAACAGGGTATGTTGCTGCTGACTGACAGAAATTCAGGCACACGCGGTGGCGATCTTAATGGGAACAATCGAAAGAGAAGCAGCAGAGCATGTCCGAATAATATACGTATTTGCATAAGAATTTAGCATCATAATTCTGTAGTAGATAAATGCATTATACAGGTATGTGTATATTCGACGGCAATGGGGCTTGCAGGCATTGCAGAAAGGGGACGGGTCGGGTTACCAACAGTACAAATGTGCGCCCTGTGGTGGCGTACCTTTCGGTAGAGCTCGTATCCGGCCTTGATCCTGACGTCCTGGCCCTTCCTGAAGTCGAGTATGGTCCAGGCGAGCTCGACGGCGCCGCTCTTCTTCCTCTGCAGGCAGGAAGAGAAGAGAGCAGCAACAAAATGTTCAGTCAGGCACAACATGTAATATGGTCATCTTGCTGCAAATTCTTGTGAAATGCAGGCGGGTGGGGCTACCGGCTTGAAGTTCTTGTCAGCTAGGAGGCGTCCCTTGATGTTGAGGCCGAGGAGGCCGTCGTCGGTGAATGAGACGGCCTTCTTGGCCCGGAGGGTGTACCTGAAGATGTTGCCCCTCTCCAGCTGCACCCCTGCCCCGACATTGGCCGACAGCTGGTTGGTTCATGGAGGAGAGCAGAGGAGAGACGAATCAATCACATCAATCAAATCAGTCGTTGGATTGGATTGGATTGGATTGGATTGGTTGGAAGAGAAGGGAAAGGAAAGGAAAGAAATGCAGAGCAGGACCTGTGGGAAGAAGTGCCTTGCGAGGATGGCGATGAGGCTGGGCTTCCGGGTGGCGGTGTCGATCTCCGCGTGAGCCTGATTCATTTCCATTCATTGTTGGGGCAGGAGTCAAGTCACCGGAGGAGGAGGAGTAAGAAAGAAAGAAAGAACCTGGAGGAGCGCGTTGTAGGCGAGGGGCAGCTTCTGCTTGGCGTGGATGCGGAGGCCCAGCTGCTGCCCGGCGGTGTTGTCGGCGCCGCGCAGCCGCAGGGAGGTCTCCATCGCTCCCTTCCCTCCGGCGGCAGCAGTTGAGGAGTGAGAGAGAGAGATGGATAGGGTTGGTTGGTTGTGGCTGCTGCGGAGAAGACGACGACTTTCCTTCCTTGTGTTGGGTTCCGTTGGGTTGGGTTGGGCCCAAATCTCTTCTCTATCGGTCCACTGTGCTTGAGCCCATTCCAATAATTCCTCTTACCTATTACCTACCGCCAAAACAAATAAGGACATACAGGGACCTCCTACTTGAAAAAACAGCCCAGCAAATTTCCACCGATTTTTCTCACTAGGGATTTTGCATTTTAAAACACAAAATTTTAGGGTTTTTTAATATATTATTTTGAAAAACGTGCACAATTTTCTAAAACTTTACTATTTCTTTTTTTAAAGAATTGCGAGATTTTTATAATTTGTAAGTACCTATTAGACTTTCTAAACGCTAACAATTTTGGACTTTTTTAAATATACATATAGATAACAACATTTTTAAAAACCCAAACGATTTTAAAAAAATAAAATACGGAAAAAACTGAAAAGACAAAAAAAAGGAACAAAACTATCTAAAAAGTACACTTCCCAAAACCAGAACTCTATGAACGCTTGGTAGGCCGCATATACCTCAGTCAGGCACGCGCGAGAAGAAAATGGCCCGTTTGGTTACCCGCATTCACTGTTGGGTCTGCATCATTTACTCCTTCAGAGTGACTGCATGAGCTCCTCTTGTCCGTTCCTTGTTGGTTGTTGTTTAAGACTTGGGTTCCTTTTGCAACTTATCGTACTATGTTGGTTTTAAAACTTATGATGCGTGGTTAAGACTTGTGTTTGTCCTTAAATTTGTCCTGTTGCTCTAGTTTAGTTGTTATTTTTTCATGCGTGCCTCTGGTAACCTCACCACATCGACGAGGAGGTTACCACACAACTGTCCTGGATGTAAAAAAAACCGGACTTGTGTTTCTCCTTAAACAAACAGCAGGCCTTCCGTTTCAGCACATACAGGCTAGAGGGGATGCAGGCAACTAATCAACATGCAGATGTTGGTTTTTTGCCTCCATATGCTCACTTAGGCCCAATTGGGACAAGTATGCAAAGTGCCTAAAAACGATGCAGGTAACCAAACGCATCATATATATACACGTGTTATCGTTGAATGGGTAGGCCCATTATGATCATTCACTAGCTTCCCTTGGTGTGATTGGGCGGCAATTTGCCGCGACGAGTGACAAATATGGAATCACAACTTCACCCCTCTAAAATTATCCTCGGTTCAATGTACAACCCAAAATTTTGATTTCGTTCAAAATACAACCCTGAAATCTAAAAACAGTCCACGGTACATGATTTAAACTGGTTTTAACTTCGTTTTTACGCTAAAGCCCGTGCCCAGGCCCCCCATAGACCTCGTCTTCCTCTTGCCATCCCCAATAATGGCCCCCTCTTTCTACCAGCCTAACATCAACAACAGACGCTTCATCACTGAAGCTACTGCACCGCTCATACGCTCACCGGCAGCAGCTGCTGCTGCTTCTCTGCCCTAGCTCTCATTGCACTAGCCGATGGCATCTCCACGACATGTTGGAGATGGTTGCAGATATACTTTAGGGATTAATATATATGAGTGATTGATTGGCTGAAGCTGCTGTTGGGGATCGAAGCAGAAATTAAAATTTTCTACGCATCACCAAGATCAATCTATGGAGTCATCTAGCAACGAGAGAGAGAGGAGTGCATCTACATACCCTTGTAGATCGCGAGCGGAAGCGTTCAAGAGAACGGGGTTGATGGAGTCGTACTCGTCGTGATCCAAATCACCGATGACCAAGTGCCGAACGGACGGCACCTCCGTGTTCAACACACGTACGGTTGGGGAAGACGTCTCCTCCTTCTTGATCCAGCAAGGGAAAAGGAGAGGTTGATGGAGATCCAGCAGCACGACGGCGTGGTAGTGGAAGCAGCGGGGATCTCGGCAGGGCTTCGCCAAGCTCAGCGAGAGGGAGAGGTGTTACGGGGGGAGAGGGAGGCGCCAGGGGCTCAGGTGCGCAACCCTCCCTCCCCCCCTCTATATATAGGGGTCCAGGGGGGCGCCGACCCCCTAGAGATCCAATCTCAAGGGGCGGCCAAGGGGCACTTGCCCCTGTCAAAGTGGGCGCCCCACCCCTGTGGTTTCCAACCCTAGGCGCAATGTGAGGCCCATGAAGCGCACCAGCCCACCAGGCTGGTTCCCTTCCCACTTCAGCCCATGGGGCCCTCCGGGATAGCTGGCCCCACCCGGTGGACCCCCGGGACCCTTCTGGTGGTCCCGGTACAATATCGGTGACCCCCGAAACTTTCCCGGTAGCCGAAACTGGACTTCCTATATACAAATCTTCACATCCGGACCATTCCGGAACTCCTCGTGACGTCTGAGATCTCATCCGGGACTCCGAACAACTTTCGGGTTACCGCATACTAATATCTCTACAACCCTAGCGTCACCGAACCTTAAGTGTGTAGACCCTACGGGTTCGGGAGACACGCAGACATGACCGAGACGACTCTCCGGTCAATAACCAACAGTTGTATCTGGATACCCATGTTGGCTCCCACATGCTCCTCGATGATCTCATCGGATGAACCACGATGTCGAGGATTCAATCAATCCCGTATACAATTCCCTTCGTCAATCGGTAAGTTACTTGCCCGAGATTCAAACGTCGGTATCCCAATACCTCGTTCAATCTCGTTACCGGCAAGTCACTTTACTCGTACCGTAATGCATGATCCCGTGACCAACCACTTTATCACATTGAGCTCATTATGATGATGCATTACCGAGTGGGCCCAGAGATACCTCTCCGTCATACGGAGTGACAAATCCAGTCTCGATCCGTGCCAACCCAATGACACTTTCGGAGATACCTGTAGTGTACCTTTATAGCCACCCGATTACGTTGTGACGCTTTGGTACACCCAAAGCACTCCTACGGTATCCGGAGTTGCACGATCTCATGGTCTAAGGAAATGATACTTGACATTAGAAAAGCTCTAGCGCATTTAACTACATGATCTTGTGCTATGCTTAGGATTGGGTCTTGTCCATCACATCATTCTCCCAATGATGTGATCTCGTTATCAATGACATCAAATTTCCATGGTCAGGAAACCGTAACCATCCATTGATCAACGAGCTAGTCAACTAGAGGCTCACTAGGGACATGTTGTGGTCTATGTATTCACACATGTATTACGATTTCCGGATAACACAATTATAGCATGAATAATAGACAATTATCATGAATAAGGAAATATAATAATCATTTTATTATTGCCTCTAGGGCATATTTCCAACAGCTGCCTCCAGGTCCAGACAGTTTATCGATGATACAATAGTTGTCTTGTGTGATGAGTTGGCATGAAAACGTGGATGTGTGTGCGCGCGCGTGCATGTGTATAAAAGCAGCCAAATCATGAAAAAAATTGTTCAGAAGGCTTCCGGAGCTTAGGGTTGTAATTTGAAGGAGCAAAATCAAAGTTCTTCAAAGGATTTTATTTCCTACAAAATTTCCATAGAAATCCTATGAACAAAAGGAGGCCTGAAGGTTGTAATCCAAACCTGGGGACAAAGTGTAGTTTAGGGGCAAAATTGGTCTTGTCTGGGTTAGTGGGTGGATGCTTAATTGACAGTGCCATTTGTACTAGTGTATGCTATGTGTTAGCACCTAGGTGGAATGAATGAGTGAGAAGACAGGTATGCATCCACCATTACTATGCATCATCATCATCCCTAATCAGGGAAAGAAAGAAGATTAGATTGAGGGATGGTATCGATGATGAGTAGATTGAGCACCCAAAGGAAAGAGATTTCTCCTCCTCTTTTCTTCTCAAAGTCTTTTTTGGCTGTGGCCAAGGCCAGCTCAGCAGCTCCATCTCATGGGGAGGGGTGTTTTGGCTCTGGGGTCCAAATGCACCCTAAATTCTGGGCGTTCAACTTTACTTCACAATTTGTGCCATCATTTACTAACTCTCATATATGCAAGTGCAGTGCTAGGAATACAGGGAGACAAAAAGTGCAGATACGTATCATACTTGCGGATGGCGAGCGGTCGTCGCACGTGGGCACATGTTTTGGAGCAACGGGTGTTAGCGCCTGAAAAGTTGTACCGATCGAACATGTGTCAAGCCTGAGTACTTGTGGAGAAGGCCTATATAAACCAAACTCTCAAATCGATATAATAGGAGAAACAGATACACTTTGAAACTGCAAAGAAGAGCACAACTATGTCGACTACAACAGATTTTTTTTATAACACATCGATTTAGAAGATGGAGGAAATGATCGTTGGTTGTCGTTAATTTGTTTCGGGCTCCGGCGTCTATCTTCATGGATCCCGTCAAATTGCTCTGCCTTCTCCATCAGTTCTTGAGCAAAATTCCCTTAGCTACTACTCCTAGTATATCGTCATGGATCCCGTCAAATTCTTTCTACCCAACAAAATCCTATCGCCAGGCATCTTCACAGCAAAATACTAAACCATGATTATTTCACTTAGTGGCCATCTGAAGTGGGTGGGTGCTTAACTGACGGTGTCCATGTCTGCTTATGTTTAACAGTCATAAATAAGAGACGTGGCCATCTAAAGTGGGTGGGTGCTTAACTGATGGTGTCCATGTCTGCTCATATTTCAAAGATACTCTCCATGTTTGGTGTGTACTTGACTGTACGATGAAGTTTGACGTTTAATCAACAAAACATCTATAAGATTTTTGAAGAATTTCGTGCCCTTTATTATGGAATATTATTTTCAGGCCTGGTATGTGGTCATGTGCTTGTAAGTTGTGAAGGGTTGTGATTCCACCTTGAACTGGTTGATCTATTTTGTTTGCTCCAAGGAATCTGATATGTTCATTTAGCATATGTCCTACTGTACCTTAACAAGGCATGATTTTCCATGATTTATTTTTTACATAATTTGTTATTGTCGATGAGTTGCCATTAGTGCTAAGATGTATCTAGAGAACATCCTATTTACATCAATTTATTTCTGTTTTATTGTGTGTGCCGGATCTTCTACTTTTGCTGCCATACTAGATCCAGTAAGTATAATGGTTGTCTGTTCATTGTACACTTTTATTTTCTTTTACAGCTTTGGAATATACATATACAATAAGGTGAGTGGTGCCAGAAATAGCCAATTTGGGTTTATTATATGACTGATTTGCGATGAAACAAACCTTTTGTGACTGAATTCTCGGTGCTTCTATCATCTCAATTTGGGCGGAACAATCTGCTTGTAACATTGAAGAAAAAAAAATTAGCCAACTTGATTCGAAATGTTCCACATTCAATCATCTATGGTATATAGCATATAGCCATACCTCAAGGGACGTTATCGTGTTTATCATATCTGATTTAGTTTATACCAAAATTTTACTCTTTGATTTAGTTTATTAAAATGTAACATAAAACATTATTTTTGTATATCTTAATTTAATTAGTATACCTAATCAAAGGAAACCGTGTTGTGTCGTTCTCTTATGTACGGTTGAAATATTCATTGTTCAAACATGGTATAAATTTTTTTTGACGTGCTTGAAACATTATACAGAAATATGATGTGTATCTCTGTTTCGTGTTTGTGTATAATTTAATATCCTTAAATACTTCAACTAGGATCTGTGAAACATGCGATGTAAAATAGATGCTAGATCTAGATACAAGCAAATAGAAAATTCTAGAGTTTATGACATGTCTATGAGGATCTTGTCATCTACAATTTTTTTCTCATACTATTTATTGCATGCTTCCGCTTATTATCTATGATCATATTGTGCATGATCACACAAGCAGTCATCATCTCTCACAATTTCTTGGTCCTTCAAGTTCTAGCAGGATACCGAACGATGCCCCGTCGAGATTGCAGAACACCAAATGCATGCTCGACATCCTTCCTAGCACTCTCTTGCTCTTGGACAAATCTCTTCCAGGGTTGGATTTCGTCTTCACAATAGTGGTCCACTGAGGCTAGATACGTTAGCTAGGTAGCAGTGGCGGACCCAGGAATTCAAGTTAGCCGGGGCGAACATGTTAGGACAAAAAAAATTGAAGCACAAATGCAAGTGTTGTCAACACAATAAATGGCCTCGAAAGATTCAGTTTCAATGCGGATAAGATTCAACTACTAAGAACATGAAAATTATATTAAAAAACATATTAGAAACTACTACCATGGGAGAGCGGCGTTTTGGCACCTAGGAGCATATGCTCTTGTTTTTTCAAATGTGTTTGTATTTTAAAATGTCACAAAATTTTGGCAAAATGTTTTGCGCGTACATCTCGACATTCTACATACTCACAAAGTTGTTTCGTGGAAAAACAGATAATTTTTGTGTTGCGTGTGAAAAAAGATAAAATTTGGTGTTACAAAGGGCTTTTCACTAGACATTTTTTCTTTTTTACACAAACCACAGAAAATGCCGGTTTTATGTGAAACTTGGCATGCCTGCATAGAATATCAAGATGTACACGTTAAATTTTTGTTTAAATTTTTTTGACATTTTGAAATATTTTTCCAATAGCAGGAGCACCAAAGTGCATTTCCGCTACCATGGTCTCTTGTTGCCTGAACACTCATTGGGAGTAACAACATGACCCAAAATTGGCTAGGGAATGGAATTTGGGAGGCAGTGTCTCCAATCGAACAGTACTGAATCGAACGATTCAACAGGCAACAGGCTCGTGCGCCTAGTGTACCTGGTGTGTCAATTCCTGAAAAAATAAAAAATGGGCCTTCCACAACTAACTAAAGCCCACAAAGTCCAGCCGTCTAGGCCCATCTTTTCTTCCTTCTTCGTCAGGACCATAACTATTCGACAGAAACACTCACGGCAAGTTTAACCTACCCTCTCGTTTAGGGTTTTTCGCCTCTGGCGGCGCCGTCTCCGCCGTCTAGAGTCTTTCTCGGATCTAACGCCGGCGTGCCCTTTGTCGATCCTGCCCGGGTGCGGGGAAGCGGAGGAGAGGATCGGCTACCCTCGTTTTGTCCTGTGTTGACCCCGATGGCGACCGAAGCAGGATCTTCTTCTGCAGGTTGATCGGGCAAGAAACTTGAGGAGATGCTGCAACACCTTGATCTCAAGGATGATGAATTGGATGACGTGATCGTGGGAGAGGAAGATTCAAAGAAGTACGAGGCGGACGCGCGATGGCTGGCGATTGGGAAGGTAAACACAACCCGGTAGTTCAGTTCATCTGCGATGTTCGGAACCATGAAGTCCATTTGGGGGCTGCACAAGTGCCAACATACAGAGAGGCTGGGGAGAACCTATACATCTTTCAGATGTTTTGTCTTGGAGATTGGAAGAAAGTGGTTCATGGAGGACCCTGGCTATTCAGAGGGATGGGGATGCTCATTGAAGATTATGATGGCAAGCAAGAACCATCCTCCTTTGTCTTCGATGGCCTGTATGTCTGGGCTCAGATCCATAATATCCCCGAATTTTATCGCAAGATTGAGGTCGTTGATCAGCTAGCTCGTCGGATCGGCCGGGTCAAGGAGACACAACTTTCACCTAGGCTCTTCTATGAGGGTGATTATGTGCGGGTCCGTGCTAGAATTCTGGTGAATAAACCCCTCACGAGGGTGATTCCGCTGAACATG
Organism: Aegilops bicornis; assembly: GCA_021605145.1. NCBI lineage: Eukaryota > Viridiplantae > Streptophyta > Magnoliopsida > Poales > Poaceae > Aegilops > Aegilops bicornis. Next base: position 691,502,564 of record CM038674.1, read on the forward strand.
GTGGGCGAGGGAAGAAGACTCCTCCCTGTCAAATATGAAAAGATCCCCTACTTTTGCCAAGTTTGCGGTTTCATGGGCCACAACCATGAGGAGTGTGGAGATGGAGTTTGGGAGGAGAAAGACAAGCAATGGGGTAGATGGATGCTGGCACAACGAAGGGAGGTGGCTCAGGAACAGTTCGGTAGCAGCCGAGGCTCTCGAGGGGGCCGTTTTGGAGGCCGAGGCAGAGGAAGAACAGGTCGAGGCGCCCCACCACCCCGCCAACCATCTCCAGTACGTAAACGTACATCTCAGGAAGCAGGTCTGAATTCGGGTGCAGAAGAGGAAGAGGAAGAAGTTACCAGCTCCTTGAAACCAATCAATACAGAGCAAAAGGAGCAGGAAGGAGCTATGGGAGCTCGAAGAAACCTGAACTTTGCCGTGACCAGCAGCACGCCAGGCCAAATTCAGCAAACCAATGGACGAAACTCAGAGAGGGAACAGACAGAGCCGGGCGCTGCGGGATGGGCTATGGTAGCTGTCCCTCCACCACCCCCACAGTACGTATCTCCCAGAGATGCAAAGAAAGCGAAGAAAGCATCATCACCAATGAAACAGACCACAAACAATTCGGCATTGTTGGCGGGCTCCGACCTGGGGCGCCGCCAGGCCCAATGAAACTATTATGCTGGAACTGTCGTGGGATAGGCGATCCTGCGACAGTTCGTGAACTCCGCAATCTTGTGGAGATAAGTTCGCCTGCTATTTTGTGTTTAGTTGAAACTCAATTGCAGAAGAGCCGTGCTGAAGGTCTTCGGACTACTTTAGGTTATGATTTCAGTTTTGGGGTTGGTAGCACGGGCCGCAGTGGCGGCCTTTGTATCTTTTGGAAAAACTCTTTTGATGTTGCAATAAAGAATTATTTCGAGTATCATGTTGATGCATGGGTCATGGAACCAGGGAAAGAGCAATGGAGGTTAACATGTGTTTATGGGGAGGCCACTAGGAGCCTACGCTACAAGACATGGGATACTATGAAGCGTTTGCGGGGGGAGAGCACTCTCCCGTGGCTGTGCATAGGCGACTTCAACGAAATCTTGCGGCCGGAAGAGCAACATGGTCCTAATGAGCGTGACAGCTCACAGATTGATGCATTTAGAGAAGCTGTGGACATATGTGGTCTAGCTGATCTGGGCTATCGAGGGTTAGATTGGACTTGGGAGAAGAAGGTCGCCGGTGGTCACTTCTGCCGCGTCCATTTGGACAGAGCTTTGGCTACACCTTGCTGGTCGGGCCTTTTTCCGTTTGCTTCCCTTGAACATCTTACGGCGGCCAAGTCTGACCATTGTCCAATTCTTTTGGAGACTGATCTAGCTGACACAAGTGTGCGGGCCAACCAAAAGCGCTTCCGCTATGAATGCATGTGGGAGAGGGATACGCGGTTTGGTGACATACTCTCAAGCATGGAATTCAACGGGCCGAGCCAATACGGTAATGAACTGTCAGCAAGCTAGCATCGGTGGCGGACAGGCTACTGAATCGGGGACGAACCACTTTCGGTGCGGTGAGGTCAGAACTTCGCCGTCACGTAAGCAGCTTGAGGAGCTACGCCGCTTCCCAACCGGATGGAACCATCGAAAGAAGAGGAGAGAGTGGAGGCCCGTATGGTAGAATTGTGCCTAAAGGAAGAGATTATGTGGCGCCAGAGGGAGCGAATCCAATGGCTCGCGGAAGGAGATAGCAACACCAAATATTTTCAATGTAAAGCAAGTGCTTGGAAGGCCAAAAATCAGATCGCTGAGTTACAACGCCCAGATGGTTCTGCATGCACGGACGAACATGAGATGGCGGAGATGGCTACAGCTTTTTATAGCAATTTGTACACCTCCGAAGACACGGTGGGCATCGAGGAGGTTTTGTCACATATACCCTTACGGGTAGACGCTTCTATGAACGCATCGCTTATTGCACCGTACAACAATGATGAGGTGAAACGGCTCTTTTCAGATGTTCCCGACCAAGGCCCCGGGGCCCGACGGCTTCCTGCACACTTTTTCCAACGACACGGGAGTTGTGTGGTGATGAGGTTACTGCGATGGTGCTCGAGTTCTTCAAGGAGAGGATTCCCGGAGGAGATCAACAAAGCGTTCATTGTTTTAATCCCCAAGATTGCTAGTCCAAAAATTTAGCACAGTTTCGACCGATCAGCCTTTGCAACGTGATCTACAAGATTGCATCCAAGGCTTTGGCAAATCGGCTCAAGCTCATTCTCCCCACATCATTTCCGAAGAACAATCAGCATTTGTTCCGGGGCGTCTTATTACGAACAACTTCATATCAGCTTACGAGTGTCTCCACTTCATGAAAACCAGGAAGTTGAAGGGCAACAGGTATTGCGCTTTAAAACTTGATATGATGAAGGCCTATGACAGGCTAGAATGGAATTATTTGGAGCGAGTTATGCTCAAACTGGGAATCAGCCCGCACTTTACACAAAAAGTGATGTGATGTGTCACATCGGTTTCTTTTTCGGTCATCTTTAATGGAGGCAAGCAGGAGGAGTTTCAGCCTTCCAGAGGGCTCAGGCAGGGCTGTCCTATATCCCCATATTTATTTTTATTGGCCGCTGAAGAACTTTCTTGCCTGCTGAAATCCACGCTACCGGATGAGATTGTAAATGGCATCACGGTGGCAACTGGCGCACCCAAGGTAAATCACTTGCTTTTTGCGCATTTATAGTCTTTTATTCTTTAATGCTACTCCTGAGATGGCAAGCAGAGTGGATTCCCTCCTCCAGAAATACTGTGCGGCGTCGGGACAACGAATTAACAAGGAGAAATCCTCCATATTCTTCAGCAAGGGCTGCTCAGAAACCTCGAGGCAAGAGGTAAAGCAAATACTTCAAGTTCAAAATGAGAAGTTGTCCGAAAAATATTTGGGCCTTCCTGCCGATGTAGGGAGAGCCAAGGAGGGGTCCTTTAAATACCTTAAGGACAGGATTTGGAAGCAAGTGCAAGGCTGGTTTTCGGTTGGAGGGAAGGAGGTGCTAATCAAATCTGTGGCTCAAGCAATTCCTACATACTCTATGGCGTGCTTCAAGCTCCCTAGAGGCTTATGCCAGCACATCAATGGCATCTTGAGGAAGTTTTGGTGGGGCTCAAAAAACGGCGAAAGAAAGACCGCTTGGGTATCGTGGGAAGTCATGACACAGCCGAAGTTCATGGGAGATATGGGGTTCCGCGACATCGAGTTCTTCAATCTAGCCCTGCTTGCTAGGCAAGCTTGGCGTCTTCTCCAGGATCCAAACTCCCTGAGCGCCCGGATCCTTAAAGCGGTTTACCATCCTACCTCATCCATTCTTGAAGCTGAGCTAGGCAAGAACCCCTCACAGGTTTGGCGATCCTTGATGGAAGGAAGAGACACTCTACGGCTCGGGCTAGTAAAACGTATTGGCTCCGGTGAACATACCAACATCTGGAGGGACAACTGGATACCATGGGATTTCAAGCTCCGACCGGTGTGTCCCAAAACGCTGAACCCTCCTCAGATGGTTTCAGAACTCATTAACCCAATCACATCATCTTGGGATATTGACATGCTTGAGACACACTTTTACATGATGGACAAGGAAGCAATCTGCAATGTCCCGCTCAGCCACCGTGTGTGGGAAGATTTCTGGGCGTGGCATTATGAACGAAAGGGAATGTTCACCGTCAGATCAGCCTACAAACTCTTGTCCGCAACAAAGCAGCAACGCACGGATTGGCTGGAAAACAATGCGGGTCACTCGCGCATTGATTCAGCGCAGATCTTGGTCTACACTCTGGGGCGCTGCAGTTCCCTCCAAAGTTCGTGTATCTGCCTGGCGGTTGGCGAAGAGCTCTATCCCTACAGGAGAGGTACGGAAGCATCGAAGCATGACTGACTCTGCGGAGTGTTCGATCATCACGGCGATCGACACATGGCGCCATTCTCTCTTTGACTGCCGCATGGCCCGGTGTGTCTGGGCCCTCACCGAAGAGGATCTGATGGTAACAATCATCTCAAACAGGGAGACAGATGCTAAGCTATGGATGTTATGGCTTGTTGACACTCTACCTTCGGCGGACCTAGCACAAGTGTTGGTCACCATGTGGGCCATCTGGTGGGCAAGACGTCGAGCTATACACGACAATCAATTTCAGAGTCCACTAAGCACCCACATTTTCATCAAGAAGTTCTTAGCCGAGCTAGAGATGCTACCAGACAGAAAATCAAGGCCCAATGACCCGCATGTGAACTCCAGGGACCTGCATGTAACAGGAGATGGTCAAGTGGTTCCGACCCGGTCTAACTGGCTGCCGCCCGAGCATCATGAGGTTAAAATAAATGTGGATGTTGGATTTTCCAAGATCGGGGACAGAGCAGCTTCAGCAGTAGTATGTAGGGACAAACGGGGCAAGTACCTAGGTGCCTCGGCAGTCATCCATAAAGACCGACTTGATCCTACCATCCTCGAGGCACAGGCTTCCAGTGAGGCCCTCTCACTTGCAGCAGATTTGCATGTTCAATCAATATGTGTTGCATCAGATTGCCTGGAAGCAGGGTTGAGCATACAAGCTGAAGTTCCCTGCAACTATCATTCCATCTTGCAGGATATCAAATACCAAAGGCAGCAATTCCAGGATGTAGAGTTCATTCATGAAAATAGAAAGCACAATGGAGAAGTCCATGCCTTGGCAAAGGCAGCTGCTTCTCTCAGTTCCGGGCGCCACGTGTGGCTTAGTATTTTGCCCGAAATTATCTGTATCCCCTTGTTTTTGAACTTCTAATAAAGGATACAGTAGCTGGAAAAAAAAACTATTCGACAGAAACGGATCTCATCCTCATCCTCAATGGCGTTCGACTAAAACTGAAAGGGGCTGAGCTGGGTAGCATGTTCCGCACCAGGAGAGCCAGGGCGGCCGCCCCTGCTCACCCCAATGGTAGGTCCGCTACTGCTAGATAGTATCCTTTGTTGTAGTTATGGTCGTTGATGTTAACATTCACCAGTGGGCAGTTGCCTTCGGCAAGCCTCGCACACACTGGCGAGCGTTGAAGCACACTGATATCATTGAGCGATCCGACTCTGCCGAAGAAAGAGTGCCGAATCCAGAGATCATGTGAGGCCACGGCCTCAAGTATGATAGAGCAAGCCTTATCCTCTTCCTGCCAGCCAACCGCGGACGATGAACGATGACCGCTTCATCATCGAAGCTACTGCTCCGGCCATATGCTCACCGGTGGCTCGCCTAGCTCTCACCTAGTGGGTAGATGCTTAACTAACGGTATCCATTTAACACCAAGGTGGAATGAATGAGTGAGAAGACGGGCATGCATCCGCCGTGACCATGCATCATCATCATCCCTAATCAAAGAAAGACGATTAGATTGAGAGAGATCAAAGTCATTTTCAGCCGTGGCCAGCTCAGCACTCCGTCTCATACAAGTATCTATCGACTTTATTATGTTTGTTAGCACTACAAAAGCTGTCATATAGCCGTTTTTGTTTCACTGGTAGCAACGAATCGACCTTATTCCCTTTGCGTGCCCAAAATTCTATTATGTTCGGATTATATATGTTCTTTTTCGGGGAATTCTATTATGTCTTTATATTATTATTACTACTAAATGCGCACGTGCAATGCGTGTTAATATTAGAGAGAAATTAATTGTACGCTAATATTAGGTAGGATAACAATTATGCAATAATTATGCGATTAGCACAGATGTTAACATTTGGTGTGATTTTAATTGTACGGTAAACATGTTGAGCACTCACCATTGTAGCAATCTAGGTCGTTGAATTGACATGGTTTGATGCCGAGATTAATTGGATCTGCCCCTTTAGGTCTTTATATATCGGTATAGATATAGATACTCTTGTCCTCGATGGTTTGTCAACAAGCAATGAAGTCCATTTCGAATTTGTGAAGTTTTCAATTTATTAACATTTTTCAATTTTGTGATTTTTTTTTCAGATTCATGATTTTTGGTTTTTTTAATTCTTTTTTTTGAACTAGTGAATTTTTGACTTTTGGCGAGCAGGAACAGGGCTGAGCAGAGGTTTTACGAGCTGTTGTAAGGCGCACGCCCCTCTCGCAGTGCGCTCGGGGTAGGGAGAGCAACGTGGGTGGTGGAAGGTCGACGGGGACAAGGGCGTTGCTGGGAGTAGGGGCTCGTGAGAAAATTCTTCTAGGATGTTTTTTTGTGTGAATCTTCTAGGATTTAGATTTAGCAACAGGAAAAAGAATTAAGAAGTCGGCAGATTCTAAGCGAAAAACGATGATCTTAGGATTGCATTTTGAACAAACAAAATCAAAGTTGGAGGATGTAATATAAAAAAAGAAGTAGGGGACAAGATCCATGAGGAGCTAAATTGGTGTTGGTCTCAGTTTAGTGGCCATCTGAAGTGGGTGGGACGGTGTCCATGTGTGCTTATGTTTAACAGTTAGTGTAAACAAGAGACGTGGTAGCAACAATTAGTGAGAAAACACACATAGGAATCGATGATGATGCTGAGTAGATTGAGCACCGAGCCATTACATGTAGTATCAATCATCGCTGGTAGTTTAGTGTACTATTATGATTGTATAATTGTAATGTACTGCAGAGAATCGAGCTTTATTCGATTTGCATGCCTATAAAGTTAAAAGGCGTCCCCACAACATTCCATTCCATTCCATTCCATTATGCTGGCTGCGACATGGAAAGTTTGCCGGGCATCCGAAAAACGCTTAGTGAGAGAGGGTCGAGGCATGAGATTAAGACCCGAGCCGCCACCCAGTCTTCTTCCCCCTTCGCCACGGCGGCAAGGAGGTAGTTGATCGTGGTGCCCACTGGCGGGGCTATGTATTAGCAAAATTGGCCATCGCCCGCCAGACCTATAGGAAATGTAGTGGAGACTGACAGTAAATTTGGCCACAAGAATAAAAAGAATGGGCTTTCCTTTGTACCGGCCCGCCCAGATTTGCTACTGTAGCTCCGCCATCGGTGGTCCCCCCGCCACGCACACGCGTTGTATAGGAGTTGGTGACTTGTCGTGGGTCGGCGATGAGGATGAGTGACCAAGGAGCGGACTTTGGTAGGTGATGCTCGACGACGGTGCTGCTGATATAGAACGGCGATCTTCAACGATGGTCCCAGTATAGCTGGTTCATCGGAGAAGAGGGTGTCTGTGCATGCTCCTGGGCCGCGACGAGCTCAAGATCGGGCCCAGATTTGGTGTGCAAAAACATGAGTGGTTTTTCAAAAAGGTTTTATTTAGAGGCGGCGATGTGGCAGTGCAGGGATAATGTCCTCCCTGCCCTTTGCCTGTTCCAGTGGTGTGCCTATCGCCGAGAGAGGGCGGGTCGAGCAATGTCTTGGGCGGGTCTTCCGAGATGCAGTTGATTTTGGTTTCACCCGCTGCCGTCAAGTGGTCTGTGTCGACGGCTTATCCATAAGCCGCTACACACACATGCCTCTGGGTTTAAGCAAGGTTGGCACGCTGGGGGCGTAGGCCTAGGCGCGGGACCGAGCCATGCTCATGCGGCGTGTGTCGCCTATAGACGCGGAGGCAGAATGCCCCCAAAGAATTTCAATGCAATTTTGTTTTTATGTATGGGTGTGTTTGTAAGGACATGCGATACTTAATGTACTGACTTGGTGGGACCCCTTTAAGTGTATTTTATTATTTTTTCATCATCAATCAATTAATCTTGTCCTTGTGAAGAAAGAAAGAAAGAAAGAAAGAAAGTGTCTTTAGTACTTTCTTCGTCCGGAAATACTTGTCATTAAAATGGATAAAAAGAAATGCACCTAGAACTAAAATACGTCTAGATACACCCCCTTTTATCTATTTTGCTGATAAGTATTTCCGGACGGAGGGAGTAGAATTTATTACCAGACTACTAGATACTAGTAGCAATGAGAAAAGGAAATTCAAAAAGCAGCAGCTCAATCTGATCTTTCTTCTCCACTCCGCCAACACAACAACAGTCTTCTCCCCTCTCCATCTCCAACGAAGAAAAAGGAGTGAAAAGAATCCAAATTTATCTATCGATCAGCTCTCGCTCGCTCGGTCGGCCGTCGCTCTCCCCCACCTCCCTCCCTCTGCTTTGCTTTCCCCCACTGCCTCTGCTTTTGCTCTTCACTGCTGCTACACCTCACCATTAATCCCTTCCCCCAACCCAAATCCATGGACCGGCCGATCTAGGGTTTCCTTCCTCCCCCTTCCCCCTCCGGGTCCGGTCGAAGCCAAGCAACAACAACCGCCCCCAAGCAAGCAGAGCCAAGGTGAAAAAGCAAGCAACCTCCCCATTTTCACTCCACCGTCCCACCAAACCCTCCCGAGCTTGCTGAGCGACCAGCGAAAGCTCCGTCCTTTCCTCCCTTCCTCCAGGCCGTCCGGCGGGCGGGATGGCCTCCTCCTCCGGGAGGCGGCCGGGCGCGGGCCCCGGCGGCAGCCCAGGCGGGGAGCCCTCCTCATCGGGCGCGGCGGCGACCCCGGCGTCTGGCGGGAGGAGGATCCTGCGCACGCAGACGGCGGGGAACCTGGGCGAGTCCATCTTCGACAGTGAGGTCGTCCCCTCGTCGCTCGTCGAGATCGCCCCCATCCTCCGCGTCGCCAACGAGGTGGAGGCCAGCAACCCCAGAGTCGCATACCTATGTAAGCAACCACATTCATCCATCCTCTGCTCTGCTTGTTAATTATTACTGTTACCAAAGCAGAGCAGATCCTCTTCTTCTCTCTTTGTTAATTGTTAATTATTTACTACTCACTGCTCATAGTATTCTATTATGACCAAGTCTGTTGCCTGCGTATTATATATTCTTCATGCTAGACTACAAGGCTATTCACTCTGTTAATTTATTCCAAGTGTCCATAATTCCCTTTCTAGCAGCTCTATTGTCTCACCCATAACAACAATTTTACTACTATGTCTCTTGCCTGCTAGCTAGGCCGCTTCTACTACTAGTCCACTTTGTTACTTGTGTCTATTCTATTACCTTGTACTACCTGTGTGGTAGCACTGTATTATATTCTTCCTCCTCAACTACTTACTACGTACAAGACTAGCACTAGTACTAGTGTCTTGCTGCCATTGACAGTCTATCGAGTTCATTAACTCCAACTCAAGTGCCCATAATTCTCCAGATGCTGTATGGACTGCTAACTGTTTTCTTGTCTCACCCACACAATTCACTCTGTCTATTGCCTGCTAGGTCGATTCTACGCCTTCGAGAAGGCCCATCGCCTCGACCCCACCTCCAGCGGACGCGGTGTCCGTCAGTTCAAGACCGCGCTCCTACAGAGGCTCGAAAGGGTATGTACACCACATTTAAACTTGCAGCATATTTTGATTACGTTCCGTTTCTGCTCCTTACCGCGCCGTCTTCTATTTATAGCTTCCAAATCATACCACCATATTAAGTGCATACAGAGGCTAATACTAGTCATTTGTTTTTCCTCACAGCAAAATTAATTGCACGACATATTAAGTGCCTGACTTCCTTGCCATGCATGTGCTTCCTCAGGAAAACGACCCCACGTTGAAGGGGAGGGTTAAGCAGAGCGATGCCCGCGAAATGCAGAGTTTCTACCAGCACTACTACAAGAAGTACATCCAGGCGCTCCAGAATGCCGCCGATAAAGCTGACCGGTCAGAGCAACCAACCCATCCTCTTTTCTTAATGTGCCCGCCCCGTATGCTGTGGCTCACTCATCTATGGCTTGCCTGACGCCTGCTCTGCTTTTCTGTTTCCTCAGTGCCCAGCTGACAAAGGCGTATCAGACTGCGGCTGTCCTGTTTGAGGTCCTGAAGGCTGTCAATGTCTCACAGAAAATCGAAGTCGATCAGGCGGTAAGTTTTAGTAGAGAACATTGCGGCCTTCTCTTTTCTTTTGTTTGTTTGACACAATTCACCTGTTAATGTTTCCTCACAAAAAAGAAGAAAACCACCGCTACGGTTGTTATCTAGAAAAAAAAAGTTGGTTTCATCTCTCTACTGTGGTTGTTGATTGTTGCAGATTTTGGAGACGCACAACCAAGTCGAGGAGAAGAAAAAGCTCTATCTTCCTTACAACATCCTCCCGCTCGACCCTGACAGTGCTGCTAATCAGGCTATTATGCGATATCCTGAGGTTCCCATCTATCCTGATTTCCTGATTCCCATCCTGAATTTACTACGAGCTTATCATACTCTGGCGAGATGTCGAGATGATTACACTAGGGCTTATGCGCTGCTTCCCGTTCTTACATGTAGATCCAAGCCTCTTTTCACGCTCTTCGTAACACAAGGGGTCTGCCATGGCCCAAGGACCATGAAAAGAAGGATGACGCGGATCTTCTTGAGTGGCTTCAGGCACTGTTTGGGTTTCAGGTTATGACAACATGGCTACTGCCTACCTTTTGTTTTCATATCTTATTTCTTGCTCTCATATCAAACATATTTGTACCGGTGATGATTTCATTTGTGAGATCTGATACATCAATGCGTCTCTAACTCCAACAACCACTCTGCAGAAAGATAACGTGTCCAATCAACGAGAACATCTCATACTCTTGCTTGCCAACGTGCATATAAGAGAGATGTCCAAACCTGACCAACAATCAAAGGTACTGCATTTCCCCGGCATGCATTCATGTGAGGTGTGCGCACATGCATGGATCCCTGAGTATTAATGCCATTTACTTGTTTCTTTTCTGGTGAAACTTTCAGTTAGATGACCATGCGCTAGATATAGTAATGAAGAAGCTCTTCAAGAACTACAAAAGATGGTGCAAATACCTTGGCCGCAAAAGCAGCTTATGGTATGATGTTCAATCTCCAGTGGAAAATTTGGAAGTTAACCATGGTTATTTGATTTAATTAATTTATCATTATGTTTCTAGGCTGCCGACAATTCAACAAGAAGTACAACAGCGGAAGCTTCTCTATATGGGCCTTTATCTGCTCATATGGGGCGAGGCAGCTAACTTGCGATTTATGCCAGAGTGTCTTTGCTACATCTATCATCATGTATGGTCAATTCCTTTCTTCGTCAAATTAAACACATGATCTATTTACTGAGCTGGCAAACTGGGTCTTAAACTCTTAGTCCAAAGTCGTAATGTGATTTTCTGGTTACAATGAAAACGATGCAAATGATACTATGCTATTGGGTATGTCTGGATAGTTGCCAAAATGTACCCTACCAGTTTTTATGTAGGTGACCGAAAGTTTCAATTGTTTGGTATGCCAATGACCTTTCGTACACTAGTACGTTTTTCTTGCCAACATTAGCCAACTCATGGGCAGGCAAAACCATGACCAATATTTTGGTAGGGGAAGCTTGGGCTGAAACCAAATGCCATTTATCTTTTCTGATTTGAACCTTCACAAATTTGGTGGCAATGGCATCTTCTGAGGAGCCACATTCTGTTCACTTCCATTGTCCAGAAAGTATATGTTGGGCGTGAGTTACCTTGGGCATGAGGACTTACCTGCAAAACTTCGAGTTAAAAAGAACAGTCTCTTTTGAATCAGGACGTAGCTTATATACAAAGTATGTTAATACGCCATTGGGTAAAGAGTTTCTCTCGAATCAGTCTCTCTCTACGTGCATGGCTCCACTGTTTTTTCCAGCAGGCAAGACTGTTTTTCAAGCGATGGGATGATTATTGGCAAGTGATGGTCGTGTTCTGTTGTTGTTTCGCTGCAGATGGCTTTTGAATTGTATGGCATGTTGGCTGGAAATGTGAGCCCAACAACTGGTGAAAATGTTAAACCAGCCTATGGTGGTGCCGAAGAAGCCTTCCTGAAGAAAGTTGTGACCCCAATTTACAAAATCATAGAGATGGTATATTTCTTTATTTCCATTCTCATGTTTTAATTCCAAGCACAACTAACTTATGTCCTTTGGGTTTTTTTACACAGGAAGCTGATAGGAGCAAGACCATGAAATCAAAACACTCACATTGGAGGAATTATGATGATCTCAATGAGTACTTTTGGTAAGTACAACATAATTTGTTATCTTGTAATTTCCCGAGCCAGTTTTGGAGGACATCCATGCAATTAATTTTACATTGCTTACAGGTCAAGAGATTGTTTTCGGTTAGGATGGCCTATGAGAGCTGATGCTGATTTTTTCAAGACTCCAAATTTTGTTCTCAATCCTCGAGATCAGACGAATGGGGTAAGTTCATTTTGATATGAATGTACTTGCATTACCTTCATGCAAATGAGTAGATTTGGCTTAGTACTAGCATCTCAGAGCAAGAAAGTTGGTAGCAATCAGCTACCTTATTTAATCTTCAAATAAACCATTCAGTAGTAACAAAATAAATGTATTCAACTGTCTGATAGGAAAAAAATAGGCTAAAAAATTTGCAGTTTAATATTCATAGTCTCTTTTGGTATTGATATTTCTTATTCTGCTACAGGAGCACAGGCCAGCTGGTAATGACCATTGGATGGGAAAAGTCAACTTTGTTGAAATACGGTCATTTTGGCACATCTTCCGTAGCTTTGACAGGATGTGGAGCTTCTTAATTTTATCCTTACAGGTTAATTGTGATTTACCACCTTCGTGTTGCTCTTCTTCTTTCGACCGCACTTTTGGATTTTTTCTGTTTACCTGATATGAACCTTTTTATGTTGGTTTTCTCGTTCACTCAGGCCATGGTTATAGTTGCTTGGAATGGTGGCACGCCAGGCGACATCTTTGATGCAGGAGTGTTCAAACAAGTTTTGAGCATATTTATAACTGCTGCAGTAATGAAAATGGGACAAGGTATGTTGGCACCCCCCCCCCCCCTCTCCCTTCCTATCCTAATATTATTGTACGCACATTAGTCATTTTTATGTTACGTGGCTTCGTTGTGTCCACATCCCATTAACTATCAGCATGGTTACACATGATATGATTTTGATAGTTTGAATGGTTATCTTCTCCATTTCTCCAAAACCTACATGATCACAATTAGCTTAAGTTCTGAACAGCAGGAGCTTTTGCTGGTCTATAGACAGTGATATTACAGCCAAAGTATTAAGTGTATGGTTTATATTCCGTACCAAAGCTCGATGAAAGTACTTCTGTTCAACTTGATTTTACTCGACGTTTAGTTTTCCTGAACATAATATTCTTAGCATGAAACCAGAGGAGCATGGTGGTTGTTGGGTTGGTACAAAGTACAAACTGGAACACCGAACATTGCTACCTCTGGTTAGGTTCATAAATATATTTTAATGCAGCAATTATGGACATTGTCTTGAGCTGTACCAAAGGTCGATGAAAATACTTGTGTAATCTGATTTACTTGTTCATTTTATTTTTCTAAACATGTAACCATGTAAGCATGTTGGTTGTTCTTTTTGTACACACTAGGCAATGTTTATCATTGGTTAGGGTTACTAAATATATTTTAATGCAGCAATTCTGGACATTGTCTTGAGCTGGAAAGCAAGAAGAAGCATGTCTCTTGCTGTCAAACTCCGGTACATCTTGAAATTACTATCAGGAGCTGCATGGGTTGTAATTTTACCAGTAACTTACGCATACACCTCAGACAATCCTACTGGACTCAATAGAACAATCAAAAGCTGGTTCGGTGACGGCCGGAACCAGCCATCATTATACATCTTGGCTGTTGTGATATATTTGTCACCAAATATGCTGGCGGCTACGCTATTCATTTTTCCTGTCCTGAGGAGATTTCTTGAGAAGTCAAATCTTAAGGTTGTAGCCCTCATAATGTGGTGGTCACAGGTAATTTTGCTTTGTCAGTTCTATTCAAGTTGTTGATTCTTGATACCCTGTTTATTTATACTAAGATGTAAAACATTGTACAGCCTCGCTTATTCGTAGGCAGAGGAATGCATGAAGGCGCATTCTCCCTTTTCAAGTATGTTTGCCCGTCTAAGCGTTTGTTGTTCTTTATGAATTACCGTTGCACGTGCTCTTTCTGAGCATTGTTCTTCTTCTAGGTATACAATGTTCTGGGTCGTTCTTTTGGCCACAAAATTGGTAGTGAGCTTCTACGTGGAGGTATTATTCTTAACTGATTTCACCACCATTTTGCTAGACATGAAATCTGAGTATATTTCTGCATTCGTAGTGGAGGATGTTTGGGCAATTTCATAGACCTAAGGTTTACATTATAGCACTGACAATTAAAGGAGATCACCATAACTGAAATTTAACTTGCCAGAGTGCCACACATATATTTGAAAGCGGAAATTGCAATGTTGGTGAACTTGAGACATTTAAATCTCCATAAGTAACGTACCTAGGTCAAAACTATGCATGTCCAAGAGCAACATGACTTAAATAAGTGAATCGATGTTTAGGTCCCGGTATTTCCAGAGGTGATTCAACTCTATATATTATGTTGTATAATTTTGCATCAAACTATTGCTAGCCATTTCAACGGAAGTTTTGTCCCATTAATGTCTTGAGGGCTATTTATAGAAACCTACGACGTTCCCCACTACTCATAAGTACACTTTTGCTGGTTAAGGGTTATCGAGTGAATTTCCTAGCTGTTTCCTTTGGTTATTATGAAATATAATTTGGTTGCTCATCTTGTTATATGCCCGACCTGCAGATCAGGCCACTCGTGCAGCCAACAAAAGATATAATGAAGGTGCCAATAACAACATTTCAGTGGCACGAGTTCTTCCCACATGGTCGCTCTCTCTCTCTCTCTCTCTCTCTCTCTCTCTCTCTAACCTGGTTGAGCTTGAACATGTTCTTATGTTGTGTTTTATCTGCAGCAAAGAACAACATCGGTGTTGTCATTGCACTTTGGGCTCCTATCATTCTTGTACGCCTTCTGTCCTTTTCCTTATGTAGAACAGAAGAAGTTGTTCATCCGACTTTGACTTGACTTGGTTTAATGGTTCAGGTCTATTTCATGGATACCCAAATATGGTATGCAATTTTCTCAACATTAGTTGGTGGTATCTATGGGGCATGTCGTCGTCTTGGTGAGGTTAGTAAAGCCGACCAATATTTTACTTAGCTATTCCGTTTAGGTCTGGGTCAGTACAGGAAGTTGTTCTTTAATTAAACACTGTCAAAACTTCCATTTTTTTGTTAACCTTGCTTATTACTCAATATTTCTAGATGATTGTACTCCTCTGAAATTTTGCACAAGGGAATAAAGTAACTTACAGAGTATACTGTTGGTTTCACTAAATCAGATACGGACCTTAGGAATGTTAAGATCTCGCTTCGAATCTTTGCCAAAGGCTTTCAACGATCACTTGATTCCAAATGACTCAAAGAGGAGAGGATTCCGCTCCGCTTTCTCCAGTAAGCCTTATAAGGTGGGGATTTCTTGATTCTCACATCTTAATATCTGAGGCCACATTAAGTGTGGATCCCTGCTATGATAGAGCATCTATGTATTTTCTTTTATCTAACCCGCTTAAGTTACTTTAGAAACCTGAGGATGGCAAAGAAGAAGACAAAATAGCTGCAAGATTTGCTCAGATATGGAATCTAATCATCACAAGCTTCCGCCAGGAAGACTTGATAGATAACAGGTGTGGCATCTGACATCTATTCTCACATATTGACCGTCTTTCCTTTGCTTCCTGCTGATCTGTTGTTTGTTGCGCTTCGGTCAGGGAGAAGGACTTGTTACTTGTTCCATACTGCAAGGATCGTGAAATGGATATGATCCAGTGGCCACCATTCCTGCTTGCTAGCAAGGTGCATATTCTCATTCAACTTCTGCTTGTTGTTCTGGTGGAATGAGGAAATGTTTCATTTTATTTTATCAACTGCATTTCAGATCCCAATAGCATTGGATATGGCAGCGGACAGTGGAGGAAAAGATCGCGATCTGAAGAAAAGGATGAATTCAGATCCATATTTTACTTACGCCATCAAGGAATGCTATGCTTCGTTCAAAAACGTAATATATGCTGTAGTGGTTGGTCCACGGGAGCGCGAGTATGTTCTACATTCTCCTCACTTCTTTAAAAGTCTGCACCAAGTCTTGATTGTTTTTTATTCTTATTAACAAACTTCATGATGTATATATTTATATTTCAGTGTCATCCAAAAGATTTTTAAGGTGGTGGATGATCTCGTAGCAGCCGATACTCTGATAAAGGATCTGCACATGAGTAACTTGCCTACCCTGAGCAAGAAGTTTATTGAGCTGCTTGTGATACTGGTATGGAATTAGTCATCGATCATGGTCCGGGTCATGTTGAATGTGTATACCACCTAATTCTTCTTATTCTTTCCATGCAGCAAAAGAATAACAAAGAAGATCTGGGTCAGGTCATCATTTTGTTCCAGGATATGCTCGAGGTGGTTACAAGGGATATAATGGAAGACCAACTCACCGAGTGAGAGACCTAACTATCATTCATTCTACTGTAGAAACTAGCAGAATGGTCTTTTCATCCTTCAGATTCTTGGTTGTTGCGTTGTCTTACGTTACTTCTTATATGTATTGCTGTCTCTTGATTAGGCTACTGGAACCGGTACATGGTGGAAATAACAGAAAACACGAAGGGATTACACCACTTGATCAACAGGAACAGGAACAGTTGTTCACTAAAGCCGTTGAATTTGAATTTCCTGTCAAGGCATCAGATGCCTGGAAGGAAAAGGTTATATCTCAGATTTGTTTATTTATTTATTGTTGTTTCAAGTAGTAGGGACATGCATATTTGAAATAAAGATGAGCTTCTAAGACTGTTGCTCATGTTCTTGGCTTCAGATAAAAAGGCTTCACCTTCTGCTCACAGTGAAGGAATCTGCTATGGATGTTCCTACAAACCTGGATGCTAGAAGGAGGATATCTTTCTTTGCTAATTCTCTTTTTATGGACATGCCAAAAGCTCCAAAAGTGCGCAATATGCTGCCCTTCTCGTAAGTTTCTCTTCTCTCTAGAATTTATGTGTATGATGTATCCTATTCTATGCTTTTACGGGTAACCAATCATCATTCCCTCCATGGAGTTTTGCTTCTTTGCCTTAATATATTATATGTAAATATTCACACTTCCGTTACTTGCTAAACAAAATGCATGCGCCGTTATCCTAATGAACAGTTCATGTAGAACTGCCTTTTCTGAATTCTGTTTCCAGCTCATGTTAATAGGGGTAAGAATGATATCCTAATGAACAGTTGGCTTGTTGCTTCTTTACGGGGCAACTTGTGTACTGCAGTGTCTTGACTCCCTATTACAAAGAAGACGTCCTTTTCTCCTCACAAGCACTCGAGGAAGAGAACGAGGATGGGGTTTCTATCCTTTTTTACCTGCAAAAAATCTACCCAGGTACATCCCATCCATTGAGTCGGCATATCCTAGTAACTCCAGTCCCTGTATATCAAACTCATGTTTGTCTCTCCTTGCAGATGAATGGAAAAACTTTCTTGAAAGGGTGGACTGCAAGAATGAAGAGGAACTCCGTGAGACTGAACAAACAGAAGATGAGCTTCGCCTTTGGGCATCATACAGGGGCCAAACTTTGACGAGAACTGGTATCCCCCTTTGCCTCTTCTGTCATAGGCACTGTACTTCTCCAAAAGAAAAAAAGCATTGGTATCGTGTTTTGTATTTTTTTTTCCTTCAGTAATGCTCGCTCAATCTTGCAGTAAGAGGGATGATGTACTACCGACAAGCTTTGGTGCTTCAGTCTTGTCTTGATATGGCCCCAGAGAATGGTATTTCTATGCGACTAAGCCTGCATGTTTCCTGATTGTGATTCGGAGCACAGTATGATGATGTATCAACTAATTTGCCTGCTTTCCTCAGATCTCATGGAAGGCTTCAGGGCTGCAGATATACTATCTGAGGAATCACACTTGTTGACTCAGTCCAAAGCTGTAGCCGACATGAAGTTTACATACGTTGTATCATGCCAGTCATACGGTATCCAGAAACGTTCTGGTGATCCACGTGCACAGGATATTCTGAGACTCATGACAACGTAAGTCTTTATTCAAGAATATAAAGTTCTATAGAGGGTATTGTGATCAATGCCTGAAAATGAATGTTTATTTGTCAGTTATCCATCACTTGGGTTGCCTATATTGACGAAGTCGAGGAGACAAGCAAAGAGGGGAGGCAAGCAAAGATAGAAGCAAGAAGATAGAGAAGGTTTACTACTCAGCATTGGTGAAGGCAGCAGTAACTAAGCCTGATGATCCTGGTCAGAAACTCGATCAGGTACTGTGAAATGGTTTTAATTCAGTCTTGATTATGTTTTAGCCTTTAGTTGCCTGCAAAGCCCGAAAAAACTTGTCTTTAGTGGATAATCTGTCAATCTGTGATGCTTAAACAGAATTGCATCCAAGCAAAGTTAGTTTTTCTACTTTTGGGTCCTGGGGCTGAATTTCATAGCAGATGTCGCACGGGGTATATAACAACCTATATATGTTAGGCAGCTGGAGATGCATTAATGGGATTAATAATGGGGCAATGTTGTGAAAAAGAATGTGGTATATGGAAGAAATGATCCACAGAAATCGAGCTTCTGTGTTTTAATTTCTATCCTATTTGATTATTATTTTTCAAGCATGCATAGAGACACAATAATCATCCCTATTTGGAACAGGTGCATTTCGTGATCTCACCAGTGCCGATTTGATATAAATTTACTTGTGTCATTTTGTCGTGTAGGACATATACAGGATAAAACTTCCTGGCAATGCAATGTTGGGTGAAGGGAAACCAGAAAATCAGAACCATGCGATAATTTTTACTCGAGGTGAAGGCCTACAAACCATAGACATGAATCAGGTATGCGTCATTTGTGCTTCTTCTCGTGCTGCTAGGATTTTTGGGCCATTTAGTTAATGGCGTGATGCATGCCATGGCAGGAGCATTATATGGAGGAGACGTTGAAAATGAGAAACCTGCTGCAAGAGTTTACGAAGAAACATGATGGTGTGAGGTATCCGACAATACTTGGTGTAAGAGAACATATATTCACTGGCAGGTATATGTTTTCTTCTGACTGCCTCTTCATTTTGTGATTAATGTGTGACTTCATACACTGTTGCTATTTACTTGGATAAATTACTTTACTATGACCGCTTTTGCAGTGTTTCTTCGCTTGCGTGGTTCATGTCAAACCAAGAGACAAGTTTTGTGACTATTGGACAGCGTGTTCTTGCCAATCCTTTAAGGTAATAAATCATCTTGACTGAATCACAATGTAGTTCATCTCATTTGTGGGCTTACTATCTTCAGTTACTCACTTTCTATATGTTTTCTTGGTTTTGTTTCTTTCTATTCGTGTTACTCTGTGCAGTGTTACTCCTGTTTCTTTGAAGAGATTTAACGAATGTTGGTTTATGATTTCTTTTCCTGGACATTCTCATGTATAGGGTTCGATTTCATTATGGACATCCTGATATCTTTGATCGACTTTTCCATCTCACAAGGGGTGGTGTAAGCAAAGCATCTAAGATTATCAATCTTAGTGAGGACATATTTGCTGGTATGCATGCGGTCAACATTTTGCCGTTGCTGTGTGTGGTTCTTGAAGATGTTGTTATGCTAATTAATACCCGCCTCTTTGCAACAGGATTCAATTCAACACTGCGTGAAGGAAACGTTACACATCATGAATACATGCAAGTTGGCAAGGGAAGGGATGTTGGTCTCAACCAGATTTCACTATTCGAGGCGAAGATTGCGTATGGTAATGGCGAACAGACACTGAGCCGTGACATCTACCGACTCGGCCATCGTTTTGATTTCTTCAGAATGTTGTCCTGCTACTATACTACCATTGGCTTCTACTTCAGCACAATGGTACTGATGCCTTTGCCCTGCTGGACTTTTCAGCTTTCTGTGTTGGTTTGTTAATCCTAGCCTAACCTCTATGGTTTTTCTGTTCTTTTTTCAGATCACTGTATGGACTGTATATGTGTTCCTCTACGGGCGTCTGTATCTTGTCCTCAGTGGCCTCGATGAAGGACTAGCCACTGGAAGAAGGTTTATACACAACGACCCTCTCCAGGTCGCTCTCGCCTCGCAGTCATTTGTGCAGCTTGGCTTCTTGATGGCACTCCCTATGATGATGGAGATCGGTCTGGAGAGAGGGTTCAGGACCGCGTTGAGCGACTTTGTGCTCATGCAGCTTCAGTTAGCGTCTGTCTTCTTCACGTTTTCCCTCGGAACCAAGACTCACTACTACGGAAAGACGCTGCTCCACGGAGGAGCCGAGTACAGAGCCACCGGACGTGGATTCGTGGTGTTCCATGCCAAATTCGCCGAGAACTACCGCCTCTACTCGCGCAGCCATTTCGTCAAGGGCATCGAGCTGATGATCCTGCTTATCGTGTTTGAGATCTTCGGGCAGTCGTACCGAGGAGCTATCGCGTACATCTTCATCACCTTCTCCATGTGGTTTATGGTTGTCACCTGGCTCTTCGCGCCGTTCCTGTTCAATCCTTCTGGGTTCGAGTGGCAGAAGATTGTGGACGACTGGACTGACTGGAACAAGTGGATCAGCAACCGCGGGGGTATCGGTGTTTCGCCTGACAAAAGCTGGGAGTCATGGTGGGAGAAAGAGCACGAGCCCCTTAAATACTCCGGGAAGCGTGGCACTGTTCTTGAGATAGTGCTGGCGGTGCGCTTCTTCATCTACCAGTATGGGCTTGTTTACCATCTCAACATAACCAAACACACCAAGAGCGTCCTGGTAACTTATTTGCTCGATCTTATTATCCTGATGCTATCTATCTACTCGTTAATGAGCCTGATAAACATTTTGTCTTTCCAGGTCTATTGCTTGTCATGGGTTGTCATCTTCTTCATTTTGCTGGTGATGAAGGTGAGCATTAACTAGTAGCCTGGCCATTTAACTGCAGTCTTCTCAATTGTGACACGACAGAGATTAGGGCCCCTGCTTGTCCTCTTGGGCTACAACAGACATTAGGGCATTCTCTTGCGCCAACAACATAGCTGTTGACTGACTCTGTTTATGCACGCACGCAGGCTGTGTCGGTTGGGAGGCGGAAATTCAGCGCGGAGTTCCAGCTCGTGTTCCGGCTGCTCAAGGGGCTGATCTTCATCGTGTTCATCTCCACCATCGTGATCCTGATCGTGATCCCCCACATGACGATCCAGGACATATTCGTCTGCATCCTCGCCTTCATGCCGACGGGATGGGGCCTGCTCCTGGTAATTCTCTTTCTTTTACTTTCTTCATGTATCCTGCCTGCTATGATGTGATTCAAACAAACATATATAACACACTGTGTGGTGTGGGGGTTGATTGCAGGTTGCTCAGGCGCTGAAGCCTGCGATCATGAGCGTGGGGCTGTGGGGGTCGATCCGGGCGCTGGCTCGTGGGTACGAGATCATCATGGGGCTGCTGCTCTTCACCCCGATCGCGTTCCTGGCGTGGTTCCCGTTCGTGTCGGAGTTCCAGACCCGGATGCTCTTCAACCAGGCCTTCAGCCGTGGTCTGCAGATCTCGAGGATCCTGGGCGGGCACAAGAAGGACCGGGCGGCGCGGAGCAAGGACGATAGGTAGATAGATCGATTGATGTAGTAGCTAGTAAGGTAGATGGTGGTGATGGCATGCATGCTGGATGGCTGTAGTGGTTGTGGTTTGTCACTAGTATGTAGCAACCCTGGTTGTTTTGTAGTATGGGATTGATTGCCTGCTTGCTTGCTGTAGAATGTAGTGAACAAGAAATTCATGTGGATGCATGGTTGTATGGTTTGTACTAGTAGTAGTAGTAGTAGTAGTAGAGGGAGGAGGCATGCATGGTATCTACTGCACTGACCTGATATTGGTGATTAGTAATTATAACTGTTTCTGGTGCCTGCTTGTGTGGTCTCTTCCATGTAAAAAGGAGGAGAATGTGTAATTTTTTTGGCTAGTGTCTTCTTCTCCAAGTAGATTATATTGTTCAACTCTTTCTTCCCCCTCTCGCAAGGCGACTAGGGCGAAGCCTTCCTCCCCTTAATTTCTGCCGGTGAGGCTTGCCTTTGCTTGCCGCTCTAGCGGCGGTGGTGTGGAGGGGAATCCTAGTACCTCTATACTGGCTAGTACATAGGTTACAACTAGCAAAAGGGCTGTGCGTTGCAATGAAAAAAAAAATTCATAATCTTCAATTGCCATGACAACATTTTGCTCCATCATCAAGATACACAATCATTCTCAAATTTTTGAAATCATGAATATTTTTTTAAACTCGTGAATATTTTTGAAATTGTAAACATTTTTCAAATCCGTGAACACTTTTATAAATTTTCCAACATTTTCTAAAAAGAAGAACATTTTTTGAATTTATGAACATTTTATACTATTTGCACATTTTTCTAAAATTTGTGAACATTTTTTAAACAATAATCGGCGAACATTTCTAGAATCAACGAACATTTTTTTGAAAATAGGTGGAACAAATTTTGGATTTAATGAACATTTTTTGAATTTAACAAACATTTTTGAAATGCATGATCATTTTTGAGTCAGAGAACATCTTACGAATGAATAAACTATATTGTAAGTTACGAACAATTTTTAAATTTTTAGGATATTTTTCCATTCATGAACATTTTTTTGAATTGCTGAAATTTTGTTCAATTTCATTAACATTTTCCAATACATGAACTTTTTAAAAAATCATGAATATTTTTTCATTTCCCGAACATTTGTTTTCAAAATTTCGATCATTTTTTGAATAAGAAAACAACATTTTACAAAATCACGCATAGATTTTGAATCCACAATCATTTTATGATTTATTAAACATTTTATTTAAATATTCTTTTTAATTAATTTTTGGAATTTTTAAGTCCCAAATTATTTAAAGTAGAAAAAACAAAAATGGAAAAGCAAAAGGAAAAATAAAAACGGAAACAGAAAAGGAAAAATAAAAACGGAATTTGGAAAAATAGGCCGCCCGGACATGGGCTGGCCCAAACGGACATGCTGCGTCTTCTCCCAGCGTGCAGAGCGCGGTATAGGAGGTCCATACTGCATGGGCCGGCCCAGGTAGGGGATACCCGTGCGTAAAACGTTTTTAATCACTTACCGGTGACATTGGTGGGTAATATTTTACAACTTTGGGGGCAATTTCTGTGACATACCGCCAGAAAGAATAGCCCTTTTATTATTATTAGGTATAGATTTCAGTCCTTATAGGTGCGGCGTCTGGGTGGATGGTGGTGCTTCATCTTTGAGTCGGTTTTTCGGGCTACGATCCTCCTTGAGTTTGTTCGTCGAGATGGATTTGACGGATCTTTGTCGTGGGTCCTTGTCACCTCATCTAGTATCAGTTTGTGCATACACAACGACAAGATTTGGTACCAGTTGGCAGTGGCGTAGCCAGGGTGGTCCACGGACCATTCTGGAATTTCCTATAGCTTGTATATAATGTGGTAAAAACATATTTCTTTGAAAATAAATAAATTTATGTAATTATTTCTATTGATGGACCACCCTGGCTTATTGGACTGGCTACGTCACTGCCAGTTGGTTCTTTGGATTCATTCAAGGGTTCAACGGTGACAATCTACAGTTGCGTGATGCAGGTTTATAAGGGCACGTGCACAAAGACTCCCTGGATGCCATCGACACGGTTAGGCACTTAGGTTGGCTCCAGAGTTGCGACGTTGGTGGTCGCTGGGTAGTCCAGTGACCTCGATGTAAATTTTATTATGTTTTGGATACTTCATCATACTTTTGGCAAATCTTTATAATGGAGATTTGGGTGCCTATATTTATTTTTGTCTTACAAAACTAGAATGAATGAGCACCAAAACGGAGAGAAGTTATTAGCCAGCAAGCCAGCAAAATCTTAGTAAAAGATTTGTTGTTTTTATTGAAGGAAATAAATGCCCCAAACAAAACAAAACAAAAGAAAAATGGAAAAAAGTTATTATTACCCAGCAAATCCTTAGCCTCCGTTCAAACCCAGCAAAACTCCCTCCTTTAATTTCCTTCCCCTCCGACAAGCAGCAGCCAGCTGAGTAGTGCCAGCCGGCGGCGACCGGCGGCCAATCCATGGGCATGGAGTCGCACACCTGGCACCGCTTCTTCGCCGTCCTCGCCTGGATCATCGCCGACGCCAACCTGGCCGGCCGCACGCTCGACCACGCGGCGGACGAGCTCGAGGGGGCCGTGGACCACCACGCCACCAACGCCTACTCGGCCAGCGACGCGCCGGTCCGGCGCCTCCTCCGCCGCTACGTCTTCGACACCGCCCGCGACCGCGTCGCCGCCCTCCGCAGCGAGGAAGCAAAGGCCGGGGACGCCGCCCCCCTGCCCTTGCGCCCCAACCGCGGCCTCCTCGTGAACGTGCAGGCGGGCATCGACCTGCTGCTGGGCTCGGAGCCGTCCGCCGTCGCGATGCGCTCCTTCTCGCTGCGGGACCCGCGGCAGAGCAGCCGCCGCGAGTGGTACCCGGCCTGGCTCGCCGGCGTCCAGTCGGCCGTCGCTAACGCGGTCCGCAGACTGTCCCGGGCGCGGTTGGAGCTGGGGGCTGTGCTCTCGGAGGTGGAGGAGTTCCTCGCCGTGCCGGCGCCGGCCCAGTCCCAGGGATCCGCCGACGCATGCGCCGCCGCGGCTCGGCATGCCCGTCGGGGCGTTGCCAACCTGGACGCCCTGGTCCAGATCCTGCGTGTGCTCGAGGAGGAGCTGGAGGACGAACCCCCTACCGCCCGCGTCAGGCAGTTCTTCGGCTACGTCTACGTCCCACCGCCACCAACACCTCCGGCCAACGGCGCAGGTTAACTATTTTGCTTATCCCCTCCACAAAGACGAAGACCAAGTGGTGCTTGAGGTTGAATCATTCTATTATTTTGTGTCCATTTTGCCTTGCTCACATGCTTGAGTGGACTTCCAGGTCCAGCAGGAGGCGCAGCAGCAGCCGGAGGCGCCGCGTAGCCGGCCGCCGGAGACGTACGGTTTCCAATTGCTTGGCCTCAAGTTTTGCTTTTCTCCTGCACCATATCGATTGATGGATCCCATCTACAAAATGAAGAGTCTTGGTGAGACAACTCAATCAGATTGTACCCTGACTGCATGCCTTGGTTGGACTCTTGTGTTGATCGCCATCTTCAGTTCCATCCGGTGAGAGTGAGACAAGTACAATTTTATGTGACAAGAACTCAGACATGCACCAAATTTTA
Source organism: Aegilops bicornis (assembly GCA_021605145.1). Classification (NCBI taxonomy): domain Eukaryota; kingdom Viridiplantae; phylum Streptophyta; class Magnoliopsida; order Poales; family Poaceae; genus Aegilops; species Aegilops bicornis. The sequence goes on from CM038674.1 coordinate 691,527,654, forward strand.
TGTGATTCTGATTTTTATGTCTGAAATGGTTGGTTATATGGTACTTGCAGTTTGGTGCCATTTAGCTTAATTTAATTTCTATGTGTGACAACTGATGACATGGTTGGGTTAATTGCATATCGACCGCCATGTGAGTTTTCTTCTTCTTTGTATGTGCAATTCAATCATAGCTGTCTCAAATAAAAAGTTGGATGCATGGATCGTGCTATTTAGCTTTCTTCATATGCATGGATATGCTTTTATTTCTTCAGCACAAGAGCGCTAGTTTTCGTAGCTGCTTAATTGGTTTCAGTTTATTTTGCAACACCAGTGGGATGAATGAAACTACTAGGGCTTCCCTGGATTGCAGGAATTTAGAAACACAGGAATAGGAAAAACCTCAGATTGAGATGCCATGTCCTATAAATTCCTATAGGATTTCAAAACACAGGAATTCCGATCCCATCTACAAATTGAACAGTCTTGGTGAGGTAGATACAGATTAATTTCTGCTATGTGAGAGAACTCAATCAGATCGATCGTGCCCTGACTGCCTTGGTTGGACTTTTTGTGCTGTTCGCCATCTTCTGTTCCGGTGAGACAACTAAAATTTTATGTGAGACATGCTATGTGATTTTTCATTTCATGTCTGAAATGGTTTCTATGTGTGAGAACTGACGACATTGATTGCATATCTCTATGTGATTTCTCTGTTCAATGTGCAGCTCCATAATAGATGTCTGAAATAAAAGTTGGATGCAGTTTGGGGCTATTTAGCTTTCTTCATATGCGTGAATGCTTTTATATCTTGAGCACAAAGAACACTAGTTTTCCTAGCTGCTTAATTGGGTTCAGTTCATTTTGCAACAGCAGCGGGGCGAATGAAACTACTAGGGGCTTCTTTGGATTACAGGAATTTAAAAACGCAGGAATTAATACAAAAACATATAGGATTGAGATGCCATGTCCTATAAATCTCTACATGATTTTAAGACACAAGAATTTTATAAGATGTGTTCTTGGATGGTTCGCACGAAATGAACACAAGAATTTTAGAGGCCCGAGGACAGAGAGTAGAGGGGGAGATACCAAGTACGTTGGACTTCTCAAAACAAAGAGAAAATGTGGTTTGAGCTCATGTTTGATTCCTATGGGATGGAGGGTATAGGAGTGGATTCCTTAGGAATTTGATGCACCCATTCCTATGATCCAAAGGCTTCCATAGGAAAAGTTCACACGGATTCAAATCCTACGAAATTCTTTCAATCCAAAGAGGGCCTAATGGTGAGGAAAACAAACAGAAAACATGGCATTCATCTTGATTAGGCAAGCAACGGTGCTAAATCGATGGATATGTTGTCTAGTTAATTAGGCTCCATCGGTAATCGCTGTCTGTGGTTGTCTTGTTTGGTGCTAGCTAGCTATCCCCTTTGTTTATTTGAAAATCTCCTTTGCCCATATATGGGGTACAAATTTATAAAGATTAAAAAAAATAAAAAATTTAAGTTCCAAGAAATTCTAAAAAAATACACAAATGCATATGGATAAATTGAAAGGGTCATGATGAAATGCATTTCATGCGAGCTATACAAAAAATCATGTGTTTCTATAGCACATGTACTGTTCACTATACAAGCAGATGATTTTGTTTGTAACTCACATAAAAATGTACTTCATCATTACATTTCACACATATGTAGAGTAGTTGACATCTCTAAGTAATTAAGTCTATATATTTGAGTCGCTGGCTCCATTCTTCAATAGGCACACGGTCAGAGATCACTTTCTCCTCCCACTGCTGGGGAGCTCAGCACGATTTCTTGTACAGGTTTTTTTTTTCAAACTTAAAATTTGACCTTTTGAATTTTTTTGTTCCCATGCAAGCTCGGTAGCCAAATATTCCCACTCCCTTGTTCATATGTTTTTTATACCTGATCCGCCTTTTTTCAGAACAAGAATGATAGTCTCGCTAGTTGTTTGGTTTATATTTATATTGCACCACTAGATGAATGAAACCACTCATGACCAGAAAAATATAGGGATGTCCGTATCTACATTTGCTCAACACCCGCCTGAGTTCTCTAGTATACATAGGTTATCAATTAGACAGATCATCAATTGTAGGATGCTTAATTGTGCTCTCATTCTCATAGTATATTCACTAGGAGTAGCATCTATCAGCTCTTCTATACCTATATTAAAGAGAGGATTGTTTCTTCACTTTTTTCATCCAAAACTGGTTTTTCGTACGTGTTTTGCTCGTCTATCCTTTTTGTCCGTCGCCCATCCGCCTGCAGAATTTTCACTCACGTGGGCCTCAGCCTTGAGCGTGCGCCCGGGCTCAAAAATCCCAATAAATAAAGTCACGTTGATTTGTGCTTTCGCCCGTAATAAGCTAAAAAACTGGCGTGTTGCGGAGAATCAAACTTGCAACCTCATAGGTAAGGCTAACCTTGATAATCAACTGGCCTAGCTGACTTTTGTGCAAAAATACAAGTTCTGTTATATATATATTAGCATGGCTGAAGTTATTTCTAGCAGGACATAGCCATGATGAAGCAGTTGGATCATGGTTCTTCTTTGGTAATGGTCATGCGTGCTTGCAGACAAAAAGGACGATCAACATGAGGCACCACAAAGCTAGGTGAAGAAAAATAATTAATCACCACGTGGAATACATGGAACATTATGCATGCATGCATGTTCAGGAAAAATCACATTAAAAAGAAAAATTATGTCCATGCCTGATTGTTTTAAGTCAATTTATAAACTAGGAACATGGAAAGAATATTTTCTCCACCACAACACGGAAATATGTTGTTATATCTCCCATCCCCGTGGTGCTAGCAGAAGCATGGTGTTTGGGTTGGCGGTCATGGAAGGAGCAGCGGACCAACGAGTACTGGGCCATTGTCTACATGATTAGTGTGGTGCTTGGGTCGGCCTTAAGTCTTCATGAAGATGAGTAGTCATTATTTTGTGTCCATCTTGTCTTGCTCACACGCCTCGGATGACGCATAGCAGCAGCAGCCCCTGGGGGGCCGCCGCCGCCAGCCCTAGGTGTCTCCACGGGCGGCCAGCATTCGTCGTAGCGGGCCGTCGGCGGCCAGCGGGAGGCGCAGCAGCAGCAGCCGGAGATGACACAATGGACACAATTTCCAATGCTTGGCCTCAAGTTTTGTTTTTCTCCTACAAATTGAATAGTGTTGGTGAGGTAGATACAAAATAATTGCTGCTATGTGAGAGAACTCAATCAGATCGTACCCTGACTGCATGCCTTGGTTGGACTCTTGTGTTGATCGCCATCTTCAGTTTCGGTGAGACAACTAAAATTTTGTGTGACAAGGACTCAGACATGCCATGTCCTATAAATTCGTACAGGGTGTCAAAACACAGGAATTTTATAAGATGTGTTTTTGGATGGTTCACAGGAAATGAACACAAGAATTTTAGAGGATTGAGGACAGAGAGTAGAGTAGAGAGAGATAGAGAGAGGATTGCAACTGCACCAGACTTCTCGAAAGAAAAAATAAACGAAAATGAGCTTTGAGCTCATGTTTAGATTCCTATGGAATGGAGGGTATAGGAATGGATCCCTTAGGAATTTGATGCACCCATTCCTATGATCCAAAGGCTTCCATATGTAAAGTTCATATGGATTTAAATCCTATGAAATTCCTTCAATCCAAAGAGGGCCTAATGGTGAGGAAAAACGAACAAAAAAACATGACATTCATCTTGATTAGGTACGTAGCGGTGCTAAATCGATGGATACATGATCTAGTTAAGCAGGCCCCATCGGTAATCGCTGGCTGTGGTTGTCTTGTTTGGTGCTAGCTAGCTATCCCCTTTGTTCATCGGAAATGTCTTTGGCCATATATGGGGCACACATTTTTAAAGATTCAAAAATCAAAATTGGAAGTTCCAACAAATTCTGAAAAAATACATATGCATATGGATGTATTGTAAAGGTTCATGATGAAATTCATTTCATTCGAGTTATACAAGAAATCATGTATTTCTAAGTACAATACATGATTTTGTGTGTAGCTCACATCAAAATCTACTTCATCATGAAATTTCACACATATGTAGAGTGTCCATCTCTAAGTAAGTGTGTATATTTGATATTTTTACAGGTTATTTTCAAACTTAAATTTTGACCTTTTCAAAATTTTGGGTTCCATGCAGCTCGGGAGTCAAATTTTCTCACTCCCTTGTTCATATGCTTTTTATACTCGTTCCAGCCTTTGTTCAGTACAAGAGTGGTAGTCTCGCTAGATGTTTGGTTTCTATTTATTTTACACCGCGAGATGAATGAAACCACTCATGACCAGAAAAATCTAGGGATGACCAACGACCTGTGCGCTAAATAAACTCATGGTTAGGTTTGTGTTGTACTGGTCGTATGTACATTTGCTCTACGCCCGCCTGTGTTCTCTAGTATACATAGGTTATCAATTAGACATATCATCTCTTTCAGCCTTAATTGTGCTCTCATTCTCATAGTATATTCACTATGAGTGGCATCAATCAGCTCTTCTTCCCACAAATATGCATGACCACACGTTGCAGATAGATACATAAATAGATAGACATGTGCATTCCCATTAATTCTGCGTGCGGTTTATGACTACGGAATGATACAACAATAGATAGTGCTAACTGGCCATAGGTTGTATTTCATGAAAGAAATCTCTAGGCCATGTTCATTCCGAAAAATGCCTTATGTCTTCCTTCAATCATGGGTTGATAAATACCTTGTTTTGTACTGATGCGCTATGTTTCTCAAGGAAAAATGCGAGCCTCGGTTGGTTCAATGGAAATGAACTCAAGAATTTAGAGGATTGACGGCACACACACACACACACACACACACACACACACACACACACACACTCACACTCACACACACACACACACACACACACACACACACACACACACTCACTCACTCACTCACACACACACACAAAGGGAGAGAGAGAGAGAGAGAGAGAGAGAGAGAGGAGAGAGAGAGAGAGAGAGAGAGAGAGAGAGATTATAAATCCATTCGACTTATAAAAAAAGAGATTTGAGCTCATATTTAGATTCCTACGGAATTACTGGAGTGTATAGCAATGAATTCCATAGGAATTTTGTGTATCCATTCATACAATCTAAAGGACTTCGATAGGAACAATTCATACGGACTGGAATCCTACAAAATCCCTATGAAATTCCTTCAATCAAAAGAGGGCCTAATGGTGAGGAAAAATTCCTTCAATTCATCATAATTAGGAGGCACATATAATCTAGGGATTGCCTACCAAGTCTAAGTGTGTTGTGTTTAAATTAAACACATGGTTAGGTTTGTATTGTGTTGGTCGTATGTACACTTTCTGAACGCACGCTTGTGTTTTCTCTAGTAGACATAGGTTATCAATTAGACGGATCATCTCTTGCAGCCTCAATGGTCCTCCCAAGGTATATTCAGGCATCGATCAGCTCTTTTTCGCCACAAACATGCATGACCCCATGTTTTAGGTAGATACATATGCATTCCCATTAATAGTGTGTGTGTGTGTGGAATCACCCAATAGAAATTGCTAACAGAACATTCTATTTTATGAAGAATTCTCTAGGCCATGTTCATTTCGAAAATGGGTTATGTTCTCCTTCAATCAAGCGTTGATATACCCCGGGTTGTGCTTATGCGTGCCCTCTATTTCTTTATGGAAAATGCAAGCCTCGATTGCATCGCTACTGTCATGATTTATCCAATATACATTGCTTGAGAAGGCTGAGCATATGTGCCTTCAAGATAAGGATGCCTAATCTTCTTGGAACACAAATTATCTTGGATCGAGTGTACTTGTTCCGTGCTAGATATAATAGGGAGTGGAGAAAAAAATACACTCAACCCAAACAAGGAGACATGGTGCGTCTAGCAGTGCAGTGGATTATGATATAGTTTAACAAATTTTACTTATTTTATTATTTATTGATCAATTTTTTTTGCTTTGATGGCTATTTTTCCACAATGGGCCAGTTATGATGTATGTCCAGTACAATATAGTTCAACAACCGCCAATTAAATCCCAGAGCATGATAAAGAGATTGGTTCATCAATCCGCATGCCATCTCTTTGGGGTCTTTAACAGTTCAAAGGTACCCAAAGAATATGAAGGAAACGAGGTGATACTAGAACCGTTGTGCATGCTAAAATTAGCATACAAATCTAATCAAAAGAGGTTGGTCGGAATGACCGATGCCACTTCTGTGGTTTGAAGGAAATAGTGGACCCTTTGATATTTGGTTGTGCTCTAGCTAAACTATATATTATGTCATGGAGTCCTTCATGCATTTGGATTTAGTAGGCCACCTGAGTGCATTGCCAACATGTTTGGAGGATGAATTTTCTCTATCCTAGTTGAACCGAGAAAGCTAGTCCTCTATGGAGGGACAAATATTTATTGGAAAATATGGAGAAATGCACTTGTTTATGAAATGATCATGCTTCATTGATTTTTCAGTTATGCAATCATCCAACCTCTCTTGGTCTTTTGTTCACAATTTCAAAGAAGTTTTTAGGAGTGTAGATGCCTGGAGTGATGGGTGTGAAAGCTTAGATAAAACATTAGTGATTGGCGCTGGTGATGCGGACAAAGTTCATTGCTTTAATTTCAGTGTTAAGAAAAGAGTACTTTTGATCTTCTAACAATGTTTATAAGCCAGGCTTGTATGCTTTGTCATAGTAGTAAGTGTAGAATGAACTGTGCCGTTATTTTGTTTTTTCATCTTTTGTTTGCTGAACACTATATGAACATACTCTTAGGGAAGCCATCATGGTTATCTTTATTAAATCATAACACGATCAGATCGTTCACATTGTGCTCAATTAAATTCAAAGGGTCCATCGACCTAATTACATGAAATCTTATTCTAAAAACTATACTTTGTTAGGACATGAGCGAGGTAGTTAGCTTCTCTAATACAATGAAGAAACTTTGATAAAGAAGCATTGTCGTCACATGTCTGATGCCATTGACGACGACCCGCCCCCTATCGCAGCGGAACAAGATTAGAGGCGGGTTGCCAACAAGGACTTGGAATACACTCCTCCGACTGCCTCTACTTTATAGCATGCTTTAATGCGGGCATCTGTTCCTCCCCGAACATCCATTAAGACGCGGTTAATGTGGGTCACTAATGTGGTTGATTTGTGCACGTGAAATCGGTGATTAGGTGTCGAGCTGCACCGATATGGATGCCATTGTAATATAATGTGGATGCACCATGATACCCTCTCGGCAAAGAACTGGTGTGTACGTAGCCTCGCCGTGGGACATGATGCCTCCACCCATTTGCAAGATAACTATAGGGCTGAGCGCACCAGATCGAGTAATCTCCTGAATGTAACTAGGGCTACAATTTGCTTGATTCGATGTGTTCTATTCCAGTAAGCCTTCTATGACAATATTTTTTGTTCCTTCTTGGAAAGCATCATTTTGCTTTCATGTGGTAAAAGGTTGTCTAAAAACTATCAGTTTATTAAGCTCTGGACAAACAAAGAGAAATGTTTGCACCCCTGAAATTGTACATTATGCATGTTCATATTCTTCAATTTTAGTTTAGCTAAAATTCATAATCTGGTAAGTAATGCTTGAATGATATGATAGAAACATGTTATCCAATGGTCCAAAGTCTCTGTAAAAGTTTCAGTACATATTGTTTTTCTAGATGATTAAATGTGCTGATGTATGTTATCCAATGGGCTAGCCGGGGGCCCACGAGCTCAGTAAGCGCGCCTCCTGAGCTCGACGCTCTTTGGTGGCCCCCTCCAGATTTTCTTATTTCAGCATTTTTTATATATTCCAAAATAATTCTCCATAATTTTTCAGGTCATTTGGAGATACGGAGAATATCCAACTATATGATAGCTTTTCCGGGTCCAGAACTCCAGTTGCCCGCAATCTCCCTCTTCATGTAGACCTTACAAAATAAGAGAGAAAGGGCATTAGAATAGCATCATGAAGTGAAATAATGACCCAAAACATAAAAATAACAGTAGGAAAACATGATGCAAAATGGACGTATCAGGTATTGTCTCGGTGCGGCCACTCCTTCCATGTCGCTTGCGTCGAGCTCCATGCTCACGCCAACTGCCCCTTCCCACCGCGCCACCGTCCTAGACTCGTCCGCCTCCTCCTCGTCCTGCTCGCCATCGGAGCCTCCGCTCGCAGCCTCGGGCCGGTGCCAGAGGTGTGGAGTGGCCTACGACACTGACAACAAGGTGGCCGATGTTACTTCTTTTGCTAGTTACTATTAATGCAATAATTTTTTACTGAACGAATCTACCTGGATCAGAAGTAACTAAAAAGACATGTCAAACAAGATTTATTTCTGACTATTCGGCCATTTTTGAAACAAATATCACATGAAAGAAGTCTATTTATTATTTGGGTACATGTGTAGAAACTGCACTCGTTATCAAAAAGACCGAGGAGTGATGCCACATAATTGTTTTCACACACATGCATACAAACTAATCAAGATGAACAAAGTGTACCGTTTTTTTCAAATAAAGTGTGCAAAAAATCATGATTGCTCACCCGCTGGTACCACAATATCTCTTCATCAATCGGAATCGCACCAACAACTAGCCAATTCAAATCCCTATCTACAGTGCTCTCCGGCCGACAAAATTAGACTACCATCTCGATTACGTAAGTCAGGGTTCTAACATGTGCGATGTCGCCCAAGTGCTCACGAAAACAAATGAGATATGTCGCTCCGTTAAGGTCCCAAACCTATAGAATTTTTAGTTTTTATATCAAACTTTTGTACTTGTTTAAATAGTTGTATAATAGTATAGTTTTAATTAGTAGAATTTTCTATTACTTAGATATCTTAGTTAACAAAATAAAATTGTTGCTAAATAATACATATAACATTCTCTATTTGTCATGATGTTTTAATGTATATCAGTAAAATTTTGCTTCTCCTGAATTTATTTTATGATATAACAAAAATTTCCTTCAAAGAAATATTTAAATATTTTATTAACTATATTGTTTATAAATATATATTTGCATGTGAGTGTGTGTGTTTCTATATATTATTATCATTTTACACCATGACAATTTGTAAAGCATATAATCTAACAAAAATATTAATTGTGTTCTCTAGAGTATTACTAATAGATATGCTTATATAAACTTCTAGGGTATGCCTAATGAGTCATGGAAGTTGGTTTCATTAATGAATAGACAACACGTGCATGATTTATATTTGTACTTCAAATAGCATAATTATACTAATAATAGAAGAACATAAAAATTGATTATTTTTTGTATTTGTTGAGGGATTGCTTCCAGCGATTCAATGCCTCGGGTCTGGCCCTCCCGGCTAGCCATTTCACATCCACCAAAGCATGCTAGCCTCTTGCTTTTCTCTCCTCGAATTGAAGAACTGCTTCGTCGCTCTTCCGGGCGACATGCATCCAGAACTCTGTTCTTGCAATCCTGCATCCGGAGAACCACCAAACACGTCGACTTCCCCTTGCTTCGCTCACCTCTAATGGAAGGGGTTCTTTGAGCTACTTCATTGATCGCCTCTAATGGAAGGACACCAACATCGAATAAATGAATTAATGTGCCAAGGTAGAGAGAATTAGCAGAGGTAACATACATAGGTATGTGATGGGTGGGTCGTTGCTTGCCTCGATCTTGTTGGCGACGTGGAGGATAGGCCCGATCTCAATTTTGAAGCCAACCAACTACCACTAATGCATTAAAATAAACTAAAAACAAGCAAGCTAATTTTGACTCAGTGCACATACTAGAGCGGATAACTAGAGTCATAGATATAAGCACAAACATACCAAGAAATTCATCAAAATGCATGCACGATACATTAAGAAAAGAGAGAGCGGACATAGCAGATGGGAGGGGATATGGCACTGAAGGGTGGGTGGTTCAGGAGGGCAGGAAAAGTTAGTGTTTACAGATAACCTCACCACCAAAAGGGTCTCCGCTAATAGATCCACACACAAAGAACCAAAATCCACTAACTGTTCGAAAAAGAACCAAAATTTACACCACCAAGACATCAGTTCCCTAAGAACCACAACAAATGCTCTACAAGATCTTCAAAGAAGATAATCTAGAATAAATCCAACACCAAAATAGTCAAACCATAGCACAACCGCGACCAATGGACAAACCATATTGAAAAACGAAGAAGAAATGGACTGACTGGGCCGAGAGGATAAGGTATCTATACCTCTCCACGGTTGCGTGACGTAAATGAGTACAAAACCGAACCTTATTTGATCCACAAAACCATCAAATAAAAGAAATAACCAAAATAAAAAAGGACCAACATGAATCTTGGTGACAGATCCAGCGGTCAGAAAATTTACTGACGCAATAAAAAATGCAGTAAATAATACTCCTGTGCGGTTGCCCATGCCTGTGGGCAAACCACGTTGGAGTAAGCGGCCCTTGTCGGGACAAAGGGGGCTCCGGTCATCCACTCTCAGTTTTCTCTCACGTGGTAGTTTTCCACCTTTTTGTGAGTGAGAAACCTCTAATTTTTGGAAGTTCTTCAAATTTAAGTTACAAAATTGCAAATTTAAATTTATGAAAGTTTTGAAGGTCAATCTCCGGAAGTTAAAATTTTGAAATTTTCATAAACCCCAATGTTTTACATTAAAAAATAATCATGTCTTTACAAGAGTGGGAACTAAGAAATCAAGAGGTTTACTAAATTCCATTTGATTTCTTTTTTGCAAATTAATGGTTTGATTCTTTAATCTTGGGCGCTAGTGTAATGCACCACCTGGTTTATGTTTGCATTGTGGTCGGAGCAAGGGAACTCCCCAGGGATTTACACACATATGCTTATTTTGATACGAGCAAGTGTATTTATACCATTTTTTTGTCAATATATGGCCTTTTGCTACTGTTTGTATCCTTGGAAAAGAAGGTGCAGAAGGAAGTCAAGAGAACCAAAATTGGTTCCTTGCTTTTGACATATTTTGGATTTTTTTTTGCAGTTACAGAAGATTGGATGTTTTTTTAGCAGAGGAGATCGGAAGTTGAATCTACTACCCCTATAAAAGAAAGAGAGGGGACAAATCCAATCAATAAGGCCCCTCCATCTACAAAATCTAAAGGTCCCTAATCCTCCTGTGGTTAATCCAGCAAGCCGCACATTAAGCCACTAATCCTCCATCGCTAATAACCACGAAAACAAAAAGTGCTGCACAGAACGTGCACGACCTTTCGCCAGCTCTCCTCCAAACAGGCGAGCGTTCGCCGGAGCACGAGCGGGCAGCCTCCCGCGCAGTCCCTCGCCCGCCGGTCCGCCGCCTCCCACGCCGTAGTCCCCCGCCCGCCGATCCGGGCGGCTTATGCTGACATGGGAACGACGGCATAGAAGGATGATACCGCCGCGGGACGTCACAGGATAGTAGTCCCCAACGATGCCACTTGTGCTGCGACGCATGAAAGGTAACATATAGTCATTGGAAAACAACACAACGCTAGGGATGGTTGGGTGCACGAAAGAGAGGAGCGGCGGCCTCCACGGGGTCAGGTATCCGGAGGTAGGCGAGGATGCACAGAGATACGATTCCGTGCAGGGTGACACATTGGATGAAGGACGGGTCGAGGATGTCACATCGAAGAAGCTTGCATAACGCGGCGCAACAAACGAGGGTGCGGGTGTCCGAGCGCGCTATGATCTCAAGCAACAGATCCGCTGAGAGTGCCCAGTCGATCTCCGACGGCATTGTAAGTGCATCTAGTGCCACCCCTAGTTAGTTTTGGAGTATTGACGACAAACCTGGTTGAGGGACTAATGTGTTTGTGAGAATTGCAGGATAACACAGGTAGTAGTCCCTCATTGATTCGGTTTACCTACCGGAGTTGACCCCTAAAAATGTATGAAGACATTGAAGCCAATGGTGGTCAGTGAAGCTAATCACGTTGAAGACTATGACATGTGAAGAAAATGTCTGAAGACTATGGAGCGTGAAGACTTAGTCGTTTCATTATTTCTTTTCTCCTTTGTTGAGTCATAGGAACCACCGCACTGTTAAGTGGGGTCCAAGTGAACAAAGTCAGAGTGACTGAAGTGATGCTCAACCAAATCCTATGTCTTCAACCGAAGACAATGAGAGAAAATCTTATCCAGAGTCGGATAAGTCAGCTTTACTTGTAGTCCAAGTCAAGCTACCGCGTGTGTTTGAAATCTGACCGTTGCGACACGTGTCAGTTCCTTAGTGACCCAGGGTCATTTTGGACAAATCAGGTCGGGTTGCCACTGGCTATAAATAGCCCACCCCCTACGCCATAAATTGGTGGCTGCTCAGAGTTAGATACGACTTTTGTCGTTTGAGAGCAACCCACCTCCTAAGCCTTTGAGAGAGAGAATCCTTGCGAGGACAAAGCCCAAACCACCCAGAGCCCAAAGAGTGTTTGGCATCACTTAAGTCTTTCTGTCCGCGTGATCTGAAGACTTATTTCACTGGAGGACTGTGAATCCTCCAGCCGGTTAGGCGTCACGTTCTGAGCATCCAAGAGTCATTGTGGATTGCCGGCGAACAAAGTCTGTGAAGGTTTGGGAGTCTACCTTGAAGACTTACCAGAGTGATTGGGCGGGGACTGAGAGTCCTTAGCTCAATGGGAATAAGGTGAAGACGCGGTCTTCTGAGTTCAATCTGAGCCTCCCTAACCCGGACGTCACAGTTGTCACAAGAATCGGTCGAACAAACCACCGCCCTTCAAGTCACCGGGTTCTATCTCTCACTTCTCTTTACTTACCATTTGTCTTCGTGAAGTCATTGCCTGCTTGCAATTATCTGTTTGACTTCACTGCGTGACTACTTATCCTGATTGGCTTCGCACTATCTTCCTTTCTGATCCTTACTACCTAGCTACTAATAGTCTTCGTGCTTTCACTTCATTGAATACTTGACTATAGCTTGTCTAGTGTAGTCTACCTTCCGCTGCATTCCAATAGTGTTGTTTCTACTGTTGGTCTTCGAAACTTCCATGTTTTGAAGAATTTCATAAAAATTGCCTATTCACCCCCCTCTAGTCAATAACTAGCCCTTTCAATTGGTATCAGAGCAAGGTACTCCCTTGTTCTGTGTGATTCGGTTTAACCACCTGGAGTTTTAGCTATGTCGACTGCAGGGATAATCAAGGTCTCCGCTGCATGCCCCATCTTTGATGGCACTGAATATCCCTACTGGAAGAATAGGATGCGCATGCATCTTGAAGCCATTGATGTCGATCTGTGGTATGTCATCAAGAATGGCGTTCCCAAGACTGGTGAAGGTGTCACCCCCGCTGATGTGAAAAAGTTCATTCAACTGGACTCTACCGCCAAGAACATCATCTGTGGTCATCTGACCAAAGGGCAGTATGGCCGTGTGAGCACTCTGGAAACATCGAAGCTAGTCTGGGACTGGCTCTCCAAGGTTAATGAAGGCGTCTCCACTCAGCGTGATCAACGAATCAGTACTCTCCGCAACCTCTTCAACCGCTTCAAAAGACACGACAACGAGAACGTCCAACTCATGTTTGATCGCCTCACTGATATCACAAATGAGCTCCGTGCACTCGGTGCAACTGACATTACGAAGCATGAAATAGTGAAGACACTGCTGAGATCTCTTGACAACTCATTTGACACCTTAGCCCTGATGATACAAGAATGCCCTGATTTCAAGACACTCGATTCGTCTGACATACTTGAGAGGCTCAACACACGTGAGTACCAGCTATCTGAGAAACGAGATATCTATGGCCCCAACTATGGCCGAACTCGCGCTTTGAAGGCAAAGGCTGCTGCTTCCTCATCTGGAGAAGAATCATTGCAGTTCGGTGATCCTGAAGATATTGGAAAGGTGCTTGCTATGCTTGTGAAGAAGTTCCAGAAATTCACTAGGAAGAAAAGCTTCAGAAAGTCTTCACGATCCAGCTCAAGGGATGATGAAGCTTCCACCCATGACAGCAAGAAAAGAACCTGTCACAAGTGCAAGAAACCTGGCCACTACATCTCTGAGTGTCCACAGTGGGACAATGAGAAGAAGAAGAAGAAGAGCAAAGAATATGATTCTGATGACAATAAGAAGAAGAAATCCTCAAAGTCTTCTTCCAAATCTTCCTCCAAGTCTTCATCACACAAGAAGAACTCATCGGGCAAGGCACGAGCTTTTTTTGGCAAGGAAATGGATTCAGAGGAGGAGTCTGCTTCGGAGGAGGTGATGGAGTCTGAGGAGGAGTCCGACTCTGGTGTCGCAAGTCTGGCTCTAGCTACAGCTTACGTCGCCAAGTCCATCTTCAACACTGAAGACAATGGCTCCATCACCAACGCTGATGACGAGAACGACTCGACTCCCACCTACTGCTTCATGGCACGTGGTGCCAAGGTAAACTCTCGCGATGCTTACTTTCAAACATCAAGTGAAGATGACTCTGATGGTGAATCCAAACCTAGCTACAAAAAACTTGCTAAAATTGCAACTGAACAACAGAAAGCCATGGAACATATTCAAAAACTGTTAGACAAAAGCGATGACCTGTTGGACGCGGAAATGACTAAGACTCAGTCCTTAATTGAAGACATAAAGAATCTTCATGTTAAGTACCGGGAACTTGAAGGTCGTCATGAAACGCTCTCAACATCTCATGAAAAGCTCTCCTATGATTATCTTCAAAGGAAGCAAGAACTAGAGAAATTGAGATCGGATCATGAAGATCTTCAAAAGGAAAATGAGTCACTCCGCGCTCAACAGAGCAGTTCTGCTTAGGAAGGATTTGAACCACCATGTCTAAAATGCATTGAGCGTGATAATGTTGTCTCTATTGCTGAATGTTCCACTGCAACTACTGTTGAGATATCTTCAACTGCTGATGTGGTAACTAACCCCTCTGTTGAGGATACCACTACTATTGCTGATGAGAATGCCAGGTTGAAGACACTGCTTGAGACAGGGATATACAAAAGCCTCAAAGGGCATCAGACATCATGTGATGTCCTCAAAAAGCAGATTCTGAACCAAAACCCTAGAAAAGAGGGTGTAGGGTTCAAGAGAAAAATGAATGTTGATGGGTCATACTGGAAGCCTGAGCAGTACCCCAAAACCACCTGGGTTGCTGCAAAGGAACCTCCAGTAGATCCATCCACCTTATCTGGCTTCACTTGTGCTAACCCAATTATCATTGATGAATCCTTTGATGCAAACTATAAATTGTTTAAGAATCAGAATGGCGAAGTGTTTGCCAGGTATATTGGTACTAACTGCAGGAATGGGTCACCTATGAAGAAGATATGGATACCCAAGAGTTGCCTCGAGAATCTTCCTGTGAATGTAATCATGACACCACCTGTGAAGAAGACAAACCCCATACCAAAGGCTTCATATGTTCCAAAAGCTTCATACAGACCGAGGACTCATCTGAGTCACCCTAACATCAATGTTTTGCAGGAAAATCATACTCAGACCCATGAATATGAGCGTGTTTCATTAAACCGCTATGTTCACAGAACCAAGTAATTTTCTGCTTATTCACATGAGTATTATTCACCCCCTGCAAGGCTATTTACTAGGGCTCCGAAGCCGAAATTCTCAGATGCTGCACTTAGACTCATTGCTTCTAAGCCACCCCTGAAGATGTGGGTGGTTAAGAAAACTTAACTCTCTTTTGCAGGGAAAGGTCTCCAGCCGGAAATCAAAAGCGTCCAAAGCTAATGCTGGAGACCTTAAAAATCTTGTTGGGCGCAAGATAAAATGCCCAAATGGTCTTACTGTCTATTTCACTCCAGATTTCCTTGATACTCATCCTGTCTATCCTAACCAAGACCTGAATTTCCATGTTCCACTTGTTCGTCAAATGTTTCTGCTTCACAACTCGCTTGGTGAAGCCTATCCCCCAAACTGCACTGTAGGCTACGACACCTCGTGCTTCAGAATGGATTATGGACAGTGGATGCACTAATCACATGATTGGCGATCGAAGTCTTCTGATGGATTCAACGCTACGTCCATCAAACAAGAGCCACATCACATTTGCTGACACTGGTAAAAGCAAGGTATTAGGTCTAGGTAGAGTTGCAATATCAAGGGATCAACACATGGATAAAGTGATGCTTGTTGAATCCCTTGGTTTCAACTTAATGTCTGTCTCAATGCTTTGTGACTTAAACATGATTGTGCTATTTGGAAAATATCGCTGCCTTGTACTGATGGAATCTGACAAGTCTCTAGTCTTTGAAGGATATCGAAAAGATGATCTGTATATGGTAGATTTCTCAGCGGGACCACGGATGGCGTATGTCTTCTAGCAAAAGCTTGAAATCTTTGGCTTTGGAATCGAAGGCTAGGGCATGCTGGCATGAGGAACTTGCACACTCTCGCGAAGAAGAAGCATGTTGTGGGCATCGAAGGCGTCAAGTTCAAGAAGGATCATTTGTGTGGCGACTGCGAAGCCGTAAAGATGACAAGAGCCAAGCATCCCTCGAAGAAAATCATGACCACGTCTCAACCCTTCGAGCTGCTGCACATGGACTTATTTGGCCCTACTCACTACTCCACTCTCAATGCTACTGCTTGCCTCTATGGCTTTGTAATTGTTGATGATTACTCTCGATACACTTGGGTGCATATAATCCTCTACAAAACTGAAGTGCAGGATGTCTTCAGACGCTTTGCCAATCGTGCCATGACGAACTATGGCGTCAAGATCAAGCACATCAGAAGCGACAACGGCACTGAGTTCAAGAACACCGGCCTCGACCTCTACCTGGATACCATGGGTATCACTCATGAGTTCTCTGCTCCTTACACACCCCAGCAGAATGGCATCGCTGAGCGCAAGAACAGAACTCTTATAGAGATGGCACGAACGATGCTTGATGAGTACAAGACTCCACGAAAGTTCTGGCCTGAAGCCATTGACACTGCATGCCACATCATCAACCATGTTTATCTTCACAAGCTTCTGAAGAAAACCTCCTATGAGCTCCTAACTGGTAAGAAGTGATGTCTACTACACAACCTTCTTCTTGTAGACGTTGTTGGGCCTGCAAGTGCATAGGTTTGTAGGACAGTAGCAAATTTCGCTCAAGTGGATGACCTAAGGTTTATCAATCCGTAGGAGGCGTAGGATGAAGATGGTCTCTCTCAAACAACCCTGCAACCAAATAACAAAGAGTCTCTTGTGTCCCCAACACACCCAATACAATGGTAAATTGTATAGGTGCACTAGTTCGATGAAGAGATGGTGATACAAGTGCAATATGGATGGTAGATAAAGGTATTTGTAATCTGAAATTATAAAAACAGCAAGGTAACAAGTGGTAAAAGTGAGCGTAAGCGGTATTGCAATGATAGGAAACAAGGCCTAGGGTTCATACTTTCACTAGTGCAAGTTCTCTCAACAATAATAACATAGATAGATCATATAACAATCCCTCAACATGCAACAAAGATTCACTCCAAAGCCACTAATAGCGGAGAACAAACATAGAGATTATGGTAGTGTACGAAACCACCTCAAAGTTATTCTTTCGGATCGATATATAAAAGAGTTCGTACTAGAATAACACCTTAAGACACAAATCAACCAAAACCCTAATGTCACCTAGATACTCCATTGTCACCTCAAGTATCCGTGGGCATGATTATACGATGTGTGTCACACAATCTCAGATTCATCCAACCAACATAAAAGTACTTCAAAGAGTGCCCCAAAGCTACTACCGGAGAGTCAAGAACGTGTGCCAACCCCTATGCATAGGTTCCCAATGTCACGAAACCCGCAAGTTGATCACCAAGACATACATCAAGTGCTCTCATAAAAGACTCAATCCGATAAGATAACTTCAAAGGGGAAACTCAATTCATCACAAGAGAATAGAGGGGGAGAAACATCATAAGATCCAACTACAATAGCAAAACTCGGGATACATCAAGATCATGCCATAGAGGGAACACGATAGAGAACACGAGAGAGAGAGAGAGAGATCAAACACATAGCTACTGGCACATACCCTCAGCCCCGAGGGTGAACTACTCCCTCCTCATCATGTATAGCACCGGGATGATGAAGATGGCCATCGGTGATGGATCCCCCCTCCGGTAGGGTGCCGGGAAGGGCTCCCGAGAGGTTTTTGGTGGCTACAGAGGCTTGCGGCGGCGGAACTCCCAATCTATCTTCTTTTTTGGAAGTTCTATGATACGTAGGTATATATGGGTGCAAGGGGTACGTCGATGGAGCTTCGGGGGCCCCACGAGGCAGGGGGGCGCGCCCCCCACCCTCGTGAGCACCTTCCGTATCTTCTGACGTGGAGTCCAAGTCCATCAGGTGGGTTTCCTTCCAAAAATAAGTTCTCCAGTTGATTTCGTGCCGTTTTGACTCCGTGTGATATTCCTTTTCCTTGAAACATTGAAATAGGCATAAAACAACAAATCTGGGCTGGGCCTCCGGTTAATAGGTTAGTCCCAAAAATAATATAAAAGTGGAAAATAAAGCCCAACATTGCCTAAAACAGCAGATAAAGTAGCATGGATCAATCAAAAATTATAGATATGTAGGAGACGTATCAAGCATCCCCAAGCTTAATTCCTGCTCGTCCTCGAGTAGGTAAATGATAAAAAAGAATTTTTGATGCGGAGTGATACTTTGGCATAATTTCAATGTAAATCTTCTTAATTGTGGGATGAATATTCAGATCCGAAAGATTCAAGACAAAAGTTCATATTGACATAAAAGTAATAATACTTCAAGCATACTAATCAAAGCAATCATGTCTTCTCAAAATAGCATGGCTAAAGAAAGTTCATCCCTACAAAATCATATAGTTAGGCTATGCTTCATTTTCACACACAAAGATGTTCCCAACTTCTATACCCCGATGACAAGCCAAGCAATTGTTTCATACTTAAATAATCTCAAAAAATTTCAACCTTCACGCAATACATGAGCGTGAGCCATGGATATAGCACTATGGGTGGAATAGAATATGATGATGGGGATTGTGTGGAGAAGACAAAAAAGGAGAAAGTCTCACATTGACGAGGATAATCAACGGGCTATGGAGATGCTCATTAATTGATGTCAACATGAGGAGTAGGGATTGCCATGCAACGGATGCACTAGAGCTATGAATGCTCAACAAAAGAAACTAGTGGGTGTGCATCCAACTTGCTTGCTCATGAAGACCTAGGGCATTTGAGGAAGCCCATCGTAGGAATATACAAGCCAAGTTCTATAATGAAAAATTTCCACTAGTATAAAAAAGACAACTTATGAGACTCACTACATGAAGAACAAGGTGCTACTTTGAAGCACAAGTGTGGAAAAAGAGATAGTAGCATTGCCCTTTTTTTGGGCCTCCTTTTTTTGGCCTTTCTCTTTTTTTTTCTTTTTTTTGTTTGGGCAATGCTCTAATAATGATGATCATCACACTTCTATTGATTACAACATAAGGATTACAACTCGAAACTTAGAACAAGATATGACTCTATATGAATGCCTCCGGCGGTGTGCCGGGATGGTGCAATGAATCAAGAGTGACATGTATGAAAAATAATGCATGGTGGCTTTGCCACAAATACGATGTCAACTACATGATCATGCAATGGCAATATGACAAAAGTAATGTATGTCATGAATATGATGATGGAAGTTGCATGGCAATATATCTCGGAATGGCTATGGAAATGCCATGATAGGTAGGTATGGTGGCTGTTTTGAGGAAGATATAAGGAGGTTTATGTGTGACAGAGCGTATCGTATCACGGGGTTTGGATGCACCGCGAAGTTTGCACCAACTCTCAAGGTGAGAAAGGGCAATGCACGCATCAAGAGGCTAGCAAAGGTGGAAAGGTAAAAGTGCGTATAATCCATGGACTCAACATTAGTCAAAAGAACTCATATACTTGTTGCAAAAATTTAGAAGTCATCAAAAACCAAGTACTACGCGCATGCTCCTAGGGGGATAGATTGGTAGGAAAAGACCATCGCCCGTCCCCGACCGCCACTCATAAGGATGCACAAGCCAGGTACACTTCATGTTTCAAATTTGTTACACAACTTTAACCATACGTGCATGCTACGGGACTTGCTAACTTATACACAAGCATTCTTTAAATTCAGAATCACCCAACTAGCATGACTTTAATATCACTACCTTCATATCTCAAAACAATTATCAAGCATCAAACTTATCTTAGTATTCAACGCACTCAAAAGAAAGTTTCACATATCTTGAATACCAAGTATATTAATATTAAGCAAATTATCATGCTATTAACAACTCTCAAAATAATATAAGTGAAGCATGAGAGTTCATCTAATTCTTAAAAATAAAACCACCACCGTGCTTTAAAAGATATAAGTGAAGTACTAGAGCAAATGGCAAACTACTCCGAAAGATATAAGTGAAGATCAAAGAGTAGCTAAATAATTGTGCAACTATGTGAAGACTCTCTCTCATTAAAGAATTTCAGATCTTGGTATTGTATTCAAGCAGCAATAAAAACAAAATAAAATTACATTGCAAGGATATCACAACTCATGTGAAGAAGCAAAAACTTAGGTTCAACCGATACTAACCGATAGTTGTTGAAGAAGAAAGGTGGGATGCCTACCGGGGCATCCCCAAGTTTAGATGCTTGAGACTTCTTGAAATATTATCTTGGGGTGCCTAACTTTTGTGTCTCCTTAATTCCTCTCATATCACTGTTTCTCTTTTTATCAAAAGCTTCATTCACAACCAACTCAACAAGAACTCGTGAGATAGGTTAGTATAAACCAATGCAAAACCTTATCATTTTCTACTGTAACAAATCACTATCATTATTATTCAACATTGAATACTAAATGTCTCTGCATATTTAATACTCCTATCCTCAAATAGAATCATTAAACAAGCAAACATATGCAAACAATGCAACCATAACAACAATCTGCCAAAACAGTACAGTCTGTAAAGAATGCAAGAGTATCAATACTTCCCTGACTCCAAAAATTATGAACTAAAATTCCCACTGTAGTCAATTTATCATAGCTTAATATTCAAAATGATTCAACATTATACCATTCTCTGAATTTTCTAGGGAATTTTTGCAACAGCGGTAAACTTTCTGTTTTCAAACAGCAACATGTATACTATCAAAATAAGCATGGCAAAGGCTATCCTTGACTTCTTTATTGAAACTAAAGGTGCAAAATATTACTCTAACTAAAACAAAGAAAAAACTAGAAAAATAAAATGACGCTCCAAGCAAAACACATATCATGTGGTGAATAAAAATATAGCTCCAAGTAAAGTTACTGATGAACGAAGACGAAAGAGGGGATGCCATCCGGGGCATCCCCAAGCTTAGTTGCTTGGTTGTCCTTGAATAGTACCTTGGTGCGCCTTGGGCATCCCCAAGCTTAGACTCTTGCCACTCCTTATTCCATAATCCATCGAATCTTTCACCCAAAACTTGAAAACTTCAACCACACAAAACTCAAAACAAAACTCGCAAGCTCCGTTAGTGTAAGAAAATAAAACCACCACTTAGGTACTGTAATGAACTCATTCTAAATTCATATTGGTGTAATATCTACTGTATTCTAACTTCTCTATGGTTCATACCCTCCGATACTACTTATAGATTCATCAAAACAAGCAAACAACACAATGAAAACAGAATCTGTCAAAAACAGAACAGTCTGTAGTAATCTGTATCAAACGTATACTTCTGTAACTCAAAAAATTCTGAAATAAATTGCTGTACCTGAGTAATTTGTATATTAATCATCTACAAAAAAAGAATCAACCTAAAAGCACTCTCCATAAAAAACGGCAGCTAATCTCGTGAGCGCAAAAGTTTTTGTTTTTTACAGCAAGATCACATAAACTTCACCCAAGTCTTCCCAAAGGTTCTACTTGGCACTTTATTGAAACAAAAGCTACAAAACATGATTACTAAAGTATAATAATCATGTGGACACACAAAAACAGTAAGGATAAATATTGGGTTGTCTCCCGACAAGCGCTTTTCTTTATTGCCTTTTTAGCTAGGCATGATGATGGCAATGATGCTCACATAAAAGATAAGAATTGAAACATAAAGAGAGCATCATGAAGAATATGACTAGCACATTTAAGTCTAACCCACTTCCTATGCATAGGGATTTTGTGATCAAAAAACTTATGGGAACAATAATCAACTAGCATAGGATGGCAAAACAAGCATAACTTCAAGATTTTCAACACATAGAGAGGAAACTTGATATTATTGCAATTCCTACAAGCATATGTTCCTCTCTCATAATAGTTTTCAGTAGCATCATGAATGAATTCAACAATATAACCAGGACCTAAAGCATTCTTTTCATGATCTACAAGCATAGAAAATTTACTACTCTCAACATGAGAAAATTTCTTCTCATGAATAGTAGTGGGAGCAAACTCAACAAAATAACTATCATGTGATTGAAAATTAAGATCAAGATGACACGTTTCATGGTTATCATTATTCTTTAAAGCATACGTGTCATCACAATAATCATCATAGGTAGGAGGCATGCTTTCATCATAGTAATTTTGCTCATCAAAGCTTGGGGGACAAAAGACATCATCTTCATCAAACATAGCTTCCCCAAGCTTGTGGCTTTGCATATCATTAGCATCATGGATATTCAAGGAATTCATACTAACAACATTGCAATCATGCTCATCATTCACATATTTTATGCCAAGCATTCTATGTAATTCTTCTTCTAGCACTTGAGCACAATTTTCCTTTCAATCATACTCACGAAATATATTAAAAAGACGAAGCGTATGAGACAAACTTAACTCCATTTTTTTGTAGTTTTCTTTTATAAACTAAACTAGTGATAAAACAAGAAACAAAAAGATTCGATTGCAAGATCTAAAGATATACCTTCAAGCGCTAACCTCCCCGGCAATGGCGCCAGAAAAGAGTTTAGTTGATGGGGTGTGAGTACCCTTTACCTAGCCTCCCCGGCAACGGCGCCAGAAAAGAGATTGATGTCTCCTACACAACCTTCTTCTTGTAGACGTTGTTGGGCCTGCAAGTGCACAGGTTTGTAGGACAGTAGCAAATTTCCCTCAAGTGGATGACCTAAGGTTTATCAATCCGTAGGAGGCGTAGGATGAAGATGGTCTCTCTCAAACAACCCTGCAACCAAATAACAAAGAGTCTCTTGTGTCCCCAACACACCCAATACAATGGTAAATTGTATAGGTGCACTAGTTCGGCGAAGAGATGGTGATACAAGTGCAATATGAATGGTAGATAAAGGTATTTGTAATCTGAAATTATAAAAACAGCAAGGTAACAAGTGGTAAAAGTGAGCGTAAACGGTATTGCAATGATAGGAAACAAGGCCTAGGGTTCATACTTTCACTAGTGCAAGTTCTCTCAACAATAATAACATAGATAGATCATATAACAATCCCTCAAAATGCAACAAAGAGTCACTCCAAAGCCACTAATAGCGGAGAACAAACGTAGAGATTATGGTAGATGCGAAACCACCTCAAAGTTATTCTTTCGGATCGATCTATAAAAGAGTTCGTACAAAAGTAACACCTTAAGACACAAATCAACCAAAACCCTAATGTCACCTAGATACTCCATTGTCACCTCAAGTATCCGTGGGCATGATTATACGATGTGCGTCACACAATCTCAGATTCATCCAACCAACATAAAAGTACTTCGAAGAGTGCCCCAAAGCTACTACCGGAGAGTCAAGAACGTGTGCCAACCCCTATGCATAGGTTCCCAATGTCACGAAACCCGCAAGTTGATCACCAAGACATACATCAAGTGTTCTCATAAAAGACTCTATCCGATAAGATAACTTCAAAGGGAAACTCAATTCATCACAAGAGAGTAGAGGGGAGAAACATCATAAGATCCAACTACAATAGCAAAGCTCGGGATACATCAAGATCATTCCATAGAGGGAACACAAGAGAGAACACGAGAGAGAGAGAGAGAGATCAAACACATAGCTACTGGTACATACCCTCAGCCCCGAGGGTGAACTACTCCCTCCTCGTCATGGATAGCACCGGGATGATGAAGATGGCCACCGATGATGGATCCCCCCTCCGGCAGGGTGCCAGGAAGGGCTCCCGAGAGGTTTTTGGTTGATACAGAGGCTTGCGGCGGCGGAACTCCCAATCTATCTTCTGTTTTGGAAGTTTTACGATATGTAGGTATATATGGGTGCAAGGGGTACGTCGATGGAGCTTCGGGGGGCCCACGAGGCAGGGGGCGCGCCCCCCACCCTCGTGAGCACCTCCCGTATCTTCTGACGTGGAGTCCAAGTCCATCAGGTGGGTTTCCTTCCAAAAATAACTTCTCCAGTTGATTTCGTTCCGTTTTGACTCTGTCTGATATTCCTTTTCCTCGAAACACTGAAATAGGCATAAAACAACAAATCTGGGCTGGGCCTCCGGTTAATAGGTTAGTCCCAAAAATAATATAAAAGTGGAAAATAAAGCCCAATATTGCCTAAAACAGTAGATAAAGTAGCATGGAGCAATCAAAAATTATAGATACGTTGGAGACGTATCAAGAAGCCAAACATAAGTTACCTCAGAGTATTTGGTGCTAAGTGCTGGATCAAGGATCCACATCACACTTCCAAATTTGCACCGAAAGCACATGAAGGTTTTATGCTTGGTTACGGAAAGGATTCACACTCCTACAGAGTCTTCAACCTCTTTCACTATAAAGTGGTTGAAACTGTGGA
Source organism: Aegilops bicornis (assembly GCA_021605145.1). Classification (NCBI taxonomy): domain Eukaryota; kingdom Viridiplantae; phylum Streptophyta; class Magnoliopsida; order Poales; family Poaceae; genus Aegilops; species Aegilops bicornis. Next base: position 691,552,424 of record CM038674.1, read on the forward strand.
TGTCTTGATTCGATGAGACTAACGGCTCGCAAAGAGAGCACCTACCAAATGTGCTAGATGAATTATCCCTAAGCGAGTCAATCAAGCAAATGGGGCTGGAGAAATCATACCCTCACGAGAATCGGTGAAGAAGAACTGATTGTTTCTGCTCCCACTCAACCTGAAGACAATGCTCATCCTGAAGATAATCCTCCAAATGATGACATTGATCAGAATGAACAAAATCTTCGTCCTGCTCATCCTCGTGTTGCAAATGAAGTACAGATTGAGAAGATGATCGATAGCCTCAATGTACCTGGTCCGCTCACTCATCCAAGAGCCACACAAATAGCAACACAACTCACCAATTTCTATGGGCATTTTGCATTCGTCTCAATCTCAGAACCCAAGAAAGTCACCGAAGCCTTCATGGAACCTGAATGGATTCAAGCTATGCAAGAAGAGCTTCAACAGTTTGAGTTGAATAATGTGTGGGAACTGGTCAAGCGTCCTGATCCTCGGAAGCACAATATCATTGGCACCAAATGGATATATCGCAACAAGCAAGATGAACATGGTCAAGTGGTCAGAAACAAAGCTCGTCTCGTTGCACAAGGCTACACTCAAGTGGAAGGGATTGACTTCGATGAAACATTTGCTCCTGTGGCAAGGCTTGAAGCCATTCGTATACTGCTGGCCTATGCAAATCATCACAACATCCTCCTATATCAAATGGATGTGAAGAGTGCTTTTCTCAATGGAAAGATAGAAGAAGAAGTATATGTTGCACAACCTCCTGGCTTTGAAGATCCAAAACATCCTGATATGGTTTACAAGCTCAACAAGGCACTATATGGACTCAAACAAGCCCCTCGTGCTTGGTATGATACGCTCAAAGACTTCCTGAAGAGCAAAGGCTTCAAACCTGGTTCACTAGATTCCACTCTCTTCACGAAGACATATGATGGTGAACTGTTTGTGTGCCAAATCTATGTGGATGACATTATCTTCGGCTGCACCAACAAGAAATACAGTGATGAATTTGGTCACATGATGCAAGAACAGTATCAAATGTCCATGATGGGTGAATTGAAGTTTCTTTCTGGGTCTCCAAATTCGGCAACAACGCAATGGTATCTTCATATCTCAAGAAAAATATCTCAAAGATTGCCTGAAGAAGTTTGGAATGCAGGACTGCAAACGTTACACGACGCCAATGCCAACCAAAAGTCATCTGGGTCCCGACGACAATGGTAAAGAGTTCGACCAAAAGGTATACCGCTCCATGATTGGTTCATTGCTTTACTTATGTGCATCTAGGCCAGATATAGTGCTTAGTGTTTGCATGTGTGCCCGATTCCAAGCGGCACCAAAGGAATCGCATCACTTAGTTGTGAAGCGAATTCTTTGATATTTGGCTTACACCCCAACACTAGGATTATTGTATCCAAAGGGCTCAGAGTTTGATCTAGTTGGATTCTCAGATGCTGATTATGCTGGTGAAAAGGTTGATCGCAAGTCCACATCAGGAACATGTCACTTTCTGGGACGATCACTTGTCTGTTGGTCTTCAAAGAAGCAGAACTGTGTATCTCTCTCCACTGCTGAATCCGAATACATTGCTGCTGGATCTTGCTGTGCTCAGCTTCTCTGGATGAAGCAAACTCTCAAGGACTATGGTATACACCTGAAGAATGTGCCTCTCTACTGCGACAATGAGAGTGCCATCAAGATTGCCAACAACCCAGCTCAGCACTCGAAGACAAAACACATTGAGATTCGTCATCACTTCCTCAGAGATCATGTTATGAAGGAAGACATTGATATCATTCACGTCAACACTGAAGAGCAATTGGCAGATATCTTCACAAAGCCCTTGGATGAGAAAAGGTTTTGCAAGTTGCGGTGTGAGCTAAATATCTTGGAATCCTCAAATGTCCTGTGAATGGGACACACATCCTAACACTTATGCATTTTGATGACTTAGATGTGCAACACACGAAGTAACGTATATCTTCAATCAATGAAGACATACGCTCTAATTGTGAATACATTGATGCGGAATTTGACTTCGGAGCGCCACGATAATTGTCTTGTGATATGCAGGTCTAATACTTCCTATACGGTGGGTAACGCCACCACCAAACTTTTGTTTAAAGTGTTCCTCTTGGCGTTATGTTTGCAAAAACTTCATAATTGATTTGTCTTCGTCCCTGACTTGTATTCAAGTTTATCTTCATCTGGTTGATTACTGCTTGTGTTCTGTCCTCCACAGCATTCACTTATAGCTATGACTTCTTGTTGAATCTTTTGATCTAAGTGAATGTGATCGGACCCTAACCTATCTATGCTTCTACCTCAACTCTATCTGTCCAAATCATATGCATTCTATTGAAAATTGTTAATTGTCTTCACTGAACCTTGTCAGCTGAAGTCAACCTGACAAACATTTATGTCTGTTTTAAATGCTCTATATTTATCACCGGAAATCCGAAGAACTCAGAATGACCGCCCCGACAATCCAGGCGTGCGTGGTAACATGGAACAACTACCAAGGAGTTGCATGCACGCCACGTGTCCTTCAAATGCGAATCGCCAGGGGCACCTGCGTAATTACGCTGTGTTGTCCCTTTCCTTATAAATACACATCCCATCACGGTCAAAAATTCTTCTTCCACCTCGCCACCTCCCGAAAACCCTAGCGCCACCGCTAGCTCCTGACGACGCCGGCGACGAAGCGCTTAGCTGCCGCGACTTCTCCGACGCTGTCCTCACACCGGTCATGGACCTCATCTTCTCCGCCACCGCCGTAGCTGTCTCTCTCACCAAGTTAGGGCACGGGAGATTGAACTGCTCGGCCTCAACTCCCCCTCCGTCTAGCAGTTCTTCTAGTGGTAATTAAAACTCTCTTTACCGTCTTTTTGATCTAATAGATTCATCCCTCCTTACCAAAAGTAGTTTCCACCTCTCCAAAGTTGGATCTTTTTTATCTGCATCTCATATTGTGCCAAGTCTGTTCACTTATGCTTCACTACAAGTTAGATTCTTCACTTGTACTTATTCTTGAATTCGTACAAACCTGGAATCAACTCTCATCAAATAAGTGAATGTCTTCGCGATATGAGGTCAATGTCTTCAAACTGATTTATCTTCAAAATCCTCTGAGAATGCATATGACCTCTTCCCCTTCCCTCGCATCTCTAATGCTGTCACGGGTACATGTCCGTGGGAGAATCCCTTGGTTCTCATAGTCTGCATTCATTTGCAGAGTTCTTACAGAATCGTATAAATTCTCCTGAAGCAAGTTCTTGTCTGACTAGCCGCAAGAAGCCTTTGCAAGTTCTGAAGCCTTTCAGGTTAAGCTTCATGGCTACTAAGAAACCAGCAAGAAAGGGTGGCAGAAAGCGTCGTGGGAACACTTCCAAGGATTTTCCTCCCGATTTGCATGAGCTGTACAAAACAGACCCAGAGGAAACCTATACTTGACGCAAGAATCGCATTCAATGGATTCGAAGATACTGGGCTGAGGAATGGTTCAAGTACCGTTTTTTCACTGAAGAGTATGCTGAGAAAAATGCCATCAAGCGACCCTGGGGAGATATTCTGTACAAAAATCTTCAACCCAGAACCCAAACTGAAGCTATTGAGCAAGGCTTCTATCCATGCATGGTTCGCGGACCAGAGCCAGAGAATTCTGACCCTTCTTCTTTGCTGTGGTGTCGCGAAGACCATCTCTTCAAGCGCAACTACCAGTTCGCCAAAGATTCTGTTGTGAAGAACAAAAAGGCTTTCGGACTTGATTTCAATCCTGGTCCGTCCTCTCCACGGGAAGATGGCACCCGTGAAGCCAATGAAAATAGGATCGGTCCCTTCTACCACTTTGAAGGCCTCCTCGCACACATCACCGTTCAAGGTGCAAATGTGGATCATACTGATGATGATGCTGACACTGATGGTGCACCAGCTCCTCCTCCTAAGCCGCAGAAGCAGAAGAAAGCTAAGGCTTCCAAACCCACTGCTGCACCAAAAGCTTCTCGAGTGAAGCCATTGGCAACTGCCCCTCCTGCTCCAAGTAACACCTCTGAAGATCAATCTCGTGTCTCCAAACGGACCGAGAAGCCTCAGAAGAAGAAGCGCTCGGAAGGACAAGTCAAGCATCGACACCAATTTGCCGTTCTAAGGAACGAATCTGAAGCTATTGATCTGACGTCTGATGATGAGTTTGGTGAGGATGCTCTTGAACAACTGATAAAGAGCAAGCAAGAGGCGGAGATCTTCAATGATCTGCCTCTCTTTGATGTACAAATCCTCGACAACTTCATTGATGAGTGGTTTGACAACCCAAATCTCAGCTTTGCTGATCTTCAGCTTCCGATTGGCATCAGCGTCGCCTTCCAAGGAGCCATTGCTCCTGAGCTGGCTCAGGCTCAGAAGACCGTTGAACTCAAGAACAAAATTGATTTTGAGAAAGAGAAGTTCAAGAAGCATGTGGCCAAGCTCAGTGTGGCTGATGTTCAGAAATTCAAGCTGATGCTGAATGACCTCAAAGAAGCATTTTGCAAGAAGCGTGAACAAGCCAAAGGCTCAAGAGAACGCATGAAGAATCTTGCTGCCAAGTGTGTTCAAGCATACAATGAAGCTGAAAAGCGCAAGGCTCTTGGGCGTCCAGGCATTGACCCCAAGATGGCTGCCAAGAAGAAGTCTGCTGTGGCCCCAACTGAAGCTACACGGCGGGAAGAACCTCGCATTGTCTTCCCTACTAGCATGACAGGCTCGAAGCCTAAGGTCCCCACATCAGCTTCAGAACAGAAGAAAACCAAGGCAGCTGAAGCCGAAGCCAGAAAGAGAAAAACCAAGAACAACACTGATGATGCACCACCCCTCAAGAAAAGGAAGACCAAGAAGAGAGATCGGGCTGCTCCCAAAGAGCCCCTTATTGTTGAACCCATTGCTTTTGCTCCCCCTCCATCCAATAATCAAGAGCGTCAGTTGATTGTACATGAGCCTGCTTCCACAGAGGCTCCTGAAGTACAAGAAGTCCCAGTCGTTGATCCCATCGCGACTGAAGACATTGGTCCCCAAGACAATGTAGAAGATGATGTAGTCCTTCCTCAGATTCAGCGCCCCACAGTATCATCGCCTGTTCACACGAACAGCGAACCCATCAGTATTGGTCGTCCTTTGATGCCAATCACACAGGATGCCTCATGGGTTGATCACCCCCAACCAGCAACACCAGTTCAAGACTCCCCAAGCACACCCCATCCTACATCAACGCAAGGTACCGGTCCAATTGTCAATGACGACAATTACATGGAAACCACACCATCACCGAAAGCGTCGCCCGTGTTTCAACGGCTTCACAAAGGCCAGATGCCATCGGTCTCCATGACAACCATCACAGAAGAGGATTCACATCAGTCCAGCTCAGAGGCACGTCAAGTGTTTCCTGAAGACAATCCTTCTGTGACGGTTCCAGTGTCCGAAGGTAATGCTTCTGACGAGATTCCGGCTGCAAAAGCCGATGAAAGACAAGAAGAACGTGTTGCCACACCCCCCACCAATCAAGCACAAGATGTTCTCGAGGAGAATGTGTCCATGCCTGACCCTCCATCTACTCAAGTGGAGGTTGAGAATACTGAGGCTGCCACCAACAACGCCACTGAAGCTGATGACGTTGTCATGACTGAAGCCAATGTGGCGCCTCAAGTCAACACTCTGGATGAAGCCAATACTGCACCTGCATCCAATGTGCAGCCTGAAGCCTCTGCCAATGCCTCTGCTCCTGTACCGCCACCAAGGCCACACACTATTGAGCATGCATTCTATCAAGGTGAACTTGTTCCTGTCAGATGGCCTATTCTGATTCCGCCGGCTGTTCCCGGTCCCCAGTTTGATTATCATGTGGAGCATAGGCCTCAGGTTCAGAAGCCAAAACCCCGATTGCTAAGGTTTCCTGGTACTGCATCTGCACCAGGATCGTTCAATATTAATGGCTTCATTGCACACAACACCTTCTTCAACAGTGCCAAAAACCCATACTCCAAGCCCAGAAGATCGTCTGATAGATTCTGGAGTTATCAGCAACGCAACTATTACTCATGTGTTCTGTACAACCAAGGGCGCATATTTCCTCATATGCGACTGGATTCTGAAGCTATTGCTGCCCTGCCATGCCTAGAAGAAGCACTTGACTGCTTTCGAGATGCAGGCCTACTGCAGTTTGTCACTGATAAGGAACACTGGAATGAAGAGCTTCTGCTCCAGTTCTATGCCACTCTTCACATTCGAGGCTACAACAGGGATCCGAAGACTTTGGTCCTTGAGTGGATGACAGCAAATGTCCATCATGAAGCCAAAGCCTTTGACCTCATTGAGCTTACCGGCCTTTCCACTCCAGGTGACCTCTATGAACCTGGTTGTCAGCTTCATCGCAATGCAGTTGAAAGCATCTTTCAGAAGCCAGAGCCCAACATGAGCCAAATGTTGAGCATGATGAAGCCACTGCCGCTTGACGCTGAATATCCAAAGGAATTCTTTGTTAAAGACCTGGAGTATCTGCCCCGCACCATCTATCATATCATAAGGCGAACTCTATGGCCCATCAAAGGCAATTCCTCCTCTGCAAAGCTTGAAGGTGCAATGAAGACATTGGTCTTCTACATTCTAAATGGCAAAAGCTTCAATGCTCAGGACTTCTTCATTAGAAAGTTTGCTGCTTCTAGCTCTGATATCTTTGGTCTGAAATTTTATGCTCCTTGGTATATGCGTCTGATCAAGCTTCACTCTGCAATTAACTATCATCCCTCTGCACGCAATCATCTTATATTCCTGCCAGAGGTTGATATGTCAGTTGAAGCCATCTACCAAGAGCCTGCCAAGGAGGCGATATATCTTCATAATATAGATCGTCAGAATTTCTCTCAAGATGTTGAAGGTATTCAGGCTGCTTCTCGTGTCTATCCATAGGCCGACAACACTCGACGTGCACGTACTGAAGCCACACAGAGCACCATTGCTCCAAGGACACGCAAGCGATCCCGTGTGCTCAATGACCGAGACCTTCTTGTGGCACTGCATCAGAAAGAAGACAAGCATCATTTCTGGTTGAAGTGACAAATGCAAAGCCTCTTGGTGGATGTCAATCGCATTCGCAATCTCGCCACCAAGAATGCCTTTGTCACTCATGAAACCCGTCGGATGACTTGGAAGAGTTTGACACTGCTCAGTGCTGAAGCTGATCTTCAAGACGATGGTTTCACCGAAAAATTCAAGTTTGACTCCACTCCTCCCAGGAATGCTGTTTTACGTCGAACCCCGTCTCTTGAAGATTCAGAGTACTCATCATCCGCTGCCACGGTAAATGCCAGAGTCATTGATGAAGCCGATGATGCCACTTCATCCCCTCCAACATCAGCGCATATCGACACTGCACCAAGTTCTTCTACACCACCAATCCTCAACGACGACCCTGCTGCTTCACCTACTCCTCATGGTAACGAGTAGCGACTATGTCTTTAAACCTTTTTGGTCCTTACTGACAAAAGGGGGAGAAGCATAGGTTGATAGTCTTCAAGCGGGTCCATATGGGTGGTTGCTATACTTTTGCCTAGTGTTTACAACTCTCGTTTTGATACATTTGGTTCTTTGAGTTGTAACACTTAAACTCGATGGTTGTCTGCTACTTTTCACTACTATTCTAAGATGCGATGATAAATTCCGCATGTGCGATGATAAATCCAGCATGAAGTCATTTCGCAGATATCCATCTTTCATTATGCATGTCATTACTCTTGTATATCTTTTCATGCATGATGTATTGTCTTCATATGGTGAGAAGGATCTCCACAAGTACAACCTGCCATGTGCATTTGCATTCCAACGCAAAACATTTATATGCACATCTTCAGGGGGAGCCTTTTGCCACTTATGAAGACAATGCCTTAATCCCTTACAATTTCACGTACTTTAATCCCCGTTGAAAACTTCAACCAGTTTGTCATCAATCACCAAAAGGGGGGAGATTGTAAGTGCATCTAGTGCCACCCCTAGTTGGTTTTGGAGTATTGACGACAAACCTGGTTGAGGGACTAATGTGTTTGTGAGAATTGCAGGATAACACAGGTAGTAGTCCCTCATTGATTCGGTTTACCTACCGGAGTTGACCCCTAAAAATGTGCGAAGACATTGAAGCCAATGGTGGTCAGTGAAGCTAATCACGTTGAAGACTATGACATGTGAAAAAAATATCTGAAGACTATGGAGCGTGAAGACTTAGTCGTTTCATTATTTCTTTTCTCCTTTGTTGAGTCATAGAAACCACCGCACTGTTAAGTGGGGTCCAAGTGAACAAAGTCAGAGTGACTGAAATGATGCTCAACCAAATCCTATGTCTTCAAGCAAAGACAATGAGAGCAAATCTTATCCAGAGTCGGATAAGTCAGCTTTACTTGTAGCCCAAGTCAAGCTGCCGCGTGTGTTTGAAATCTGACCGTTGCGACACGTGTTAGTTCCTTAGTGACCTAGGGTCATTTCGGACAAATCAGGTCGGGTTGCCACTAGCTATAAATACCCCCCCCCCCTACACCATAAATTGGTGGCTGCTTAGAGTTAGATACGGCTTTTGTCGTTTGAGAGCAACCCACCTCCGAAGCCTTTGAGAGAGAGAATCCTTGCGAGGACAAAGCCCAAACCACCCAGAGCCCAAAGAGTGTTTGGCATCACTTAAGTCTTTCTGTCCGCGTGATCTGAAGACTTATTTCACTTCAGGACTGTGAATCCTCTAGCCGGTTAGGCATCACGTTCTGAGCATCCAAGAGTCGTTATGGATTGCCGGTGAATGAAGTCTGTGAAGGTTCGGGAGTCTACCTTGAAGACTTACCAGAGTGATTGGGCGGGGACTAAGAGTCCTTAGCTCAAGGGGAATAAGGTGAAGACGCAGTCTTCTGAGTTCAATCTCAGCCTCCCTAACCAGACGTACAGTTGTCACAACAACTGGAACTGGTCGAACAAACCACTGTCCTTCTGAAGTCATTGGTTCTATCTCTCACTTCTCTTTACTTACCATTTGTCTTCGTGAAGTCATTGCCTGCTTGCAATTATCTGTTTGACTTCACTGCGTGACTACTTATCCTGATTGGCTTCACACTATCTTCCTTTATGATTCTTACTACCTAGCTGCTAATAGTCTTCGTGCTTTCACTTTATTGAATACTTGACTATGACTTGTCTAGTGTAGTCTACCTTCCGCTGCATTCGAATAGTGTTGTTTCTACTGCTGGTCTTCGAAACTTCCATGTTTTGAAGACTTTCATAAAAATCGCCTATTCACCCCCCCTCTAGTCGATAACTAGCCTTTTCAGGCATGTATGCCATGACGTCCATCATTGCTGTCGAGGGTTTTAAGTTGATGCGATGACAATTCGCTTTTTGTATCGATTTTTTCCTTTTAGGGGTTGCTGTCGAAATCACTAGTTGAGGAGTACTCGTTGCAACAATCACTCCAGCCTCCCAGGTTGCGACAAGTGGCGCGTTGCATGTGCGGCACTTGTCGCAACCTGAGAGTTTTCCCTTTTTTCGTAGATCCATTTATCCAAAATGTTTTATCTCTTAAACTATGCGTCCAAATCTCGAACCACTTTCGGATTCCTCGCATCGAGATCTTCAAAACTAGATGCCATGTTGATAGGTTTCGACGATTTTTTTTTCACGAAAAAACCGGACGAAAAAACTGAACTGGGAGCATGGGATTTTTCCCTTTCTGAAAGAGGCATGCCCGTGCCATGAAATCACAACCATGCCTCTCGCGGAAGCAAAACCATGACTCTCGTGGAAGAAAAAAAAGAAGAGAAAATGCGTTTTTTTTTCATTTTCGAGGATGCACGACCATGACTCTCGCGAAAGCACAACCGTGACTCGCAAACGAAAAAAAATAGAAAACGAGTTTTTTTTCCGTTTCCGAGAGGCACGGCCATGCCTCTCGCGAAAGCACAACCATGCCTCTCATGAAAGCAAAATCGTGACTCTCGCGAAAAGAAAAAAAATAGAAAACGTGTTTTTTTCGTCTCCGGGAGGCACGACCGTGACTCTTGCTAAAGCACCAGCGTGCCTCTAGCGGAAGCAAAACCGTAACTCTCGCGAAAGAAAAAAAAAACAAAAAACACGTTTTTTTTCCATTTTCAAGAGGCATGACCGTGACTCTCGCGAAAGCAAAATCGTGCCTCTCGCGGAAGCAAAACCATGGCTCTTACAAGGAAAAAATGCGTTTTTTCACGCAGATGTTTTTTGTAATTTTTTTGTCGAAAAGCTAAGGAAGACCGGTGGAAAACTAAAACATCGAAAAAAACCAAAAAAACCCGTTTAAAAAGCCAAAAACACATGCGGGGAAATAAAAAAAAATCTGGAGAGAGCGTCCAAAACGCGACACATGACGAATGACTGAGAGCGCGCCAAGTGGTGCTGATTGTTGCGAGGCCCCCGAAGGAGCGGTCGCTAACTAGTTGCTCGGTTTCTGTTCTCTCTCCATGTACGTACCGGGCAGGCCATGTTTTTTAGGGCTAACTGAGGCAGAAATATCTCACAATGGTATGTGGGCCGTGCCATAGGAGCGAGGGCCCAAGCAAAATAATAAAGTCGTGCGCTTGCAGCGGTACCATTTTTTCCAGTGGGCAAAGCCCGCACTTTTTAGCATCAGTTTATCTCTTCATTTTTTTTCCTTTTTCGTACTTACCTTTCTATGTTGAAACTTTCAAATGTTCAGCGCACATTTAAAAAATGTTCAGGCTGAAAACCAAATCGCATGTCTTTCAGAAATATGTTCATGACATTTAAAAAAATGGTATATGCAATGTAGATGCTCATGTAGATTAAAAAGGTTTCATACCATTCAAAAAAAATGTTCAATATGTTATACTAAATGCTTTAAATTTATTTCAAAAAGTAAAAAATATATCTGAAATAAAGTCATCATGTATTTGGAAAAATGTTAATACGATGTAAGAAGATTGCATAATTCAATACAAATGTTTATTGCCATTCAAAAAATGTTCATCGTATATTTTAAAATATTTAACTTATATCAAAGAAGTGTCCTGCATTAATAAAAATGTACCCCCTCTGTCCCATAATGTAGAGAAGTTTTTTTACACTAGTGCTCCGACCCCTAGGGTACTCCGAACTCGGTAGCACATTTTTAAATGTGAAACAAATTCTGAAAATAAAATTAGCACATTCACACAACATAAATGTATGTTGTCACAAAATTTGAAATCAAAATTTGAAACATAAATGACAAATTTTACAGTAAATAGTACGTAACATACGTTGGGCTTTAGATTTGGGCCATATCACATTGGTGTCGAATTTATCAGTTTTGTATCTCGAGCAAATTTAAATTTTTTATGACAACATGCATGTTGTTGTGCGACTGCTAGTTCTTTAAAAAAAATGTTATGAACATTTTTAAATGTGTGTAGCACCGGAAGCATCCCAAAGGTGAGAGCACCCGATACATTCTCAGTAAAAGGGAGGAGCTTGTTCACCTAAAACTCTGAGGAACTCCTACCATAAATACTACTACAATATCTGTAACGTGTTTATTACTTGTAATATTCCACGAAAATACTTTGAAGTTGTCATGTACTTCATAAGCTCGTCTTTTCCACATGGCTGACAGCTACGCCATGTTGAAAATATAGAACGTATATCAAAGAAATTTCCTGCATCAATACAAAAATGTACAATGTGTACTGAAAAAAGTAGACATCTATTGAAGAAAACTAAAAAAGTTATCAACATTGATCATGTCATTTGTTTTTGATTTTTTAATTATTCTATATTCCTTTCATATATTTGTCCTTTTGTGACTCCATCGATCATGTCATTTTTTCTGAATTGTTCCATATTCCTTTCATATTATTGTACTACAAAATGAATATCAGCATAGTTCCAAAAGAGAGCATATTATCACGTGCCCATGTTAAGTAAAAAGGGAGGAGGTGTTAGTTCAACTAAGAGCATCTACAGCCGGGCGCCTCAAACCCGCCTCAAACGCCCAGGCGGATGTCCCGGTCAGTGACCGGTCACAAAAAAGTGACCCAGACGGGCTACTCAATTGGGCCTCAAATGCCTGGGCTGACCGGCACCCCTCGTATCCCCAAATCTAAAGCAGATATGGGGGTGCCCGGGCGCACCCGCCATGTCATACTGACGATGGGGTCCCACACGGAATCGCCCGGAAACCCAGCGGTCCGATGGACTTCTCCTCTGGTAGGGGGGTGTGAATGCCGCGTGGCGCCACTTCGGCTCGCCGCCCGGTGCCAAATCTTGCTATTTATGCCGGCTGGCGTCCCCCAACCCTAGCCACATCCACCTCCTCCCTCTTCGCACCGCCAGCCCGAGCCCAACCACCTTTCTCCTGTTCCGCCGCTCTTCCCAAGCCCTCCGGCTTCGCCATGGTTCGGCAAAATAAGACAACGTATGATATGCTCACACCGGTCCAGATTGAGCAAGAGATCCTGCTGAGGCGCGCCACCCCCATCGCCGTGGGCCTGCCTCCGGGGCCAGAGGAGGAGGAGGAGCAGGCGAAGGAGGAGGAAGAGGAGCACCGGCTGGCTTCGATGGAGGTGGCGGATCCGGAGGAGGAGGAGGAAGAGGAGCAGCAGCCAGCTCCGATAGAGGTGGCGGATCTGGAAGAGGACAAGGCGGAGCAGCTTGAGGAGGAGCTGGCGCTGGCTCCAGGCTTCAACATGGAGGACGCGGAGGCAGAGTTCGCCGTCGCCTAAATGGCCGAGATGGCGGAGTAGCAGGCCATCCTGGAGTCCATCCAGGATGATGCCTATGTGGAGGCGAACTGGCAGTTCATCCGGCAAGAATTGGTGGCGACCGACGCGCTCTTCGACAAGGTGGGAGCGGAGAGCCGACGCGGAGCAGCCGCAGTTGCCGCTGCCGCCCATGTATCTGGAGCCGGGCACGGAGATAGTGGACATCTCCGACGAAGATTAGGGCAGTATAGGTTTTACTTGATCTACGTAGTACGTGGATTTCATCGTTTGCATGCTTTTTTATGGATCTAAGGTTTGTAGTATGAGGATCCCGATGTAGAGCAGCAAATTTATGGTATGACCAGTCAATGTCCACGGACGCGGCCGGCACATCCGCGGGCATTTAAGGGGCCGGATTTGCTGTCCGCGGTGTAGATGCTCTAAAACTCTAAGGACTCCAACCATAAATGCTACAACATTTGTAATGTGTTTGTTACTTGTAATATGTCATTCCGCTGTATATAAAACAGTTTGCTGCTTTTACAGATATTTATTTCTCTCTCGAATGAATTCCACATCAAACGTCACCTATAGGTGCACGAAGAATTTTTGGACAGTACAATTGGAAATCTCAACTTTTTTTTACAACACCTTGTTTTGGTGTAAAAAAATAGGGCAGCTATTGGAGATGTTCTAAGTTACTCCCTCCGTTCTAGCTGTTTTCTGAACAGGATGTATATAGACATATTTTCGTGCGTTTTGTTCACTCATCTCAGTATGTATGTAGTTCATATTGAAAATATATCTAAAACATCTGATATTTATAAGTTCATGTGCGTATGTATGAGCGTCTGCTTCTGTACTGTGTTAAAACGGAGGGAGTAGATGAGACATAATTAAATATCATTTAAATAGGAATTAGCTCTTTTTTAGGGATATAAACAAGAATTAGCTTTTTCTAGAGAGAGAGAGATAATAGAAATTATCTAATCCAATAGGTGTGAAAATATCCGGTGCTCCCTGAGCACTCATCACGGCCTGGGCGCCACTCTCCAACTCACACCTCTCGCAGCCGCCAGGGTGGTGTGGCGATCTATTAGGGTAGTGCTTGGTACATATAAGTGTCCTGATAACTCTTTCCCTCCCCCTGACTCTGTATTGGGAACTGGTTGTATTTCCGTTGTCTGCAATGGAAAGGGGTAAAGCCCGGTTAAAAAAAAAGTCTGGCGATTCTGTACCATATGTTGCTTCCTTGGCCAGATTACGCGCTCCTGGATAATCTGGGGATTTTGGTTACCTGCTGTATATATTAACTAAAAAATTCAAAGCCTTGAGTGTTGCCCCTCTACGTCTTGAAGCTCTGTAAGAAGAAAAACTGTGTTATATTTTTTTAGCACAGTAGAGACGTAAACGCTCATACACTCATAAATATAAGATGTTTTAGATATATTTTGGCTAGACGAAAGCTTGCGTTCTCTGGGCTTTCAGCGTTGCCCCTCGGAGCACGCGGTCTACCAATGCGGGCAGGGCAACAAGCTCCTGCTCGTCGGTGTGTACGTCGACGACCTTGTCATCACAGGCGGACAAGACGGAAATCGACGGATTCAAGCGTCAGATGACCGCGCTCTTCCGCATGAGCGATCTTGGCGAGCTCAGCTACTACCTGGGCATTGAGGTGCGCCAGGAGCGCGACCGCATCACACTCTGTAAAACGGCCTACGCAAAGAAGCTGCTGGAAGCGCTGGGCTCGAAGACTGCAACCCCGGCAACGTGCCGATAGAAGCTCGACTAAAATTGAGCAGGAACAGCAAGGAGAGGCCGGTAGACATCACTGAGTACCGCATCATCATCAGAGGGCTGCGCTACCTCGTGCACACGAGGCCGGACATCTCCTTCGCCGTCGGCTACCTGAGCCGTTTCATGGAGGCACCGGCTTCAGATCACTACGCGGCTGTGAAGCGTCTGCTAAGTTATGTAGCAGGCACTCTGGACCATGGCTGTGCCTACGTCCGAGGAAAGGGCACGCCGGAGCGTGACTCCGACATCGACGACAGGCGGAGCATGACGGGAGTGCTCTACTTCCTCGGTGGCAGCCCAATGAGTTGACAGTCGCAGAAGCAAAGGGTGGTGGCACTCTCCTCATGTGAGGCGGAATACGTGGCTGCCACCACCGCCGCATGCCAAGGGATTTGGCTGGCACGGCTGATAGGAGAGATGCTAAACATCGACGTCCGGCCACCACGATTACTGGTCGACAACAAGTCAGCAATCTCTCTCTCCAAGAACCCCATCTTCCATGATCGAAGCAAGTACATTGAGTTACGATTCCACTTCATTCATTCGTGACTGTGTGGAAGAAGGGCGGATCGACATCGACTACATCTGCACCAATGATCAGCTCGCCGACGTCCTCACCAAGGCACTTGGACGACTCAAGTTTCTGGAGCTTAGGGGGAGGATCGGCATGACAGAAATAATTCGGCGGCAACAAGATTAAAGGGGAGATTTGTTAGCTAATCTAGTTGCTGTAGTTTTTGTTAGAAATTGTGGGCTATGCGGTCTACTCTCTAATTCCTCTGCCTTTTCCGTGGTGCCGCTCACAATGCATCTTGAGGCTAGAGGGTAGGGACCTATTTATAGACTCCATTTCCAGGTGTTTTATTATTCCACCTGTTTCCGGAAACATCCGTATGACTCCTAAGCAATGTTACCAACCACGATAAAACATGTCAGTTTTCCGAGTCTAAATATACTAGTCCCTAGCACACATGTGTGAGTCATGTGCCATGATTAGATTGTATATGTGAGATCAAATTCCAATCTTAACCATGTGGGTCAACAGCCTGCAGAGCCGATCCTGCAAAACAAACCCAGCTCTTCCACCCTATGATGTCCCGGGAAAAATACGTACGTACATATAAAATTCCAGTAGAGTCGATCCCTATTAATTCCTCTACTGTATTCCATCATAGTCGTCCTCGGCACCTCAAGTATTATTTCCTCAAGTGAAATTCTGCATCACTTATTCCCAGTCACAAACATTAATAATATGAATAATTCCCCATTGAGTTAAATAAATAATAACTATGTTGAAAGCCACATAAATATCCAACAGTTTTTTCCTTCAGTTAGTTTGTTTTTGTCAGACATAACGTAGTCAGGCGCATAAGCTCGCGAGTCGTTGTGCGAGCCACGCGTGTAGGCGATCGATCGGGGTGGTCAGCCACGAAACCCACTCATGGGATGGCGCTGAGTACACGCCGGAAGCGGCGGTGGCGGCGGCAGTAGCTACGTAGCTGAGGTAGAGCGGCTGTAGGAAACATAATAAGTGATGGATATGGAGGAGGTTAAGGCAGATCATCTCCCTCTCTCATGCGCAGGGAAGTATATATACCCAGCCGCCACGACCAAGAAGCAAAGACCAAACGCCGCGCCAAACACTTACAAGGATCAACCCGGAGGCAGGTTAGAGTTTTAGGCCATGTGTAGTGTATGCATGAGATCAGCTGCAAAAAAGATGAGACGAGGGAAAAAAGTTTCCTTTGTTGTTTCCTTGCTTCCTTTGGGGGCTCGCTCATCCTTCGTGGCTTAATTACTTGTTTGTTTGTTAAGCAAAACTGTTCAACATACACACCAATCATTTTTAGCTAGTTCGTAATTAAATGAACAAGCTGCACTTAGTCAAAATGATCCATCACCACTACTAGCGGTGATGGACATTCCGAAAACAGATTTGTTATGTCACTACATACAATTTCATGTTGATTTTCCTTTTCTTTTTTCTTTTGCGTGTATTTTTATTCCCTGGAAATCAACTTCCAATAATGCTTTAAAAGAAACTAAGAACACCTAAGCTAATTTCGACTGAGTGCACATAGTTAGCACAGGAGATTGGAGGTTGAATCAAAGTAAATTCAAGTGCTTCTGGTGGCGCCGGTCAAGATGCTGCAACTAGATCAAGGTTGCACATTAGTTATGCGCTAAAAAAAACGTATGTTACACGTAATGCATGCAAATAAGCAAGAAAAAAAGAAGCAAGATCACATACTTGGCTATCAGATGAAAACTCAACCTACAAAAAATCCATGTCTTGAAAATAACATTGACAACCGACACGAGAAATGAAATAGATACTAATAAAAGAGCGCATGTCCAGGGGCACATAATAATCTAGTTAGGAAAATATTGCCATGGCTCGCAACCGAGAAGGCATGTCGATCTCCAAGAGGATGGGTGATCGAGCCGAGCTTGTCACGTGCATCTCCTCTATCTCCATGTCAAGCAAAACCGTCATCGAACTTGTACGCATATGCAACAAGACGACGTTGCTTCTCTCACCGGAGAGCATAAACCAAAGCTCCAGAGGCTGTTCGGGAGGGGCACTAGGGTCGAGCAACCGTAGCTTATCCTCCATGTCTGTCATAGTCTCTAGAACCCAACCACCACATGGGAGATGATGCCACACGGACATTGTCGACCCAACGACAACGCGTAGCGTTAGTACCATGTGCCCATCCGGTGAGGAGTAGGATCCCAGGTGAAGTTGTCCTCCTTTGAATTTGGTAGTGGCGGGGTCAAAGACAGGGAGCTCCAATATGCCTGGCTTGGCTATGCAGATGTCGTAGGTGAATATCTTTCCACCATCGTGCGCCAACCTACCTCTAGCCACAATGTTGTGAAGTCTTCATGGGTGAGGATGGGTCCCCAAGTGTTGGTCAATGAGGTGAAGATCTGAACTATGACGGCACGCGGAAATGATGTGTTGCGACTGCCAACAAATATCAACAAGGAACAGTCAATGCCGTCTGCGGCCGTGAGCAAGACGCACCTGTGAAAAATAACGCTATTGTACGGGATGCCTGGCGGCTCCGAGGGGAAGGTGCGATGACCGGTGATGGGGTAGTCGTACACGCACAGATCAGCTGGGCGGCTGCTGCGGACATGAAGACGACGACGTAGAAGGACGAGGCCGCCGCGGGACGTCACAGGATAGTAGTCCCCAACGATGCCACTTATGTCGCGACGCATGGAAGGTAGAAAATGGTTGTCGGAAAACAACGCGGCGCTAGGGATGGTTGGGTGCACCAAAGAGAGGAGCGGTGGAGGCGAAGCCTCCATGAGGACGGGCATCTGGAGGTAGGCGAGGATGCACGGAGGCACGATGCCGTGCTGGGTGACGCGGCGGATGAAGAACGGGTCGAGGATGTCTCGTCGAAGAAGCTTGCATAACGCCGTGCAGCGAACGAGGGTGCGGATGTCGGAGCGCGCCGTGATCTCAAGCAACAGATCCGCCGGGAGTGTCCAGTCGATCTCCGGCGGCGTGCTTGCCATGACGTCCATCATTGCGACGAGGGTTGTAAGTCGATGCGCCGAGAATTTGCTTTTTGTATCGATCTTTTTCTTTTTGTTATTAGGGGTTGCTGTTTGTATCGATCAAGAATCCCTATTTACTACGTACGGGACGGGCCAACTGAGGCTGGTAAGTGGGCCGTGCCACAGGAGCGAGGGCTTGCTTTTAGCGAGCGAGTTACTAGCCTAACTTGGTAGCCCAGCCCACTACAAAGTTACAACAGTTGAAGCAAAAGAGCACTCGGCCACTACCAGCGGTTTTTTTCCCAGTGAGCAAGCACTGGTCTTTTTAGCATCAGTTTATCTCTTCATTTTTTTTCCTTTTGTACTTATTACATTTGTATTTTTAAAATTCAAAAATAAAATAAATCTGCACATGTTTCAGAAGTACGTTTGTGACATTTAAAAAAAATGGTGTATGCAATGTAATAACATGTTGTGTAGTTTAAAAAATGTTTCATATGATTCAAAAAACTGCTCAACATGTTTCCGAAAATGCTTTACATTTATTTCAAAAACTGTTCAAATTTGTCTTTGAAATAATATTTTAGAAAATTGTAATATGATGTAAAAAAAGATTGCATAATTTAATTAAATTTTTAGTGCCATTAAAATTTGTCCAAACATGTATTTGAAGAAATGTTCATCAAGCATCAGAAAATATTTAACGATATCAAAGAAATGCCCTGCATTAGTACAAATAATGTACAATGTGTATTGACAAAAGTAGACATGTCTTCAAAAAACAAAAAGTTATCAACATTGGTCATGTCATTTGTTTTTTTAATAAATCTATATTCATTTCATATATTTGTCCTTTTGTGACTCCGTTGATCATGTCAATTATTTTTTTCTGAATTGTTCCATATTTCTTTCATATTATTATACTACAAAATTGATATCAACATTGTTCCAAAAGAGAGCATATTATGTACTGGCATGATATGAAGTGCCCATGTTAAGTAAAAGATTGTAAGAGTTTGCTGAACTAAAAGTACTCCAAGGACTCCAACCATAAATACCAGAATATTTGTAATGTGTTTGTTAATTGTACCATGTCATTCCGCTGTATGTAAAACGTTTTGCTGCTTTTAAAGATATTTATTTCTCTCTCGAATGAGCTCCACATCAAACGTTACCTATAGGTGCACGAAGATGATATTTTGAGCAGTACAATTGGAAATCCCAATTTTTTTTCTAGAACACATTGTTTTGGAGATGTACTCACTCCGTTCACAAATATAAAATGTTGTAACTATTTTCTAAACAGGATGTATATAGACATATTTTAGTGTGTTTTGTTTAGTCATTTCACTCTGTATGTAGTTCATATTAAAATATATATAAAACATCTTATATATATGAACGTATATGTGTATGTATGAACATTATGCGTGTGTATTGTGTTAAAGAAACATCGTATTTGTTAACGGAGGTGTGAATGCAAAGCAGTCTATTTTATCAGTTGTCTGAAACGACTTACAAAAGTGAACTGAGAGTATTGTAAATAGGAAGGTGCGGCGTTTCGGTGCCCGGGTGCATCTGCACCCGTTCAAAAAAAATTTCGTAAAAAATTCAGAAAATTCAAAAAATTCCGAAAAAAATTTGAGGTGGTGGACAATTTGATGCGTGAGGTGCGCCTCAATTTTGAAAACATTTGAACTTATGTGCAGCTCTCAGCAAAAAAGACAAATCAGACCAAAACAGTATATAAACAGTACACATTTTTACAGACCTTCGATTTATCTTTTTTGCTGAGAGCTGCACATAAGTTCAAATGTTTTGAAAATTAGGACGCACATCACGCATCAAATTGTCCACCACCCCAATTTTTTTTGGAATTTTTTGAATTTTTTTAGTATTTATTTTGATTTTTTTGGTGAGCGCAGGCGCAGATGAGCTCGGGCTCAGATTTGGACTTTCGAAATAGGAATTAGCTATTCTGTAGGGATAAAGGTGTGAAACTATCCTCTGAAACGTCGGCGCCACTCTCGAACTCACACCTCTCGCGCGTTTCCGCGCCGCCATGGCTTGAGCGGCGCCCATCCAGCGATTGTTCCCGGGACGTCTTGCTCCGGAATTCAGCGTGTCCATCCGCATCCCGGCCGGCCAAGGTCGCGACTGTTCAGCGTGTTCACGCAGCGGACGCGTTCGAGGAAATTCCGCGCCCCGAACCTGTTCGATGAAATGCCCCACCGGAGAATCTGCGCCGGGACTATGCGATGCGGCGTCCACGCGCGGGTGGGGTGGTGGCCTTCGTGCAGCCATCAACGTCAGCGATCTCCGTCACAGCATCCCGTCGAGTGGTGGAGGAGAGGACTCATCTCGTCGCCTCATCCTGCCCACGGGACTCCTCTGGCCTTGGCGCGGCTCACCCTCGCTCGCTGGTCCACAGCACGCCGGTAAGAAAAGTCTCTCGCCATTCTGTACCATATGTTGCTTCCTTGGCCAGATTACGCGCTCCTGGATAATCTGCGGATTTTGGTTATCTGCTGTTTATATTAACTGGAAAATGCAAACCCTTGTTTGGTCAATTGTTCCTACTTCCTTCAGAATTTGGAAACGTATCCCAACTGTGAACTGGAGGAATCAAACCGTGCAATTGTTGCCTCCGCTGTTTCTTAGATTCAGAAAAGTTGCCCCAACTCGTCGTGTAGCGGAATTTACATTGCTGGGGCTACTCCTCATGCCAATGTTTTGGTGCAAGGCTGTAGAAACCACCATATACATCAAGCATCTCATTAATTTGTCGATGAGCACAAGGTTGCTTATACTTACCTGAAACCATCAACATCAAAAGCATCTAACGAGGACCCGGTTTAAGCCTCACGATAGCATGACCTTTTGCGACGTTTTGTCCCGTACTGCTTGTACCATTTGTCCAATACACAGAACAGATTCCAGGCTGCTATAGAACCAATGCTTATCCTTTTATTCTCTTCTCTAGGCTCAGCTTCCACCAAAATACTTTCTAGTTGTCATGTAACAATCATAAGCTCGTCTTTTCCACATGCCTGACAGCTACGTCATGCTCATCGCGGTAAAGAGGAGTTTATTGCAGTCAGTGCAGCTGTGGACCAAAGAGTTCACGCAACGGCTTCCATAGTTCCACGGCTGTGCGGACCCCGTCTCGAGCTACCATGAGGGGCATGTGCATCACTTGAAGGGATCCTAGTGTTACTTGGTAAAGTTAGCTGCTTTTCGGTGCATTGTTCAACTCTTTTCATTTGCTGAATTGTTGCCTGCCTTTGGTTCACTATAGCTCTCCTTTCCTCTGAGTGCATCTCTTTGGTTTCCCCGTTGTGCAAAGCCTGCCTTTGCTCCTGCCCTTGCTGTGCTGCCTCAGGTGTGCCAGGAAGAGATGACGGGGTTGCTTGGCACGGTTGTTGATGCGGCGCTAGGATGGCTGGTGCAAAGCATCCTTGGGAGCCTGTTCACTGGACAGATGGAAGCCTGGACTCGTGAAATCGGGCTTGCTCAAGATGTGGACAAGCTCAAACTTGAGATGAGGAATGTGGAGATGGTTCTTGCTGCAGCCGAGGGAAGGATGATTGAAAACAAGCCTCTGGCACGGTCATTGGTTGATCTCAGAGAGCTGCTTTATGACTCAGAGGATGTGATGGGACGAGCTCGACTACTACCGACTCCAGCAACAGATCGAACAAGGTGCTTCACCCATCTCGTTCCATGTTTGTTGCTTTCGACTTATTTTATATTGTTGTGACTGTGAGCGCTGCTTGGCCTATAGTTTAATATGCAACCAAGAACAGCTGATCTTTTTACAACTATTCAACTTTTGTTGTTTTTTCTAGGCAAAAGTTAGAGAAGTCTGCACCTTATGAAACTTTTGTTAATTATGAGCAATTATGTGATAATATATGCTTTTCTTGACGTGTTTTTCATTTGCTTGCCCCCAAATAACTGAGAGTTTTTTTATCCAGGGAAAGGTTGTAGTGCTCTCACTGATGTTAATCCTGAGGCAAGCTATATGTCCTCATCCAGTCCATCTTCTGCTTTTGAATTCATATACAAAGCAGCAAGCCAAATAACTAGACCCCTGAGTTGGGCCTTGTGCGGCAGAAAAAGGAAACGTGAAGAGGAAGAGCCAGGTTATAGCACCATGCCTGTTGAGATTAAACATGACATTTCTAAGAGGATCAATGTAATAGTGGATGAATTGTGCACTATTGGAAATCTTGTGCAGAGAGTTCTCCAGGTTGATACCTCATGCCCCATTGCAACATCAAGTGGGAGTCAAAATACTGCCAGGAATCCTCGCATGACAACTTCTGTTCCAATTGAATCTAAAGTGTACGGAAGGGATGCAGAGAGAGACAAGATAATAGAACTTATGCTGATAAACAGGAAATCTAGTGATCTCACTGTTTTTTCATTAGTCGGCGCCATTGGTGGTGTTGGGAAGACGACGCTTGCCAGATTTGTATACCGTGATGAAAGAATTGTAGGTCTTTTGATCTTCGAATGTGGGTTTGTGTGTCCACTGACTTCAGTGAAGTGAGGCTAACACGTGAGATCCTAGAGCATGTATGTGAAGATAGACATGAGTATGAAAATATAAGCAATCCCGATGTACTGCAGAACATCCTTTTGAAGAATATCAGAAACAAAAGATTTCTGCTTGTATTGGACGATATGTGGGAAGACAAAGACAGGAGTGGGTGGATTAATTTCTTGGCTCCTTTGAAAAGTAATCAAGCAACTGGTTGCATGATTTTAGCAACAACAAGAAGGAAATCAGTTGCAAAAATGATAGGAACAATGGTTGAGGTCGAAGTGAATGGTCTCGGTGATAAGGAGTTCTGGCTTTTCTTCAGAGCATGTGCATTTGGTGATGAGAACTACGAGGGCCGTCCTAGTTTGCAATCTATTGGGAAAGAGATTGCTAAAGCACTAAAAGGCTGCCCACTGGCTGCACGAAGTGTCGGTGCACTTCTAAACACAGATGTTAGCTATCAGCACTGGACGACAGTTCGGGACAAATGGAAATCTCTTCAGGAATATGCTGATGATATTTTACCCATCTTGAAGCTCAGTTATGATTATCTACCGGCCCACCTTCAACGCTGCTTCTCATACTGCTCTCTGTTTCCAGAGGACTACCGATTTAATGGGGGAATTTTGGTCTATGCTTGGATATCACAAAGTTTTGTGCAGTGCGAAGACCCTATGATCAGATTGGAGGAAACAGGGCATAAATATTTGGATAGATTAGTGGATTTGGGTTTCTTCCAAAAGGATGGCTCACAATATGTTATGCATGATCTAATGCATGAATTGGCAGGGATGGTTTCATCAAATGAGTGTGCTACTGTACATGGATTGAAACCTGGGGCAATTCAACAAAGTGTTTGCCATTTGTCAATCATAACCACTGCTTTTGATAAAGATGAAAATATCAATTTTCCTGGTGAGAGGTTTGACAAAATACTACAGAAGGTTGGGCCTTTGCAAAAATTGAGGACCTTGATGTTGTTTGGGCGAAGCAGCATACATTTATTAGGGTCCATCCGTACTTTATGCAAGGAGGCAAAATGTTTACGGTTCCTAAGAATCTATGTGACAGGTGCTGACATCAGCTCTATAAACAGTTTGTTAAATCCATGCCATCTTCGCTATCTTGAATATGTTTGTGTATGCACAATGAATGTATTCACATATGGAGGCACAAGGAATATATTCGTAAATGGAGTCGACAGTAACACTGCGCTTCCTCAAGCTTTGACACAACTTTATCACCTTCAAGTATTGGATGTGGGTATTTCAAACAATCTTGCTGTGCCTACCGATATGCATAATCTTGTTAATTTGCGCCATCTTATTTCTCATGAGGAAGTGCATCATGCAATAGCTTGTGTTGGCAACATGACGTCTCTTCAGGAACTAAGATTCAATGTTCAAAATGCTGGCAGTTTTGAGGTAAAGCAACTTCAGTCCATGGATGAGCTGGTACAACTTAAAATTTCTCAACTTCAAAATGTGAAGACTAAAGAAGAGGCGAGTAGGGCCAGGCTGTTAAACAAAGAGTATCTAGAAACATTGTCCTTGTCATGGGAGGACAACAGCACGAGCCTTCAACCAAAGGCAGCAAAGGATGTGCTTGAAGGTCTCCAACCACATCAGGATCTCAAAACACTAGAAATAACCGGATATGGTGGTGCTACCTCCCCAACCTGGCTTTCCAGTAATCTCTCAGTTACCTCACTGCAGATACTTCATCTAGAGAACTGCATGGAATGGAAAATTCTTCGATCTATTGAAATGCCTTCCCTTAGGAAGCTAACATTGATAAGGATGTTGAATTTGATGGAAATCTCAGTTCCTTCCTTGGAAGAGTTGACCTTGATTGATATGCCAAAATTGGAAAAATGCATTGGTTCGTATGGAATGGAATTGACTTCCAGTCTAAGGGTTTTGATGATCAAGAATTGCCCTCAACTGAATGAGTTCACGCTTTTCCAGAGTTACTCTTCTTTCGACGCAGAGCAGAAGTCATGGTTTACGTCTCTCGGCAAACTCTCCATCGGGCAGTGTCCTCATATAATGAAGTAATTTTCTTCTCTCTAATTTTTTCTGTTCAAGATATTTGCAAATTCTTGGACACTTACATTGATATATGTTGTTGCAGCAACTGGCCAATCCTTCCACTAAGAGAAATGAGGGCGCTCAAGGAGTTGGAGTTGATGGACCTGCATGTTCTCAGAGTGTCAGTTCCTTCTCTGGAGAAGTTGGTGTTGACTAAAATGCCAATCCTGGAATTTTGCGGCAGTCTAACGACTTCTCCACCTCTGCAATTTTTACCTTCCCAAGGAGATCAAATAGAATGGACATCGAACCTTCGTAGACTCACCATCCATGATTGCCCTTGTTTGATAGTGTCACATCCTCTTCCGCCTTCTGGTCTAATTTCTGGGTTGTCTATCAGGGGAGTTCCTACACTTCCAACAATGAGTATGCTCCAAAGACATTTCATTATCGAATCTAATGAGTTGAGTGTGCTGGATGACAGTATCCTGGCATTCCATAACCTTAGGGACATAACATCGTTTGAAATAAGGAAGTGTCCAAATTTGGCCTCTCTTTCAAGTGAAGCTTTCAGCCAGCTCATCGCTTTAGAACGTTTAGCTATATTCAACTGCCCTAATCTGACCATGTCAAGCACTATGGCAGAGGTTCTCATGGGAAACAGTAGGTCCGCAAGCAGCCTTGTTCTCCCATCTCTCAAAAAGCTCAGTATTGTAAGATGCGGCGTAACAGGGAGGTGGCTAACACGAATGCTTTCACATTCACAGTCCCTTGAGGAGTTGGAATTAACTGACTGTCCACAGATAAAGTTTCTATCAATCAGTGAACCTAGAGAAATGGAAGGGACCAGCAGTTTGGGTTCAGCAGTGATGACCTCAACGCAAGATGAACAGGAATTGAAACTGCCTTATAATCTCCTCTGTTCTCTCAAGAGGTTATGGATTCAGAACATCATGGATCTGGAGTTCTGTGGGAATAATAGAGACTTTGCAGGATTCACCTCTCTTATGGACCTAATGCTTCATGACTGCCCCAAGCTGGTTTCATCGTTGATGGGTGAAACGAATGATGATGGTACAGTGGAAGTTGGATTACTCCCACCATCACTTGAAGACCTCATCATCAATCCTCTCCCAGAAAACTTGCAGTCCTTCACTCCTCAAGGCCTTCTCCGCCTCAAAAAGTTAAGGCTAAGTAATGGCCCATGTTTGAAGTCTGTACAGCTGCATTCCTGTACGGCCCTAAAGCAGTTGGAAATCACGGAGTGTGTCCAGCTGGCTGTACTGGAGGGCTTGCAGTTTCTCAGCTCCCTTCTCAGCTTGAAGATGGAGATGTCTTGTGCATGGGATCTCAAACTGCTGGAGCAAGAACAGGGTGGTCGTCAAATTCAGCTGTTCCCTTCGTCACTTGAAGAACTTAAGATCCAGAAGCTCACAGATAGGGTCCAGTCCCGTCTTCTGTCCTGCCTTCCTGCCATCACCAAATTAGCAATCAAAAACAGTCCAGATTTGACGTCTGTACAGCTGGGATGCTGCACGGCATTGAAAGAGTTGGAAATTGAGCGCTGCAGCTCACTTGCGTCGATCGAGGGCCTCCAGTTCTGTAGAAACTTGACATCCTTGAAAGTACTTAACTCCCCTGGCCTGGGATCCTGTTTGGAGCTTGTGTCGCACGGGGCCTCTGGGATCTGGCCTGGACTGGAAACTCTTGAGATTGATGACGCATCTATCCTTTCCACCCCCTTCTGCAAACAGCTCGCATCTCTAAGACACCTACAGTTTAGCTATGGGGGCTTGGTGAGCTTAACAGAGGAACAAGAGACAGCGTTACAGCTTCTAACCTCGCTCCAAAAACTTGAATTCTCATGGTGCCCGGATCTCTTGTCACTTCCTGCAAACCTTCATAGGCTGACCTCCCTCCAGACGTTATCTATCCATCATTGTCAGAGCATCACAGGGCTGCCAAACATGGGCCTCCCACATTCACTAAAGTACCTTTGGTTATCCGGTTGCAGTGAGGAGCTAGGTATGCAATGCAGAATGGCAGCAACAGAGAAGCTAACGGTACCTTTGGGGAATAATCAACAGTGTCTACTTCTACGGTGCACTTTTGGAGCATTTCGTCTACCATAGTATCAATCAACAGAGAAGCTATAGCAAGCCGTACCATGGTATGTTTTTCCTTGGTCTATTTTTGTCATGCTAAGCCTTGTCAATGCCTCATTGCTGCAGTTGTTGGTGATATTATTCCTTGTTGGTTACTTTCTCATCGAGTGATGAAAGGATTCAAATCTGTTTTCCGCCACATAATTAAACATACATCCCATCTTATCCGGTACTGTTGCTCATTGTTGTGCTTATTCTGATCAGCACATATTAACCAGGCTCTCCTGCATGGTTTGATAAAAAAATGCTGTTAACTACTCTCTCCGTTCGGAATTACTTGTCTCGGAAATGGATGTATCTAGAACTAAAATACATCTAGATACACCCATTTCTGCAACAAGTAATTCCGAACGGAGGGAGTAGAAACCTGGTAATGCACCAAGGCTCTTGCTCTCACAGATAGTTTATTATTCTATTCGTTCCCTTGTTAAGCATTGAATTGGCTGGTATTCTCTATTTGTAGTTGACTGTTCAGCATGAGATATGATTTGGAAATGTAGGAGAAAGATAAAATTTAGTACTAGTTACTACCATCTGTCTCGTGATGCAGTTTTGCTGTGGAGAAAGGATGGCAGTTAGCACTTGGTTTGTGTTGCTGAACTATTGTTATTTTGCTGGAACATAGGATACTTAATGTTACCATGTTACATCGCGGCATTTGGAATCTGCGGTCAACCAGGACTACCTACCTGATAAGTGATGACCACATTAATTTGCTGGTTGCCTGGCTCCACCATTTCAGGTACGTTCTTTTCATCATTTGATTACTTCATTAACACATACGTGAGGTACCTTTTCTGATTCATATGCCATACCTTATCTTACATGGTGGACATTTGTTTCAGCTTTTGGCAAAAATTTATGTCGTAGTAACAAAACAAAGTTAAGTACTTCAAAAAGAATTTGCTTGTAAAACAGAAAAAAGAAAAGAACTCTGCCAGGTAACGAACTGTATAACATTGGAGTATGTTAGGAATCTGAGATCTCTTCAGGGCTCTCTTGTTAATATCTTCATCGTCCTATAAGCAGACTGAATTAGGAGCTTATTTGATCAATTATTTACCTTTTTTTAGTCTGGAGCTGGAACATGCAACACATGCATGTCTAATCGAAGTTGGAGGAATTTACTGATCAACAACTTCGATGGTGTCAGGTGTGGATTGGCAGTTGGATATGTCCATGAAAAACTGAAGAATGTACAGCAAATCAGTCGGTGAGGATCTCGTACGAGAATTGGGGGCCGGCATCAATACCGACTGGCCTCAAACCACACAGTGGTCGGCGGCGGGCAAGGGCTGCAGACGGCGGCGGGGGAAAACGCCACTTCAGCGGCAGCGGAATGCTTTGGTCCGCCACCTGGGGATACGCGTCCCAGGCTCGTGCTGTGCCGCCAACCACCGAGTGCGTGGGATGTACGCTGCTGCTGCCGCTTGTGCATTGCCACTGCTTGAGCGCGGCCGCAGCTGGTGCTGCATCCTGGTGCTTGAGCGCTGCTGCTGCTGCTGCTGCTTGTGTGTTGCTGCTGGTGCATGCTACTGTTGCTTCGATTTTACTGCTGGAAATCTCAAGGTTCTCTTCTGTTATGAGTTTATCCCCTGATTTGGGTTGAGGTTCTCTTCTGTTTAGGTCAAAGGGGTATAATACTCCTCTATTTTTTGCATTTATGTTGTCTATCGTTTTCATAGTTTGTATTTGTGCTGACATCATGCTGATGTCATATGTGTTTTTCCCTCCTCACATTTTTGTTTTCACTTTATTTTTCTTCTTTAATATTTTTTATATTAGAAATATTCTAAATGCATATATATATATATATGGCAAATACACTTTACATATATTTTTTTAAAATGTTAATCATGCATTTGAAAGAAACAGAAGAAATCCATGCTTGTGATTTTGCATCACCTCGCCGTTTATCAATCTTGCTACTGGTATTCTATTCACAGAGATTCAAGTCACGTTGCAGAAAGTGCAAAAATTGCTCTTGTGAAAGAGTACGTACATTGCACCAAACAGCAGTATTTAAAAATTAAAATAGTATATCTCTGTAATACACCATGATTTCTACTGAATTCAAGGACTAAGATATAACTATTGACAAACAACACATTCATAAAAATGCACATAACCGGATCACAATTGACAAACAACACAATGGTCACATGAGGCTTAATTAGCTTGGGCCGAATTATACCCTGTTAATTAGGAAAATATTTTCATGGCTCGTAGCCGAGAAGGCTGGTCAATCTCCAAGAGTGTTGAGGATGGAGCTGAGCACCTCCCTTGTCTCAAGATCAAGCAAAACGGGTAGACAACTTGTCTGCCCAACACGACATGAGAAACCTATATCCAGCAACACGGCGCTGCTCCTCTCGGTGTAGCGCCCAAACCAAATATATGGATGCAGCATCTCGGGGACACCGGGGTTCAACCACCTAAGCTTCTCCTCGATATCGATCACAGTCTCCAGGGCCCAACCACGGGCTGAGTGATGCCACACGGACATTGTGCACCCGACGATGGCTAGATGCCACACGGACATGAGGAGTAGGACACCAGTTGAAGTTCATTTTCTCTGAATTGCTCGCTAATCACGGGGAGCTTCATTGTACCTATCTCTGTTGTGCGGACGTCGTATGAGAGGATCTCTGCAGCCAGTGGATGACACCGCCATGGAGTACGACTACGTTGAAGCGCACCTCGAGCCACCGAAGCGGGGTTAAGTCCTCTTGAAGTCCTCTTGAAGGCCACCACGGGTCCCCAGGCGCAATCCGATGAGTTGAAGGTCTGGACTTTGACAACGCGTGGAACCCCGCTGGCACGGCCAGAAGACCAGTCGAGATCGCCGACGAACAGCATGAAGGAGCATCCGATGCCATCTGCGGCGGTGAGCAACACACGCTTGCGAAAGCATGTGGTGTCATCCGAGATGCCAGGTGGTTCAGAGAGGAAGGTGCGGTGACCGGTGACGGGATTGTACACGCATAGGTCAGGTAGGCTGTTGCTGACGTGGCGACATCGACGTAGGAGGACGAGGCCGCCGCGGGACGGTAGAGGGTAGTAGTCCCGAAGGCGTTGCGCGACATGAAAGGGGATAAAAGGTGGTCGGAGAAGGACACGACGGCGGGCGTGGTAGGGTGGACAAGTGTGAGGGGCGGCGGCGGTGGCGTGGCCTTCAAGAGGTCGTTCGTCAGGAGGTAGGTGAGGATGCACGATGCCATCGTGCCGGGTGACGCGGCGGATGAAGAACGGGCTGAGGATGTCGCGACGAAGGAGCTTGCATAATGCGGCACAGCGAATGAGGGTGCGGAAGTCAGAGCGCGCGGCGATCTCGAGCAGGAGATCTGCCGAGAGTGTCCACGGAATCGCCGTCGGCGTGCAAGCCATGGCGTTTTTCTTTGCGGACTAGGCTAATTTAATTAATCTGATGTGCGTACAAAGATACTATGTAAGGTAGCGCGCAAGTAAACGAGGGGCCACCGAAACCACAAGTCTTGGCCGTGTAGGACTATGATTCCAACGAGCGCGTGGACTATGATTTGTTTTTTGTAACATGTATATACTCGGCTGAAAAACAGTCTTTGTAAGGACTTTTATATTTTTTTTCTTCAAAAAACGGGATATATCTCCGGCATCTGCATCTGGACGATACATGCAGCTATTTTAATAATTATTCACAAAAACTTACAAAATAATACATTAGTATGCTTGAAGCCATCATCTTGGCAACACACATGTGGCTACTCCTATCCTCTCTATGAAGGGGTACCAAATGTCCGAGCCTAATGTCAAATAGACATCGCACCAAACCCTAACATCTAAAACCGGATGCCCCAACCAAGCCACAATGCCGGAACTGGGTCACACACCAGTCTGCCTCTCATAGTCTGCCGCCACCTCCAACCGCTGATCCATCTCCAGAGCAGGCACCGACGCAACAACCTTGCCAGGCCTGCCGTTGACGCCACCATGGCGTCAGACAACGCCACCATCCTGGCCGTGTCCATCCACACACGCCCATCATCGAAACTCTACAACGCCATGCCGCCATGATCCGCCGTTGGTCTTGCGGTAGATGTAACACCGCTCCTCCTCTTGTCACCTCCAACCATCACTTGCTCCAAAACGATACCCTCGGGAGGGGAAGCAATAACGAGAACGCCATCGTCGTCCAATCCAGGAGACTCAGATCTAGGGTTTCCTCCGGAGCATCTCGAGCCTGTGGACGTAAACTGCAATGACGATGCCTCGACAAGGAAACTACATCAAAGATGCCGCCATCGTCTGCCAATGACAATGTACTCACGAAGAGTCCCATTCTGTTTCTGCACACAGTGCTGCAACTCGGCCGGTCCACCTGCTCTCTTGTATGTGCCTTCAAAAGTTTTAACGAACACTCTCGCCAAATCGTCCCAGCAGAATTTGCTACCCGGCGGGAGCTGTGTTAGCCAGGCCCGAGCGGAGCCCTCGAGCATCAGTGGCAAGTGTTTCATGGTTGCCGTTGTTGTTGCCTCTGCCGATCTGGACCGCCACTCGGTAATCCTCTAGCCAAATCTTAGGTTTGGACTCACCAGTGAACTTGCTGATCCCCGTGGCTAATCTGAAGTTTTTGGGAATCTCTGTCGCCCGTATGTAACGGCTGAAGCACTAGGGGCCCGATGGCACGGAACCACTCGGGATGTCATGATCCTGGCCTTCTCGCAGGGCACGGCCCCTGTCGACCAAGCTTTGAGCGAGAACGGATCTCACGTTGAACAGAGGGTCTTGAGTGTCCGCCGTATGACGAGTGGGACTCGGCCTACGATCGCCGCCGTGTGTCCGCCTGTCGTGATAGGGCTGACGCCCGTACACGCCATCTCGCGGTGGCGCATCAGGGTGCGATCATAGTCGTCGTGACGCCGGGGCGACCCAACTCCATCGCACCTCCGATGCTCATAGTGATCTCTTGAGGAGGAAGTGGCCTGATGCCTGCCGGAGCCGAGTGGGCTATGAGCCAACTGGACGGATCCACACGCACTGATGCGCTGTGGATCCGATCTCTGGATTGGGACACTGCTGTGTTCTGCGACAATGCCAACTTTAGGAGTGCCTGGATCTGTCGAATCCCCTCCCCGGCTGTAGAGCCGGAGGGCTGGATGGAATACGCGATCCGAGTGGCGGCTGCCAGATTTTGTAATGGAGTACTGAGTACTTGATACTTACGAGGTTGATCACTCGAAAAGAGCCGACACTTATTCCGACTCGAACTGGGTTGACGGCGCTTGTGTTCGTCCAGCTCCCTCTGAAGCCACTTGAGGCGATCGCGCTCAGCCAAGGTGGCCAGAGTTGACTCCATGGCCAACGCCTAGAGTGTCGTTCAAGTGATAGGGGTGCTCATGAGCTGTTCGTTCTTGCGGCGGAGCTCGTCCCGCTGTTCCTGGGTGAGAGCCTGGGGAACATACGGCTCGTGGCATGGAATGTCGCCGCCGGTGTTGACGTGAGACGCACCCGCACGGTCATCCTTGGGTTCCGTGTATCCCGGGGGTGCGCGGTGCTCAGAGTTGTTTCCCATGAGAATCTCGACGGACAACTCGATGCTTTCGGACTCGGACTCCTTAGAGGAATCGCCGAGTGATCCATCGGAGAGGTCGAGGGCGGGCTCGTCGAACTCGAGAGCCACCACATGTTCCGCCGCGGCCTGAGTGGCCACGGCGTGCTTGATCCAGCATTGAAGCTGCGAACGCCCGGAGCGCTTGCGACGGCGTGTTATGGTAGGGCGAACAGCCACTTGGTACGGGGCCCAGGGCTGTCGGAGAAGGACTCCGTAGGAGGAAGCATGGAAGTGCGCCGCTCCACGGACGGGCAGCGCCTCCATGTCCGCGGGGCCTCGCGAAGCCATGTTGAGTCATCGGCGATGAAAGAGAGTGCCCCGAAACAGATTTCGCTGCCGACTGGCATGTTGATTAAGAATTCCACCTACGCCGTGAAAATTTTGCTAGACGCCTAGCCCCACGATGGGCACCAAACTGTCGGGTCCACAATCCTGACAATGAGTACTAGAGGTACGAATAAGAGGGGCAGAGCCTAGCTACGACGCAGGTGTAACTCTCGGTGTTTAACGAGTTCGGACCCCTCACTCGGTGGAGGTAAAAGCCCTACACCTCGTGCCCTGAGGCTTGCTTTGGGTGCGGCTTATATAGAGTGCACGGCAGCCCCTTGTCTCCCATGCCGTCGAGGCATTTAATAATACTGAATGGGTCAGTTACTAGTATAATGTGCCACTACTATGGCAGTTACAGGTAACGGTAGCCATGACTCTACTCAATGGATGACTTAGGATTCCTCGACCGTTGCAGCTCCGACGACGTCCTCCTGCCTTCTATGTCCGAGTGGTGGTCCATCAGCCGACTGACGTGCGGTCGTCCGAGTGTCGTCGAGCTGTCCGAGTGGACTTCGTGATGTAAGCATCCGAATGTTGGCATGGTCCAGGGACCTACCTATGATGATGATGGGCCCCATGTGGGTCCCAAGATATGGGTCCTTGACCCTACTTGTAATAGGTGACCACATCAGGTGGCATATGAACTCGAGGGGGCTACCAAGGAGGCGCACCACATCGTCGGCAAATGCCTACGTGTCCATTGACGCTGTGGTCTGGAGCCTCCTCCACCGCTATGTCCACGGTGTCCTTGGCATTGGCCACTAGTGTGTCGTGGCCCTCCATAGTGAGGAGCCTCAGCCCGTCTCGGACATCGCCACCGTACCCCTGCGCGCCAACTGCGGCCTTCTAGTCAATGTTTGCCGTGCACTCGAGCTCTTACTAGGCTCCGAGCCATCCAAGGAGGCGATGCACTCCTCCTCGTTGTGAGACCCATAATAGAAGAATCCTAACGCCTGCTATTCGTGTTGGTTTGCTGATGTCCAGTTAGCGGCCAGCATGGGAGCTGTGGGTTGTGATGGCTTTCTGACGTGCCGTCGGAGCTAGAGCATGTTCGCTCCGACATGGACGATTACATCCTTGTGCCGACGTTGTTCCACTCCCAAGGAGCCATCGAGGCCACCTAGGGATGCACCGCCATTATCTCAAAAAGTAGGCACAACGGCTGCACCTGTCACTGAAGGGTTAACATACGCCCTCCTCCCTCGACGCCTCTCTATCTCCAGTGTTTTACTCCTTCGTCGAATCTGCTCTGCTCATCTCGCCGTGATAGCCAAGCACAGCAGCCAGGGGCCTGAGAAGTTAAGGATGACGGATCGTCCACTGAGGCCCGCATTCTGGTCCACACACATGCTGGTCGCGTAGATGGAGGAGCTCATGTGTCACCTCAATGGCATGCCGCACTGTACCATCATTCAGGACCTCACCGACAAGTTCAACGCATCTACCGAGCGCTCCGACAAGATTCATGTCTAGTCCAAGTAGGTATTATGGTTTCCCTTCCCGTTGCCAAAGATCCTCGTCCGCCCTATTTCCTTATTGCATTGTGATCTATACTTGTGAGGTTGTGGGTTGTCGCAGGTGTGGACCTGGTTCCATAACCGAAAGTACTTGCAGTAGCAGTCCAAGACTACCAGGGGCGCGCGGCCACTGACGCAAGGGAAGTTGCAAGGGAAGTTCCGGTTGTTGAGCCAGCTCCGCACCTGCGCCGACCCACAAACCCACATGTATACATCGCAATATGGAAATAGGGCAGACGGGGATCTTGGACAACAGGAAGGGAAACTGTACTACCTGCTTGTAGTGGACGGGAATCTTACCAGAGCTATCGGCGGATGAGTTGAACTTGTCAGTGAGGTCCTGGATGACGGTATGGTGTGGCATGCCATTGAGGTCACGCAGGTGCTCCTCCGTCTGCGCGACCTCCTCGTGCGTGAACTAGAACGCGCGCGTCGGCGACTGCCCCATCATCCTTAACTTCTCCGGCCTCTAGTTGCTGCGCCTGGCTAGCACGGTGAGATGAGCGAAGCAAATCCGATTGAGGAGTAGAAGACTGGAGATGGAGGGGTGGGAGAGAGGAGGGCGTACGTTACCACTTCAGACAAAACTACGCCCTCTAGCCTCTAGGAGCTGTCGAGGGCAGGGTAGTGGTATCTCTACTACTTATGAAAGACAAAACTTTAATTCTCTTAAAGCCACACCGCCAAGTATACACGGGATAACCAGGTTCTTCCTAGTCTGATCCATCTAACGAAATCTAAGAGTCCATATTATTTTGATGGTCCGCCGCCTGATCAAACGGCTCACGATCAACTACATTGCATGGATACTTGGATATGCATCGGATACATGATACGGGGAAACACCCGATACACCATTTTTCTAAAAACTAGGATAGAGATACAATCGTGTATATGTATATATTATTAAAAATATGAAAAATAACGAGTTTTTGATATGAAGCATACTTTTTGTATTTATGGGGAAGAGAGATCCGAGAACGGGAGGGAGATGAAAGAGACATACCTCCGGCACGTGAGAGGCGCAAGTGTCCTGCCGGCGGTGAGCTGAAGACCGATAAGTAATTGGATTGAAATTCAGAAGGACAAACCATGTGGGAGAGGAGATGACTCGACCAGCTGAGAATTTATGGAGACGTACGGCGGCTCCATGAAGGAGTCGAGTGATTTTCACATTAAACGAAGGATTTCCCGTATCAAAAATGTATTGCGGCAGTATCTTAGATGTATCAAATATTATTTAGTTTTAAATCAAAGGATACGAATAGGATACATATCCAGCCGTATCGGGGAAGTATCTTGGTGGATACGCACGCTTTCTCAAATATGCATAGGCGATCAATGTTCTGCCAGAGCCTGCACACGATATATCAATAACATCACATTACCTTAATAAGGAATTAAAAACAACAAAATTAATCTCGGAAATCAATCACGAATCAGATCAGAATCACCTTAATTAGGAATGAAAAATGTAACCAATTAGAAAACAATTCATGCATCCGATCCTAATCACCTTAATTAGTAAATAAAATGTCCAAATTAATTTAGGAAACAAATCACGCATCGAATCGCTTACCAGTGACATCAGATAGTTCTTTGGCTTTGTCTCACCACCGCCGCCCACACCGGCGATCGATGACAACGCAGGTTAAGGGCATGTTTGGAACTACCCCGCTCCTTGAAATTCAGCTCGGTTCTAGAAAACGCAAGCCAAATGGGCTAGTTCCACGACAATGCCGGTAAAAAAAACCTAAAATCTGGGGTACAACTCTCTTTTTAAGCTCTCTAGGAGATGCTTAAAAAACGGTAGAAGCTGGAGTTGGAAGGAAATTATCAACCACTGCCATCATTAAGTGAATATCCCTTCATTTCTCCCCACTCATCCAATCAAGTAGATCTTTTTCATCAAAATTTTCATTCTTGAAGCTGGAGCTAAATGAAAGCCAAACATTCTCTTTGAAAGAGTTGGAACTTTTATATGAAACTGCTCCAAAATAAATTTGGTGGAGCGGAACAGATTTTGATGGACCAGAGCAGTCCCAAACATGCCCCATTTTCCTTTTTTTCGATAAAGGGTGTTTTATATTGACTCATAGAGTAGTATCGAGAGATACAATCATAATGAGTACACACCCGAACTACATAATAAGGTTGCACATAACCAACACACACACATACACACACACACATACGAATGACCACCCGGCAAAGTGCAAAGTCATAGAAAGACCAAAGTTATGCCTAGGCGAAGGAAGAAAAAATGAAGCAATCAAAACAACGATTGACGATATACACCGGTGACCATTGATGCCAACCATCTCTTGATCACAAGGAGTGCGAGAAGGGTTCTCCAAAAGCCACGCCTCCAAGAAGGAAACAACGCACAAGCGCCGCAGTCGCCAGATCCAATCGCGCGGATGATGGGTTTTCACCCTGGAGATCAGATCTGGGAAAACTCCGAGCAATGCCGTCATCAGGCTAATGACGCAAAGAACGCCGCCATTGCCAGGTCTAATCAACTAGGTCACACCAGAGATTTCACCTCGAAGCTCAAGATCGAGTACTCGAGAAGTACCACCCAATTGAAGTCACTTTATGTTGTCTCCCCCACTTGCCTCGATCCAATTATTCTGGCTCCTATACCCATACCGCGATCGACCGATTAATTTGAATGGTGTCCATACATACATACTTTTTTTTTAAAAAAAAGGGGGGGTGCTCTCGGCCTCTGAATCTCAGTGATGCATGCAGCCATATTATTAAAAGAAGTCCCCAATAAGTACGTAGTGCTGTACAAAGTCTCGAAAAGAAATAAAAAGATACACAAGGCCACAACCAGCATAAATAAGACAGAACATTACATACATACATACTCTGCCCTTTTACCCCTCCACCTATCCAACTGGTCTTGTTGCTCCCATAGTCGATTATTTTCAACAGTGTTTCACAGGCAGCCACTTTGCATTTCAGTTTTGTATGTATATCCATACCACATGTATATCTATCTTCTCGTGCTCACATGAGTGTTTGCAATGATATCCAGCTGGAGCCGCAGCCGGACACAACCTAGCTGGAAAATGCCTTCCCAATATAATTGTTGAATATATTGTGCATGTATATTGTGTCGTAGGCCCACCTCCTAATTATCTTGTATAGTTGAGATTGTGGCCCCAGTCTTATACACCATATATGCGTGCCTAGTGCACTCGATCAATGCATTGAGAGTTGCACGACCCAAACCTCATCTTCTACATGGTATCTATCGCAGGCCGATTCTGACCTAGCCCTAGCCGCCGCCGCACCTCCCTTGCGCTGCCGCTACCGCCGCTACCCGGCGTCGCCACCCACCGCCGCTGCCGCAACTTCCTCCTAGCTGATGCCGCCGCCTCGTGACGCTACCTGCCCCCTCTTGCTTCCGCCAACCGCCGCCGCCTTCCCGTAGCTGCCGCCCAACCACATCCTCCTTCTGCCGCCGCCACTGTCCCCCAGCCGCCGCCGCTCTCTGTCGTCGTCGCCGCCGCTGTCACCCAGACACCGCCGCCGCCACCCGCCGCCGACGCCGCGCAACGCAGCCCCACCCCTCTCCTACCTGCAACCCTAGCCGCCGCCATGAGCTCCTTCGTCTCCATCGCCTCCAACCCCTTTGCCGGTCCGGATGTCACCCTCGTTCGTGATCTCAACATCCACGAACGCATCCCGGTGATCCTCGACCAATCCAGCACCTCCTACTCCGCTTGGAAGCGGTATTTCTCCTTGGTGTTTCGCGAGTATTTGCTCCATGGTCACGTCGATGGCACCATGGACTCCAGCCTCATGGTGAACGACAAGGAGTGGATGATCCTCGACGCCACCATCATCCGCTGGTTCTACCTCACCATCTCCAATGACCTCTTCCACACGATGGTGGACGACGACGATGATGCCTACGCTGTCTGGACCAAGCTCAACGACCTCTTCACCGACAACAAGCTCCAGCGCAAGGTCCTCCTCCACGGCGAGTTCTATGGGTGCCAGCAGCTTGAGTCGTCCATTGACGACTTTTGCATGCGCCCTCAAGAAGCTTGCCGACGAGCTCCGCAATCATTTCCTATGAGCACATGACTGCATGCCCTTTTCCTATTTTCGTATTCACTGAAATCGGTCTCGCTGAACTATATCACTGAAATCGTACCACTGAATTCATATTTTCGTATGAACTCAGTGATATAATGTTTGCTCCCGCCGCAGTTGGTCTCGTTGGTTAAATTTACGGTCAAACTTGGATCTCGGGAAGCGCGGGGGCACTACACTATGAAATGGAGGGAGTATTATACGTCACTATCCACACTATTTTGACCGATTTTTTTCTTTTTTGGAAAGAAGTCAACGAGATTTTTTCTTTCCGTGAATTATGTTACGAATACAATGATAGGTCAAGTTTATTTCAAAAATACATTGAGAATTTATTGACTTTTTATTTAGTTACTATTGTTTTTTTTTATATAGGGATGTATATAATACACCCATAGACCAAAAGTTTCCCTCCCACCACGTGGGGTGTGTCGTGTGTGACCGTCGACTATATAAGTTCCACTAGACACTAGACAGATCAAGAGACCGTCGACCACCATGCGAACTCCAGCGAGGCTTGTCCACTCTATCTCTAGCACCACCGCCGCTGCCCCTAACCCAGCTGCCTCCTCATCTTCGTCGGCACCGGCGGCCATGATCTCCATCGACCCCAACATGGTGGTCATCCTGGCCGCCCTCCTCTGCGCGCTCGTCTGCCTCGCCGGCCTCGCCCTCGTCGCGCGCTGCACCTGCCGTCATGCCCGCCGCTCTTCACCGTTCGCCGGCAATAGCATCACCATGACCTTGCCTCTTCCTCCGCGAGGCCTGAAGAAGAAGGCCATCGACGCGCTCCCCGTCACAGCAGTGAAAGAAGGGCACCAGCTGGAGGAGCAGTGCGCCATCTGCCTGGCCGACCTGGCCGCCGGGGAGGAGCTCCGGGTGCTGCCGCGGTGCGGCCACTCCTTCCACGTCGCCTGCGTCGACGTCTGGCTCCGTGCTCACGCCACCTGCCCCTCCTGCCGCGCCACCATCCTCGACTCGTCAACGTCCTCCACGTCCTGCTCGCCGCCGGCGCCGCCGCTCCCGGCCCCGGGCCGGTGCCGGAGGTGCGGAGCGGCCTGTGACGGCGACAGCGTGGCCACTTATGCCTCTGCTGATACGGACGGGAGCAGCTTCTTGCCGTAGCTGTCACTGGACAACAT
Source organism: Aegilops bicornis (assembly GCA_021605145.1). Lineage (NCBI taxonomy): Eukaryota > Viridiplantae > Streptophyta > Magnoliopsida > Poales > Poaceae > Aegilops > Aegilops bicornis. The sequence goes on from CM038674.1 coordinate 691,591,913, forward strand.
CGATCCTAGCTGCTAGTTGCAAACTTGCAATGGTTGTTAGTGCAATTCAGTTAGCTATGAATTGGCTATAGTGAAAGAAAGAAAATTAGTGTGCTTCAGTGGTAAGAGTTATCATGATACTAGAATTGTACGCATGTATTCATCGTAAGCTGATTTCTTATAAAGTATTTAAAACATTTTCTCCAGTTCGATCTGGCCAAATCTGTCTCCAATGGACTTACCTACTTAAGCATGGTGCATTAAGATTGAATAGTACAATTCGTATCGGAGTTACCACTCAGACCAGTGTTACATCGCTCGATGATGTTCCTTTTTTTGAAGGTGTAGCATAGGAGTTGTGTATTTTTCGTTTATATTGTGTCTTGTATCATATGGTTAGTGGCTATCTGTGGGAGTTACTGTCGCGAGGTGTACGGCCTCCGGGTTTGTTTCGCTTTTTTCCCTGATCGATGATTCGGCTGCTCGATTTTGCACTATTATAAGATATGGCTGCATGCATCGTCCTGATGCAGAGGCCGGGGATATCCTCCTTTAAAAAAAATCTACTACTCCCTCTGTTCGGAAATAAGTGGCGTGTTCAAATTTGAACTAAGACCACGCCAGCTTATGCTGGTAATATAAGTAATCATGCACTTTTTCCGGTGAAAAAAATGAACAAATTCAGTTTTAGTTTTTCAATGGAGAGATGAGACACATATAATTTGATGGAATGTATGATTCGCGCTAGCTAAGCTAGTGGCTAGTTCACCGGGACCAGGAGAGCTAAGGAGATTATCTTTTGCTGCTGGCCGGTGCTTTACATTTGCTGAATCAATTTGTAGCCCAAGCCTAGTGCTATTGGCTGGGCTTCAGTTGACCTCCGAAAGCAACAAAGAAAAAGAAACGGAGGAGACAGCAGTTGAGTTTTGAGCCGTTGCAGGTGCGACCCCATTACAGCACACACAGTGCCACAACATCTCCCAGCCCCTGGTTTAATCCACCACTTGAGAATATTAATCATACACCGCATCAAATTGACAAAGGTGTAACTTTTGTTTTACAGCACAGCCCAATCATATGTATAGTTAATTCAAGAACATAACCCCCCCAATTTTTTTTGGAGAGTGTACATATATAGCTCAAAGTTTATTAGTTTACAAGAAGTATTTCGCGTGCTTTCTCCATGGCGGCTCCCCCGACCGCTAGCGCACATAGTGGGCAATAACTCGTTAATCGTCCACCGTTGCCCTCCATGGTCTAGGGCCATTTTGTGCAGTTGGATGTACAGTTTTCTTTTTTATTATTTCTTATTCAATTTAAATTTCTATTTTTCTTCTTTATCTTTTTTTCTTTTTGTTTTCTTTTTTCATCTATCCTTTTCCATCTATTTTTTATTCTGTTTTTCCTGTTTTTTAATATAAATATTTTGACAAAGACATGAACATTTTCTAATGTGTGAACTGTTTTGAAAATTACATGAAAATTCAGCTGAAAACAAATACCAAATATTTTTGAAGGTTCAATATTTTTTGAAGTAACATGAACATTTTAGAATATTAAATGATTTTTTTTCTGAAAATGGTAATCACCTAAAAATTTCCAAAATACGTCGACACTTCAAACAACTTTCACACTTTCTGTCTTATTAGCTGATTATATAAGTACAAATATCAATTCATTTGGAGATAAAATAATAAGTGAAAAAACATAAAAAATTATGGGCAAAAACAAGTCCGCCCATTAGCATCGGTTGTACGCGGCCCTTTCGGTCGCCGGGTTTGATATCAGTATGGAGGGCTCCTATTGGGCGCATTACGCGTCAAATTACTTACTAGCCAATCTCTCTCAAGGTAACGCCTGACTGGGTCGGCCCATTGTGGTGCTGTAGCAGAGCGGCTATTATAGCTTTCGATTATTTAAAATTTTAACAATTTAGTTTAACAAAAAGCATGTACAAAAGTATCAATCCTGTTTTTAAACTTCCATTTTTTTAAACGTGTGCATATTTCTCGAAAGAACGAACATTTTTAAAAACATTTTCTTAAATAATTGATTTTCTTCAAAAAGCAATCTTCTTTTCCAATTTGTACATATTTTCAAAATTTAATAATTCCTCTGATTAATATTCATTGTCGCTGATTAACTACAAGTTTTGAACATTTGTACCACTTTTTACCAAATCATAAATAATTAAGATCGATTGGAGGGAGTTAGCATTTTATTTAAAAAGGGATATATTTTAAATTTGTGAACCTTTTCGGAAACCTGATTGTGTTTTTTAATATGTGAGAATAAATTGATGACGGGATTTTTTTGAAAATGATATTTATTTTTGAATACCTAAATTGTATTTGAAACATGAACAGTTTTTGAAGTTGTGAATAAATTTTGAAATGGTTATATTTTTGAAATTTTGAAAAATATTTGGAAAGAGAAACAGTTTTCAAAATTATTATTTTGGTATTTGTAAAAATATTAAAATTTATGAACATTTTCTAGAATGGAAATATTTTAAAGGAAAAATGAAACGGAAGAAAACCGGTGAAAGAAACAACAGGAACCAAAAAAATAGGACCTAAACCGGTCAGGAACCTAGAAGGTTCCCAAAACCGGAAAGATGGTCCTATTCTCCAAGCATTAAATGGGTCAGCCCAGCTCTGTAGCTCCTACGCGACGCGCCGACTACTTTACGCAATATGAGTCATATATTATTTGCCATCAGCAGTGTTTGTTCGTTTGTTTCTGGGTTGAGCAGTGTTCACTTTTGTGCCCTTGTTGTGGCGACTGATAGCCATATGAATTGGGACACATGTGACCACACAATGCAAAGTAGAAGGTCAACCACTCAGAACCGAGGACATGGCGACGCATCATGCGTGAGCTCTCTGAGCAGGTCATTTATATCGAACTCCCGTGTGCACTGACGAAAGCCCCCACCCTGCATGGATGACACGGTCAAAATCATGAGTAGAATCAGAAATTAGGCACCTCAATTGACTGTGAGAGCTCTAAAATTAGGAAGCATATTAAATTTAAAGATTACACATCCATTCCCCTTTGTTAGAAACCTAAAACCAGATGGGCTAAACTCTGTTTCGTACTATCAATTTATGAGATGTTTACCGTTGGCCAGGAAACTCCCACTCAGGGTTCAAATGTTCAATGAAATTTCAGTAGTAGAGGTGGTATGAAAAAATTTGTGACCTTGAAAGTACGGGCAAGACTAAAACTTAGTTCAAGCCAACTTTAAGTTATGCTAAATTTCCTTGAAATCCAAAACAATTTGAAATTTTGGATATCTTGGCAAGGTCCTGGATTTTCATGTTACCGAAATTGTCAACCTTGCCCCCACATGCAAATTAACCCATACTTGGGCCATCTTAATTACGTTCACCATTCAATTTAAAGTCTTGTTTCTCCAGATACCGGTCTTCTGGAGATACATATTTTATATTCTTAAAACAAATAAACACATTTTTGGGGTTTCAGTTATGATTATCAACATACTCCCATATAGTGGATAATTCATGCAATCTACATACAAACTAACATTACAAGAAGGCGAAGAAATAACCTAAGTATGTGTTGTTCAGTCGGACACATCTTATGATAGGGAGGTAGCAGATCTGAATGGTACTGGCCATTGAATCAACTTCATAGTGCACCATTTCATCTTAACAAAAAAACTCCAAGCATCATGAATGAATGAATTTCAACGCTATTTCAGCATACGTAGAGCGTGCATTTTTGTTTTGTAGACGTCAAACTTACACATAATAGTACTCTTTCAGACAAGAATGAAAGATTATGACTTTTGTGTCTTGAGCAAACTTACAGAAAAAATTCTTGTACAGAACTTTTATACAAGGCAACTTTTTTGTCTACCAATCTTGAAAAATGTTTTCAAAAGTTTCACTTTCAAACTTATACAAAACAACTACATAGAAAGTGCATTTACTTTGTGACCACATATTGAGAAATGTTTTCAGAAGTTCCACGTGACAAATTTTTTAGCACACGTATGTTTTGTTCGATGAATATTTTGTTCAAAGTTACACACAAGATATCCATAGAGAGTGCATTTTATTTTATTTTGAAAACATCTTTTTGTAAAAGCATAATGAAGCATAAATGTGTACAACTAATCATCCATAAACAACTAATGTTTGACAATATTTACTGAACATGTTCAATACCCTGTAGATTTTGCTATTTTCCAACGAACAAACAATATGACAACTTTTGTAATATCAATCACACTTGACTGTTCTTGTATAATCTCATTTTGTAAAAAACAAACAGTTTAATTGATCAGGCGTCTTATTTTTAGTACCCCCCATGTAAAGGCGACATTTTGTTGACCCATTTACCAAATGCATGCATTGAGTAAAATTTGTTTTACAACCGAATTGTTAATTTTTGTTCAACTCAATACTATAGCATGCGTTGGCACGCAAGTCTAAAACCCAGAAAGTTATTTTCGATGCAAGCTTGCTAGGGACGCAAGGATTCGGGGCATGGACTCGGATGCTCCCCGCAACCCCTTGGTGAACAGTTATATCAGTAAAAAGAATTAGCACAAACAAATATGAAACTTTTTGGCATCCAAGATGCTCGGGTGCGCAATGTGCATGCAATTTTTGGTGATTTTTGGAGATTTGAGGGGGCCATGGAAACATAACAAAATTCGGGCCTTGGATGCTAGTCCTAATGCTACCATTAATTGCAAAACCCGGGCCTCGCCTATCTGCCACGTTGGTTCTGCGTGCATGTGACTTGCAAAAAAGGGCGACGACGACCGCGTGAGCTTGGATCTAGTTCCATGCGATGATCACAGGCTTTTGTGCGGTGGTAGTCCCTCTTGATCACCCAAAACATCTTCAGTGATCAAAAGCGTGGTAGAAGCCCGGACTGGAAACCCATCTTTATTCTGGCGCTCGACATGGTAAACATAACGACATGAGAGAGCGAGCCCTTCTTGTACAAGCTCAGCAGTTGCCGAAGCATGATCACGCAGACCGACTGTGCCATCGAGCGTGCGGTGATGATGGAGTACTTGGCGATCTTCATTCCACACTCATGCACCATCGAGAGGGGTTTGAAAAGGGAATTGACTGGTGAACAGACGGAACATTAGGTAGTTGCACTCCTTTTAGCCGACGGAATTACTGCCATTAATTGCAAAAGGTGGCCTCGCATATCTTCGACTTTGAACATGCATGACGGCCCTTGGGAGGACATCATGTCACGAGCCACAAAAAGAAGGGGGGCGTCGTTCGTGTGAGCTTGGATACATTCAATTCCAGATCGCATCTCAACACAAAAAGGAAGGAAGGACATCGACACACAGACACGGGAGTCTTGCCGGAGTGGGCGGTGAAGGCGCTGAACTTGGCCGCGAGGCCATGGATGTTGTTCCGGTGTGGGATGATGTTGTTGAGGCAACGCAGGTGCTCCTCTGTCTCCGACACCTCCTCGGACGTGAAACGGAGCGTCGTCCTCTTGTTGCTCCGGCGTTGCTGTTGTGCATACCGCATGCGATGATATAAGAATATTTGACTGATAGATCGCTAGAGGATGACACTGACTGGAGATTGGGAGTATGGGAGGGACAACGTTACCAGTTCAGAGTCTCGATCGTTCTCCATGCGATATGTTCACTCTATCTGTCTCTCTCATGTTGTATTCCTTTTGTTGCTGTCACACGCTTCCGGACCAGCGTGGAACACGGTAGAATCATAGGCCCACCTTTTCAAATTAATGGTAGGACACAAGATCGCTTTAATTTAAGATTTCCAAATTTATGTGCTAGGAATACATACTCATGACCAGCATATATACTACTTTAGTATGACCATTAAAGTAGTATATATGGTGGTAATGAATATGTATTCCTAGCACATAAATTTGGAAATCTTGAATTAAAGTGATCCAGCCACCGACCATTAATTTCAAAAAAAGTGGGCCTACTATCATGCTGCGTTCCACGCTGTTGCGGAACTGTGTGACAGGAACAAAAGGAATAAGCCAGGAGTGAGACCGATAGAGTGGATAGATCACGTGGAGGCCGATCGAGAGTCTGAACCGGTAACATACGTCCCTCCCATCCCTCTCCATCTCTAGTCAGCGTCATCCTCTGGTGGTCTATCGAGTACAAAACCGAACAAAGGTAGTATGTACTATTCCTCGCGGGCATTGGTAAGTTCTCCTTTCAAACCCTTTATATGTTCCTTCTCCATTTACTCATGCCAGCCAGCTCCTCGAAGGGCCGGGCAAGACCATCCTTTCGATTTGTTCTACATTTTTTAGATGTTTAATATTCACACTTCCTTTTGGGTCCCAATGGCATTATTCAGTTTTGGGATCAACTTCTATTTGGTTGCAATCCATTCACAATAAAATGGTTAGGTTTTATTGGGAATCGTTTTTTACCTTTTCTTCGCACTCGCTTTGGGCGTGATCAACACTCACTGTTGATCCGGCAGCTCCAAAGATCACATCGAGCATTTTGAAATTTTCATCTCATTTCATATTAGGAATCAATTCATCCTTACTATTATCTCATGCAATCTGTGGAGAGACCCCATGCCGATATTCGGGCAGTGGTGGTGGTTCTGCCTTAGGATCTTGACACGGTGTGTTCTCTAGCGCTACTGGGATAAGAGGTTGAGGACCTCATGTTGGGGAACGTATTACAAAATAGAACTTTATCTCGCACCTGCAAGCAAGCAAGGTAAGAGGTTGGGAGATGGGGATACTGACCTCGGGTCGGAAGCCAGCCGGTTTGCCGAGGCGGTCCACCAGGACGGACGGGATGGGATGTGAGCATGGGATCCCATCGAACTTGACGAAGATGCGAGGCAACGACCGCTGGAAATGATGCTTGGCGATGGTGGCTCGCAGATCTAGCGAGGGGGCATAGCAGGCGAGGCGGGGATGCGCAGGTGCGACAGATCTGAAGGGGGCGGTCCTCGGCAAGCGTCGGTGCATCAGATCTAGGGTAGGGATCTATGGATGACGATGGCGACCGTAAAATCGAGAAGAAATAGTAGTTAAACGAAGAGAAGTAAAATCATGGAAGGAAAAGGACGGGACGAGGAGGATGGGGCATGTAGGCTCACCGGCAAGGTGCATGGTGAAGGTGGGGCAGCGGCCTTCGACGGAATCCATGACTCGATGGTGAGGAAGGAATGGGAGGAGCTCTGAGAGGAACATGAGGCTGTCAAGGTCCCTCGGGTCTAGATCTAGGCTCGGGGGCCATATGGAAGACAGAGCATGGAGGCCTCGCGTTCGTTCGACCAGACATGGGTCGTGCAGATCTGGCGTGCGGTGGCTGCTGCTAGCTGGTGGGGCATCAACGTAGGTGGAGTGGTGGGGCGGCGGCTTGGTGGCTCGGTGGAGGACAAGGGGCGGCGGCGGGATGGTTGGCTGTGGAAAAAGAGGGTAGATGCTAGGGTTTCACCATTTTAGTAAGGGATGCCCTTCCTTATATAGCACGGGTTGGGGTGATGTTCGGTTAGGTGTTGGAGGGTTTAGGTGGGCTAGATGGGCTGCTTAGAAGAGAGGAGAGATGGGCTGGCCGAAAGAAACATTGTTTTGCAACCTTATTATTTATTGAACCCCGACTATTAGTGCCTCCATATTCAATCGTTCCCGAATCAAAAGAACTCTGATTTGGACAAAATTTGTCATTTAGCCTTGATATACTATAACAAGACCACAAACGTGCGACTCGTTTGAGAAAATTTATTTAAAATTTAGAAAAATAATTTTTAAATGGTATAACACGGTCATGTGCAAAGTATTGGTTGAGTCTCAAGTAGAAGGTTAAAGCAACATGGGAACTTAAACACCTTTCTAGAGAAGCATCGACAGAAAATAGGGCTAAAGGTTTAACAAAAACATTTGGATAATCTAGTACAAAGTTAACGTGCTTCCAATGCAATGTTGAAGATGTCATGATGATGGTAAAATAAGATAACAATCCATTTTATAATTTGAGAAAAACTCCGGGCCTTTACAATTGTTCCCTCTCAACAAGGATCTCATCCCGATATCCGGTCGAGACATGGGGTCAAGGGGGAAATGCAAGTGGAGAAGACCTCACATTCTCTTCTTGATCCTCTCTGCAGAATTGTACTCGAGAGGAGAGGTGTGGGAAGACGATCTACTTGAAGAAGCACAAAACTGTTGACGTTGACGTCCCTTCTTTGATATTATTGTTCCACCATGAAAAAAATCATGTAGCTCATAGTCAGGTCAGTGAAAAGTAGATGGGATTGGACAAAGGAGGAGGGGTCCAACCAACGAGATCCTCAAGTGCAGAATAAGGGTGCAGAAATCCGTCACTGCACTCGGTAGGGGTAGCGAGTGTGGCCGGAAGAACCAGAACAAAGGCCGCACAGAGAATTTACCCTGGTTCGGGCCTCAGGTGCGGAGTAATATCCTACATCCTTCTTTGTGTTTGTACTCATGGTAAGTATACCTCATGTGAGGGTTTTCAATGGAGAGGTGAGATATGCTACCGGGAGTCTAGGTCTGTGGAAGTAGACGATCATGTGAGCCCCATAGCCCCCAGCTTACATAAATGATGAGGCTAGAGTTTTATAGGAGATAGATCAAATCTTGGCCGCCTCCGCGTATACTTGGAGGCTAAGATGGTCTCTAGATACCTATCTGATCTTCCGGGCTCCTTCCTGTCACTAGCTCCTTGGTGGGCCTTCTGGGCCCCGTGGCAGGACTGCTGCCGGGCTCCCTTGAGATAGGTAACCCCCGGTGTAGTAAAACATTAGTAGCCCCCGAGCATGTTTGGAGTTGGAGTAGTTGGTCTTCGAGAACAGAAGCTCCTTATCTTCATGCGGGTTGCCTGGCTTTGTCTCTAGGAGCATGACCTCGAGGATTCCTGCAGACCTGCCCCTTGTGAGCGCTCCTCGAATGCCTGCTGGTGACCTGCAAGGGCACATGGTTATTGCATTTCGTGTAATTTCAATCGTACAATTTTCTCATGGTTTTAATTACCGTGTAATGAGACAAAAGCATTTTTTTTTCTATTTTAAAATGCATTGAAGATAGAAGTATATTTTTTTTGGATAAATTTTAAAGCCAAACATATACTTTTCATCGGACGGAGAGGGAGTACCTAATTAGAACCAGCATAGTATATTTGGATTACTCTAGCAGAGACTGCATCTGCATGCATGCATGCAGCACGCTGCGCACAGACTTTTAGCCTGTTGTAAGAAAAGAAAAATAAGCGAATGAGCCAAATTTTAAATTCAGCCACCTGACCTCTAGCCGCAGTGGGTCGCGGGTATCGTGTCGCCGTCATCTGCGTGGTTACCGGTGCCACTCGGCTGCCTTCCCCACGCCGTTGATGGGACTCGGGCGGCGGCCGAGGTGGAACCGGAAACCACGGAGAAGACGGCGGTTGTATCCTCCCTCCGTGCGTGCGACGCCCGGCCGTTGGCTATAGCTGTGGGCCGGCTCTCGGGCTGTGGATGGCAAGAGGTTTTTGGTGAGAGAGAAAGACGAGAAGCCATGGAGCGAGGTAGAGGAAGAAGAAATGATATGTGTGTTTTATATAGGGATAGGGAGAAGGAGAAGAGTAGTGGTATCTGAAGGAGAAGAGGGATGGAGATCACTCATCAATAATAACTCAACCAATGAACCAAGGAAGATGACTGTTGTGGACGCCAAGAAGGTCATGTGACTTCACACTCTCTGGTTGCTGTCTCACTCTCTGAGTAACTGTATAGAGACGACTCCCCACGTCATGTGAGACTAATCTACTCAGACGTAGTACGTGTGGTTCAATGCTAGTAGTAGTACCTACCATATCCCCTACACGACGTGTGCATGTGGCAGATTGGAACTACCCCCTTCGTTTCTAAATATTTTAGAGATTCCACTATAAAGACTACATTGAGATGTATATAGTCACTTTTTAGAGTATAGGTTCACTCATTTTGTTTCGTATGTAGTCTATATTCGAATCTCTTAAAAGACTTATATTTAGAAACGAAGGCAATAATAGCTAGAATTAAACATGTCGATTTGTTAATTTAAATGGCATGCCTAGTGCTGGAATTTAGTATATATTGGGGCAGCCCAATAACTATTTCAGAAATTCCTAATAAATCCTAAAGGCCCACTTAGCCCATTTGTGCAAGGTAAGGGATACTACTAAAGTTTAGTCCCACATTGCTAGTTTAGTGGGAGTTGGACTTCCTTATAAGGGAGGTTCTTTCCCCACTTGTATGAGCATGAGAATAAGAGGGACATCCACGCGCGCTCCTCCTCCGCCGCGCGCCACGGGTTGCGGATTGCGGGAATGAGCCGAGCCGATGTCTAATTTTTGCCACGCACTACGGGTAAACGAAAGGTCACTTGGGAGCTGAAAAGTTTTTGCGGTAGTGGATAATGAATACGAACGGCGCACCTCTTCGCGTGCTGCCTGTTCACTTCGTCTCCCTCCGTTGCTTCACCTCCCGTCGCAGCCTGTTCGCGTCCCTCTCCTGTGCCTATAGAAGAGAGGTCGCTACTCTTCAGAGAGACACATCAGAAGGTCCTCTTCCTCTCGCCACACAGTTCCTGAGCACTGCGCTGCTGCTACAATCTTCCCCATCCCGGCTTGCGGCGTGCACCGCAGGTCGGGACAGTAGGGGGTCGGTTTGAGTCCTGTACGGGAGAAGGGTGATAAGGTTTTTGGGAAGCGCTCTGCGCGACTACTGACTTCTTCGTCACGGACGCCCCGGACTCTGACGACTACTTCCCCGAGGACGACTACTTCCCCGACGTCGACAACCTCCTCGACGACATGGAGGACAACGACCCCAAGTCCAGTGCCTCTGCTCATGCAGCTGTCACGTACGTGTTTGTCCCCTTTCTATTAGAGCTTCTGCTGCAGTTCCTTGTTCTAGTATTTGCCCTACATATGTTAGACTCAATTTCATATAGGCAACTTGCTATACTGTCTGCTCTAGATATGTGTAGTTACGGTTCATATATGAACATGCTGTTTACCTTCTCTTTGTCAAATCGTCTGGCTTATTTTATCACTGCTATACTAGTCATGCTTTATCTAGTATTTCTGTTAATAAAATCATTTGGTAAATTGCTCATATTTCCAACACCTAGTAGCGGACGAGACGATTCTTTGCCCAGACTCAGCTGCATCCGTGATGAACAGAAAATACAAAACAAATACTAGAAATTTTTTTAAAAATCTGAAATTTCTTTTTGCATTGAAAACAATTTGGTGCGTGAGGTGCGCTCCAAATTTCAGATTATTTGAACAACTGACTAGTTCTCGGCAAAAAAAGACAAATTAGGTCAGAATAATTACGATTGAACTGCTCTATTCATGTACTACAACTGCTAGTACTAGCCAAGTTGATGGGAAATAAGTTGTGAAACTGCATGTGAATTACTCCTACCTAGCTAGGGAGGCAATGCAAAGACGTTGGTGCACCGAATAGTGCACCGGATGGGATGGGTAGAATAGTGCACCGAACTCACATGGTGCTTTAAAATGTTCATAAAATTCTGAAAAAATTCAGCACACTCACACAATATCAATGTAGGTTGTCATAAAATTTCAAGTCAAAATTCGGAACATAACTCGAAAAACAAAAATGACAATTCAGCACGGAATACTACATAACATAACTTGGGCTTAGATTTAACCCATTATCACACTGATGCCAAATTTGTTATTTTTATGTTTCAAAAAATATTTCAAATTTTTATACGGAATTTTGTGATATCATAAATTGATGTTGCATTAACTTGCTGGATTCTTCTCTAATTTTTAAAACATATTCTATGGCATCCGGTGCACCGATAGCGCCACAAGTGCGGCTGCACCGGATATTCCGTGGTGGGATGAGAGGAAGAGGCTGCGGCTGGAAGCCGGCGTACATGTCGATCGGTGACCACTTGTACGTACGTACCAAATAACTGGTCTGCAGTTAGTACGATGGATGATCAATATAATTCATAAGCAGTTGGTCTGGCTGTGAGCCCACCTGACAATTCTCGATACTCCTACGTACGTAGCACATCAACGTAACTGTAGGCCTGGCCACCATGTGCAGTGCAAACACGTACGAGTACAGTACCTCGGAGAGGCAAAGGCAGGCGCATTCCAAGGAGCATGCATGCATGTATCACTGAGAGCATCTCCAGCCATTGGCCCTTCAAAAGGGGCTAAAAATCGTCTCATGGGGCGCACCGGCGCTAACCCGCACGCTGGAGGCGTGATGTCCCCCAGTCACGGTGCTCATGTTATTTTGAAAAATCTAAACACGGCACAAAAACGGCGTAAATTCATTACAAACTTCAGCGAGTTCGTTCATATTTAAACTTATTTTAAAAAAAAAAAAAAAAAAAAACTACTAGGGGCCACCACTCGCTGTCTCCATCGCCGCTCCTTGCCGTTCGCCTCGCCGCTCCCCGCCGCCCGCCGCCCGCCCTCGCAGTTCTACATGCCGAGGAGGCTGTAGAACCGCATGTAGTTGCCGCCGCCGCCGTCGTCGTCGTCGTCGTCGCCGCCGCCGCTTCCGCCGCCGCTGTCCCTGCTGCATCCCTCCCCCGGTTGGCGCGGCGGGTTGGACGGTCCGGGGGCGGCCTCCTCGTCATCGCTGTCGAGGATGACAACGCCGTGCTCGTCCTCGCGCCCGTGCTTGCGGGCTTCGATATCCTCCAGGTCCCGGCGCTGCCGGACCATCTCGTCGCGGAGGTAGTCGTCCCGCGCCCACCGCAGGGCGTCCTCGTCGGAGAAGCCGCGCCGGGCTATCTCCTTGTACTCCGGGGGGAGGCTGGGCTCCGGCCTGGGCTCGACGAGGACAAAGCGGTCGGATGGGGGGGTGGAGTCGCCGATGCGGACGCCGGAGGAGCTGCTGGTGCGCGCGCTGACCGGCGTGTCCTGGGGCTCCGGTTTGACAGCGCGAAGGCAGGGAGAGCCCGACGAGCGACCGGACGAGGAGGAGGACGCGCCGGGCCGCTCCATACGCCTCGGCGTCCAGGAGCTCCCACGGCGGCGTGAGAAGGTCGGGGGAGCGGGGTACTCGAGGCGCGGCGTGTTGCCGCCCTCGATGTACTTGAGGACGGCCTCCAGCGTGCGGCCGGGTACGCCCCACCACCGGCGCCGGCCCTCGGAGTTGAGCCTGCCGGAGGGCACGACGCCGTTCGTCGCCTCGAGCTGCTCGGCGTGTCGGCGGCGGAAATAGGGCTCCCAGAGCGGGCTGTCGGGGGTGTACCGCGGGCCTTCCCTTGCCGCCCGCGGCAGGGACGCACGGATGCATGCGATTTCCGCACGCTGCGCCGCCCCGGTGGGCGGTGGTGGCACCGGCACGCCGCCGACGCTGATCCTCCACGACCCGGGCACCCGCATGTCCAGCGGGGCCGGGTACTCGGCCTCGAAGAGGAGGCGAGCCTCGTCCTCGTGCAGATGGCGGCGGCCGAAACCATTCGCCGCCGCGCCGTCGCCTGGGAAGCGCTCGGCCATCCTTCTAAGCTGGAGACGGCGAGAGGAGGAAAAGGGAGAAGTGGGCGCGTCGGCGGTGTAGTGCGTGTGCGTATCTCCGGCGCGCTCGTTCTCGGCTTATATAGGCGAAAGCGCCGCGCGGTAGGCTGGCTGGCGCGTTACGCGTGGCGGGAGACGTGACGGCCGAGGGGACGCGCGTCGCCCGGACTTCACTGCGCCGCCCGTGAGGCATCAATGAAGGCTGACCGGCGCGGCAGCACGCGCAGCTTCGGCATTGATTCGCCGCGAAATGAGGCGATGAGGACGACGGGCGAGAAGGAGTCGAGTCGCCGATGCGGTTGGCCACGGCGCTGCCATAAAAGATTCGCCCGGCGCTTCGAGCGACCCTGGCGCGCTGGTTCGGGTTAGCTCATGCCAATTTCGCCCGAGCCGCGAAAAATGGGCCATCAGCGCGATCGACCGAATTTTTTACGCCGGGCGGTCAAAAATCGCCTGGGGGGCCTTGTTGGGGACGCGACTGGACCGAATTTTTGACGCCGGCGGCCGAAAAATCGCCTGGGGGGCCTTGTTGGGGGCGCGGCTGGAGATGCTCTGAGGTGGAAGTGCATGAGATGATGGCCAATGCTCAGTGGGTGGAAACCATGCATCCATGTCCAGCCTCTACAAGCTAGAGTGAAGTCCGATTTAAACCTTAAAGTCATAGAGCTCGTCGAAAATAAACTTTCACTTTCAAATCCCTTAAGTGTGTACCGTGTCCTCTGTAATCTTGATTGTTTAACCTACGTGGCAATGAGAAAGGCCGAAATGGGCGGACTATGCAGCAAATGTGTTTGGAGCCCACTTGATAATTGGAGAAAGAAATAGTAACAATGTTAGATAAAAAATGCACAAAGCGGTTCGACAATGGCACCTTTTAACCTCCCCCAACTAACCACTCTCTTGTCAGCGGCACCTTTCAATGGTAATTTATATTGGCATTATGATAGCAAATTTAGTTTGCAAGCATGGCAAATTCTGACAATAAATAAACTGGGGCGGATTTGCCATACTAGCCAACTAAACTTGCCATCCATGAAATTTGGTCCTATTAATCTAGGTGGTGATTAGTACTCCCTCTGTAAACTAATATAAGAACGTTTAGATTACTAAAGTAGTGATCTAAACGCTCTTATATTAGTTTACGGAGGGAGTACACAAAAGGGGGCCTCTATATCGCAAAGATGGTCAAGCCTTTGAACGCCATGTTGTCAGTTTTACCCAGTGACACCATGTGACATGTTTCTAGGAAGAGTAGCACGATAGAAACTTGGGAGATCATCAAGGTCCTCCGTCAGGGACGTAGTCGGGGTGAAGGAAGCTAATCTTCATTATCTAATGAAAAAAATATGAGAGTAGGATCTAAAGATGAGCGAAGGCGAGTCAGTAGGTGGCTGAATTGCCAGGAGCGATCAACGATTTAGGCGAGAATTTGACAGTAGCTAGTTCCAATCTCCTAGATAACGTGTGCCTCTTTGTGGCAGAAGATCGGAACTAGCTACTGCATGCCAGGGAGGCAAAGACGTTAATTGTTACAAAGAGAGAGCAGACAACATGGCGTCACGAAGTATTAGCTTACTGTATTAGCTTACGAAGGATGTACTATCTAAGTTGACGGGGGAACAATTGAGAAACTGCACGTGAATTGATCTTGCATTGGTGGGATGAGAGCAAGAGGTTGGGGCTGGACGCCGGCGTGCATGTCGATCGGTGGCCACTTGTACGTAGTACTACAGTAGTAAATAACTGATCTGCAATTAGTACAGATCTGTGACCACCTGACAATTCGATACTCCTTACGTAGTACATCATCATAATTGTAGTTCTGGCCACCATGTGCAGTGCAAACACGTAGTAGGAGGGGTAGAGGCAGGCAGGCAGGCAGGCTCATTCAAAGGAGCATGCATGGATGTAGCACTAAAAGTGGAAGTGCACATGGTTGAGTGCGTGGAAACCATGCATGTGTGTCCACCCTGTACATTTGTACTCCCTCCATTTTTAAATATAAGACCTTCTACAGACCTTCTAGAGATTTTAATACAGATTACATACGAATGTATATAGATGCATTCTAAACTGTCAATTCGCTCATGTTGTCTATATATTGGAATTTCTAAAAGTCTTATATTTAGGAATTGAGGGAGTACGTGCTAAGGTGAAGTCTGATTAAACCTTAAAGTTGTAGCACTCGCTGAAAATCAACTAAAAGAAAGATCTTGTCGAAAATAAACCCTCACTTTCAAATCCCTTAGGTAAGTACCGCATCCTTCGTAATCCTGGTCGTTTTTAATGTCAAGACCGTGTCCAAACAAGAATTTCCTACATGGCATCGAAAAAGGCCGAAATGGGTGGACAATGCCGCAAATGTGTTTGGAGCCCACTTATCAGCTGGAGAAAGAAACGACAATGTAACACAAAAATGCGCTAAGAGGAAACCACCAGGTGTAACAACGGCACCTTCTAACCGCCCCAGCTAACCACTCTCTTGTCAGGTGCAAAGCTATATGAATATAAATCATTTCAAAGCATCGCTGCCATCACTCGCAGTCTAGCAGTGGCGCCTTGAGGCCCCGGTCATGCTGCTCTGCCCCCGCATGTCTAGCAGTGGCGCCTTGAGGCCCCGGTCTTCTACGTCGTCTTCATCGACGCCGGAAGCAATCTTGTCGTCATCATCGCTGGGCGTGGCGTTCTCCTCGTCCCAGTCCATGCCGCCGTGGGCGCTGAGCATGCTGCCGAAGTTGGTGAAGAGCGTTTTGCCGTTGCCGTCGGCGGCGGGCTTCATGTCGTGGAGGCCGCCGAGGAGCGCGACGACGGGGTCCTGGAGATGGTCGAGCATGCTGCCCATCCGCGACAGCCCGGCGATGCTGTCGAGCAAGCTGCCCTGCCGCGACATGACCGTGGAGAGCATGCTGCCCTGGCCGCCAGCGGCACCGGCCGCGACCCACGACATGCCGCGCTCGCCCAGATAGCTCGATGGCGGCACCGGCCTAGTCAGCCTGATCGTCTTCTTCGGGCACCGGGCCGATGATGTACTCCTCGATGGCGGTGTCGCCGCCGGCGCCGAGGCCCTCGGCGAGGAGCGCCATCTCACCGTCGACGTCCTCGCGGCCCTAGAGCATCCGCAGCACGGTCCGGGCCTCCTTTATCCTTCCTTTGCTCACCAGCCAGCGCGGCGACTCTAGCAGGAAAATCACGGCCATAGCGACGTAGACAAGCGATGGCAAGACAAGCACCCCCATCATGACCCTCCAGTTGGGACTGGGCGCGAGCGTCATGGTGAACACCATACAGTACGCCAAGAACATACCAGTCGACCCGGTGAGCTGCGGGAGCGTGCTGAGCAGGCCCCTGACCTCGGGCGGCGCGGTCTCGGAGATGTAGACGGGGACGAGCGTGACGGCGCGGTCTAGAACTTGGGGCGTCAGCCGACGGAGTCGGAGAGCGGGCCGAAGAAGCTGGTGATGAGGGTGGCGCCGATGAGGGAGGTGGTGCCGACGAGGCAATTTTCTATTGAATGTTTCACTTTTTATACTAAATATTTTTACTTCTATAATTTGTTTAGTCAGAACATGATCTTAACTAGTGTATAGTTTTTTCAAAATATTTACAAAATGAACACATAATAAACCCATTAGTTATGAAGATAAAATATTCTTTGTTCTACAATAATAATATTCTTTGTTCTACACACTTATCATGTTTAAACAAAAAAATTGAACCAAATTTATGTTTTTTATTCCTTTTTACTTATTGCCCATAATTATATACTCTGGATATGAGAAAAATAACAAGCAAGCATGCATTCACATATTATATTTTGGCAATTAGAATAATAATAGTGATATATGTGTTCAAGTTCATTATGATTATATAGAGAGAGAGAGTTGTAAAACATACAATCTCGCAAATATCTTGGTAGAGTTGTCAATATTTTTTTCTACCGCATGTGTAAGTAGATATATTACTAAATATATTAGTTGTTTACATATGATTCATCTCCAATCATTAACACTGCTTTCTTATTTCTTATTTTTCATTGGTATGTACTTTTGGATTCAACAACGGACTAGCAATGTGTGTGTGTGTGCGCGCGCGCGCTTTGTCCCTTGTATCCTCATCCCAGGGCACGGATCTGTAAGATTTTTTTATTCAGCACCAACCCTCACTCTCTCTTTTTGAAACAAACAACCCTATATCAAAGAGAGAGAGAGAAAATCAGCACCAATCATACATGTCACCGCTATCCTCGAACGACAGCGAGCCCTGTAGCAGCCCGAACGACTCACCAGTGCTAATCTGGAGAAAAATAAGCGTGATAGTGGATTAGAGTCAAAGTGGGAAGTAGAGGACGCGAGGAGAAGTGGGGCGGGGCACCTCATCGTTGTCCTCCTTGGACCAGGCCTTGTCGCTCTAGGGCGAGTCATCAGGGGACAGGACGGTGTTGTCTTCTCCGTTGTGGGACAGTTCGGGCTTGTCTTCTCCGGTGGAGAGCCCCATCCGGAACGAGGAGGCAAGGGGTTTGGGTGGTGCCCTGGGGGTGGTGGAGCCTTGGAGCCGGCCGCGGGTGCCCCTATTTGGCGACCTGGGCACCGGAAGTCGCAAAAACGCGCTCCCCCAATCCCCCCACCCCCGCGCCTTGTAGGCTGGGTCATGCGCAGGGCGGGACACTCCTTGTTTTTTTATTTCCCTTTTTACTTATCATTTTTTTATTTCTTGTTTTTGTTTTATTCCATGCTAAAATAATCCTGGATGACAAAAAGGTTCTAAAATTTCCAAAAAAATTGAATTGACAAAAACAAGTCTTGAATTCAAAATTTTCACGATTTGAAAAGAATGGACATTTTTTGATTTAATGAACATTATTTTATTTTGATGAAAAATTCTACGAGCATTTTATTAATAATGATGAACATTTTTTTATTTGATGAACACATTTTGAATTCGATGAACAAAAAATGTTCACGAATTTGAAAAGAAAAATCGAAAAAAGTGGAAAAGCAAAGAAGATAAAGGAAAACAAAAAATAAAACAAAAGCGAAAAGGAAAAAGAAAAAGAAAGAAAAAACAAAAGGAAAATACAACAATGGGCCGCCCATACGAATGCCCAGAACGCGAAGGGGGGTGCGCGCCAGGTTGCTCGCGGGTGACCTGCACGCTGTATAGGATTCCCCGGCAGCCGCTGCCGGAGGGGAAGGGGGAGAGTGCTGGAAGAAAATGAGAACGTTTTTTTTTTTCAGATGAAGAGAGAGCTTGCCCATTAAACCACATGGGCCAGGCCGGTCCAGGATTCTCGGGGGAAATCCAAACCACTCGAAACCCAACTCTCGTACTGGGCTTGCAGCAGCCCAGTGCACCAAACTATACGTTTTTTTTTTGATTCAGCAGCGACCTCCCTCTCGCTTTAAAAATGTACTAGATAATTACCCTGTTCTACAAAAAAAAATCTACTCCCACCATTTCAAAATAAGTGACTCGTCTTTGTATTAATTTTGTACTAAGGTTAGTACAAAGTCGAGTCACATATTTTGGGACGGAGGGAGTAGATAATTACCCGTGTATTGCTATGTAATATAAATATTGTAGTATGTTATCAAGCTGACCGCTTGGTCGTGATTTATGTATCATATTAATGTGATCGGGTAAAATAAATGTTACCAAATCCTGTCCGTGATATATGTACCTAAATAATTTTAGGATTTTTTGTAGTAATTTATTTGCTTATGAAAGGAAACATAAATTCATTTGGTAAGTCAATAAAGGGTAAAATGATTTTCCAAGAATGATGCTTAGGAAAAAGGATGGAAGATTGGACTAAGCATTCCGCCTGGAATTAAAAGGAATTTTAAAGTAGCACTCCCTCCGTTTGTTTCTACTCCGCGTATAAAATTTGGACAAAGTCAAACGACACGATGTTTGACCAAATTTATATGAAAAAATATGAACATCTATAATATTAAAACTATATAGTATGAAAATACATTTCATTGTGCATCTGATAATATTTATTTCTTATTGTGAATGAGGATATTTTTTAATATAAAGTTAGTCAAACTTTACAAAGCTTGACTTTGACCAAACCTTATATGCAGAGTAAAAAGAAACGTAAAGCGAAGAAAGAACGGAAAATCAACACCAACATATGTGAGGTTTTTTTTTTAAGAAATGAGGTTTTTCTTTCAGTTGTGAACTAGTAGTAAAGCTCATAAAGCCAACTCAACAACTATAAACAACAACGGATGCTGGAGGCGCCTCCGACATTTAATAAGCGATTTTGCTAGAACTCATCTAGCTGAGTTTTATTTATGTCTCATTCACCTTTATAGCTATTGAATGTGATGCTATAACAAGCGTGTGTGTTGACATGGCTTGGCACTCCTTTGTATCTGTTTTTGTTTACCAGATGAATGAACCAAATTATATCTCATTTAGATGAGTTCTAGGCACTCTAGATGAGTTCTAGGCACTCCTTTTAATAAGTTGCTTGCAATATCCACCCTAACGAACATAGAAGGAAGACAAAGACAACTTGCAGTTGAGAAAACTTTAAGTTATCTTGAAAACTTAAAAAATCATGTGCACGATATTTGTATCTTACAAAGTCACATGATTCAAATCCAAGCACAAACTACATTTCGAGAAGAAGAAGAAAGGAAAAAACAAAAACAAAATGTGTGATAGTGTCAACGGGCTTATGCCACTATTTAATTTGAACTACTGTAGTTAATATCAATAATATGATTTGTAGTTTTTCTTTGGTCCAATTTGGAATCAAATTTTGTTGAGATTTTGGTTTTACATCGCATCTATCTATGTACCTCATTATGCTCACATTGTCCATGGTTTTGTTCATCCAAAATTTGAAATGACGCTCACACAAAATACATTTGGCACACAAAGGACAATTCAAGCAGAATATCATTATCCTTCCGCGAGGCAAGATTCATTCGTCGTGGTCGAGCTTTGGCATGCCCTTGGAGGCGACGTTGAAGAACTCGGCGATGACCTCGAGCGGCAGGCCCTTGGTCTCGGGCACCCGAAGCGCGACGAAGGCGAGCGCGACACAGCACACGGCGGCGTAGATGGAGAAGACCCCGGTGAGCCCCAAGTAGTCCAGCATCACCGGCATGCTGTAGGTGACGGCGATGTTGCTGAGCCAGAAGGCGAGGGAGCAGATGGCGATGCACATTCCGCGCACCCTCGTCGGGAAGATCTCGGAGCACAAGATGCCGGGGATGGGGCCGAACCCCATGACGAACGTGCAAATGTAGACGATGATGCTCGTCGTCGACACGGCGGCGTGCAGGGTGGTCGCCAAGGGGAGCACGTCCGCCGTCACTAGGGACACCAGGGAGACGATCAACACTGGGATCGTCCAGAGAAGGAGGCTCCGGCGGCCGGCCACGTCCATGAGCCGCATGGCGACGGCAATGGCGGGGAGCATGAGGAGCGTGGTCAGGCCGGAGATGAGGATGGCGGCGGAGTCGGAGGTCAGGCCAAGGCTGGCAAGGAGGACGCTGACGCCGGCCTGGTCAAGGATCTGCGGCGTGTAGTAGAGGATGCCGCTGATGCCGGAGAACTGTTGTAGGATCTGGAGTGTCACGCCGCACACCAACGCGTGCCGGACCCCCGGCTCCAGCAGGTCCCGCCACCGCGGCTTCTCCATCGCCGGAGATGACGCCGGGTGCACCATTGCTGGTCCCATCGGGGTGATCGGATCGTCCGGCTGCAGGTTGTCGTTGGTGGTGCTGTAGAGTGCCGACTGGTTGACCAGCGCCGCCGCGTGCACGTGTTGCCCGTCGCCGCCGGGCTCCTCGTGCAGGTACATCCTCTGGACGGCACTCTGTCGCGTGCCGTCCGGCGCGACGCCCTCCGTCCACTTCCACGCGAGCTGCCAGCCGCCACCGATGCCCATGGTGCTCGTCGTCTGGCTCTGGCCCATGCCGATCCCGCTGCCGGTCATGCTGCTCTGCCCCCGCATGTCTAGCAGTGGCGCCTTGAGTCCCCCATCTTCTACGTCGTCTTCGTCGACGCCGGCAGCAATCTTGTCGTCATCATCGATGGGCGTGGCGTTCTCCTCGTCCCAGTCCATGCCGCCGTGGGCACTGAGCATGCTGCCGAAGTTAGTGAAGAGCGTTTTACCGTTGCCATCGGCGGCGGGCTTCATGTCGTGGAGGCCTCCGAGGAGCGCGACTACGGGGTCCTGCAGCTGGTCGAGCATGCTACCCATCCGCGACAGCCCGGCGATGCTACTGAGCAAGCTGCCTTGCCGCGACATGCCCATGGAGAGCATGCTGCCCTGCCCGCCCAGTGGCACCGGTTGTGCCACCCACGACATCCCTCGCTCCGGCCCGTAAAGCCTCACTGCGGCACCAGCTTGATCACCGCCGTCGTCTTCGGGCGCCGGACCGACGATGTACTCCTCGATGGCAGTCTCCCCGCCGGCGCTGAGGCCCTCGGCGAGGAGCGCCATCTCTCCGTCGACGTCCTCGCGGCCCCTGAGCATCCGCAGCACGACCCGGGCCTCCTTCATTCGGCCCTTGCTCACCAGCCAGCGCGGTGACTCCGGCAGGAAAAACACAGCAACGGCGACGTAGACCAGCGATGGCAAGACGAGCACCCCCATCATGACCCGCCAGTTAGGGCTGGGCGCGAGCGTCATAGCGAACACCATGCAGTAGGCGAGGAACATACCGGTCGAACCTGTGAGCTGCGGGAGAGTGCTGAGCAGGCCCCTCACCTCGGGCGGCGCGGTCTCTGAGATGTAAACGGGGACGAGCGTGACGGCGAGGCCGACCGC
Organism: Aegilops bicornis; assembly: GCA_021605145.1. Lineage (NCBI taxonomy): Eukaryota > Viridiplantae > Streptophyta > Magnoliopsida > Poales > Poaceae > Aegilops > Aegilops bicornis. Next base: position 691,614,211 of record CM038674.1, read on the forward strand.
GAAGCCGTCGACGAGGCGGGCGAGGAGGAGCACGCCGACGGTAGGGGACCAGAGCATGAGCAGCCCCGCGAGCGCGTAGAGGAGGGAGGAGGCGACGAGCATGGGGCGGCGGCCGACGCGGTCGGAGAGCGGGCCGGAGAAGGTGGTGATAAGAGTGGCGCCGATGAGGGAGGTGGCGACGAGGAGGCCCTGGAGGGCGGGCTGGCCGTGCAGGCCGAAGTCACGCTTGATGTAGAGCAGCGAGCCGGCGATGGTGGCGTTGTCCCACCCCTGCAGCATGTTGCCCAGCGCAGCCGCTAGCGCCACCAGCGCCGCCCCCCTCATCTTGCCGGCTTGCTCGATCGTCCGCCAATAGGATCCAAGAAGAACGGATGCTCGATCGGATCGATGGATGCAGAGCGCGATGTGCTATCAGCTATATAACTTAGAAGTCGTGTGGTGAGAAGAGATGGGAGGTAGGTGGAGAGTAAGGAGAGGGAGGTGGAAGTGACGAGGCGTGAAGTCGTCGTCGCCATGTTGTCTTCCATCTTCACGGCCGTGCGAACAAGGTGCCACCGACTACTTTCTTCACTTGCCCGGTCTCATCTGTCACCAGCCTAGCCTAGCTAGCTACTACTAGTACTCTTGGAAAAATAAAGCATAAGTGCAGATCTTGGAAAAAAATTGGACAAATGATCAAAATTTTCGCTTATAAATTTCATGTTTTCTTAATGTGTTGATGTACACTTGTCTCCTTTTTGTTCATGTACGACAAAGCGAGCATGGGACATTACAAACACGGCTCCCTGCAGATGGAAAAATAAAGTATGTTTTTTTTGTGTTTAATGTTACAAAAACCGGGAAAAAAACCATTATGTTTGTGCTCCAAAAACAGACATGTACAAATTCATGGAGTAAACGCAAAGTTTTTTTTTAAGGAAGCAAACAGAAGTATTAGTCACACATGTGGCAAAAAAGCAAAACAGCGGTATCCCAGTCCACCAAAGTTTAAGTCCTAGACTTGACATTGGCGCTTGCACTATTCCTGGATTTGTTCCAGGCTTCCGGCGATGTTCGTTTCGTGGGAAGAGGTCCCATCGTCTGCGACGCGCCTATGTTCATTTAGTCTATTGAAGGTGCTCATAGGGATAGGGTGTGTGCGTGCGTTTATATGGTTAAGTGTATGCTTGTGTATGTGAGCGACTTCGATTGTACCATGTTAAAAAAATCACAACATGTGGCAAAAAGAAAAAGCAAGTTTGATGCTTATTTTATATGTTCATATGGAACAAGTTTGGTGCTTCACCGTAGCCTTTTTGGAGCACACTCTTTCTAGTTTCACCCAATCACAAAATTATTTCGTTATCTATGAAACATTGCATGCAGATAAAAGACATGTAACATGCATGTATGTGGTCAAGCAAAAAGGATTTATTTGTATTTGAAAATATTTACTAGCATTAAACTGTCTTCCTAACATTGTAGATAAAAGTTTTTCGTCACTTCATGTGGGAATTCAATTTGTTTTGTTTTTTAACTTGAATCCATTCAATCTTGAATATACTCCCTCCGTAAAGAGATGTAAGAGCATTTAGATCACTATTTTAGTAATCTAAACACTTATATTTCTTTACAGGAGAAGTATTAGCTTTGCTAACCTTTTGAGATCTCATTTTCTTTATTTCTTTTCAGCTTATGCATCTTCGCACATTATCATTCTCTAAGTCTACATACCCGAAGAAATCAAGAATACATGATAATATATACTTAGAACAACTATAAAAGCACATCCCAAGATATGCAGTTGACAAAACTAGCATAATTATCAAACCTATGTATATCTGACGTGGAGGCAGGATCATAAGCTTACAGACTCTGTGTCCGTATCTATATCAGATATCCGTATCGTTACCTAATTCAGTGTGCACTGTTTTGTAGATTAGTTCATTCAAAGTGTGGCATATATGCCAACAACATGTCTACAACTATTCTAACAGCACATTGCCAATTCCAATTATTGTTATTGTTATTGGTGTACTAGTTGGATCCTCATACTCTATATGTATGATCAAAGCTTCGCTGGCCTCCAAATAAATAGTGATCATAATACCTATAGATTGATACCACATCTACAATTCAAAAGAAAATCACCTCTTGAATAGGATGGGAGGGATAGACAATGTTTTGATCTCATGCCTATTTGTGAATTTTATGGTAAAGGAAATTCAACAAATATTTTAACATTTTCATTTTTTGCCAGCAATTAAAGTTGCCAAAAACAAAAAAAGATAAGCAGTTGTTTGCTATCCAAAATATGCAGTCAACACGATCTAGTAAAATTATTATCAAGCCTATGCATATATGACATGGAGGCATGATCATAATCTTTTTCAACAAAGTATAATCGCAGATGCTCACATATATGCACATGCACTCATCCCTTTGAACGCACGCATCCACACTTTACCTCTATGAGCATCTTCGAGATACTGAGCCGGCACAAAGACGTAATCACAATTTTGCAAGCTTATATTATAGCTAGGGCGGACATTAAATTAAGTTATTCGGCATGCTTAATTTACCGGAGTGCTATTAATTAGAACTTGTACTATTAGATTTAAGCCAATGAAAGTGTGTCACACATAAGCCCATCCTTCAGCAGCTACCACTCAGATTCACCGACAAATTGACATGCGTTATATTCTGTGTACCCTGTTTTTTTTTTCAAAACCGTTATATATGTCACGTTCGTCTATAGTGATATGTACTCACACCACAAGGTGTGTAGTAGTTCACATTATCGTTCTTGGTCTCATCCGATCACATCGATCTTCGTCATGTTGTACATTTGAAATATGCACATGTTGATCTATGGCACGCTGAAGCAGCGGCACGTCTACAGCTATCTCACATCACATTCGCAGTTCTCACATTAATTATTGTTCTTGGCCACATTGAGAAAACAATAATATGGTGATCACTAAATCATCATCATGCATGCGACGGAAATTTTCCCTATAAGCTGCAGTTGACTTCCCACGATCAATTCCTGCACTCATTCAACATATATTTTTAGGGATGCACTGAATTTTATATGATAACTCGTGCCCACCTATTTCTTAACACGTCTGGAGATCGCCCATCCATATATTAATTTCTAATTAATCCACCATTATCCAGGCTTGTCTTTGATATGCATCGTCTGCATATTGTTACTTTATAAGCTTATATAGTCCAAGGATATGATCCGTAGTGTCGAGTCCTTTGAAAATATCTAAAGCATGAAAAGGAAACAAAATTTGAACCGGGAAACATATGACTCGACGATGACTCATACATACTTAGATATAGACTAGAAATACTTTATTAATTAGATGTTTAATGCTTCCTTTTCATGTCCGAAAATGTCCCGTTGACCAGAATGCCATAAAGAGGATAAGACATTTTTTTCTTCGACGCAGCAGGGAGCGAGCGTTAATGGAGAGAGAGGTGAACAACAAAAGGGAGAGGTGGCAGTTGCGGCTGCCGTCGATGGAGGGGGTGGGTGCCGGGAGGAAGAAGGTCGAGTAAGACCCGGTCATGAACAAAGAACAAACACAACTGAAGATCATTTGCCCAAAGAACTATCTTACAATCCTTATACCGGTTGCGGCGTCAATCTCGAGCTTGCACCTAAAGTTACTGTCTCAGGCAAAAAAAGATGAAACAATTCTACAATTATGTCCATGTGATAATTTGATTACTTCTAGAATTACGTTGATATAAATAGTTTGGACACCGTCGATTCTTGTTTTGATCTCGCGGTTTTCTTTTTTTGAGAATGGCTTTGATCTCACGGCTGAGAGGATCAAGTGATGCGCCAGAAGCCCACTAACCACCCAGTTTTTTGGTCCACGCCCGTAATCAATCTCTATCCTGAATTAATCGCCCTGAATCAGCTCTTCCATCTGTCCTTCCTATCTATGCTCAGGGCCGAGCTCACCATGCTTGTCGCTGCCGCTGGTGTCTCCCACAGCACAAGATCCTGACCTGCACAACTTCGGCCTCCGCAGGTGCGCCACCCCAACCGGCGGCCCGGGCGAGCTTGTAATCTCCCTCACCATTGTGCTTAACTCCACCTGCAGTTTTGGCCTCTGATCCACCACGCTGAAGTGCCGTCTCGGTTGGGAAACGAGGCTGGCATGAGTGGATCATCCCCTCCATCGTATGATCGATTTAGGGTTTGCATCATTCCCTTTTGGCCCTCTTTAATTCCTGCATTGTTAGTTCATTCCTAACATAACTTTTTTTCTGAGATTTGTGTTATATCTTCTCAATGTTAATATTTTAATGTATTCCCTATTTGAACATTGCTAGTTGTCATGGCATTCATGATTTTTTTAATCTAAACACACATGCTTTATTCAAAGACAATGTTCATGGGAATACAATCGATGTTTGGCGGGTTTATAAGCTACACATGGTGCACGTGCCCCAGTTCAAAAGCATGTCTAGCGAGGCTATGTGCCTCGACATTAGACTCTCGTCCTTCAAAGATGAAGGAGCACTACTTGAAGTTTGCAGCTGTCTCATTGATCTCCCTTACTATAGGAGCATACATACCTCCCATTTGGTTCTGAATATCTCGGACTACGCCTTGACAGTCAGATGCTATCACCACTCTAGCCAAATGGAGATTTGCTACCAACGCCAAGGCTTCACGGCATGCCAATGCCTCCAGAGTAGCGGGATTGGATATACCTCTGTATTGTATGCATGAAGCCCCAAAAAAAAACACCCTCAGAGCTCCTGCAGACAGCACTGAAGGATCCTTCATTTAGATCTCTCGCAACGGCGCCATCAACCCTCAGTTTGGCAACTGCTGGCGTGGGAGGAATCCACCGCACCTGACCGTGAGATGGTTGGCTAGCGGCCTGCCGGGGTAACTATTTGGGTTTGCAAACTTGTAACTCTTGGAGGTATCTCATCATGAAGTTGTGTGTAGATAAAGGACTCTGAAAAATATTCTCATGAATGCCTTGCCGTCTAGCATACCAAATAGCCCATAAAGTTACCAAAATCTGGGTGAATTCGGAGCGGGCCTCAGAGCTCCTGCAGACAGCACTGAAGGATCCTTCATTTAGATCTCTCGCAACGGCGCCATCAACCCTCAGTTTGGCAACTGCTGGCGTGGGAGGAATCCACCGCACCTGACCGTGAGATGGTCGGCTAGCGGCTTGCCAGGGTAACTATTTGGGTATGCAAACTTGTAACTCTTGGAGGTATCTCATCATGAAGTTGTGTGTAGATAAAGGACTCTGAAAAATATTCTCATGAATGCCTTGCCTTCTAGCATACCAAATAGCCCATAAAGTTACCAAAACTGGGTGAATTCAGAGGGGGAGAGCATCTCCATGAGTGTAAAGATTCATCTCTTCACATCGGTTCATTGTTATTATCGAGAGCTTCGAAAAGATCGGAATCCTAGAGATCCCATACACATCTTGAATGCTCCAGTGAAGAAGTGAATGTTGCCAAGAATCCTCAGCCCGGCACAACTTGCATGAGCTAGTAGCCGACATGTTTCTGTTATGTAATAAATTAGCAGTCGGCATGGAGTTTTGAGCGAGTCGCCATAAGAAAATCTTGACCTTTGAGGGGACATACACCTTCCACAACTTTGACCATGCTCTCTACTCTCCTTCATTTTTCGAAGCATCTGCCCGGCCCTCAAGCCAGGCTTCCCTCCGCACCTTAGTGTCTATGAGTATGCGATAAGCCGAACGAACAGAGAAGCCACCATTTTTATCATGTACCTAGTCCCAAAAGTCCTCAATGTGTCTTGTGCATAAGGGGATCGTGTAAATAGCACTCGCATTTGTGGGCAAGAACGCTTCCTCGCTCATGGCTCTATTCCATTCTGCGCCTGGTAACATTAGCTCGACAACCATGGACGGAGGGTTTTGGACTCTGCTAATGATCGACCTCATGTTGTGAGTTCTCGGTAGCCAGTTTTGTTGCTAGATCCTGTTAGTTTATCCATCCCCAATTCAGCGGATTAAACCTTGAACAAGGACATCACGACCTTCTAAGATGGATCTCCAAATCTGAGATGGAGCCGTACCCAACTCTGCATTCAAAAAATCAACAGTGCTATGATATTTTGCTTTCAACACTTGAGCACTCAATGAATCCGGGTCCATCAACACCCGACAAGCCTGCCTTGCAAGGAGAGCTAGATTGAAGAATTCTATATCACGAATCCCATCCCTCCACAAAACTTTGGTCTTGTCATCCCGCTCCATGAAACACAACTTGGTTTTCCTTGTCCCTCTTTGCTTCCCCACCAGAGCTTACGTATTAGAGTGTTGATATGCTCACATAAGCCCGTGGTAACTTGAAGCAAGATATGGAATAGACAGGGATAGCCTGAGCAACAGATTTAATCAAGACTTCCTTTCCTCCCGAGGATAGAAGTTTTTCCATCCAACCCTTCCTGTCCAAGCTGGTTATCCTGCGGCTAATAATAGCACTAGCGTTATAAGAACAAGTGTGGCCGCGTTATTTATTTATCACTTAGATTTCTTATTTAATTTTTTAAAAAATCATGAATTTGAAAAAGTCCATCAATTTTGAGTCATTCATCATTTTGAAGAAAAGTTCACAAAGTGAAAAAAAGTTCATCTGTTTTGAGAAAAAAATCATCATTTTTTAAGAAAAGCTCACAAACTTAAAAAAGTTCATCGATTTTTAACAAAAAAATCTGAAAAGGCGAAAGGGTTGATCATTTCTGAAAAAAAGTTCATCAGTTTCTTTTTGGAAAGTATCATCAACATCAAAAAAAGTTCAACAAAATTGAAAATAGTTCATGGATTTGACAGAAAGTTCATCAACTTTGAAAAATAGTTCAGCAATTTTGAAAAAAGTTCAGAAATTTATAAAAAATTCATCAATTTGAAAAAGGTCCTCGGATTTGACAAAAGTTCATCGATTTCAGAAAAGTTCATAAAATTGAAAAAAGTTCATCTATGTTGGAAAACGTTCATCTAATTCGAAAAAAGATTATTAATTTTAAAAAGTTTATCGAATTTTAAAACCAATGAATTAGAAAAATGTTCATATAATTTGGGAAAATCATCCAATTGATAAAAAATTGTCGAAGTTGGAATTTTTTTTATTTAGTTCGAATAAAACCATCAATTTTGAAAAGTGTCGTCGTATTTTAAGAAAGTTTGCCGAACCAGGAAGAAGGTAAAAGAAGACAGAAAATAGAAGAAAGAAAAGGAAAAACAAGAAAGAGAAAGCAAAGGAGATAGGAAAGAAAAACAATGAACGTAAGCGCATCAAGTTTATGCGTTGTTGGGTTGTTACTGCAATGTGGAATTAACCAGGAAGCCCCTGGTTTGATTCTCACCAATAGCAGCTTTTGCAGCCTAAAAACAGAAAAGTTAGATGGGCCGGCCCAGCAGGGAGGGGGTGTGCGCCCGTTTGCAAATTGTACTGTAACAAGTGCTGAGGGCGCCGAATAGGATTCGCCAACAGGTGCTTAAGGCGCCAAATAGGAAACGCCACTTGCTATATGACCATGATGGGTGAGGAGGAATAACCACCTTATCTAGGCACACTGAGACATCTGGGATTCCAACAGGAGCTATATGGGCCAGCCCAATACGGGCTCCTGCCAACAGTTTTTAGTACTAACCTGTAAAATCTATAAAACCGCTTTTTACATGTGTTTCTGTGTCAGTTTTCCTATGGTTTATCTTTTGGGTGTCAGTTTTTTTGTGTGTTTCTTTACTGGTTTCTTCTCTTTTTGTGTGAGCATTTTTGATACACCAACAACGTATTTTTGATACACATTGAACATTTTTCAAATAAATGATGAACATTATTTACATGTACATGTTTTGGATTTATTTGAATATGTGTTAAAAAGTCAAATACATGTCGACATTTTTTCAATGGTATGAAACAGTTTTCTAAACTACACAAATATTTTTTCTAAATATCACGAGCATAATTTTGAGACTAGTGAACATTCTAGAAAATGCCACTTCCATTTTTTGTATGGTAAGAATTTTGTTTTTAATTATGAGATCCATTTAACATTTCATAAACATCTTTAAAATGCATGCTATTTTTAAAATGTGTAAACATTTTTCTAATGTCACGAATTTTTAATGCTATAAAAATTTTAAAACTTGGGGGATTTTTTTCTAAAACAGCATGAACATTTTTGGAATGCGTGATGAACTTTTTAAAATTTAAATATAATATTTTCCATTTTCAGATATGTGAATGAAAGTAATAAAACCAAAAGAACAAAGGAGAAGCCAGCACTCCTTCGCACTGGGTCGGCCCATTATGGAAACACTTGACGCGAGGTGATATGTCCATTTTGCATCATGTTTACCTACTGTTATTTATGTTGTTTTATTACATAATAATGCGAGTAATTCTAATGCCTTTTCTCTCATAATATGCAAGGTACAAACAAAGGAGGAGAATTCGGCACCGGAAATCTGGACCTGAAAAAGCTATGTCAGGCTACCTATTCTGCACAACTCCAAATGAGCTGAAACTTCACTAGGATTTTTTATGGAATAAATGAGAATTATTGGAGCCAATAAGTAGTAGAGGGGGCCCACTAGGTGGGCACAACCCACCTCCGGTGCCCCTCTTCTGGTACATAAGTCATTTTGACCTAGAAAAAATTAATAAGAGGAGGACTTTCGGACGGGTTACCCTGCCCTCGAGGCGGAACTTGGGCAGGAACACTTTGCCCTCGTGGAGCCGCGATTCCGCTGGGAACTTCCCTCACAGAGGGGAAATCATCTTCATCATCATCACCAACAACTCTCCCATCTTGGGAGAGCTATCTCCATCAATATCTTCAACATCACCATCTCCTCTCAAACCCTAATTCATCTCTTGTGTTCAATCTTTGTACCGGAACAATAGATTGGTGCTTGTGGGTGACTAGTAGTGTTCATTACATCTTGTAGTTGATTACTATATGGTTTATTTGGTGGAAGATTATATGTTCAAATCCATTATGCTATTTAATACCCCTCTGATCTTGAGCATGATTATTTTTTGTGAGTAGTTACTTTTGTTCTTGCCTTCTAGCATACCAAATAGCCCATAAAGTTACCAAAATCTGGGTGAATTCGGAGCGGGCCTCAGAGCTCCTGCAGACAGCACTGAAGGATCCTTCATTTAGATCTCTCATAGCAGGCGCCATCAACCCTCGGTTTGGCAACTGGCGTGGGAGGAATCCACCTTTTGACCGTGAGATGGTCGGCTAGCGGCTTGCCAGGGTAACTATTTGGGTATGCAAACTTGTAACTCTTGGAGGTATCTCATCATGAAGTTGTGTGTAGATAAAGGACTCTGAAAAATATTCTCATGAATGCCTTGCCTTCTAGCATACCAAATAGCCCATAAAGTTACCAAAACTGGGTGAATTCAGAGGGGGAGAGCATCTCCATGAGTGTAAAGATTCATCTTTTCACATCGGTTCATTGTTATTATCGAGAGCTTCGAAAAGATCGGAATCCTAGAGATCCCATACACATCTTGAATGCTCCAAAGAAGAAGTGAATGTTGCCAAGAATCCTCAAAGCCGGCACAACTTGCATGAGCTAGTAGCCGACATGTTTCTGTTATGTAATAAATTAGCAGTCGGCATGGAGTTTTGAGCGAGTCGCCATAAGAAAATCTTGACCTTTGAGGGGACATACACCTTCCACAAATTTGACCATGCTCTCTACTCTCCTTCATTTTTCGAAGCATCTGCCCGGCCCTCAAGCCAGGCTTCCCTCCGCACCTTAGTGTCTATGAGTATGCGATAAGCAAGCGAACGGAGAAGCCACCATTTTTATCATGTACCTAGTCCCAAAAGTCCTCAATGTGTCTTGTGCATAAGGGGATCGTGTAAATAGCACTCGCATTTGTGGGCAAGAGCGCTTCCTCGTTCATGGCTCTATTCCATTCTGCGCCTGGTAACATTAGCTCGACAACCATGGACGGAGGGTTTTGGACTCTGCTAATGATCGACCTCATGTTGTGAGTTCTCGGTAGCCAGTTTTGTTGCTAGATCCTGTTAGTTTATCCATCCCCAATTCAGCGGATTAAACCTTGAACAAGGACATCACGACCTTCTAAGATGGATCTCCAAATCTGAGATGGAGCCGTACCCAACTCTGCATTCAAAAAATCAACAAGTGCTATGATATTTTGCTTTCAACACTTGAGCACTCAATGAATCCGGGTCCATCAACACCCGACAAGCCTGCCTTGCAAGGAGAGCTAGATTGAAGAATTCTATATCACGAATCCCATCCCTCCACAAAACTTTGGTCTTGTCATCCCGCTCCATGAAACACAGCTTGGTTTTCCTTGTCCCTCTTTGCTTCCCCACCAGAGCTTACGTATTAGAGTGTTGATATGCTCACATAAGCCCGTGGTAACTTGAAGCAAGATATGGAATAGACAGGGATAGCCTGAGCAACAGATTTAATCAAGACTTCCTTTCCTCCCGAGGATAGAAGTTTTTCCATCCAACCCTTCCTGTCCAAGCTGGTTATCCTGCGGCTAATAATAGCACTAGCGTTATAAGAACAAGTGTGGCCGCGTTATTTATTTATCACTTAGATTTCTTATTTAATTTTTAAAAATCATGAATTTGAAAAGTCCATCGATTTTGAGTCATTCATCATTTTGAAGAAAAGTTCACAAAGTGAAAAAAAGTTCATCTGTTTTGAGAAAAAAATCATCATTTTTTAAGAAAAGCTCACAAACTTAAAAAAGTTCATCGATTTTTAACAAAAAAATCTGAAAAGGCGAAAGGGTTGATCATTTCTGAAAAAAAAGTTCATCAGTTTCTTTTTGGAAAGTATCATCAACATCAAAAAAAGTTCAACAAAATTGAAAATAGTTCATGGATTTGACAGAAAGTTCATCAACTTTGAAAAATAGTTCAGCAATTTTGAAAAAAGTTCAGAAATTTATAAAAAAAATTCATCAATTTGAAAAAAGGTCCTCGGATTTGACAAAAGTTCATCGATTTCAGAAAAGTTCATAAAATTGAAAAAAAGTTCATCTATGTTGGAAAACGTTCATCTAATTCGAAAAAAGATTATTAATTTTAAAAAAGTTTATCGAATTTTAAAAACCAATGAATTAGAAAAATGTTCATATAATTTGGGAAAATCATCCAATTGATAAAAAATTGTCGAAGTTGGAATTTTTTTATTTAGTTCGAATAAAACCATCAATTTTGAAAAGTGTCGTCGTATTTTAAGAAAGTTTGCCGAACCAGGAAGAAGGTAAAAGAAGACAGAAAATAGAAGAAAGAAAAGGAAAAACAAGAAAGAGAAAGCAAAGGAGATAGGAAAGAAAAACAATGAACGTAAGCGCATCAAGTTTGCGTTGTTGGGTTGTTACTGCAATGTGGAATTAACCAGGAAGCCCCTGGTTTGATTCTCACCAATAGCAGCTTTTGCAGCCTAAAAACAGAAAAGTTAGATGGGCCGGCCCAGCAGGGAGGGGGTGTGCGCCCGTTTGCAAATTGTACTGTAACAAGTGCTGAGGGCGCTGAATAGGATTCGCCAACAGGTGCTTAAGGCGCCAAATAGGAAACGCCACTTGCTATATGACCATGATGGGTGAGGAGGAATAACCACCTTATCTAGGCACACTGAGACATCTGGGATTCCAACAGGAGCTATATGGGCCAGCCCAATACGGGCTCCTGCCAACAGTTTTTAGTACTAACCTGTAAAATCTATAAAACCGCTTTTTACATGTGTTTCTGTGTCAGTTTTCCTATGGTTTATCTTTTGGGTGTCAGTTTTTTTGTGTGTTTCTTTACTGGTTTCTTCTCTTTTTGTGTGAGCATTTTTGATACACCAACAACGTATTTTTGATACACATTGAACATTTTTCAAATAAATGATGAACATTATTTACATGTACATGTTTTGGATTTATTTGAATATGTGTTAAAAAGTCAAATACATGTCGACATTTTTTCAATGGTATGAAACAGTTTTCTAAACTACACAAATATTTTTTCTAAATATCACGAGCATAATTTTGAGACTAGTGAACATTCTAGAAAATGCCACTTCCATTTTTTGTATGGTAAGAATTTTGTTTTTAATTATGAGATCCATTTAACATTTCATAAACATCTTTAAAATGCATGCTATTTTTAAAATGTGTAAACATTTTTCTAATGTCACGAATTTTTAATGCTATAAAAATTTTAAAACTTGGGGGATTTTTTCTAAAACAGCATGAACATTTTTGGAATGCGTGATGAACTTTTAAAATTTAAATATAATATTTTCCATTTTCAGATATGTGAATGAAAGTAATAAAACCAAAACAACAAAGGAGAAGCCAGCACTCCTTCGCACTGGGTCGGCCCATTATGGAAACACTTGACGCGAGGTGATATGTCCATTTTGCATCATGTTTACCTACTGTTATTTATGTTGTTTTATTACATAATAATGCGAGTAATTCTAATGCCTTTTCTCTCATAATATGCAAGGTACAAACAAAGGAGGAGAATTCCGGCAGCTGGAAATCTGGACCTGAAAAAGCTACGTCAGGCTACCTATTCTGCACAACTCCAAATGAGCTGAAACTTCACTAGGATTTTTTATGGAATAAATGAGAATTATTGGAGCCAATAAGTAGTAGAGGGGGCCCACTAGGTGGGCACAACCCACCTCCGGTGCCCCTCTTCTGGTACATAAGTCATTTTGACCTAGAAAAAATTAATAAGAGGAGGACTTTCGGGACGAAGCGCCGCCGTCTCGAGGCGGAACTTGGGCAGGAACACTTTGCCCTCAGGAGCCGCGATTCCGCCGGGGAACTTCCCTCACAGAGGGGGAAATCATCTTCATCATCATCACCAACAACTCTCCCATCTTGGGGAGAGCTATCTCCATCAATATCTTCAACATCACCATCTCCTCTCAAACCCTAATTCATCTCTTGTGTTCAATCTTTGTACCGGAACAATAGATTGGTGCTTGTGGTTGACTAGTAGTGTTCATTACATCTTGTAGTTGATTACTATATGGTTTATTTGGTGGAAGATTATATGTTCAAATCCATTATGCTATTTAATACCCCTCTGATCTTGAGCATGATTATTTTTTGTGAGTAGTTACTTTTGTTCTTGATGTCACGGGAGAAATCATGTTGCAAGTAATCATGTGAACTTGATATGTGTTCGATATTTTGATGATATGTATGCTGTGATTCCCTCAGTGGTGTCATGTGAACGTCGACTACATGACACTTCACCATATTTGGGCCTAAGGGAATGCATTGTGGAGTAGTTATTAGATGATGGTTTGCGAGAGTGACAGAAGCTTAAACCCTAATTTATGCGCCATTCCGTAAGGGACCGATTGGATCCAAAAGTTTAATGCTATGGTTATAATTTATTCTTACTACTTTTCTCGTAGTTGCAGATGCTTGCGAGGGGGTTAATCAGAAGTAGGAGGTTTGTTCAAATAAGAACAACACCTAAGCACTGGTTCACCCACATACCAACACTACTAGGGAAAAGCCTAGCAGTAGCGCTGGCTTTTGGCCTATCAGTAGTGCGTGTAATCGCGCTACTAATACGGCGCGACAGCTAAAGCTTAGCAGTAGTGCCTACTGGCACTCGCTACTGCTATATCTACTTAGTAGTTGCACTTTCCAAATCAATCACTACTGCTAATTACTAGTAGCGCTTTCGTAAACAATAGCTACTACTATTATTCTGTATTCTATTTCTTTTGAATTTTAGGTCGTATTCATACACCTTTATACAATTTTTCATACAGTAGCAATTTAGAGATTGTTTTTACATCATAATGAGTTATTAAATCACTAGGTGAAAGAACCTTGGATTTGTTTTAAGTGCATGGATCCAAAGTAACCAATGGTCACTTTGGATCCATCCATTTGAAAGTAATCCGCGGTTCTTTCACCCAATGACATAATAATTTATCATCATCATCATCATAATATCATTAACAACTTATCATCATAATATATCATTGTCATATAACTCCTCATATTCATCATTTTCGTCCATGAGACATCATATAACAACTTGGTCACTAGTTATAATAACAACTCCTCCTCCTCATCATCATAGTACTCATAATCACTACTCTTACTCAGCGTCACCATCCAGTCTAAGACATTGTAGTCATATATAATCAACACTAACTAATTGTTCTTAATACTTAGGACCTACTCCTCTCTCCTAGCTAAAATACCATAAAACAGATAAACCAGTCATTCACCATATTGGAGAATGGACATAAACCTATCTCCAACTTGTGGCTTGCACACATTCATTTTGTCTCCAATTATTTGCGTGTGCGCATTCATCGCTTTGCTCCATTCTTTGATTTTGAGCGTTCCATCATTTGAAGAAATCGAGTATGCAGTATGGTACGCCTTCGAAGGAGTTGGTCGTAAGCTAACCATATGCATATCACCTTCGGTAAATAGCATGTCAGGCACAACCTGCTTCGGGAGCCTCTGTTCAAAAACGTAATAGTAACATATATAGTTAGCAATGTAGTTTAGTTAAGAATAATGTATGCAATGAAGTTACCGTCATTAACAACATCTTACCACGTTTTTGGCAATGAAGTTACCATCAAGCAATTTATGGACTAGTGGCACGTATCTAGTATAATTTGGGCTGATAGAGTGATTGGTTTTGAAGGCCTCAACATCTTCTATGAATGAGACAAGATAACCTTTCTCCTCACAATTAAGCTTGGAGTCATAGCTGTAGTATGTGCTGTCTACTACCTTCCGAGTATTTCTTGAAGATAAGAAACAAGCTAACAATTATAAATAAATAAGTTTAGTACGGATGAACACCAAATATTTTTAAATTAACAACATAAATTACTGAACTTACCAAATTAGTTTGACAAACTCACATCTAGGCAAAATTGCAGGCATATCCACATCCACCAAGATGTCGATATTATCATCATCATCATAATCTTCAGGACGAATATCAAATCTTATTCGCATTCCCTCCTCAAATCCATATGCCTTGCAGAGAGCTTCCCAATTAGAGCAACCGAAATGGGAGCGGTCGACCGCATTGTACAACTTAACCAGAAACTCATAACCATGTTTAGTTCTTAAGTGAGCCCTCCTCGTCTCCACATTCTCAAAGTCATCTAAACCAAAACCAAGCTTCTCCATTACATATGGTCTAGCATGGCACAGGATGTACTAATCGAATTGAAAAAAATACATAAATTACATGTTGAACAAAAGAAGCACAAGTGGTGATATTAATTACGATGAAATGCTTGTCTTTGCGTACCGTACAAACATCGAAGGTCTCTTCCAGCTTCACGGTGAAAAACCTATCATTTTGCAGGTGAGGAAACCTTTCGCACACACCCCGGTCATAGTAGCAGTACCCGCACTCCGGGATCCCATCGTCATCTGACATCTCCTGTGTTCAAAATTCAAAGATTATAACTCGACGGCAAAACCCAAAAAATCCGGCATGACCTTTGCTAAAAAACGACATATCAAGCGCCTGAAATTTGCCAGAACGGAAATTAATCAACACTCCGGCAAAACATAGGCCACTTATCGATGGTCATTGCATTTCAATGGTTGAAAATATGAACAAAAACATTTGAAAATAACTTATATATAATCCTAACACTAAATAAACTAGTTTTATTAACTACTTACTAAATAAACTAGTTCTATTAAGCACTTTCTATAAATAAACTAGTTCTATTAAGCACTTACTAAATAAACTAGTTCTATTAACACTAGTAGAAAAGAGGGCTTTGGTTCAGGCCGGGTCAGCCCATTAGTCCCGGTTCAGTCCAGAACCGGGACCCATGGGGGCATTGGTCCCGGTTCGTGAGCCTAGGGGGCCGGCCGGGCCAAGTGGGTCATTGGTCCCGGTTCGTCTGGACCTTTTGGTCCCGGTTGGTGGGACGAACCAGGACAAATGGGCTTGGCTCCTGGCCCACCACCATTGGTCCCGGTTGGTGGCTTGAACCGGGACACCAGGTCGCCCTTTAGTCTCGGTTCGTGCCACGAACCGGAGCATTGAGGTGCCTATATATACCCCTCGCCCGTGAGCAGAGCACTCCACTGCTCAGTTTTTCTCTGGCCGGGGAGGGGAGGGCTTTGTGGTGCTCTAGCTCACCTCCTATGCACATGAGGTGTTCGACGAAATTCCCGAGCCACACTAGTTAAGCTTTCTCATCTCGAAGCACGACCTCTGAACTCTATTTTTCCCGAGATTTGTCTAGGTTTATATTAGCAGCCCGTCACGCCCCGTCCCTGTCTTCACTGTCGTTGATCGCCCGCGCTGATCTCGTCGCCGGCACCACCGTGGTGAGCCTCTTGTTCTTATCTTCTTTCTGAAATAAAAAAATTCGTGCTTTAGATAGATACTTGTCTAATTTTCTTACTATTTTATTGCTTGTTATTATATAGTGCGATGGTTTTGGTATCCGCCCCCGTCGGCCCTCATCCTGTCTATGATTCAGATGTGGTATATATTATCTTTATAACTATTGGTTCATTTATTGTTGATGAAAATTATGCCGACCAACGTGACATAGATTTTATTTATCTAGGAGGTATGTGAACCGAAAATTCCAACCGACCCTATTGTCGAGAGGTTAAATTTAGTTGAAGAAGAAAACAATTTCTTGAAGGAAAAAAATAAAAAAAATTGAGGAGGAGAAGATGATATTGGAGTTGCATATTGTGGATGTCGTCGATGATCACAAGATCAAGATGGATGCAATGCGCTTGAAGATTAGAAAGATTAGAAAATATGCCATTCATACCGAGGCTTGGTATCATTATGCCGTTGGATCAATTGTTACCTTGGTTGCGATTATGATCGCATTTGTTTTCGCATTGAAATGTTTTACATAGTTTCAATGTATGGTTTAATTAATTTAGATGCTGGAGAGCTTTATGTTGTTAGATGAGAACTATGTATGTACTTTGGTTTTAATGTGATGATGAACTTCTATTAATCTGGTCACTTAATTATCTATTCATGATGTTCTGTAATGGTTTTTGACACACTTAGTTATATATAATGCACGCAGATGAACCGGCAATGGATGTACGGTGACAAACACACCTCCGAGTACATTAAGGGCGTGCATGATTTTCTCGAAGTGGCTGAGGCAAACAAGCAGAATTGTTTTATATGTTTTCCATGCCCTAAATGTGGGAATACTAAGTCTTACTCTCACCGGAAAATCCTTCACACCCACCTGCTTTACAATGGTTTCATGCCACACTATAATGTTTGGACGAGGCACGGAGAAATAGGGGTTATGATGGAAGACAATAAATGAAAGCAATATTGTTGTCCTATTACTCTTTTTTCCTTGTGGCGAAGAAGAAGAGGACAATGACAACTATGTGCCCCTTGAATACGGTGATGCTGCAACGGGGGAAGCTGTTGAAGATCAAGAGGAACCAGATGATGTGCCCGATGATGCTGCAACGGGGGAAGCTGCTGAAGATCAAGAGGAACTAGACGATGTGCCCGATGATGATGATCTCCGCCGGGTCATTGTCGATGCAAGGACACAATGCAAAAGTCAAAAGGAGAAGCCAATGTTCGATCGCATGTTAGAGGATCACAAAAAAGGGTTGTACCCCAATTGCGAAGATGGCAACACAAAGCTCGGTACCGTACTGGAATTGCTGCAGTGGAAGGCAGAGAATGTCAGTGCTCGACAAAGGATTTGAGAAGCTACTGAAAATATTGAAGAAGAAGCTTCCAAAGGATAACGAATTGCCCGACAGTACATACGCAGCAAAGAAGGTCGTATGCCCTCTAGGATTGGAGGTGCAGAAGATACATGCATGCCCTAATGACTGCATCCTCTACCGTGGTGCGTACAAGGATCCGAACGCATGCCCGGTATGTGGTGCATTACGGTATAAGGTCAGACGAGATGACCCTGGTGATGTTGATGGCGAGCCCCCCAGGAAGAGGGTTCCTGCGAAGGTGATGTGGTATGGTCCTATAATACCACGGTTGAAACATCTGTTCAGACACGGAGAGCATGCCAAGTTGATGCGATGGCACAGTGAGGACCGTAAGAAAGACGGGAAGTTGAGAGCACCCGCTGACGGGTCGCAGTGGACAAAAATCGAGAGGAAATCTTTGGGATGAGTTTGCAAGTGACCCAAGGAACGTATGGTTTGCTTTAAGCGCCGGATGGCATTAATCCTTTCGGGAGCAGAGCAGCAATCACAGCACCTGGCCCGTGACTCTATGTATGTATAACCTTCCTCCTTGGATGTGCATGAAGCGGAAGTTCATTATGATGCCAGTTCTCATCCAAGGCCCTAAGCAACCCGGCAACGACATTGATGTGTACCTAAGGCCATTAGTTGAAGAACTTTTACAGCTGTGGAATGGAAACGGTCTACGTACATGTGATGAGCACAAATAGGAGGAATTCGACCTAAAGGCGTTGCTATTCGTGACAATCAACAATTGGCCCGCTCTCAGTAACCTTTCAGGACAGACAAACAAGGGATACCACGCATGCACGCACTGTTTAGATGACACTGAAAGTATATACCTGGACAAATGCAGGAAGAATGTGTACATGGGCCATCGTTGATTTCTTCCGACCAACCATCAATGTCGAAAGAAAGGCAAGCATTTCAAAGGCGAGGCAGATCACCGAAGAAGCCCGCCATGCGCATGTGTAATCACGCATTTCTTGCTATGGTCAATGATTTACACGTAACCTTTAGAAAGGGTCCCAGAGGACTAGCTGTTCCGAATGACGCTGAGGGACACGCACCCATGTGGAAGAAGAAATCTATATTTTGGGACCTACCCTACTGGAAACACCTAGAGGTCCGCTCTTCAATCGACGTGATGCACGTGACGAAGAACCTTTGCGTGAACCTGCTAGGCTTCTTGGGCGTGTATGGGAAGACAAAAGATACACCTGAGGCATGGGAGGACCTGCAACGCTTGCACGAAAAAGACGGTATGTGTCGTGGTTTTGTCACGGCAGATGTCCTCATGAAAGGACTTAGTCGTAGAGCCATCGCTACGGGTTAACTTTAAGGGGTTAAAGCGGACACAAGGACGCAAGAGAGTTTATACTAGTTCGGCCCCTTCGATGAAAGTAAAAGCCTACGTCTAGTTGTGATGGAATTGATGGGGGTTTCGATGACTAGGGAGCAAACAAGCTTCGCCTAAGTCTCGAGTTGTTGTCTGTTGTCCTGAATCCCCGCCAGGTCGTCCCCTTATATACATGGGTGACACCCGTCGGTTTGCAGAGTCCCGAGACCGGCTCATAGACGTGTCCGGTTCGGTCTCTAGTATTTCTAACTTACAATACAAGTTACATACTAATGCCGGTTCACGGCTACAAGCCTTAAACCGGTACTGGGCCTTGGGCCCTTATAGAATATCCTCACGGGCTTCAAGCATACTTGACTACTGATGAAGTTAACCCAGCCTCTCCTGGCCAGTTTATGCCCAGTAGTAATATCCCCAACATTAGGCCCCAGATTGATTTGAACAGGTTCATGTCAATCCTTAGTAAAAAACTTCATCTTCAATATCTTCTTGGTTGAACCGCCGTGACGTCATCTTCTCAAATTGTGGTGAACCGGCATGACGTCATCTGTCATAAAGAACTATATCTAACATCTTTTCATTAATGAGTCTGCAACAATCGAGGCGACAGCTCTGATTCCAAACTTGCGGCCCCTTGATTTTTGCGCCTGACACACATATCTCTTGTCTTTATAAATAGACCGAAGGGTCATTTCTTTTTTCCCCTTCGTGCCCCTCTGCTTCGTCTTCCTCGCGCCACCCAGCTTCGGAGCTCCGCTGCCGCCGTCAACTTCTGCACCAACCTTGGCCGCTGCATCACCCTGAACGTACCAGAACATCGCTGCGACCTTCCGCTTCTTCCTCCGCTCCGGTAAGTCTTCTATCCTTTCATCATAGATCTGTTCTAGGGTTTCCATGTTCTTCGGTGTTCATCGCTTGCTACTTGCTCATATGGTAACTTTTAGTTAAGTCTGCGAATCCTTGTTCTGCGTAGCGGTAGTCTTTTAGCATCCGCTGTTACCTGCGCATCTCAAGGTCATAGATCTCCCTGCATCCTTGCTCATTGATTCAGTACTGCTCCATTTTGGACCTTGAATATTTACTTCTTTTCTGAATATGCTCCAGATCCAAAACCGTGACAAGCTTTTGTGAAACCTGTTTTCGCACCTCCACTCTTGATTCATCAATGTTCCAGACTAGGCGGTTTAACTTTGTAGAAAAATTGACAACTCGACATATACCATTAGTCCCCTTGTTAAACCGCCAAGGTTTTCCAGTTATGTATTGCCACCTTGCATAACTCCGGTTTATAAGCAACTGCTTCCGGTTAACAATGAATGTATCAATATATAGCCTTCCAACATATTCTTGAACCGGTATTACTGCCTTGTAGATTGCATCCTGGCCAAGCAAGTGTACGAGTGCAACTGGGTTCCTTCTCGAGTGACTGAAACTCAACTGGATAACTTATTCCGCACCGGCACTTTAGGCAAAAAAGACGATATTCACTGGAGGGTCCCTGGCCCAGAGAGTTCTCCAGAACCCAAAGATGGAGAAGTTGTTGTTTTTGCTGACCACTTAGCCCGGGGCTTCAGTCCACCCGGTTCAAAGTTTTATCGAGATGTCTTGGCCAACTTCCAATCAAGGCCCACAAGATATTGGCCCCAACTCCATAACCAATATCTGTCATTTTCAAGTGCTCTGTGAGGTGTTCTTTCAGGAGGAGCCCACAGTTGAATTGTTCAGAGATTGCTTCCATCTAAACCGCAGAACTGAATTTTCTGACGGTCCCAACACCGAGTTGGGTGGTGTGGCGATTCAAAAGAGGAAAGAGGTCACTTACCCTCATGCCAAACTTCATAGCCATCCCAAAGAGTGGAACTCAACATGGTTTTAATGCAAAGATACCTCTCCTGAGGGAGAAAATCCTTTACCGGGTTACCGTCCGGAACGGCTAAGCAACACACACCCTCTCCCTCACAGACTGACTGCTAGGGAAAGAAGCAAATATGCCCCTCAACTATCCAAGCTCCGGGCCTTCATGGCCAACGGGTTGACATGAGTTGATCTTGCTCGCTGCTGGATATCTTGGAGTATACTGCCCCTGAGCCTGCGCTCCGGTTTGATGTGCAAATACACAGAAGATGTGAAAGACCCTCTACGGCATATTGAGATCCACCTGACAGTGATGAAGTTACTGAGGCTGTTAAGAGGATGTTAAACGAACCGGAAGCTGCTTGCGCCCAAACCGGCCTGGCTCCCTTTTCTGCCATTAACAAACCGCCAGCCGTAAGACTCATATCTTATGCCTTTATAAAATCTGACTATGTTTAAATACTCTTATATTAACATCTTTCAAACAGGGTGATGATCCATTTTGGAGCAGGAAGACTCCACAAGAGAAACCGGTGGCAATAACCCGGCCCAAGACTAAAGTTGTGAAGAAACCAGCAAATAGAAAGAAAACCATTGCCTCCTCCGATCCACCAGCTGAGGATGATGTGGGTAATCCGGACCTTGTGGTAGAACTTGACTCACTTGGTCTTTTTTTTACACACCTTATTGATAATGATTATTGCCAGGATGATGCTGAAGCTAGTCATGCTGATGTTGTAGAGGTAATCGCTCTTTCTTCCGATTCAAACCTTTTACCTTCAGTAAAAATCCGTCGGGCAAACCGGAAAGTTAAATTTTCTCATCCTCTTGCTTACTTGGATCGAAACTTTCTTATGAAGACACAACAGCATGAAGCTCGTCACAAGAACCCCACAGACAGCCAGGTAGTCACCTCCACCGGTTTACCGAATAGTCCGGTTCGGAAATGCCGTTCAGAGGTCTCTAACTGTTTCGTCAATGCTTATCCTAAAGTGGGTTGCATTCATCAACCTCTTAATCCATCTGACTCCGATTATCAAGTGACTTCTCATTCTTCCTCTGGCGAGTCGACAGACACCCAACTCCCACCCCTCAAGACAGTGCTTGGGTGAGCCATATTTCTGATAATGTTGTTTGATATACCACTTTCAATGTTCATTGGACTGATCCGTCTTTTCTCTTTTAGGGCCAAGCCTAGGCCAAGCAAGAAAGCTCGCCTGGACAAAGCGGCAGAGGACGATGCTCCTGAACCGACCAATATACCCAATCCTGAAGAACACATCCATGATGATATACTGAACGACCCACCACTGCAAGATCATGACGTTACCGTTGAAGAAGCATATGTTGATGCCACATGCCCTTCAAATCAATCCACAAGTCCTGCTCAAACCGACAAGACAGCAAGTCCACCAAAGCAGGCGGATAAACCGGCGACCCCAGTACGAACCGGCGAAGCCAAGGATGACGATGTTGTGATTACTGGTTTTGGCCATTCCGAGCCAGGTAATACTGTCTCTGTCCAAGCATACTACAAAGGATGAATTTACTGCGTTTGGTAAAGGAAAGTGGAATGCCGATTTGGCAACTTATGCCGCTTTGAATCCTCAAGATCTTCATTCCGGTTACCTGAACTGGCTATATACCAGCCGTGATTATGAAGCCGGTCTGGTGAACATGATGAAGGACAAATATGAGGTAAATTCCATATGACTCTCTGATTGTATATTGCAAACTGTCAACTCTGATAGCCCCCAAGGGTCGGTTCAACTTAATGTAGTTAAACCAGGACTTGAATAACATAAGAATTCCAGCATTACCTAATGACAGAGCAAATAGGCATTAGCCCCCAAGTGCCAAGTTGAATACTTGTATTGAGCTTGGGACTTTATATATAAATTGTAGGATGAAAAGCAAATATGCATTAGCCCCCAAGTACCAAGGCATAACTTGTTGTGGGGTTGGTACTTCAACTCTTCACCTTTACCCGTATCAAATGATTATATGTATGTAGGCTGTCAAATCGCTGATCTTCAAGACAACTTGAAATCCCAGCAAGCTAAAACCTCCAAAGCAAAGAATGAATTAACCAGCGCTTTAAGTATCATGGAAAAGCTTAAGGAAGGTTTCAACAAGGAGCGGGCGGATTGGGCCACTAAAAAGGCCGCTTTAACTCAACGGGCAGAAAATGCTGAAGCTGCCCTTAAACCGGTGGTGGATGAACTGTCCAGTGTAAATCGGCAAGTGCATGCCATGACTGCCGCTGTTTTTGGTAAGCCTTTATTGATTTCTGACATAATGAAGCTTTCTCATGTAATTGCCGGTTCATTAACCCTTTGAATGATATAGGGACACACATTGGCCACTTGGGATCAGATGTACGGAAGAAACTGAAAGCCTCTTATACCTTGATAGAGCAACTCTATACTGGCGCGCAACGGATCATCAGCACAGCTTCTCATAACAACCCGGCACCGACTTTGATCCAGAACACCCTTAAAAGATTGTCAATGCTTCCTGCCCGGTTTGAAGAATTAAAGAAATCTGCTGCTAGAACCGGTGCCATATACCCCTTAATCCGGGCCAAAGCGTGGGTACCGGATTTTGATCCTGTTGAAGCAGCCCAAGGCTTCCCAAGCTTGAAGGAAGACGAGACAGAATTCAGCGAAGAGGATCTTCGAGCTATAAACCGGGAAGTGCGCCCTTTAGCTTGTCAGCTCGTTGAAGAGGCAAATCTGTCTCACTATCAGGCCCAATATGATGGAGAAAATAAACGAGTATCTGCACCAATTCCTGAAGCGGAGAACCTTATACCGCCAATCTGTAAGCATACTTACGCTCCTGATATTGAACCGTCATTGCTGATCAATGATGAAGCCGTATTCCAAGCTTTAATGGGAATCGACTGGACGACTGTTGATTTCCAGCCGCTGGGTAGGGAATCAGAAGTTGAAGTCAGGCCAAGCTGGCGACCAAGCATAAACTGGAGGCCGGTTTACATTACTGCTTCCTTATGTTATGCCAAAAACAATTATCTTATTTGGGCCTGTGTGTTGCCTTGTAATAAAATAGCTGCCACACTTTGTGTTGATATGCCTTCGTGCATACTTATTGCAACTTATGCTTTTGTTGAATCATCAACTTTAAACTGTTGTCTGCAGCAAAAAACTTAAACCGCCATTGTGGTTGTACCACCAGACGGGTCATCATATCCATGTATATGAAACTAAAGATAATACTTTAGAGTAAACATATGATAAAATATGGGAATACATGATACCTGCCATCATAGGGCATGAAGTTGGCTGTGCCAATCTTGAAGCGGAGTTGTAAGAAACCCGATCCGCTGAAGGAGAAAACAGATCCTGCGTATATAAGGTCGGTTTACCAGGTAAACCGTTCCGGGTTAAGATGAACACCGGTGTTACTCCATAATAGGATGTTTATCAAAAAACAAACCGGGCATAAGTGTCTCCGGATGAAAAACAAACCATGTCCCGTCAACTGACAGTTCAAATTGGTTTAACAATTATCGGTTTAAGAACACAACAAGAGGAAAAGATAAACAAATTGCAAGCAAAGGCAAAGACAAAATCTTTTGCGAAAAGAGGCTATTTGAGCCGATCAAGTGGCATTACCATGGTCGGACACGACCAAGCCCCCAATAGGCGTAGCTATGGTTCATGTCAGCCAGGCCCCCAAATGATGTAGTGGCATTACGCCGATCAAGAGGTGTAGCAATGGTTCGGGTTCGACCAAGCCCCCAAGTGATTCTGTGGCCTTAGGCCGATCAAGAGGCGTGACTGGTTCAGACATGACCAAGTCCCCAAGTGATCTCGTGGCTTTCGCCTATCAAAAGGTGTTGCATTGGTTCGGACACGACCAAGCCCCCAAGTGACATAATATAAAGCTTTGTTTAAAAAGCTTACTCAAGGGGTAAACCGGAGACCGCTTTAAGATAAAAACTCCGTGTAACAACTCATGATGTAAAAATAACAGAGACCCCGCTTTAGCTAAGGCTCCGGTTTATTGTATTAATCATAATATATACATTGTCATAATATGTACATAAGTAGAGCCTATGGCTCAAGTATAGTAGGGCCGAAGATGAGCTATGTTCCACGGCCTATTGGTCTCCTCCTCTGATGTACGTGAGTCTTTATGCTCTCGAATATCAATCAGATAGTACGACCCATTGTGCAGATTCTTGCTGACCACAAAAGGTCCCTCCCAAGGTGGGGAAAGCTTGTGCATATCAGTCTGGTCTTGGATGAGTCGGAGCACCAAATCTCCTTCTTGATAGGTTCTGGTTCTAACTCGGCGACTGTGATAGCAACAAAGATCCTGCTGGTAGATCGTCGAACGGGCAGCTGCAATGTCACGCTCCTCATCCAACAGGTCCAAAGCGTCTTGCCAAGCTACCTCGTTGTCCGCTTCAACATAAGCTGCTACACGAGGTGAATCATGACGGATATCACTAGGGAGAACCGCCTCCGCTCCATAGACCATGAAAACCGGTGTGTATCATGTCGATCTGTTGGGGGTAGTATTGATGCTCCATAACACAGATGGTAACTCCTCAACCCAACAACCCGGCGTCCGCTGCAAAGGGACCATAAGCTGGGGTTTGATGCCTCGTAAGATCTCCTGGTTAGCTCTCTCCGCTTGGCCATTGGACTGTGGGTGAGCCACTGATGAAACATCAAGCCGGATGTGCTCACGTTCACAGAACTCCTTCATAGCACCCTTAGACAGATTGGTACCATTATCAGTAATGATACTGTGTGGAAAGCCAAACCGGAAAATCACCTTTTTAATGAATTGAACCGCCGTGGCTGCATCACACTTGCTGACGGGCTCCGCTTCTACCCACTTTGTAAATTTTTCAACCGCCACCAAAAGGTGGGTCTTCTTGTCCTTGGACCGTTTGAAAGGCCCAACCATATCCAGCCCCCAAGTCGCAAACGACCAAGTAATTGGAATCATCCTCAATTCTTGAGCCGGCACATGAGCGCGTCTTGAGAACTTCTGACAGCCGTCACATCGCCTAACCAAGTCATCCGCATCAGCATGAGCAGTCAACCAATAGAAGCCGTGACGAAACGCCTTAGCCACCAGAGATTTTGAACCGGCGTGGTGACCACAATCTCCCTCGTGGATTTCGCGCAAGATCTCACAACCTTCCTCCGACGACACACAACGTTGAAACGCTCCTGATACACTGCAATGATGCAACTCGCCATTGACAATAGTCATGGACTTGGATCGCCGGATTATCTGTCTGGCCAGCGTCTCATCCTCTGGTAACTCGCCCCGGTTCATGTATGCAAGATAAGGAACTGTCCAATCCGGAATGACATGCAGAGCTGCCACCAACTGAGCCTCCGGATCAGGAATAGCCAAATCCTCTTCGCCAGGAAGCTTGACCGACGGGTTATGCAGGACATCTAAGAAGACATTAGGCGGGTCCGGTTTACGCTGAGAGCCCAGCCGGCTTAAAGCGTCCGCCGCTTCGTTCTTCCGTCTGTCCACATGATCCACCTGATATCCCTTGAAATGGCCTGCAATGACATCCACCTCACGACGGTATGCTGCCATGAGTGGGTCCTTAGAATCCCAAGTACCAGACACTTGTTGGGCCACCAGGTCCGAGTCACCGAAGCACTTGACTCGGCTGAGATTCATCTCCTTAGCCATCCGGAGACCATGGAGTAAAGCTCCATACTCAGCTGCATTGTTAGTACAAGAGAACATTAAGCGGAGAACGTAACAGAACTTATCACCTCGTGGGGAAGTTAATACGACTCCAGCCCCCGAACCCTCCAATTGCCTGGACCCATCAAAATGAATAGTCCAATAGGTGTGATCCGGTTTTTCTTCAGGTGCTTGTAGCTCCGTCCAATCATTGATGAAATTCACAAGTGCTTGAGACTTGATCACCGTCCGAGGCACGTATTTCAAATCGTGCGGCCCAAGCTCTATAGCCCACTTGGCGATCCGGCCAGTTGCCTCTCTATTTTGAATTATATCTCCCAAAGGAGCAGAGCTGACCACTGTGATGGGATGTCCCTGGAAGTATTGCTTAAGCTTCCGGCTTGCCATGAAAACCCCATACACCAGCTTCTGCCAATGCGGGTATCTTTGCTTGGAATCAATAAGCACCTCGCTGATATAGTAAACCAGACGCTGAACTGGATACTCCTTGCCTGCCTCCTTGCGCTCTACCACAATAGCTACGCTGATCAAGACGAGCATTAGCTGCCACATATAGTAGCAACGGTTCTTTGTCAATCGGAGCAGCAAGAACAGGCGGATTGGCTAGCTCCTGCTTTAAGTCCTCCAATGCTTTATCAGCGGCCGGACTCCAGACAACTGCCTTCTTCAGCATCTGATACAAAGGGATCGCCTTCTCACCGAGGAGGCTGATAAACCGGCTCAACGCGGCAATCCGGCCTGCCAAGCGCTGGACATCATTGATACATTTCGGTTTAGCCAGAGAGGTGATAGCTACGATCTTCTCCGGATTAGCCTCAATTCCCCTGTTGGACACCAGAAAACCCAATAACTTGCCCGCCGGTACACCAAAACCACACTTGGCCGGGTTGAGCATCATCTTGTATGTTCGTAGGTTATCAAAGGTTTCCTTCAAATCATCAACCAGAGTCTCCTTCTCCCTTGACTTAACCACAATATCATCCACATAGGCATGCAAATTACGGCCGATCTGCTTATGAAGGCAATTCTGTACACACCGTTGATAAGTTGCCTGGGCACTCTTGAGCCCAGAGGGCATAGACACATAGCAGAAGGCTCCAAAGGGAGTTATGAACGACGTCTTCTCCTAGTCCTTAACTGCCATGTTGATCTGATGATAACCAGAATATGCATCCAGAAAACTCAAACGCTCACAACCCGCCGTAGCATCAATAATCTGATTAATGCGGGGGAGGGCAAAAGGATCTGCTGGACAAGCCTTGTTAAGATCTGTATAATCCACACACATGCGCCAGGTGCCGTTCTTCTTAAGGACCAGCACCGGATTAGCCAGCCACTCAGGATGGAACACTTCAATAGTGAAACCAGCCGCTAAGAGCCTGGCCACTTCCTCTCCAATAGCTTTGCGCCTTTCTTCGTTGAACCGGCGGAGAAACTGCTTCACCGGTTTGTACTTAGGATCCACATTAAGAGTGTGCTCAGCGAGTTCCCTCGGTACACCTGGCATGTCAGACGGCTTCCATGCAAAAATGTCCCGGTTCTCACGGATTAACTCGATGAGCGCGCTTTCCTATTTCAGATCCAAGTTGGTACTGATACTAAACTGCTTGGATGAATCGCCAGGTACAAAGTCAACAAGCTTAGTTTTAGCTGCCGATTTGAATTTCAGAGCCGGATCATGCTCTGTGGTTGGCTTCTTCAAAGGAGTCATGTCCGTCGGATCAACATTATCCTTGTAGTACTTCAACTCTTCCGTGGCACAAACCGACTCTGCATAGGCCGCATCACCTTCTTCACACTCCAAGGCAATCTTGCGACTTCCATGAACAGTTATGGTCCCCTTGTGACCCAAAATCTTGAGCTGCAGATAAATATAACAGGGCCGTGCCATAAATTTGGCATAAGCCGGCCGCCCGAATAAAGCGTGGTATGGGCTCCAGATCTTCACCACCTCAAAAGTCAAAGTTTCTGACCTGGAATCATGATCATCTCCAAAGTCCACCTCCAGAGCTATCTTGCCAACGGGATACGCTGACTTACCAGGTACCACACCATTGAATACCGTATTGGACGGTTTAAGATTCTTGTCTGTTAACCCCATACGGCGGAAGGTCTCATAGTTCAAGATATTAATGCTGCTTCCTCCATCCATGAGCACCTTGGTGAACTTATAACCTCCCACCTGAGGTGCCACCACCAACGCTAGCTGACCCGGATTGTCAACCCGGGGAGGGTGATCCTCTCTGCTCCATATAATCGGTTGTTCGGACCAGCGTAAATAACGAGGCACGGCCGGTTCAACAGAATTCACTGCTCGCTTGTGAAGCTTCTGGTCTCGCTTATCCAAGCTAGTGGTGAATACATGATATTGCCCACTATTCAACTGTTTTGGATTGCTCTGATAACCCGACTGCTACTGCTGGTTGTAACCACCTTGGCTACTCTGATTGTTTTGATTGTTATGTCCACTCTGATCTCCATTGAAGCCTGAACCGGCATTTCCTCCACCGTGACCCGGCCCATGGAATCCGGATCCTGAGCCACCACCTGATCCGTGATCATACCGGAAAGCATTAGAATTTTTGAACTCCTGCATAATATAACAATCCTTCCAAAGGTGGGTCGCTGGTGCCTCCTTCGTCCCGTGCTTTGGATAGGGATGGTTTAATAGATAAGTCAGGCGGTCCGGATTGGGGTTTGGAGCTCCACCATGATTCGGCGGTTTACCCTTCCGTCGCTGACCCCTGTCCTGTGCGCTAGTATTAGCCACGAAGTCCATGCTACCATCCGCTTTACGCTTGCCTCCGTTACCATGACCTGCCGTGTTGTGTTGCTGCCCCTTGGAGTTGCCGTTCCTCTTTCCCTTCCCTGTCTTGTCATCATCAGACTCGGGATCCTTGGTACCATCAGAATCAGCATACTTCACTAACGCAGTCATGAGGGTCTCCATATCATTGCAATGGCGCTTCATCCATCCTAATTTCAACTTCAGAGGTTTAAACCGGCAGTTGCTTTCCAAAGTTATAACCGGGAGTCGGCGTTGATACGGTCTGAGGAGTGCAAAATTTCCGATACTCGGCGTACCCAGCAGGTTGTTGACTCTCCTTCCTCCTGGACACAGGCCGCTAAGTCCACTATCGACATGGGCTGCTTACATGTATCCTTGAAATTCTGGATAAACCGGGCTCGCAACTGGGCCCATGAACTGATAGAATTGGCTAGTAAGCTCTTTAACCAAATACGGGCTGTCCCTTCAAGCATCATGGTAAAATACTTTGCACATGCCGCATCATCTACGTCAAGCATCTCCATGGCCATCTCATAGCTCTCTACCCATGCTTCCGGAGACAAATCGGCCGTGTAATTTGGTACCTTGCGCGGGCCCTTGAAATCCTTGGGCAGGCGCACATTGCGTAAAGCGGGGACAAGACAAGGCACTCCCAAAGAACTAGAAGTAACCCCTGGCTCAATTGAGGTGGTTGGACGAACCAGCGTAAGCAGACGAGCCTCATGCTGCGCTGCTAACTCGGCGTCCCTGCGCGCTCGGGCCCGGTCCACCACTTCGTGAGCATCACCTGCCGAGTTATGGCCACGGGGCGCTTCACGGTTCCGTGAAATACTGGATACAGCCGGTTCATCCATCCGCCTGCTGTAACTCCGGCTTGGACGGGGGGTGGAATGAATTCGGTCACGGCTATATGAATATGCTTCCTGCTGAACCAAGGCTGTTCGAAGAAGTTCCTTAACCCGGCGCGTCTCCACCGCTTGCGGAGAATCACCTTCAATTGGGATGGCCTCCAGCCGTGAAGCGGCGGCGATAAGATTGTCCATTGGATTGGAATAGTGACCTGGAGGCATCTGGACAGGCTGAGGTACGATGTTATTCTGTCGGGGCGGCTCCATCAGGCGAGGCTGAACCGGCGCACCCGTCCCAGGTGCCTCCACCCGGTTTAGCCACGGCGGGTTGCTAGTCCCTGCTCCTGGGGTGTTAAAGAGGTTTCTTCCATTGAAAACCGTCGGCAGGCGAGACCGATGCTTCCTTTTCAGGACTTCATGTGACGCGTTCTGGTCCAGCATAAGCCTATAGGCCTGCGCGTCCAAAGCGGCCCGCTCTGCGGCCATCCTGTTGTTCTCGGCTGCTAAATCGGCCTTGGCCTGAGAGATCTATTCCCTTACTTTTGCAATCTCCGCATTGTGGGCGTCCTGATCCGCCGGGTTAGCTTTTGCCATAAGCACAACCAACGCATCAAACAGATCAGACAAAACTTGAGCCGGCGGGCGCACAGAGCCTCCTGCCCCAGCCGTTGCCGCTGCTGCTGATCCGGAGAACATTGCTGCTGCGGTCGAAGAGTGGACCGCCGCCTGTGTACCGGCCATGAATATCCCAACCCGGTTGGGCAGATCAGAGGGGTCCGAAATACTGTCGCCATCGGAACAGCCCCCAATCTGGCCGTCCTGTAGCTGATACAATGATTCAGTTTCTCCGGTCGAGGACTCGTCGCCGGAATAGACGACAGTCTCGCCACCAGATGCCGATCCACCTTCATACTCTCCTCCGTGGATGACTCCCACGAAGGCACGCTTCACGGCCGGTTTAACCTGGGCAGATCTCGCACACTGAGCCGTTTCGACGAGGTAGGTGCAGATGTCCGGCTCAGGGCCCGGTTCACCGATCTTACCAATGAAGACGTGTATGCCACCAAAGGGGACCCGGTACCCGTACTCAATCGAGCCGGCCTCGGGGCCCCAGCCTGAATCGTCGATGTAGAGCTTGCCGCGACGACTCTTGGTCATCCGGCCCACAGTGTAACCCTTGAGTCCTTCGAAGTTGCCCACCAAGAACTTGAAACCATCGTGCGATAGCCCCACGGTGGGCTCCAACTGTCGTGGTTTTGTCACGGCATATGTCCTCATGAAAGGACTTAGTCGTGGAGCCATCGCTATGGGTTAACTTGAAGGGGTTAAAGCGGACACAAGGATGCAAGAGAGTTTATACTAGTTCGGCCCCTTCGATGAAGGTAAAAGCCTACGTCTAGTTGTGATGGAATTGATGGGGGTTTCGATGACTAGGGAGCAAACAAGCTTCGCCTAAGTCTCGAGTTGTTGTCTGTTGTCCTGAATCGCCGCCGGGTCGTCCCCTTATATACATGGGTGACACCCGTCGGTTTGCAGAGTCCCGAGACCGGCTCATAGACGTGTCCGGTTCGGTCTCTAGTATTTCTAACTTACAATACAAGTTACATACTAATGCCGGTTCACGGCTACAAGCCTTAAACCGGTTCTGGGCCTTGGGCTCTTATAGAATATCCTCATGGGCTTCAAGCATACTTGACTACTGATGAAGTTAACCCGGCCTCTCCTGGCCGGTTTACGCCCAGTAGTAATATCCCCAACAGCATGCCTCCGAAGCAGTATGAAGGTCCTGCCAGCTACGCTCTTACGAAAGAAGAGAAAGAAATCTTCTTTGAATGCCTGCTCAGTATGACGGTCCCGACTGGCTTCTCATCGAATATAAAGGGAATAATAAATATGCAAGAGAAAAAGTTCCAGAACCTAAAGTCTCATGACTGCCACGTGATTATGACGCAACTGCTTCCGGTTGCATTGAGGGGGCTTCTACCGGAAAACATCCGATTAGCCATCGTGAAGCTATGTGCATTCCTCAATGCAATATCTCAGAAGGTGATCGATGCAGATATCGTATGAAGACTAAGGAGTGATGTGGCGCAATGTCTTGTCAGTTTCGAGCTGGTGTTCCCACCATCCTTCTTCAATATCATGACGCACGTCCTAGTTCATCTAGTCGACGAGATTGTCATTCTGGGGCCCGTATTTCTACACAATATGTTCCCTTTTGAGAGGTTCATGGTAGTCCTAAAGAAATATGTCCAGAATCGCGCTAGGCCAGAAGGAAGCATCTCCATGGGCCATCAAACAAAGGATGTCATTGGGTTTTGTGTTGACTTCATTCCTGGCCTTAAGAAGATAGGTCTCCCTAAATCGCGGTATGAGGGGAGACTGACTGGAAAAGGCACGCTTGGAGGGGACTCAATAATATGCAGGGACGGATATTCTTGGTCTCAAGCACACTACACAGTTCTACAGAACTCTACCTTGGTGACCCCATATGTCGATGAACACAAGAACAGTCTGCGCTCCAAACACCCGAGCAGTGCGACGACTGGATTACATGTGAACACATCAGGACTTTCAGCAGTTGGTTGGAAACACGTCTCAGAGGTGACAAGACTGTTTGTGATGAGCTGTACTTGTTGTCCAAGGGACCATCTTTGACTGTATTGATTTACAAAGGATATGAGATAAATGGGAATACATTTTACACGGTTGAACAAGATCAAAAGAGCACCAACCAAAACAGCGTGTCCGCTTTGATGCAACAACCGAGAGGGGAAAGGACACATATTATGGTTACATAGTGGACATATGGGAACTTGACTACGGACATGATTTTAAGGTCCCTTTTTTTAAGTGCAAATGGGTCAATCTGTCAGGAGGCGGGGTACAAGTAGACCCACAGTACGGAATGACAACAGTGGATCTAAAAAATCTTGGGTACACTGACGAACCGTTCGTCCTAGCCAATGATGTGGTACATGTTATCTATGTGAAGGACATGTCTACCAAACCGAGAAAAAGAAAAGATAAGGAAGCGAATACATCATACGATGAGCCAAAGCGCCACATAGTTCTTTCAGGAAAAAGGGACATCGTGGGAGTGGAGGGCAAGACAGACATGTCTGAAGATTATGAAAAGTTACATGAAATTCCTCCCTTCAAAGTCAAGGCTGACCCAAGCATCCTGATAAACGATGAAGATTATCCATGGTTACGGCGCAATATGCAAATGACACAAGCGAAGAAAAAGTGAAGACTTTCTCCCGCAACTATTATGATGATACCATGCCAACTTTGTAATGCATTTGTATGATACCATTGTCCGTTTTGTACATGCACATGCTATGTGAGTGAAATTATGATACCATGCCAACTTTCAACATTTTCAGAGTTCATTTGAAATGCTTTAATGTCTTATGGTTCGGCCCTCGTAATACCATTAATCCCGGTTCGCTCCTTGTCAACTATTTTCTCACCAAGAACACTCAAGGCCGCTCACACCGGTTTATAAGCCCCTCCCTCTCTGCCTTGTTGAGCTCCTCTCAAAGTGAAAATAGATGCCCTTATACAGGGAATTTGACCTAAATTCATACTGAATTTCTCTGAAACTCATAGAAATTTATTATGAATTTAGGTTGAATTTTCTCTATAGGTGCATCTATACTCATTTTTTTAGTAAAGTTAATCACAAACTTGTGATTCACACAAATTTCAAAGAATTCAAATTTTAACTATTCAAATTTGAAAACTAATGGCACTAACAAAAAGTTTATATTTTTTGTAAAACTAATGGCACTAACAGAAAGTTTATAATTTTGCTGACCTAAAAGCAAAAAGAATTAAAAAATAAAGCAAAAAACAAAAGAAAATAAATAATGCAAAAAACAAAACAAAAAAACTGGAAAAAACTTTGAATTTTAAACACAGTAATATTAAACACAGTAATTTTAACTATTCAAATTTGAAAACTAATGGCACTAACATAAAGTTTATAATTTTTGTGACCTAAAAGAAAAATAATTAAAAATAAACTTTAATAAAATAAATAAAAATAGCAACAATAAGTATTTTGTTGTAAGTAGAAACAAAATAAAATAAATAAAGCAACAAAGAAAACAAAAAAAAAACAAAAAAAAAACAAAAAAGTGCCACCTACTGGGCCCCCACGGCCTGAATACGCCAAGAAACCCTACCATGGGCCAGGATTCAGGCCCGCAGGAGGCCCAGTAGGCCCACAGGCACACAGCGTACGGTTAGGCCCGAAAGCCTACAATTGAGAGGAGCTCGAGAGGGTGGGCGCAGCAGCGCTTATAAACCACTCTCGAGCTCTCTCAGCTAGCGAGGTGGTACTAAACTTTTGACGTGGGGCAACACAAGGCCTTTGGTCCTGGTTGGTGGCACCAACCGGGACTAAAGGGGTGCATTGGTACCGGTTCGAGGCACCAACCGGAACCAATGCCACCCTTTAGTCCCAAAGCCTTTGGTCCCAGTTGGTGGCACCAACTGGGACTAAAGGGTGGCATTGGTCCTGGTTGATGCCACGAACCAGGACCAAAGCCTTTTCTATATAAGCAAACACTTAGCAGTTTCTCCAAAATTCAATTGTTCTTCGCTCCGACGCCCCACGCTGCTCCTCGTCGCCGTCGCCGCCGAGCCCTGCCCCGACGCAGTCGCCCACGCCCTTGCCCGACGCTGCCGCCGCCGAAGCCTGCCTCGACGCTGCCGCCAGCGTTCGCTCGACGACGCCGCCGCTGCCGCCAGCTCCGACGCTGCCCGCCTCGCCCGCCGCCGCTGCCGCCTCGCCCCTTCCTCGCCGGCCATCGCCCCTGCCCTGAGCACGCGCCCCCTGCCCCGTCGCCGTCCTCGCCGCCAAACCCGCGCCCCTGCCCCTCCTCACCTTGGTCCGGCCGGCGCCCCTCCCATGTCCTTGTTTTTTTCCATATATTATATGCTTGTTTTTTTCCGGTTATATATATATATATATATATATATAGATGTATATATATGATATACGCCTTCTTTACGGATTTTTTGTTCATATATATGATGAGAGGAGGCAACAGTCCTTATAAGAACGTGGTCGACGCTCTCAACTAGCAAGGTGGGACTAAACTCCCACCACCACGCTGCTGTGCAAGCACATTGGTCCCGATTGGTGGCACGAACCGGGACCAATGCCACCCTTTAGTCCCGGTTGGTGGCACCAACCGACCAATCTCCTGCTAGTCCCGGTTCGTGCCACCAACCGGGACCAAAGGCCGCTGAAAAAGAGGCCTTTGGTCCCGGTTGGTGGCACCAACCGACTAGTTTGGTCCCGGTTGGTGGCACCAACCGGGACTAAAGGGTGTCTTTGGTCCCGGTTGCTGCTATGAACCGGGACCAAAGGCCTGGGTATATAAGTAGCACTTAGGAAAATTTGACGAACTCATCCCGATTGCCCCCGCCCGATGACGCCGAGCTCATCGACGCCACCAGGCTGCCTAGATCGACGCCGTCCGCTGCCCCGACGCCGCCCACCGCCCAGTATCGTCCGCCCCGTCGTCGCCCTGCCCGTCGCCACCAGGCTGCCCTAACGCCGCCCACCGCCCCGCCGACGCCGTCGTCGTCGCCCGCGCCCGTCGTCGCCGTCGCTGCGGGGAAGCACCACGCCGGCTCCCGCGACCCGTTCATCCCCGAGGCCGTTCGTCCGCCGCCGCACCGATTCCGGCCGGCGACCTCGACCCCTCCCCGCACTGTGAGCCCCTGCCTCCTCCCCTTTCCTTCTCATTGCCGTCCCCGCACGCCATCCGTAAGCGCGCGCCACTGCCAACCATCGTCGCCGTCGCCGTACACTAGTAGAAAAATGGTCAAACGTGAAGCACATTAGTGCCGGTTTGTATTAGAGCCGGCACAAATGTATACATTAGTGCCGGTTCCAACGGCTAGCCGGGCCGCTCTCATTAGTACTGGTTCGTGGCTAACCTTTAGCACCGGTTCGTGCCACGAACCGGTACTAATGAGGGTGGTGGCAGGATGTTGTCAGTCTGGGCCCCCTCCAGCACCTTTAGTACCGGTTCGTGCCACGAACCGGTACTATAGGTCCTCCTGCATATAAACCCTTCGGCCAGCTCGCTCTGTTCTTCCCCCTTTCCCCTCTCCTCTCCTCTCTGTTCTTCCTCTTCTCCCCTCGAGCTCATCACACATTTTACCCAAAATTTGTCAAGATTTGAAGGCCCCCATCCATTCAAGTGATCACAAAGGTTAGCTCTTGCAATGCTTTATATAGTTATTAATTTGTGAGTTTAGTAATTTGGGAGGAAATATATACATGTGCTAGTATTTGATTTATATGCAATTTGAGGTCAAAATAACACTTAGTTTGCATATGTAGGTGTGGTTTACTTAGTGCCTTCTAAATCTCTGTCGTAACCACCATCTATCGCCCGCACCGTCCCGTCGCCGGCAACACCTTGTGGCGAGCCTCTTGTTCATGAAATTTTATATAAAAAATTGATGTTTGTGTGATTTGGATATATAGTTACTCGTATAATAATTATCTACCCGTACGTTGTTTGTTATACATAGTGCCATGATTTTGATATCCATCCCCGTCGGCCCTCGTCCTTGTTATGATTCGGATGTGGTATATTCTCTTTTAAAACTATTTGTTGCATTTCGTGTTTATGATAAATTATGCCCATCAAGTTGACATAGATATTTTTATCTAGGAGGTATGTGAACCGGAAATTCCAACCGACCCTATTGTCGAGAGGTTAAATTTAGTTGAAAGAGAAAATGAGTACTTGAAAGAAAAATTGAAAAGAATTGAGGGGAGAAGATGGAATTGGAGTTGCATGTTGCCGATGTAAATCGTCGATGATCACAAGATCAAGATGGAGAAAATGCGCTTGAAGATTAGAAAGATTAGAAAATATGCCATCGATAGTGAGGCTTGGTATCATTATGCTGTTGGATCAATTGTTACCTTAGTTGCGATCTTGATCACATTTGTTGTTGCATTTAAATGCTTTAGCTAGAGAGTTATTTGTTTGTTGCATTTAAGTGTTGTATGAACTTGTATTAATTTGGTCTATTCGGTGTTGTGTAATGAAGATGAGCCGCAATGGATGTACGATGACCGATGCTCTCCCAGTTCGTTGAGGGCGTGCATACTTTTCTCAGTTGCGGCTGAGGCAAACAAGCGGGCGGATGGTTTTATGCCTTGTCCATGTGCTGGCTGTAAGAATGGTCGCAATTACTCTCGTCAAGAACCATTCCGCCCACCTGTTTGAGTCCGGTTTCATGCCCCACTATATTGTTTGGACCAAGCACGGAGAAAGAGGGGTTATGATGGAAGACAATGAAGAAGAAGAGGACGACGACAACTATCCTGGCCATGGGTTCCCTGAATACGATGATACAACAATGGGGGAAGAAGCTGAGCCGGTAATGCGGAAGAAGCTGGGCGGCAATGCGGAAGAAGCTGAAGAAGAGGCATCAGATGAGCCCGTTGATGATCTAGGTCGGGCCATTGCCGATGCAAAGAGAAACTGCAAGTGATTTGGAGAAGAAGAAGTTGCAAGCATGTTAGAGGATCACAAAAAATTGTTGTACCTGAATTGCGTAGGTGACAAGAAAAAGCTGGGCACCACACTAGAATTGCTGCAATGGAAGGCAGAGAATGGTGTATCTAACAAGGGATTTGGAAAGTTGCTGGTAATGATAAAGAATATGCTTCCAAAGGACAACGAATTGCCCGAGAGTACGTACGAAGCAAAGAAGGCTGTCTGCCCTCTAGGGTTAGAGGTGCGTAAGATACATGCATGCCCTAATGATTGCATCCTCTACCGCTGTGAGTACGAGGATTTGAACGCTTGCCGGTATGTGGTGCATTGCGCTATAAGATCAGCCGCGATGAGCATGGTCTTTGTCGAGGGCGAGCGCCCAGAAGAAGATTCCTGCCGGGTGATGTGGTATTCTCCTATAATACCACGGTTGAAATGCTTGTTCCAAAACAAAGAGCATGCCAAGGCGATGCGATGGCACAGAGAAGACCGTAAGAAAGACGGAAAGTTGAGAGTACCAGCTGACGGGTCGCAGTGGAGAAAAATCGAAAGAAAGTACGGGAAGGAGTTTGCAGATGACGCAAGGAGCGTATGGTTTGGTCTAAGCGCAGATGGCATTAATCCTTTTGGGGAGCAGAGCAGCAACCATAGCACCTAGCCTGTGACTCTATGTTTGTATAACCTTCCTCCTTGGTTGTGCATGAAGCGGAAGTTCATTATGATGCCAGTGCTCATCCAAGGCCCTAAGCAACCCGACAACGACATTGATGTGTACCTAAGGCCATTAGTTGAAGAACTCTTACAACTGTGGAATGGAACAGGTGTACGTCCGTGGGATGAGCACATGGGGGAAGAATTTGACCTAAAGGCGTTGCTGTTCGTGACCATCAATGATTGGCCTGCTCTCAGTAACCTTTCGTGACGGACAAACAAGGGATACCGCGGATGCACGCACTGTTTGGATGATACCGACAGATATATTTGAATAGATATAAGAAGAATGTGTACCTGGGACATCGTCGATTTCTTCCGAGCAGGCATCCCGGAAGAAAGAAAGGCAAGCATTTCAAAGGTGAGGCGGATCACCGGACGAAGCCTCGCCACCGTACTGGTGCTGATGTACATGATATGGTCAAGGATTTGAAGGTGATATTTGGAAAGGGTCTGGCGGACAACCTGTTCCAAAGGACGCCGACGGCACAAGCACCCATGTGGAAGAAGAAATCTATATTTTGGGACCTGCCATATTAGAAAGACCTAGAGGTCCGCTCCGCAATCGACGTGATGCACGTGACGAAGAATCTTTGCGTGACCCTGCTTGGCTTCTTGGGCGTGCATGGGAAGACAAAAGATACACCTGAGGCACGGAAGGACCAGCAACGTATGCACGGAGAAGACGGCATATATCAGGGTCATGCAAGCTACGCTCTTACCAAAGAAGAGAAGGACATCTTCTTTGAATGCCTGCTTAGTATTAAGGTACCGTCGGCTTCTCGTCGAATATAAAGGGAATAATAAACATGGCAGAGAAAAGTTCCGAACCTAAAGTCTCATGACTGCCACGTGATTATGACGCAACTGCTTCCGGTTGCATTGAGGGGCTTCTACCGAAAAACGCGTTCGATTAGCCATTGTGAAGCTATGTGCATTTCTCAATGCAATCTCTCGAAGGTAATCGATCCAGAAATCATACCAAGGTTACAGAATGATTTGGTGCAATGTCTTGTCGATTTCGAGTTGGTGTTCCCACCATCCTTCTTCAACATCATGACGCACGCGTCCTAGTTCACCTATCTTGAAGAGATTAACGTTTTGGGTCCTGTATTTCTACACAATATGTTCCCCTTTGAGAGGTTCATGGAGTCTTAAAGAAATATGTTCATAACCGTGCTAGGCCGAAGGAAGCATCTCCAAGGGCCATCAAAATGAGGAGGTCATTGAGTTTTGTATTGACTTTATTCCTGACCTTAAGCCGATTGGTGTTCCTGAATCGCGGCATAAGGGCAGACTGGATGGAAAAAGGCACGCTAGGAGGAACAAATAATATGTATGGACGGACATTCTCTCACCGAAGCACACTACAGTTCTACAGAATTCCGCCTTGGTGGCTCCGTATATGGATGAACACAAGAATTTGCTACGCTCCAAACACCCAGGCGGTCTGATGACTGGATTACACGTGAACAAACCAGGAGTTTCGCCAACTGGTTGCAGACACGTACCATGCATGACACCTCTATTGAAGATGACCTGTACTTGCTGTCCCAGTTACCATCTTCGAATATAATAACTTACAAAGGGTACGAGATAAATGGTAATACATTTTACACGATCGCCCAATATAAGAAGAGCACCAACCAAAAAGTGGTGTCCGTTTTGATGCAGAAACCAAGACGGGAAAGGAAACATATTATGGTTATATACAGGACATATGGGAACTTGACTATCGACGTGGTTTAAAGGTCCCTTTGTTTCGTGCAAATGGGTCAATATGACACGAGGCGGGTAACGGAAGACCCGCAGTGCGGAATGACAACAGTGGATCTCAACAATCTTATGCGTGTGCAGACGAACCATTCGTCCTAGCCAATGATGTGGCACAGGTTTTCTATGTGAAGGACATGTCTACCAAGCCAAGAAAAGAAAAGATAAGGAAGCGAATGCATCGTACGATGAGCCAAAGCGGCACATAGTTCTTTCTGGGAAGAGAAACATCGTGGGAGTGGATGACAAGACAGACAAGTAAGAAGATTATGAAAAGTTTGATGAAATTTCTCCATTCACAGTGAATATTGACCCGAGCATCCCGTTAAATGATGAAGATTTTGCATGGTTACGGCGCAAAGGGACACACGCGAAGAAAAAGTTTCACACCCAAAGATCTGGGATGTGATCGACTTCATTATCATCACTTTCTTCTGTGTTTCACACCCAGAGGGGAATCTCTGTAATAGTTAGGGTAGTTATGTGTTTTGGCATTTGAAACGCGAAGAAATTTTATGTGCAAACAAATTCTTTCATGCCTTTACTGATTTTTAAAGTTAAATTATTCACAAACTAGTGATTCACACTAATTTCAAATAATTCAAAATTTAAACTATTCAAATTTGAAAACTACGGGCACTAACAGAAAGTTTGTAATTTTTTGTACCTAAGGCAACAATATTCACAAAGAAACTCTAAATACACAAAAAAAACAACACACAAATCAAGAAAGCACAAAATAGCCCGCCTACTCGGCCAGAGCGGCCTGCATACGACTAGAAACCCACCCTGTTGTTGGGCTGTGATGCAGGCCCACAAAGGCTAAGTGGGCCTGAGCAACAAAGAACACGTAGGCCCAGTAGGCCTGCTTTGGAGAGGAGCTCGAGAGAGCGACCGCCTGAGGTTTATAAACCAGTGCGGTCGCCCCTCGGCTAGCGAGGTGGGACTAAACTTGCCGCACCGCACCTGCTTGGCGCACCCCTTTAGTACCGGTCGTGGCACAAACCGGTACTAAAGGGGCCTTTAGTACCGTTTGTGCCACCACCCGGTACTAAAGGGGTCGCTTCCACCGCTTGGGCTGGCCAAAACAGACCTTTAGTACCGGTTGGTGGCTCCAACCGTACTAAAGGCCTTCTATATATACAACACTTGAAAAATTTCATTCTCCCTCTGTTTCTTCCTCTGTTTCCCCATTGAACCGCCCGCCCCGATCGATCGATGCCGTCACCGACCCCGTCGCCGTCGCCGCCGCCGTCCCCGTCGCCGCCCTTGTCTCCGTCGCCGCCCCGGGCCCGTCCCCGTCGCGCCGTCCTGTGTCGCCGCCCCGGCCCGTCGCTGCCCCCGGCCGTCGCCTCGCCGTCGCCGTCGCCCCGCTGTGAGCTCTCCCCCTCTAACCCCTCTCCCTCGCCCCCGGCGGCCACCATGGGCGCCGCCCCTCCCCGAGCCCATACACACACAAGCATGATGAACACACACACACATACACGGATATAGGTATGAATGCATGTATATATTAGTATATACGTATTTTGTATGTTTAATTAGTTTAGATTTTTAGATTTTTTTTCACTAGTATATATGTATGAATGCATGTTAGATGGATATAATTAGTGTTTAATTAGTATGGAATTTTTTATATAATGTTGTTTTTCTGTTTTTTAATGGATGTATAGAAATTGTTTTTTCGGTTTTTAGTGTTAGATGCTTAATTAGTATGAAATAGTATATAGATTTTTGAAATAGTAGAAATGTTAAAAATTTTAGTTATCAAAATCCAATCATTAAAAAATATTATTTTTTTGCGGGCATATAGCTAGTATTTGTTCTCGACGATGCCCGCCCGCATCCTCGCTGTCGACCCGTCATGACGACGACGCCCAGCCGCCCATGTCCGGGACTGGGCTCCGCCGGGCTGGCACTGGGAGGTGCTGCCTGGAGGGGCGCGCCGCTTGATGAGGAACCCGGCCCCGGGTCCCGTCGTCGACCCTGATCTCGTTTGGTGGCGCTCGCGTGGGCCAGTTTCGCGTGGACCCGGCCCCGCCGGAGGAGGCACGTCGCCGTGTCAGGGAGGAGGACGAGCACGTCCATCGCTACATGGTTGCGTTAGAGGGCGGCAGGTTCTCCAATACCTGGCAGTATCTTCAGGGATCTCACTTCAGCTATGATCCTGTGAGGGTTCCTTCTCTTTGGGTGTCCACCGCCCGCAATGCAGGAACCGCGAGTGTCCTAGATTCTTCTGTAGTATTCGATCTTTAATTAGATAGCCAGTGATGTACTATTCAATATTATATATTATTCGAGACGATGTATTCGAGATTGTATCTATTATTCTAGACGAAGTATTCGAGATTATATCTATTATTCGAGACGATGTAATTTGAATACTAAATTGTTTTATATTTCTTTTGAATTAGTTAAATAAAAGCTATGGCGCATAATACCGACAGAGAGGAGAACAAACCATGTTCGATATGATACGCTGAGCTAGATGATAATCAGAATGAAGAAGAGTATGACGGCTCCCAATTTCTAAACAACACCGGAGAGGGTGATATGATATTCGATCGCGACGACCGAATTGATGAAGTCATGAACTACGATTATGACGATGACGAAGAACATGTTGATCCTGAAACAACAAAGACCGGCGAGGTATATATATTTATATAAGCAGGTTTCTGGTGATCATCACATGTTTTAAATGACTTGAAGATATATTAACGAATCGATCTTTGTTCTTTCAGCCATCCGGATCGAGCAAATCTTCAGGAAAAAGGACGAAACGAGGCCCGAACAAAAAGTTGAAGGAGGGCGTAAAGTACAATATCGAGGCAGTCAGACCTAATGGCGAACCATTAGCGCCTAAGAAGATTGCGGACAAGTTCATTCGTCTGTGCGGAGTTCTTGTGAAGGACCAACTCCCGATCTCCCTTCAAGAATGGAGAGAGCCAGCAAAAGACAAAGGACAAAAAGGAAAAGAGGACGCTGCTCCATGTCCGGATGTTACTTTTGTCGACAAGAATCAAAAGATCTGCTTTGGGATACTCTCATGGAACATTTCACCCTACCAGATCATTTCACGAAGCAGATGTGCGAGAAAGTCAAGGACGCTGCTCTTAGGAAGATGGCGGTTGCATTCAAGAACCACAAGAATCGTGAATGGGACAAGTACGTCAAGGGAGGAACGAAGACTCCAGTATTCGAGGGAACACTAGAGAACCAACGTGCTCATTGGGACGATTTCGTGAAATTCAAGGATTCGGAATTAGCTAAGGAACAGTCGAGAATAAACAAGAAGAATGCCGAAAAAAGGATAAGTTCCATAAGCTGGGGCCAGGTGGCTATGCGGTGGCAATGCCTAAGTGGGATAAATCTGAGAAAGAGATGGAGGATGCAGGTGTCACTCCGGATACTAAGAGCTGGCCCCCCAGGTGCAGGACTTGGTTCTATGCGCATGGGGGGGGGGGGAGTTGGACCCGAAGATAGGCAAAGTTTCGACGAAGGCATGTCTGAATGGAGCCGACAATGCGATACTTGTTGCAATAGAAGAGGCACGATCGGGGGTGTTCCAGCCCAACAGAGAGAACGACGAGCTTACGCGTGCCCTGGGAAATCCTGAACTCCCGGGAAGAACACGAGGCAAGGGCGCTATTCCGTGGTATGAGGGGTTTTCTGACTGGAACACCGACTACAGAACCCGTGCGAGAAAGAAGATTGCGGAGGAGAAGAAGAGGAAGATGGAGGAGGAGCAGAGGAAGCGGGACTATGAACGCCTTCAAGGCCTAGAAGCAAGTCAAGCGGAATTGGCAGTCAAATTCCAGCGGCAGCAGGAGCAGATCGACTCACTTAGCCAGCAAAGGGGGTCTCAAAGAGCTGCAGCTAGCGGATGATCCAGCATTGGATAGCACCGCCCCATCCATGCAGAGAAGCAGCGTGGGTTCCGCCTGGACGACGCAATGCTGGGTAGATACCCGTGGATGACATCACGGAGAACACTAGCTGCGAGCTACACGTCAAAATGAAGAACATATCCATGAAGGTGGCGGACGGCGT
Organism: Aegilops bicornis; assembly: GCA_021605145.1. NCBI lineage: Eukaryota > Viridiplantae > Streptophyta > Magnoliopsida > Poales > Poaceae > Aegilops > Aegilops bicornis. Next base: position 691,658,623 of record CM038674.1, read on the forward strand.
TGCTTTTCCAGTTAACCCCAAAGCAACCTACCATTGCATCCCGATTCCAGAGGGCTATGCTCGTGTCATGGTTGACGAGGTGGTGCAGCCATATTCGGGGCTAGAGCTTGACATTCCTGGAGGTGAGGACGAGCACTTTCTCGGAGACGCCAACCATCGCATCATCCTATGGAAAAAGGATTGCATCATCTTTCTCAGGCCACCGACACCGCGTCATCCGACTCCTCGTCGAAGTCCGCCACCGAGTCAGCAGTCTCCCGCTCCTGCAAGTCCACCAAGTCCGTCAAAGTGTCAGGCCACTCCTCCTCCAAGTCCGGCAAAGTGTCAGGCCACTCCTCCTCCTCCAAGTCCGCCACAGCGTGGGGCGTCCACTCCTCCTCCAAGTCCGCACAACCTCAGGCCACTCCTCCTCCAAGTCCGGCACAGCTACAGGCGGCCACTCCTCCTCGTCCAACTCAGCCCCGTCAGCCGGCGTCTCCGCCGCCTCAGCAATCGCAGAAGAGACACCCCGCAGCTATGGTGCGTAGCGGTACGAGTCGAGGTAGTACAGGAAGTACAGGCGGAGGCAAGCGATATAAATATGGTCCAAGCCTCATGCCTCTTCCACAGAGGTCTTATGACAGGTCCGAGGAGGAAATCGCAGCCATATCGAAGTCCGAGGTGGAAGCCCATTTTGCACCGAAACCGCCACCGCCGCCAAGGGAGAAAGTGCTTGAGGAAACGATTGACCACTTCATTCGTATGGCTCAACCACCAGCTCCCAAGCCTGTTGACACAGACTATGAGCGCCACATCAGGAAGTTAAATCGAGCACGTCTACGTAAGGAGGCGAGCTCGGGATCGAGCAAACAAGAAGCAGCTGTCAAAAAATGCGGAAAAACCATTCCCCAGCTGGGAGAACAGGCGACGCAATTGATCCCTCGCTTGTTGTGCCAACAACACGTGATAAAGACGCGCTACCAATATTATTGTGGGCAAACAGTTTACGTTCCTGAGGTGGGCAATGTGGTAATAACGGAGGACCATATAATGCAGACTGAAGTTCTCAAAATCACTGTTGGACAACTCCTCGAGATCGAGCCCATGCCTGTGCTTAGAGAGGATGAAATAAAACGGAAATATGTCCGGGGCCAACCTTTGGTCGAGCCAGACAAGGTCAAGAACCTCCCAACAAGAATGTATGAATTGCATCAATGGTACATGAACATTACCAAGATTTCCTCATGGTGAATGTCAAGGAGGAGCATTACTTCCATGAGAAAGCTGTGTCCGTTGAGTATTCTGAACTGTTTCAGTTATACAATCAAGACGCACTCGACAAATCTATCGTCAGTTGCTATTGTCTGTAAGTGATTTCTTTCTGTAATTTAAGTCTCAAGCTAGTTGTACTGATCCTTTTGATCAATCATTACCTGTAATTATCCTCACTATATTCTTTTTTGTGGTATTATATGCAGGATGAAGATATATGAAATGAGAAAAGGTGGACGCTTTGGCATTGGGTTCATTGACCCAAACACCGTTAATGAATAAACATGGAAACTAAATCCACGTTATCAAAAGGACGTGAGGACAACATGCTAGAGTTCTTGAAGCGCCTCAAATACAATAAAGATATACTACTTCCTTACAACTTCCAAAGTGAGTCACACTGTCTTGTACTACAAATTCTCTGTTTTGCCTACTAGCTAGCTACATGTTTTTGCTTTACATATGCCCGCTTAATTAAGACATGCAAACGTGTGTGCATGCAGATTTCACTGGGTCTTGTCTATCATTAAAGTTGGCCTGAACAGTTGAAATACTGGACTCACTACTCAAAGAAAAATTGACTATAACATCTTGTTTGGGATAGTCAACAGGTAATTTCAATCATTATTAACTATATATCTCGGCCTATTTAGTTCGTCATTTTCATGATATGAACTATTTAATAACCCTTTATTCATTTTCTTTGTCGGCGAGCAGGGCTTGGGCAAGGTTCATCAGCGTCACGGAAGGCGAATGGAAACAAAAGCTTAAATGGTTTCGACCCAAGGTAAATAATTAAGTAGTACTAGCTAGCTAGCTAGCTGCCATCTCTTTAATTATCATGCTTGATTAATTATTATCTGATCAAATCCTATTCTCGTAAAGGCCCTGAAACAGGCGCAGGGGACTGATCTGTGTGCATTCTGTGTTTGCGAGAACATTCGCATGATGGCGTCCGAAAGGAGCAGATCTCAAAGACAGGAATGGGTACGCTTGTCAAAACACTATTCACAATTTTTACATCATTATCGATATCTAGTCACACAACTAATACACATGCATATTGATCTCCTTCTTAACAGTTCACAGAGGTGCGGGAGAAGCTCCTAGAAACGGAGCGTAGAAGCACTTCAAGAGGAAATAGCGGGATTTTTGCTCGACCAGGTCATAAATCCGAAGGAGAATACTATTACCCACTACCGCCCCCATCATCGTGCTCCGAAGGCACCAATTAGGCTAATGCCACTGGCTTCGAAGGCAACATTCATATGTATGAGAAATTGTATATAGCTATACATGTGTGTATGTGTGAATTAATTAATATGCTGGTTTGTGAGACATTGATATATATATATATATATATATATATATATATATATATATGCATAACGTGTACAATGTGTAGTATCGTAAAATACCAGCAAACGAAAAAGAATTAAATTGATAACACAAATTTAATTGAAAAATAAAAATAAAACAAAAACCCACAAACATTTAGTACCGTTGGTGTTACCAACCGGTACTAAAACTCCCGCCCCGGAGCTGCCTCGTGCCACGTGGTTGGCCTTTAGCACCGGTTCGTGCTGAACCGGTACGAAAAGGGGGGGGGGCTTTAGTGACCACACTTTAGTGCCGGTTGTGGAACCGGCACTAAAGGGCCTTACGAACCGGTGCTATTGCCAGGTTCTGCACTAGTGGTATAATGCTCTGTATGTGCTCACTGTATGTATGTATGTATGTATGTATGTATGCATGTTCACTTTATAATGCTTTGTATATGTTGTATAACGCTCGTTTTTGCATTTTTTTGTTACCAAGAAAAAGGTCTATTTTTTGGTGATATGTATGTTCATATGCTCATTAATATTTAAGAAAATGTTCATATGCTCATTTAAGAAAATGTTCATATGTAACATTTAAGAAAAAAGTAAAAGTATGTATATTCATATGCAAAGAATTATTTTTGGATGAAATGAGATGAGATGAGATGTGTTTTGTGTTGGTGAAGAAAAGAGGAAGAAGGAAGAAGGAAGAAGAAGGAAAAGAGGGTCGAGGGGGTCGATATACCCCCTCCCCGATAACATTTTTTTCCATGTACATATGCAAAAGTTACATTTTTAGAAAAGTTTTATATATCTAGCTAGGAAAGGAAGAAGAAGAAAAAGAATGAGAGGAAAAAGGAAAATAAGCAGAGGAAGAAAGGAGAAGAAGAGGAATAAGAAGAGGAATAAATAAGAAGAAGAAAAAGAAGAAAAAGAAGAGGAGAAGAAGAAAGGAATAGAGGAGAAGAAGAGAAAATAGAATATTCTATTTTCTCTTCTTCTCCTCTATTCCTTTCTTCTTCTATTTTCTCTTCTTCTCCTCTATTCCTTTCTTCTTCTCCTCTTTTTTTTCTTCTTTTTTTCTTCAATCTTCTCCTATATTAATATCTTCTTCTCCTCTTTTTATTTCTTCTTCGTCTTCTTATTTTTTATCGGATATGTCGTTGTCGATATACCCCGTGTCCCGATAACTTCAACACGAGGGGGGGGGGGTCGACCTACCCCCTCCCCGATAACATTATTTTCCCATGTATGTATGTCATCGTTGTCGATATAACCCCCTCCCGGATAACTTCGATCGTGATAACTTATACCACGGTAGCACCCCCCCCCCCCCGGCCCTCTCGCTCGACCAAAACACTCGAGGACACCCAAACCCTAAAAAAAAGATGTCGGTCTCCTACCCCCTCCCACCGTGCCCCTACCCTTGAAGCGTTGCCGAGGCCACCCCATACCCTAGAGAAGCAGCGTCGAGGCCACTAATTAATATGATTCCTTACTATGATTAGCTAGCTAGTTCTACGTTTGCCACTAGCTAATATATCCATCTGTCATGTTTGAATAATAATTGCCATGTTGTAAATATTTGTAGAAACTATGGACACCCCCGAGACGAAGCACAAGAAGCGTTGTTGGGGGACATAATCGCACAAGGAAATGATGCCGTCTGCTCGTTGTTTCTCCAGGACACCGATGGTCTGGAAGGAGAGGGTGAAGAAGCAGCTGTCTATGATTATGATGGCTCTGGTGACCCAATGACTGTGCAAGAAGGAGACCGTGATGACAGCTCCGGTGACCGAACCAAGTCCGGCCAGGTATATATATTAGTTAAGCCTGTGCTGACTAGCTAATTGATGCATTCGTTGTTTTGGTATGTACACATATTAATTAATTCTCGTCTTTGTTCTTTTTTCTAGCCCTCCGGATCAAGCACAACTTCGGTAAAGAGACGAGGCCCGAAGAAAAAGTTGAGCTCGGATAAAAGGTTTGAGATCATAGCAATCGCGCGCGACGGCCAACCGATTGAACCCATCCGGACAAAGAACGCATTTGTTGCTCGGTCTTGAGGGTTACGGTTAGGGACAAGATCCTGATCAGCATCCACCAATGGTATAAGACTAAGAACGAAGACCCTGAGGTGTCTTATGTCAATGATATGCAGAAAAATGATCTTTGGACTGAGCTGAAGTCAAATTTCACCCTGCCGCCAGAGGATGATCCGAAGAAGCCAGTTAAAGAGCAATTAATCAAGTCTTTTGCTCTTAAGAAGATGGCAGACCTATTCAGGAGGTGGAAGAAAGACCTGAATACGTTTGTCGACAAAAAAGAGACACTAGAATTCAAGGGCAAATATGAGAAGATCAGAGATCACTGGCCCGCATTTGTGTCCCACAAGACATCGGAAAAGAGTAAGAAGATGTCGGCGACAAACAAGCAAAATGCTGCGAAGAAGAAGCTTCACCATCGCACGGGGTCAGGTGGCTACCTCAAAGCCCGGCCTAAGTGGGCCAAGGCTGAGAATGATCTGGTTGATAAAGGGATCGAACCAAAGACAATGAACTGGACAGACCGTTGCCGGACTTGGTTCTTCGGGGCTGGCGGAACCTTGGACCCTGTATCCGGGAAGTGCATTTGGACGGATGAGCAATTGGAAATACCAGTCATGAGGCTTCGACACTATATCGATGCAGCACAGCAAGGGACGTTCCTTCCAGACAGAGAGAACGACGAGCTCACAATGGCCCTCGGGAATCCTGAGCACCCTGGACGGACACGAGGCACGCCAGGCTCCGTTCCGTGGAATGCTGGTTTTCCGGACGCAGGCGGTTACAAATGCCAGGAGAGGAGGAAAAAAGTGCAGCAGACCCAACTGCAGGCGCTGCACGCAAGGGTACAAGCGATAGAGGAACGAGAAGCAAATCGCAGCAAACGAACTGCCGAAGCTTCCCCCGAAGCTACCCCGACATCTCAGCGGAGAAGTAGCGTGGCTTCCACCGAGCTGCTTCAGCCGGAGCATGTCTTGACGGCTCCTGCCAGCTATCCCGTGGATGCTATCACGGAGTCTCAAAATTGCCACATTATGACGCAATGGATGAATTTGAAGGTCAATGCGGCTGTTGGCTCTGTTTATCCTACTGAACCCGGCGCAACTTTTCACTGCCGGCCGATTCCAGAAGGATATGCTAGGGTGATGGTGGATGAAATAAGGGAGAGATTTGAGGACCTCCAGCTTGACCACCCTACCGGTGAAGGGGTGACTAGGCTGGGTTCTGCTCTGAAGACTCCATGCCTATGGCGGAAGGAGCTCATCAACCTTCCGAACTGGACGCCTCCGCCGCCTCCTCCTCCTCCGGCGAGTCAGGGCACTCCGCCTCCTCCACCGCCTCCTCCTCTGGCGAGTGACGATCAGGGCACTCGGCCTCCTTCTCCGACGTGTGGCGGCACTCCGCCTCCATCTCCGCCTGCGCCGGCGCTCCCGACCAGCCAGCAGCCTCCTCCTTCTCAGCCTCGCCAGCAAGGGCGGAAGAGACCTGCCGCCGCCCCGGCTGCTCCGGCGCGTCGTAGTCCTTCTCCTCCACCTCGTAAGCAAGCACGAAAGAAGACAGCCGCAGCCGCTCTGTTTGCTCCGGCGTCTAGCAGTACAGCCTGAGGCGGGAGGCAATACAGATACGGTCCACCTCTCAAGCCTCTAGATAAGTTACCATACGAGAGGACCGAGGAGGAACACGCGAAGATCGTGCGGACCGAAGTGAAGGACTTCTTCGAAGGGTTGAAAGCGCAGAGACATCCACCTCCGGAGGAGAAGGTAGATCCGGTGAAAGCAAAGCGCACTATCAATGCCCTGAGGAAACCACCAAAGTCTCCGCCGAAAACCAACTACGAGCGCAGTACTCAAAAGGCATATCAAGAAGCGCCGCGGTCGGGAACAACTGTCAGTGATCAAAGGTTAAAAGAACGACGAGCAGTTGGGAAAAAATTGCCCAGCTCGGCGAACAAGCAAACCAATCGTGCCCCCCACTCAATGTGTCTAGCGACATCGTCGCTCATGCTCCGGGGACGGTGCCCGGTTATAGCAATCTTGCAGATTACCTGCTTGACAATGTACATTTTGATTTCATGGAGGTGGACGAACACATATACGAGTACGGGAAGCCTCTCGCCAAAGATGAAAAATCTCTAACAACGATGATGCGAAGATTCCATAATTGGTACATGAAAACCTGTAAAGAGTCTGGGGGGACGAATACTTTGTATCTAAGAATTAAAGAGGGGCACGACCTTGTTGGAACTGATCTGTTGACTGTTCCATTTGAGGAGTTCTTCGAGTTCTTCAATCAAAAGGCCCTCGATAAATTAACGGTCTTTTGCTACTGTCTGTAAGTACTATTTCTGTCATTAAGTCTCTATATATAGCTCAGCTCTTTCATTGCATGTATTTATAATTAATTATCCTCACTATATTATGCAGATTGAAGATCGTCAAGTGCAGAAAACAAGAAATGTATGATATTGGGTTCATTAACACAAATATCATAGATGAAATTCAGGTTAAAAAGCACGCCGAAGAGGCCGAGGCCAACTGGCTACAATCATTGATCAAAAATCAAAACAAAGATACCATACTCTTTCCTTACAACTTCAAGTGAGTGTTACTGTCGTGTGCATATTCGTTTTCCCTTATTACTCGAGCGAGGTTATAGTAATGTAATTGATGAGTTATGCATGCGCAAGCGCAGCTTCCACTATGTTCTTCTGGAGATTAAGCTTGAGCGGGGACTAGTAACCATCTTAGACTCGAGACGAAAAGATCCCGAAACCTATGCGGACGTGACTAAATTGCTCAACAAGTAAGTTCAATCGATCATTATCGCATCATATCGGCAACTTTTTGTTCATTTCCTGATATCTCAAGTAATAAATTTTTTTTTCTTTGTCTTGCAGGGTTTGGAAACAGTTCACCGCAGAAGCTCCGGGACTGCCGAAGGAGCTCCGATATACATACCCGAAAGTAAGTACTACTAGCTAGCTAGTTGCGCGCATCTCCCGTTGATTCTATAGCTATACTTTCATCAATGCCTTTAATAATGCTTCATTATCAGTTTGATTGACCTCTATTTCTCGTAAAGTGCTTGTGGCAGGAAGAAGGGAATAATTTCTGTGGATACTAAGTGTGCGAGTTCATCTACAACACGACTTTGAAAAATAAGCGGGGCTACTCTAAAAGACAATATGAAGTGCGTGAGCAATAATATTCACAATTTCATTTTATTACACCATCATTTCTGTTGAGTTTTATTCATATATATGAATTAACCCCCTTCTTCAAATTAGACGTGGCAGATGCGGAATGAACTCCTACCACAAGATCGCATGAAAGCAATTCAAGAGGAATTGGCGGGATTCTTTCTTGACCACGTCATCAATAAAGCCAGAGAATACCATGTGGAAGTTGATTTCAAATGCTAGGGGATTGTAAGAGATCTTACATATTGTATATGTATGTAGCCAGTAGTGTCGGATAGATAATACGAAAACTTGTTGTTCGACCAATCTCTCGGAGAAGGAGAGGTCGATCGATCACTTCTCTCGGTATGCATGACGAACTTCTGTACTTAATGGTTTCCTTCATTTTCTTACTAGCTAGCGTGTCGAGGGCCTCTCTGTGTATAGTACGTAGCGTCGACCAAGCATGGACATAAGAGAGGACACTTCTCTCTATTAATTAGCTAGCTAACACAATATATGAAACACCTAATTAAATTAACCCCCCAAAACCCCCAACCCCCCCCCCCTTAAAAAAAAAACAAAAACCACATCCCCTGAAATGCTGACGCGTGGATGCCTATTGGTCCCGGTTGGTGCCACCAACCGGGACCAAAGGCCCTCCTGCGTGGGCTCGGCGGACCAGCCACGTGGAGGCCCATCTGTCCCGGTTCAGGACTGAACCGGTACTAAAGGGCCAGGGCATTAGTAACGACCCTTTAGTCCCGGTTCAGGAACCGGGACAAAAGGCCCTTACCAACCGGGACAGAAGACCCTTTTTCTACTAGTGAATCTAGACACCATCACGAAGGGGTTCATCATCCTCATTAGTGCCTCTCCGATGATGCATGAGTAGTTCATTGTAGACCTACGGGAACGTAGGCAGTAGCTAGATGGCTTCTTCTCTCTTTTTGATTCTCAATACAATGGTCTCTTGGAGATCTATCTGATGTAACTCTTTTTGCGCTGTGTTTGTTGGGATCCGATGAACTTTGAGTTTATGATCAAATCTATTTTATACATGAAAGTTATTTGAGTTTTGATCTCTTATATACATGATTACTTATAGCCTCGTATTTATTCTTCGAATTTTTAGTTTAGTTAGTCCGACTAGATCAATTTTTCTTGCCATGGGAAGAGGTGCTTTGTGATGGGCTCGATCGTGCAGTGTTCTTTCCAAGTGACAAAACGGGAAGCAAGACACGTATTGATCGTTGCTATTAACACTACTAGAAATACCACTACTAATGGCGCACCTAATATGGCCATTAATGGCGCATCAGAGGTGCGCCATTGACAGCACGCCATTAGTAATTTTTACTAATGGCGCACCACCTGGTGCGCCATTAGTATCTGGTATACTAATGGCGCACCACCTGGTGCGCCATTAGTATATGCAAGTGTGCCATTAGTATGCCTCCCGAGGGCATGTATACCAGGTGCTTTGGCATACTAATGGCGCACCACCTCCGGATGCGCCATTAGTAACGCAGCATACTAATGGCGCACTTCCTGTGATGCGCCATTAGTATGCACTGTCATACTAATGGCGCACTGTCATGTGATGCGCCATTAGTATGAATATTAGGTTTTTTTTATTTTTCTATTTTCTGTTTTTTGCACAGGTTACAAAATGTATAATTTGACAAAATATAGACAGCACACATCAACAATAGATTCATCAAATACAATAGAAGATTAGTCCTTGAATACAATTCATCATATTAGTCTCCGAATACAATTCATCATATTAGTCTTCGAATTGAAAAGACCGAACAAAGATAGAACATTATATTACAAGTCTCGAGACCGCGAGTAGCGAGTTTATCTTCGCATTACAAGTCGATATCGATCTTCTAAACTACCATCACATAGAAGAGAGCTGCGGTCATCACGATGAGCATCATCACGATGAAACTAGTCTTCATCCGGTTCCTCCAACGCTCCCTCCCCTCTCCCGCTAGATAGCGGGCGTATCTAGATTCGGCCTCGGCCCTAGTGGTGTACCCTTTGTAACTGTTACCGCTGAATCGGTGAACCTGTCTCCGACACTCCTCCCGATCATCGTAGACTCCGGGAACCTTACCCTTGTACCACGACATACGTCGGCATCGCTATGCACTAGCCAAACTAAACGTTAGTACCAATTCATAGACAATACATAAGCAATATATAAGTATGCAACAGAGCGATCGGAAGAGAAAAGCAAGACATTAATAGCATCGATTACATCTAAGTTGAGCGACTCTCGAAACCAAAGAGACATACTACAAGTTCATTAAAGTTTAATTACAACATGACCCAATCGATGTTTCAGAACTAGACAACTCGACTCAAGGGACGGAGGCGTGGATGAAGCCGCCGTCTATCGTGGGAGTCATGAAAGAACGGGCGTTGTCATCCTGCATTTGTAGCATTGTGTCGATGTCACTGTTGGACGGTTGATTTCTGAGGTAGAACTGTCCCGAGGTACGAAGGACATCTTGATGGATGATTTCCGCAAAATCCATTTGGATGCGAAAGAATTCTTGTCGGAGGTCCGCGTCTGGATTGCCGACACGCCGCGCGGCCCAATCTTGGAGTTTACTCGGTAGCGAAGTTGATGATGGTCCCGTCACGATCGCCCGCATGTGATGGATGGCGTAGTAGGCACCCTTCGACCGCCAGCGGCTGCTTGACGCAGCGAGCGTCGTATTGTGGGAGAACACGTGCTTGCCGTGCCACGAATAGGCCTGGTGAAGGTGCCTCCAGATTTGGCGTGGCAGGAGAACATCATCAAGAACCTTCTTGACATTTGTGTAGTCTACGTTCGACTGACGGTCCGGGTCGAAATACGTGGCCATGGAATATTTAGGGCTTAGGAGGATGAGCGTGCAACGTGTGTCACTGCAGAAAACACGGAATGTTAAAAAAAAACGATCGAAATGTAAGAATTCATATGTTACGGGCGGTTGAGGGAGGACTTACTCGGGAAAGTAAGGCACGAGGAAGTTATCCTTTTCTTGGTTTGCCGAATGGCGCCTTCGAGGTAAGAACTCGCGACTTGCGGTCCCCGCGCTGCCCAAGATCTTGGCACGCATGTAGAAGGGGTCACTATCACGATGTCCGGGGTCTTGTCGCGAATGATCCGCATCTCCATACTCAGCGAAAATAGCGAGCGAAGGTGTAGTGCAGCGGATGAAGGTTCAACATAGCGTGGATGTCATCAAAACGCAGGACGATCGTCGCCCGATGGAGTTATCCACAAAGCCCTTGCCCTCTGGCACCTTGGCCGCGAAAACCGGGTATGCCACATCCTTCTCCACGAGACGCCGCTTCTCCAAAGAAAGAACACTGTCATGCAGACTCCGCATAGCACCGGTTGCAGCATTGAGCATATTTGTCGGTAGCATCGCCCTACCCGCCACATGCACCCTCCTCGAGATATCTTGCGGTGAAGGTGGCCCGTCCTGAGCACGGATCATACTCGGTGCCGGCTGGCTCGCACCCTTCTTAGTCTTTCTTTTGCGTGCCTTCTTCTTCTCCTGTAATGGGACCGAGTTTTGCTCACAGACCGCCTTCTTGAGTGTGTTGGGGCTGATAATATTTTGCACCTCGCCTATCTGAGGCTCGGTGAAGTCGGCAGCTGGAGGCGTCTCCTGAGAGCTGAACTCCAGACGGCGCCTGTTGCAACTTGGCTTCTCCGTGGTACGAGCTAGATCGTACACGTCTTTTGTTGGGTTTGGTTCTTGAGAAGGAGGCCCCATGAAGTCGCCATGGTACCCATGCTCGGCAAAGTACTGATCGACGTTGCCAAATGTATCATAGTCATCGTCGTCGTCATTCTGATCCTGTGCCATATGCATGTTTGGATCCAGTGGCATAGGGATGTCCGGCACCGTTACGGCGGTCTTGCCATGGGGCCGACTTGGCGCCGGCACGACTGGCGGTGTTGTCTTTGGGGTGGTGTCCCCCGCCCCCAAACGAATCTGGCTCTTCGGCCAAAGCAGGGGCCAGCTCAGGTAGGCGCTGAGGGTCATCACGTCATCATCGTCGGCAGCCTGGCAGCACCCGAACCAGTTGAACCCTAAACAAGTTGGGTGGCATCTGGGTACCGTGGAACAAGGGGTTGCCCGGTTGAACGATTTTGCCCTTGGCAACATCGACCAACTCGTTGTTCACGAAGTGGAGGAGAGTGCACGAACGTCGGCGGCGCCCTGCGAAAACATGTAGGGCGTCGGGGATGCCGATCAAAGGCAAGGAGATGAAGTCCTCGGCCGAGAGAGGCTTAATTAGTTACCGTGATGATGGCGTCGAGCTCGGCTAATGTAGAGGCACCGCCAACGGCGGGCGTCACGATGCGGAGGGGCCGCTTGCTGCAGAGGTGCGGCGGCGTACACCGGGTGCATTAAGCTCCCGTGCGGCGTCGGAGACACCAATGCCGCCTCGCTGGAGGCACCAATGGCCCCGCCATCGCATTATGCGAGTTGCTGGCCGTGAAGCTAGGAATCGGGCGGCCCTGTTGGCCGCCTCGCAATCCACGCACTCAACCCCGAGATCAAGGTAGGCACAAGGGCGGTGATAAATCGCTCCGAGTCGTTGTTCCACTTGCTCTTGGACAATCTCCGGAATCCGCGCCACCTGTGCCTTGAGTTCTTGAACCTCTCGCTTTGGCTTTCCGAGCTGGTCTTTTTCTCCTTCCGCACACCAGCGGTATAGTATGACCCCATTTTGTCGACAAGCCTTTGCGGCCACCACGACCAGGTGACGTCGGCTTCTCGAGCTTATCCTTGTTCTTCATTACATTCAACCCCCTATTTAGAGTGGTGTCCCAAGGGTTGCTCTGAGTCGACCCAGCTCTTGCTTTCGATGCGCTGCGGAAGGAATGTGAACCATTTAGAAATTGGCTTCATTAATTAGAATGCAACCATATGGAGCTAATTACGCGGGGTGTATTCCTTACCAGAACAAGCTCAAGCTGCCTGGTCTTGGATCCGTGGTAAGCTCCTTTGTTTTTGGGTCCTTCTTGTACCGGGCCACGACAAAGTTCCTGGTCTGCTTGTCACCGCCAGATGTATCGAAGAGGCGGTAGGCCTTGCTCGGCACGGTCCGCCTCCTCCTTGTCCCATATAGGCTCCGCCACTCTGTAACCGCCGGGACCGAGTGTGTGTTCCCCTATGTTCAGCTCCGCATTTGTTTCCCCACTCACTTGATTGGGAGCTTGCGGTGCTCGAGCAATTGATCTTGAAGTCGTTGTAGTCATCTTCGGTGATCGAAGGATTTTTCTCCTTGATCTTCTCATAACTCTCACCTTTCTCGATCATTCTCTTCACATTGCTTTTCCAAGTAGACAGGGCCTTGCTCATCTTCGTGAGGGCAGCATTGTTCACTTTATTCCCTTTGAGGCTTGTGTTTTCAAATTCAGCGGGAACTTGTATCGTTCGTGCAGCTTCGTGAAGAGGAGGTTGCCAAATTCCCTCGGTCAGGATGCCTCGGGTTCTCGGTGTTGATCGAGGCGGTGCTCCGGACAATGCACCCGAGCTGAAGCGAGTACCCCTTGACTATTCGTTCGGGCGCCGTTGGATTCCGTTGGAGTCCACTTCAAGAACTTCCTCCTTGAGGGTGCGGAGCACGATCGGCGCGCCGTCCTTCCGTTGCCTCTTCGGCTGGCTGCCATCTGTCGTCGCCGCCATCATCGATGGTGGCATCCTCGGCGGCACCATCGGTGGTGGCATCGGTGTGGTCATCCTCGGCGGCACCATCCGTGGTCTCGGGATCGGTGGGGAAGGCGGCGGCCTCATACAAGTGAGGTTGTTCCTCCATCTCCGGGACAGCTCCTGAATGCCTTGCCGCCCGAACCCCGGCCTCATCGTTGTGGGCCATGTTTCTCTCTAAATAGAAACAAAGTTTGGTCAAAAGTTGGTTATTGTCAAGGAACAAGATCATGGTCTCATCATTTAGGGTTTGTCGACACCGAGGCATCCTAAAATCTAAGCTTTTATCATTGAGGGTTTTTCGACGCCAAGGCACCCTAAAAGCCTAACTTTTCATCATTTCGGTTTTTATCGACACGAGGCACCCTAAAAGCCATGCATTAGTCACAAGTACGCGGGGCACTTGATCCTACTTAATTAACTACTAAGATACCCGGCCCATGCATTAGTCACAAGTACCCCATATGTCCTATTTTTAGCAAAGTCATGCTAAAATTCACGGAAAATTTCAGCATGACCTTTGCTGAAAATAGGACATATGGAGTACCCGAATTGCCGGAACGGAAGTTAATCGACATTCCGGCAAACTCAAGGCCTCTCGAGGTACCTGCAATATCATTATCCCAGCGTAATGAAGTCCCCAATGGGTCATTTCAGAAGATCACAAGTAGCATCATCACAAGTACAACATCATCACAAGTACAACAGCAGCAGCAGTGAATACAGCCATAACAGCAGCATCAACTTTATTCTTCTTCTTCATAAAGACTAATTGTCTAATTGAGCAATACAGCGACAGTGTGAACAAATAAAAACACAATAATTGTCTAATTGTCTAATTGAGCAATACACCTACATATTTGGGTACCTCTATGGTAGTAACATGCCATTCTCTGCCTAGAGCTACTGTAGCACGATCTATTCTGCTTAGTACTAAAGTTATAGCAGTATCATGCTTTCATAACCAACTAGTTACCTTTAAGTTCAAATACTGTCCACAAAACCACAACAGAAGTAGCACAAAATCATTCAAGTACCAGTGTTTAACTAAAACTTGGTGTGAATAAGATCCTCTGTCAGTACTTCATACCAATAATCAAAACCCCAAAACCTGACCCCAACTAGTTACCATAAGGTCAAATACTGTCCACAAAACCAAAACATAAGGTCAAATACTGTCCACAAAACCAATACTGACCCCAACTAGCTACTCACATCTACTTCTGGTGGGTGTTGAGGTAGGACTTCTCGCAGTACTCGGAGGCGGAGTAGAGCTGCTGCCGCAGGTTCTTGAGCTCCTGCATCAAGCATGGCCACAACACTCAGTTTATCTACCATAGACAGTTTAGCAGAAACAAAAGCAACACACATATGTCTATGAAGTATCTGAATTTTGCAACTTTATTGTGTCTGAAATAGCTTTACTCGATGGTGTTATCGAGCTGAGCAAAGCCGTATTGAATATTTGCATGTACAGAGATGTGAAATATTTATCAAGTGAATGTAAACATTTGGTGTTTGAATTTATTGACTGGAAGGTGTGCTTCAATGCATACTCACTAAGTGAAATGAGAAATTCCAAGTTGAGATGAGAAATACTCACCGACTAAGATAACACTGTATCCTGTTAGTCTGAAAAATGATGTTGCATTAGGCAGGCTTGAGGCTCTCAAGTGATATGTTGGTGGAAAAACAGAGGATGGGAGTACTCCTGCGTGCAGCAATATAAAGAGGCACTCAAACAAGCGACGTTCACCATTCAAAAATAAAAGCAAACAATGGTTGCAGTTTGAAACAACCACAAAAAATTCGGTACTCCTGAACCCCAAACACTATTTAAAAGAAGTGCAGTAAGCGGTTTCAGGCTCTCTGAGCACCGAAAGTACCAGGACCAACATGTAGAAATCTGCCCCCTTGCCAAATTTACCTTTACGAGCAACATCTACAGATCAAAACAGAAGAGATGCAAGCCAAAACTACTTCTGAGTAGCAAACCAGTGAACAACTATAAACCATAGAACTTAGGGAACCACAGCCAAAAAAATGTGACTGCGTGTAAAAATAAAAGAAATATTTCTTTGCAGGTAGGACGTGCCAGAGTTCTTCAAAACATTTGATGCAGAAGATTTAGTGCAAAGGAGAAAGATATATATTTCACTCTCAACAATATAACCAAAGGTTATCCTCAAATGAACATCTCAATTCTTACAAATGCCTGCATAATTATTATTTTTAAAAGAGGCAACGCCTGCATAAGGTTCAGTTTTAAAGCATTTGCTCATTGATTCACAGAAAAACAAGGCAACGCGAGCTATCATTTATTCAATTCTAAAACCAAATGGGCCATTTTGGCACCACCAAGGCTCAACTATCATGCGTACTCTTACAAGGATCATCAAGTATATGCACTTTTGGACGTCTGACACTAATCTACATGTATTTGCTATCTCAATGATTCCACAAGCTTCAGGAGAAAAACAATCTACAATTCTAGGCCTATTAGGACGATCTTGGTAAAACAACAATCGGATAAGGCGCAACAAATCATACAGTATCCATGTGTGGAGAAAATTTTATCACGCAGCTACTATTTGGATCATAAAGATTTACCAAGCCAGAACGGAACTGTAATAGATGAAACATGCACAGATTAACATATGAAACCATATGGCATCAGGAATTCACCTCTGGAAGACGAATAGACCTAACCCTTCAGTAAGAATTAGGAAATAAACACAAAATCCCTACTAATTCACTAAAGCTTAACCAATCTAACAACGCAAATAGATAAGCTTATACATCAAAAGCCAGAGACTCAACAGACATATTTTCTTCATCAAAGAGATACCAGCGAGCAAATAGGTTCATGCATATCTCGATAATCAATTTTCTCACGGATTTCTATATAGCTGTTGGCATGCTTATGAGAAGGAGGATTCGCCGTACAGGGAGAGGGGAAGGAATCGCCGTACCTTGAGGCGGTGGGGAAGGAGGATTCGACGAGAAGGTGGACTTCGGAGGCGAGGAAGGGGGCGGGTATTTATGGCGGCTGGTGACGGGCCGGCGGGGTCGGGGCGGCGTCCGGGCGCCGGGTTGGGGCAGCTTCGGGCGGCGGGGTCGGGCGGCGTCCGGGCGGCGTCGGGCGGCGAGGTCGAGGCGGGGTCGGCGGCCAAGGCGTCAGCGGCGTCCGGCGGCGAGAGAGGGGGAGGAGGAGGCGAGGCGAGGGCGAGGGCGAGGCAGCGGCGGGCGGCGGTGGATCGAGAGGAGAGAACTGGCGAGGGGATCGGGCGAAGGGGATCGGGCGAAGGGGGATCGGGCGAAGGGGCACAATACTAATGGCGCACCTCACATGGTGCGCCATTAGCAGGTCCACACTAATGGCGCACCTCACCGTGGTGCGCCATTAGTATTTTTTTTATTTCCACTCAAGCCAAAAGGTTATGTACTACCAGAACCTATCCATGTCAAGCCCACTCTACTAGCTCGACTGGTCAGCCTCCAGTTCTCACACCAGGAGGTCCTGGGTTCGACTCCCAGGCTCCACAAAAAAATTTTTTAGCATTTAAAAAGCTATTTGATACTTATTTATGTTTAAATATGTTCAAACTTGTTTAAATAATAACAGTAATATTTTTTTATAAGACAGTAGCATTTAAAAAGCTGTTTGATACTTATTTTTTATAAGACAAGAGCATGTTTTTTATAAGACAAGTAGCATTTTTTTTTATAAGACAGTAGCATTTAAAAAGCCATTTTAAAGAGATGGAGGAATCGAGGGTGCGGGGGTCGGGCGGCCGGGTGGACTGGGGGTGCTCGGCGAGGGGGCGGATCTGGCGAGGTGGGATAGCGATCGAGATGGAGGATCGAGATCGAGTGTCCATGAAATTTAAAAATATTCATGATAGTTCAAAAAGTACCCATGAAATACAATCGAGAAATGAAGGCTACGATTTAAATACAATCGATCTTAGCTAGCTATCTGTTCACAATCTTCTTGCCCTTCTTTTTCGCAAATGGAGTTCTTCTGTGGAACGGACGTCCTTTAGGTAGGGTGGTCCTGCTTCTTCTTGTGGTGTATGCTGCTACTTCATCATCGTCGTCATGTTCGATCCTCGGGTCCCCGTACTTGTCGAAGTCTTGCTCATTGGCTACTCCATCCATACCGATGATCTTCCTTTTGCCTCTCCTCACGACAACACGACCGGGCTTTGGCGGGTCGGTAATGAAGAAGCATTGGTCCACTTGGGAAGCCAGTACCCATGGCTCATTTTTCGCGGTGACGCTTATGCGCGGTCTTGGATTTGGCTTCGGGTATAACCATGGTGGTGAAATACGGTCTTCTTTTATGACGTTCTTGGCCCATCGACACGGAACATCGGGACCTTCTCTCCAGCGTAGCTCAGCTCCCAGATCTCCTCGATCCTTCCGTAGTATCTGTCCTTGTCGTTACGGTGTAGGATTCCATCGTTACCCGGAGTTACGATAACCATCGCTCTTCATGTCCTTGGCCTCGGTGTAGAATGTGTAGCCGTTGATATCGTGCGCCTCATAGGTCATCAGGTTGTGCTCGGCGCCTGTGACAAGGCGAATATGAGTTGTTCTTCCGCGGAAGAATCCTCATGTAAAGGGTACGACGAAGCTTATGCTTGAACCAACGCGTGAAACATGAGTTGTGCTCTTTGAGTGTATCTCCGTCCGTCCTCTGTTGGCCTCGATCATTGTACGTCTTTTTAATAAAGGTTTTGTGCTCTACCACCCAAGGATCGACCACGTCTATGTGTTGTAGCGCGACTAGGTTTGCTCTTTCAAAGTCGGCGAGTCGACCCTCGAAGTCGACATGCATTTCGCGGCGACCCTCACGGTGAACCCATCCAGCGAGCCTGCCGAGGTGCCTGTTGACGGGCAGACCAACGGGGATCTCGATGACTAGATACTTCGTGCAGTAGGAGATGCACTCTTGATTGAAAGCCCCTGGCTATGCTTCCTTCTGGGCGTGACATGTTGCGAACGTATCCTTTGATGACACCATTCATCCTTTCGAGCGGCATCATGCTGTGCAGGAACGTCGGCCCGAGTTGGATGATATCCTCCACTATATGGACCAGCAGATGCACCATAACGTCGAAGAATGCGGGCGGAAGTACATCTCAAGCTCGCATAGTATCACCACGATCTCTTCCTGTAGCCTTCGAGTTGCCTCACGCCAATCGACTTCCGAGAGATGACGTCGAAAAAGTTGCATAGGCCAAATAGCGTTTCACGGACGTGCGCGTCCATGATCCCACGGATTGCAACTGGAAGTATCTGCGTCATCAGCACGTGATAGTCGTGAGACTTCATCCCGCTGAACTTCTGCTTCGCTGGGTCTAGGTATCTGCTTATCTTCCCCGCGTAACCGTAAGGAAGTTTTACTCCTAGGAGGCAGGTGAAAAACTGCTCGATCTCCTCCTGACTTAGAGTGAAGCACGCGGGAGGGTAGTCATTTCCGGTCTTCTTGGCCTTTTGCCTTTGGCGACGACTTTACGTGTCCTGCTTCGCCTCATCATCATCATCATCATCATCATCATCATCATCATCATCATCATCATATATAGCGTGAAGCTCCTGCACGATGCCCATTGATTTCAAGTCTGCCCTTGCTTTCGCCCATCTTTGGTCCTCTGGCATGTTGAGCAGGGTACCAAGCAGACTCTCGCACACGTTCTTCGTGATATGCATGACATCAAGGCTGTGAGGCACACGGTGGATCTTCCAGTACGGCAAGTCCCAGAAAAAAGACCTCGTTTTCCATACCTTCAGCAGCGGCTCTGGCGCCTTTCGCTTCTTTCCCGGCTCTGGCGCCTTTTGCTTCTTTCCCGGCAGTGGGCAGTCTTTCCAATTTTCCAACAGCTTGTCTATTTCCTCGCCGCTCCTCGTACACGGGCGTTTTCGGGGTTCGGTTTCACCATCGAACAGATCCTTGCGTTTCCTCCACGGGTCATCGTCGCGAAGCCACCTTCGATGTCCCATGAACACGGTTTTCGAAGACCCGGGATCTCTATCTAGCTGGTGATACGTTGTGTCATCCATGCACCTTACGCATCCAGAAAATCCGTGGACCACCTGCCCCGCGAGATATCCGTAACCGAGATAGTCGTGCACCGCCGTGAGCAGTGCGGCTCTCATAGGGAAATATTCTTTCTCTGCGGCGTCCCACGTATTGGCTGGCGTTTTCCACAGCGTGTCTAGCTCCTCTTTCAGCAGCCCCAGATACAGATTGATGTCGTTCCCTAGTTGTTTCGGCCCTTCAATTAGCATACTCATGTGAATGTACTTCCTCTTCATGCACAACCAGGGGGGAAGGTTGTACATCCACACAAACACAGGCCAGGTGCTATGTGTGCTTCTCTGGCTGCCAAACGGATTGACTCCATCGGTGCTCGCGCCCAGCACGATGTTCCTTGGATCGTTCCCAAATTCCGAGTCTTCGAACGCTTGCCACTGGCTCGCATCCTTAGGGTGACTCAGCATCTTGTCTTTTTTATCTATCTCCGGATCATTTGCGTCATCTTCCCGCTTCTTCTCCTCCCTATCCGCGTGCCAACGCAGGAGCTTTGCTACCTTAGGGTCCGCGAAATAAGCGCTGCAGACGAGGAGTGATCGGAAAGTACCACACCACTTTTCGAGGAGCTTTCTTCCTCTTCTTGTATCGAGTGGACGCCGCACCGGACATATGGTAGACTCCGTGCTCGTCCCGATAAATGATGCAATTGTTCATGCACACATGGTATTTCACGTGCGGTAAATCCAGAGGACACACGATTTTCTTCGCCTCCTCCAAACTGGTCGGGCACTTGTTCCCCTTGGGAAGACGTTCGTGCGTAATGACATGTTCTCGTCGAAGCATGCGTTGGTCATTTTGTGTTTTACCTTCATCTCCAGAGCCATGAGCGTTACTTTCAGGCGGGTATCCTCGGGCCTGCATCCTTCATACAATGGAGTAACCGCGTCTAACTCAAGTTGATCCATCTTGGCTTTCTCTCGGCGGCAGCTCTTGCGTTATCCGTCTGCTTGAGAAGCAGCTCTTGAATATGAGGGTCCTGCACCCAGCCGCATCGATGGTCCAGCGTCGTCGCTCCGCCGGCATCATCATCTTCATGATCATGCCCGTCGCCTGCTCGGCATCTTCCTCATCATCATGTCCTGCATATTCTACATGATGATCGTACAAGATCACAATCGTGATCATCGCACCGGGATTCTTTGTCTTCTCGCCCGCCCGAGCCGCGGTGGTTGTCTTGCTGCCCTTCCTCATTTCTTGCCCGGCCCGCATGGGCGACTTCGTAGTCATCTTCATCACCTTGCCACCGATAGCCATCCATGAAACCACGCAACAGCAGGTGGTCCCGCACCTGCCGGAATCCGGGTCCGCAATAAGGCTCTTCAGCTTGCATCTTCGACACGGACATCTTATCTCCGTCTCGTTCTTTTGAAGCATCTCGGCCTTCGCGGACCTCAAAAACCTATTCACGATGCCTTCGGTCATCGTGCGGACCATGGTCGCCTGTGGGGTAGAGCAAAACGATATTTTAGAACCAAGAAAAAATTTGGCATGACTTTCCCTAAAAATAGGACCAAAAAGAATGCTTAATGCCAAAATTCTCGCCGAAACGGAAATGAATCAACATTCCGGCAAAACATTGACAACTATCGCATTTCAAATACCGGTACACCTCCAAACACAAACACATATGCAAACACCACAAACATATGCAACACCACGAACATACATAGATCTAGCTAGCAGGCCGTAAAAAGTGCATGTGCACATTGTTGTAAGGAGAACAACCTAAATATAGCTTCCCCCCTTACTTACCTATTAAAACAAGGTAATTTAACCACTTAATTTGAATGAATCTATGGTGGAAATGAGGTGAAAAAGAGGAGGCACCCGAGACAAGGAGGAGGTGGAGAGAATGAAGTGGGGAGAAAGTGAGCGTGTGGGTAGGAGAGGCTGTCCCAAATATCTTCTTGCTGCCCACTTACTAATGGCGCACCTCTTGCATGGTGCGCCATTAGTAGTTACAACTACTAATGGCGCACCTATGCAGGATGCGCCATTAGTATGTTTGGACAGGCGCACTAGTTCAAAAAAAAAGTTTCTATACTAATGGCGCACCCACACACTGGTGCGCCATTAGTAGTTACAACTACTAATGGCGCACCAGGGTGTGGGTGCGCCATTAGTATGTTTGGACAAGCGCACTAGTTTAAAAATTTTTTTTGATACTAATGGCGCACCCACACACTGGTGCGCCATTAGTAGTTACAACTACTAATGGCGCACTCGGGCAGGATGCGCCATTAGTATGTTTGGACAGGCGCACTAGTTCAAAAAAAAGTTTCTGTACTAATGGCGCACCCACACACTGGTGCGCCATTAGTAGTTACAACTACTAATGGCGCACCAGGGTGTGGGTGCGCCATTAGTATGTTTGGACAGGCGCACTAGTTTAAAAAAAAATTGGTACTAATGGCGCACCCACACCCTGGTGCGCCATTAGTAGTTACAACTACTAATGGCGCACTCGGGCAGGATGCGCCATTAGTATGTTTGGACATGCGCACTAGTTAAAAAAAATTTGGTACTAATGGCGCACCCAAAGCATGGTGCGCCATTAGTAGTTTAGACTCTAATGGCGCATCGTATGGCGGTGCGCCATTAGTATACTAATGGCGCACCATCTTTCCTGTGCGCCATTAGTGTCATTTCCATCTATAGCCCTTTTCCTAGTAGTGTAAGGATAACAAGATGGGGTCTATTACTACATGAATAGATCTTGTCTACATTATATCATCATTCTTATTGCATTACCCGTTTCTCCATGAACTTAATACACTGGATGCATGCTGGATAGTAGTCAATGTGTGGAGTAATAGTAGTAGATGCATGCAGGAGTCGGTCTACTAATCTTGAACGTGATGCCTATATAATGATCATTGCATGGATATCGTCATAATTATTTGAAGTTATATCAATTGCCCAACATTAATTTGTTTACGCATCATATGCTATTTTCTCGAGAGAAGCCATAAGGCCCCCGGGTCTATTCTCTATCATATTTGCTTTGAGATATATTTTTATTTGCTTTTGTTTTCAGATGTATAATTCTAAAAACCCAAAAATACCTTGCTGCACTTTTTCTTTATTTATTTTATCGAGAGATCTATTTATCCAAAATCATACAGACCAATTTATCTTTTACCCGAGAGGGATTGACAACCCCTCTTACGCGTCGGGTTGCAAGTATTTGTTCTTTGTGTGCAGGTACCGTTTAGATAGTGTTGATTGGTTCTCCTACTGGTTCGATAACCTTGGTTTCATCACTGAGGAAAATACCTACCGTAGCTGTGCTGCATCATCCCTTCCTCTTAGGGGAAAAACTGACGCGGACACGAGCCATCAACCTCATTGCTTATGTCATGTCCTAGATGACATGACTGCTGACCTCATGTCGTAAGATGACATCATGGCTGACCTCACTTTTTATAGTTGGTTTAATCCTACACTAACCATATCTAATACACCGTGCTTCATAAGTTTTGAGGCCTCATAATCAATTGAGGTCTCCAATTTAGAATTGGGTCACTCAATTTTGACCGGGTCAGCAATTTCTTAAAGAGTTCTCTTCTTCTATTCTTTTAGTTCTCTATGCTTCTTAATTTTGAAGCTCCCCCATTTGATTGAGGTATTCAAATTTGGATTTGGTTCACATTTTGACCAGGTCAATGATTTTTTCGAATCAATCAGCATCAAATTTTTTAAAAACATATCAATCTCGCGTGCACTTTCCCACCTAGAAAAAAGAAGCGCAAACATGCGATCCTGTAGCACCAATATAAGTATGGGCTGATTAGAAGATGACTAAGAATCACACCCCGAAAGGCCCACAAAAACATTCTAGTATAATGATAAATAAAGATAAAACACACTCCATCATCTCCCTAACTCGCCAAACCAAGTACTCCATCTTTTCCAAAATATAAGGTGTATTACTTTTTGAAAAGACTTTTTAACTTTGACCAAATTCATTTGATGATGAATATAAAGAAACTGGTTTGATATTATGGATATTGATGTATTTCTCAACAAATTTGGTGACACTTAAAGAGGATCGACTTTTCAGAAAACCATTGCACCTAATATTTTGAAAAATAAGGAGCAAAAAAATTATGAAAACCCAATAACACCAATGTTGCAGCAAAGTGCGTCCAACTCTTCTATTACGTCTAACAATGGCGAAGGGATGGAACGTCAATCGGCGAGGTTCACGAGGGTGACCAGGTCGATTTGCGTCGGCGCCTGGCCCACGGTCCGATGCATCGACGACGAGTTGCTCGGGCTAGGCAGCTGCAACTGCCTGCGGGCTAGGTGCGGCGATGGCGACCATGAATGTGACCGCTTTCGGTAAATCATAAATCCCAATATGGTAAATCACTTGCTAGGACGGGTTGAATCGATCCAAGTAAGCTCAGTACAACATTAGTAACTATAAAATGCTCGAATTAATCAGACCATTATTTAACTAAATCAATGGCTCAGATCTATTATGTACAGTTACTTTTCATATGAGAAGGGGAGGTAAGAAGGAGAATGCTAATATTTGTCGTACAAAATTGGACCCTAAAACACCTGGCAGGAACGGGGTCATTGGGTAGTTAGGTAAACTGGAGCTACTGTCTGGGGCTGGACTTGCACAAATTCTGACCGGAATTAGCACGCCCAGTATTTGTTTTATCCTGGGGAATTAATGTAATGATTTGCACTACATTAATTGCAAAAGTAGGTCGCGTGCGTGAGTGCCAAAAGGGGCTACATCACCCCTCTTCATCTCCAACTGGACACAGCCGCTGGTGACACACAACTGGTAACGTAGATCCAGCTTCTCCTCCCTCCTCTCCATCTTCATCTCCATCTCCATCTCCGACGACTCTGCTCATCCCACCGCGTAGGTAGGTGAGGCAGCCAGAGGAAGTATGACGGGGCAGCCGCCAAGGCTCGTGTTCCGGTTCACCCACGCCGAGGTCGCCAAGATGGAGGAGGTCCTCAGTGAGATCGACGCCATGCCCAAGCGTCCTGTCATCCAGGGTCTCATCGATCACTTCAACGCCTCCCCGGACCGCTCCGGCGACGGCAAGGTCCCCATCCAGTACAATCAGGTACTAATAGCTTTTCCCTCCCCGTGGGTTGCCCAAGATCCGCTTCCACCCTAGCTATTTCCTTACTTGGATCTATACGTGTGGATTTGTGTTGGATGGCCGCAGGTGAGGAATTGGTTCCATAACCGGAGGTCCGCGCAGTCCCAGCAGTCCAGGAAGATGATGCTAACCCCGGTCCACGAGGAACACCACCCAGTGGCCGGATCCTACTTAGGTGCTGCTGGAATCCCCATCTTAACTTAATAAGCTCTTTGTTTCCTTACCATATACTTAATTGGGCTGATCTTAAGTTGCTACGATGATACATGATGGTCTGTTGGCAAAGCTTTCGTGCTGCAGAAGTTCTGCATAACCTCACCCGTTGGGTGCAGGGGTCCCTCTCTCGGTGTCTAGGGCATGTTGTTACAAGGTTTTGCATGTCATGAAGCTTGTTGTTGTGCTGTCTCACCTGTTGAAGCCTATTTCGGCAATTGCACGACATGTGGTTCATGCGCATATTAGATTTATGCACAACTGCACACAAAAAGTGGCAATCGAGTTAATTTTGGCGACTTAGCCTAGCCTGTACTTTTTTGTGGGCACATCAAAATATTCCGGTCCATTGCCTCTGGCCTTGAAGCCACTGAATTTGGGATATTGGAGGACACGTGGTTGTTTCTGCGCCCATTACTTTTATTCAGAACAGCAGGCAAAAATTTCAACTCAAGTTAATGTTGGCAGGTTCTGGGACTTTATAGCCTAGCATGTAGTTCTTTGTTTTTGTGGGCCCGTCAAAGTTAGTCGTCGCGCTGTCTCAGCCGTTGAGACTCGTTTTTGCAATTGCCAGACACGTGGTTTGTGCGCCCTTTACTTTTATTCATAACTCTAGGCCACATGACAGAATTTTCGTGTTTGTCGTTTAGAAGATTTTAGTTTTGTAACCGACCAAATGCATATAGTGTATCAAGTTGATTATTGTTTACTGATATTGCCATTACCAATCAGGGAATATTTCTTCGGATGGTGGCGAGGTCCAGTTTGAAGCAAAGTCGGCTAGGAATGGAGCATGGTATGAAGATATATAACATATTTCATCATTTCCTCTTTCATGTCATTTCATGTCACATGTGGTCTGTTTTTGTGTATGTGATATAATTTTCCACGTGAGTGTGGGTGGGTCTGTGTGAGGTGGGAGGGATACTTGAGTGAACCTTTCAGTTTTACATGCTTAACCAATTCTTGTTGTTACAGGTACGATGTTGCTGCCTTTCTGTCCCACAGGTTCATTGAAACGATGGACCCGGTAATGACCATAGAACTTTTTGTTAAGTAGGATTGATGTTAGTAAATTCATTTCTGCCATTCTTTATTCAAGCACTTAGCTAGCACTAACGGTAGAGATGATTCCGTTTCTTGTCTTTTTATAGTTGGTGACAGTATTGATGTTACAACATTTTTGAACACCTGGCTCATCTAACACCTGGCTTATTTTTATATGTTGGGGAGTCTTTAAGAACACAAGATAGTACTAATAAGCACTGAACAGTTAAGGAGACTTTAACAACCTTGTGTATTTGCTACTATAGGCTTACATGGAAAGCTAATTGGTGGTATAAAACTTGCTTTCACAATCTCTCTGTTTTGTCGTGTAAAACAAAATATAAATTGAATGTTTCTTTCAATGATTATATAGCTCTGTAGACATGTCTGAGTTTCAGAAAGGAAAAAGTTAGTTCACCCCCTTCAATTATCGTCCTTGAGCTGTAGAACTTGAAGCGAATCAAACTGCAATGGTGGTTTTCATGCCAGCTTGGAAATGTACCGAGCGCATTCAGCTGCATTGCCACCATGGAACCCCACTTACCCATCCTACCAATCTCATGATCTATAGTCAGCATAGGAAAAATATTTGATTTTTTATATGGTGCGAACGTGCAATAGCATCCTAACACGCAACACAATATGCACCACTTGACCAAGCATTGCTTGTCATGATCATGATGTCATGATCCGATCATCAATGGCGTGGCCCTAACGAGAGCCATCGCACAATAGTCTCCTCCAAAATGGATTATTAAGTTAACTTCTGGTCTTCCCAGCGCCACAGGACTTTGTCATCATAATCAAGTCCTGGCTGCTCCTCTTCCGTGCAGCCAGCCACAAGGAGGGGCATCTATGAGACAAAGTGCCTAGCTAGCTACGTTCTTGTATTGTACATTTCCTTAATGAAAGATGCAAGAGAAATAGTACTACTAATTTGCTAAGGTTGCAGTTTGGGTATTTTAATCTATGCTTTTTGAGACAGTAGATTGCTCGATTGCTGTTTTATTTTTCTTCTGATATTTCATCCTAGATGAAGAAGGATGTTAATTGTTAGAGATATCGTCACATTACTATTCTGTTAATATTATGGATATATGGTCATTTTCAAAAACATAATATCACTAGAGAGGGTTCCTTGTATTTACTCTTCTACGGGGGAAATGAAACCCAAAAAAGTGAATCGGGATTTTGTTTTATCGACTCTTTCTTCATCAGCGAAGAAATGGTTGATAAATTGTGCAGCAAAGCTAGCAACATCATATGTAATACAACAAATGTGCAGCAAGCTAGCAACAACATTCAGTACCAATATAATTGCATAAGAGTTTCTTTTTCAATTAATAGCCAGGCGCAAATTGCAGACCCAGACTCGTACATATTCAAACTGTAAAGCATATGCATCCAGGCTGTGTTAATTTGCAAATTAACTAACATCCATGCTGTGTTAATTTCCAAATTAACTAACTGATCATTCTAATGCTGTCATCCACATGATGCCAAAACTTTGTTTGTTGATGTGTCTGCCTAAGTTGAACGATTTGCCATAATTCAAGTATTTCTTTCTTCCAATTATCTGTGGAGAATCACAACAGCAGTAGTAATCCTGTTTTGGAGTCTTAGTTGCCTCCACACACACCAAAGGAAGAAGTCACCGCCATAGTACGGAAAGAAGTTTGCATCATGTAGCAAGCGCAGAAGGCAAACGTGTTTGACGGACACCAATGGGCTGAAAGTGGACTTGCACAAACCTTCCAGTCCTATGTGATACATGTGGTTAGGAGTGATTTGCGCTTCTTTTCATAGTTAAGGGTGAAACTAGCCTCGATCATCTTCGAGAAATATTCAATACCCATGTTCCTCTAGTGTTCAGTCACTCTCCACAGCGGGTTCAATATGTGTCCATTATGCCAACTGTGCCTGCACTTATTTATTTATTTTGTTTCAGGAAGTACTAGTTCGATTTACTTGGCTTGGACCCGAGGAGGATGAATGGGTTGATGTTCAGAAATGTGTGAGACTGCGTTCTCTTCAATGTGTTGCGGTTCTGCCTGGTGATCTCATTCTTTGTTTTAAGGTAGCCATCTTAAATGACTTCTTTTCACCTGACTTGGAAAGTTAGCATCTCACAACTTGATAATTCATGTCTTCATGAAACATTATGTTGCCCTTCGGAATACTAAGCCACTTAATTTTAGCCACACAATATGTATCCAATGCCTGCCAGCTTCTCCATTTTCCTTTTGTTATGCACTTGAAAATTCTGCTCGTTAACCTATTATTCCACGGTTACTTTCTTTCTGTTACTTGCTGGCGTATGATAGAGTAGTGATGGGTATGTCGTTTGGATTTCACCTGCCAAGAGTCTTTAAAAGTTTCCGTTTTGACTGTGTGCACATGACAAAGAGATCGATGTTCCTTGCTGACACTTAATGTTCTGCAGTTTATATAGGCTTTATTTCTTGTTTGTATATACTTATAAAAGTTGTGATTCCAGTTTGAGAGTTTTCAAAATATTGTAGTTGACAACACTTACTAAACGGCTTTACTTTAATAATCTTTAAGAATTATAAGTTTCAGTACTGCATGTATTTTATACGCTCTATATACTGGATTACAAAGGACATTTAACCACAACATGTGTTTCATGTGTCTTTCCATATTCTTGGTAATCATACTAAATATTAGATCACTGTGATACCACTTGGTCCAACCGACACCATTTATTTGGCTATTTATTAGTCGAGGCGTGAATGGGCAAACGACCATAAACGCAATGCATTTTATTATGTCATACTTTCGAGTAAACTGTTTTTATTCTAAAATTGGCTGTGAATATCCTATAAATTTTATTACTACTTTATTATTAAATTGAGCACTGAAAGCTTTTTTTTTTGTTTTTCAAAATGAAGGCTGTAGCCTATCTCTGGTCATTTATAAAGTGGATAAACCAACTTTCATCAAATAAGGTTGTCCAATAAATCCTCATGTTGGTAATTGCGCACAAACACCGGTATGCCGATAAATTAGAGCGTTGAGAGGAATTTTTTTTTTGAAAAGGGGTAATCCCCGGCCTCTGCATCAGATCGATGCATACGGCCTCTCTTATTAACCAAGTAAAGAAGTACTGAACAGAAGTCTTACAAACAAAGGAATAAAGGCAGCCTATAGCTCACATAGAGCCTCGACTGAAAGGCAAAAAATAGATAAGCCACAAACCGGCTGGCATAATATAAGGAAGGTAAACTAGATGCCTATCCTTTTACATGATCGCCATCCAAACCGGTTGAAGATATCCCGCGCAACCGTTTCCCACCGGACAGATCCAGTGACCAAACGCTCCCTGGCCTCCGTCGGAGTGAGTAAGGACCAAGTACGGATCAGTCCCGTAGCTCGGAACAACACCTGCAAAAAATGAGTATTTGATGTTCTGTTAAAAACCAAATCATTCCTGCAAGTCCAAATGGCCCATAATAACGCACATACTCCTACACGAATATGTCTGGTCGTTTCGGGCTCCATCCCAAGCAGCCACGCCCCAAATAACGTGTTTACCGATCGCGGTGGAGTAATATTAAAGGCAATTTGCACGGTGCGCCATAACCCTTGTGTCAGCGGGCAATCAAAGAATAAATGCTTGATAGTCTCATCCCGATCACAGAAGCTACACCTAGTAGATCCTGTCCAGTTGCGCTTAACTAGATTGTCCTTTGTAAGAATAACTTGTTTATGCACAAACCACATAAACACCTTAATCTTCAAAGGAACCTTAACGTTCCAGACTTCCTTGGACGTAGGTATCACGGATGAATTAATAATATCAATATACATCGACTTGACCGTGAAGACCCCAGTTTTAGTGAGAGTCCAACACAACTGGTCGGGTTGAGGATTTAGCTGCACGTCCATCAGCCTACGGACCAAGTGAAGCCATGCTTCCCACCTAGGTCCAACAAGCACTCTCCTAAACTGCAGATTGAGGGGAGCAGACTGCACCACCAAACATATGAATCAACATTCCGGCAAAACATTGACAACTATCGCATTTCAAATACCGGTACACCTCCAAACACAAACACATATGCAAACACCACAAACATATGCAACACCACGAACATACATAGATCTAGCTAGCAGGCCGTAAAAAGTGCATGTGCACATTGTTGTAAGGAGAACAACCTAAATATAGCTTCCCCTTACTTACCTATTAAAACAAGGTAATTTAACCACTTAATTTGAATGAATCTATGGTGGAAATGAGGTGAAAAGAGGAGGCACCCGAGACAAGGAGGAGGTGGAGAGAATGAAGTGGGGAGAAAGTGAGCGTGTGGGTAGGAGAGGCTGTCCCAAATATCTTCTTGCTGCCCACTTACTAATGGCGCACCTCTTGCATGGTGCGCCATTAGTAGTTACAACTACTAATGGCGCACCTATGCAGGATGCGCCATTAGTATGTTTGGACAGGCGCACTAGTTCAAAAAAAAAGTTTCTATACTAATGGCGCACCCACACACTGGTGCGCCATTAGTAGTTACAACTACTAATGGCGCACCAGGGTGTGGGTGCGCCATTAGTATGTTTGGACAGGCGCACTAGTTTAAAAAATTTTTTTTTGATACTAATGGCGCACCCACACCCTGGTGCGCCATTAGTAGTTACAACTACTAATGGCGCACTCGGGCAGGATGCGCCATTAGTATGTTTGGACAGGCGCACTAGTTCAAAAAAAAAGTTTCTGTACTAATGGCGCACCCACACACTGGTGCGCCATTAGTAGTTACAACTACTAATGGCGCACCAGGGTGTGGGTGCGCCATTAGTATGTTTGGACAGGCGCACTAGTTTAAAAAAAAAATTGGTACTAATGGCGCACCCACACCCGGGTGCGCCGGGAGTAGTTACAACTACTAATGGCGCTTTTCGGGCAGGATGCGCCATTAGTATGTTTGGACATGCACTAGTTAAAAAATTTGGTACTAATGGCGCACCCAAAGCATGGTGCGCCATTAGTAGTTTAGACTCTAATGGCGCATCGTATGGCGGTGCGCCATTAGTATATACTAATGGCGCACCATCTTTCCTGTGCGCCATTAGTGTCATTTCCATCTATAGCCCTTTTCCTAGTAGTGTAAGGATAACAAGATGGGGTCTATTACTACATGAATAGATCTTGTCTACATTATATCATCATTCTTATTGCATTACCCCGTTTCTCCATGAACTTAATACACTGGATGCATGCTGGATAGTAGTCAATGTGTGGAGTAATAGTAGTAGATGCATGCAGGAGTCGGTCTACTAATCTTGAACGTGATGCCTATATAATGATCATTGCATGGATATCGTCATAATTATTTGAAGTTATATCAATTGCCCAACATTAATTTGTTTACGCATCATATGCTATTTTCTCGAGAGAAGCCATAAGGCCCCCGGGTCTATTCTCTATCATATTTGCTTTGAGATATATTTTTATTTGCTTTTGTTTTCAGATGTATAATTCTAAAAACCCAAAAATACCTTGCTGCACTTTTTCTTTATTTATTTTATCGAGAGATCTATTTATCCAAAATCATACAGACCAATTTATCTTTTACCCGAGAGGGATTGACAACCCCTCTTACGCGTCAGGTCGCAAGTATTTGTTCTTTGTGTGCAGGTACCGTTTAGATAGTGTTGATTGGTTCTCCTACTGGTTCGATAACTTTGGTTTCATCACTGAGGGAAATACCTACCGTAGCTGTGCTGCATCATTCGTTCCTCTTTGGGGAAAAACTGACGCGGACACGAGCCATCAACCTCATTGCTTATGTCATGTCCTAGATGACATGACTGCTGACCTCATGTCGTAAGATGACATCATGGCTGACCTCACTTTTTATAGTTGGTTTAATCCTACACTAACCATATCTAATACACCGTGCTTCATAAGTTTTGAGGCCTCATAATCAATTGAGGTCTCCAATTTAGAATTGGGTCACTCAATTTTGACCGGGTCAGCAATTTCTTAAAGAGTTCTCTTCTTCTATTCTTTTAGTTCTCTATGCTTCTTAATTTTGAAGCTCCCCCATTTGATTGAGGTATTCAAATTTGGATTTGGTTCACATTTTGACCAGGTCAATGATTTTTTCGAATCAATCAGCATCAAATTTTTTTAAAAAACATATCAATCTCGCGTACCCCTTTCCCACCTAGAAAAAAGAAGCGCAAACATGCGATCCTGTAGCACCAATATAAGTATGGGCTGATTAGAAGATGACTAAGAATCACACCCCGAAAGGCCCACAAAAACATTCTAGTATAATGATAAATAAAGATAAAACACACTCCATCATCTCCCTAACTCGCCAAACCAAGTACTCCATCTTTTCCAAAATATAAGGTGTATTACTTTTTGAAAAGACTTTTTTTAACTTTGACCAAATTCATTTGATGATGAATATAAAGAAACTGGTTTGATATTATGGATATTGATGTATTTCTCAACAAATTTGGTGACACTTAAAGAGGATCGACTTTTCAGAAAACCATTGCACCTAATATTTTGAAAAATAAGGAGCAAAAAAATTATGAAAACCCAATAACACCAATGTTGCAGCAAAGTGCGTCCAACTCTTCTATTACGTCTAACAATGGCGAAGGGATGGAACGTCAATCGGCGAGGTTCACGAGGGTGACCAGGTCGATTTGCGTCGGCGCCTGGCCCACGGTCCGATGCATCGACGACGAGTTGCTCGGGCTAGGCAGCTGCAACTGCCTGCGGGCTAGGTGCGGCGATGGCGACCATGAATGTGACCGCTTCGGTAAATCATAAATCCCAATATGGTAAATCACTTGCTAGGACGGGTTGAATCGATCCAAGTAAGCTCAGTACAACATTAGTAACTATAAAATGCTCGAATTAATCAGACCATTATTTAACTAAATCAATGGCTCAGATCTATTATGTACAGTTACTTTTCATATGAGAAGGGGAGGTAAGAAGGAGAATGCTAATATTTGTCGTACAAAATTGGACCCTAAAACACCTGGCAGGAACGGGGTCATTGGGTAGTTAGGTAAACTGGAGCTACTGTCTGGGGCTGGACTTGCACAAATTCTGACCGGAATTAGCACGCCCAGTATTTGTTTTATCCTGGGGAATTAATGTAATGATTTGCACTACATTAATTGCAAAAGTAGGTCGCGTGCGTGAGTGCCAAAAGGGGCTACATCACCCCTCTTCATCTCCAACTGGACACAGCCGCTGGTGACACACAACTGGTAACGTAGATCCAGCTTCTCCTCCCTCCTCTCCATCTTCATCTCCATCTCCATCTCCGACGACTCTGCTCATCCCACCGCGTAGGTAGGTGAGGCAGCCAGAGGAAGTATGACGGGGCAGCCGCCAAGGCTCGTGTTCCGTTCACCCACGCCGAGGTCGCCAAGATGGAGGAGGTCCTCAGTGAGATCGACGCCATGCCCAAGCGTCCTGTCATCCAGGGTCTCATCGATCACTTCAACGCCTCCCGGACCGCTCCGGCGGCAACAAGGTCCCCATCCAGTACAATCAGGTACTAATAGCTTTTCCCTCCCCGTGGGTTGCCCAAGATCCGCTTCCACCCTAGCTATTTCCTTACTTGGATCTATACGTGTGGATTTGTGTTGGATGGCCGCAGGTGAGGAATTGGTTCCATAACCGGAGGTCCGCGCAGTCCCAGCAGTCCAGGAAGATGATGCTAACCCGGTCCACGAGGAACACCACCCAGTGGCCGGATCCTACTTAGGTGCTGCTGGAATCCCCATCTTAACTTAATAAGCTCTTTGTTTCCTTACCATATACTTAATTGGGCTGATCTTAAGTTGCTACGATGATACATGATGGTCTGTTGGCAAAGCTTTCGTGCTGCAGAAGTTCTGCATAACCTCACCCGTTGGGTGCAGGGGTCCCTCTCTCGGTGTCTAGGGCATGTTGTTACAAGGTTTTGCATGTCATGAAGCTTGTTGTTGTGCTGTCTCACCTGTTGAAGCCTATTTCGCAATTGCACGACATGTGGTTCATGCGCATATTAGATTTATGCACAACTGCACACAAAAAGTGGCAATCGAGTTAATTTTGGCGACTTAGCCTAGCCTGTACTTTTTTGTGGGCACATCAAAATATTCCGGTCCATTGCCTCTGGCCTTGAAGCCACTGAATTTGGGATATTGCAGGACACGTGGTTGTTTTCTGCCCATTACTTTTATTCAGAACAGCAGGCAAAAATTTCAACTCAAGTTAATGTTGGCAGGTTCTGGGACTTTATAGCCTAGCATGTAGTTCTTTGTTTTTGTGGGCCCGTCAAAGTTAGTCGTCAGCTGTCTCAGCCGTTGAGACTCGTTTTGCAATTGCCAGACACGTGGTTTGTGCGCCCTTTACTTTTATTCATAACTCTAGGCCACATGACAGAATTTTCGTGTTTGTCGTTTAGAAGATTTTAGTTTTGTAACCGACCAAATGCATATAGTGTATCAAGTTGATTATTGTTTACTGATATTGCCATTACCAATCAGGGAATATTTCTTCGGATGGTGGCGAGGTCCAGTTTGAAGCAAAGTCGGCTAGGAATGGAGCATGGTATGAAGATATATAACATATTTCATCATTTCCTCTTTCATGTCATTTCATGTCACATGTGGTCTGTTTTTGTGTATGTGATATAATTTTCCACGTGAGTGTGGGTGGGTCTGTGTGAGGTGGGAGGGATACTTGAGTGAACCTTTCAGTTTTACATGCTTAACCAATTCTTGTTGTTACAGGTACGATGTTGCTGCCTTTCTGTCCCACAGGTTCATTGAAACGATGGACCCGGTAATGACCATAGAACTTTTTGTTAAGTAGGATTGATGTTAGTAAATTCATTTCTGCCATTCTTTATTCAAGCACTTAGCTAGCACTAACGGTAGAGATGATTCCGTTTCTTGTCTTTTTATAGTTGGTGACAGTATTGATGTTACAACATTTTTGAACACCTGGCTCATCTAACACCTGGCTTATTTTTATATGTTGGGAGTCTTTAAGAACACAAGATAGTACTAATAAGCACTGAACAGTTAAGGAGACTTTAACAACCTTGTGTATTTGCTACTATAGGCTTACATGGAAAGCTAATTGGTGGTATAAAACTTGCTTTCACAATCTCTCTGTTTTGTCGTGTAAAACAAAATATAAATTGAATGTTTCTTTCAATGATTATATAGCTCTGTAGACATGTCTGAGTTTCAGAAAGGAAAAGTTAGTTCACCCCTTCAATTATCGTCCTTGAGCTGTAGAACTTGAAGCGAATCAAACTGCAATGGTGGTTTTCATGCCAGCTTGGAAATGTACCGGCGCATTCAGCTGCATTGCCACCATGGAACCCCACTTACCCATCCTACCAATCTCATGATCTATAGTCAGCATAGGAAAAATATTTGATTTTTTATATGGTGCGAACGTGCAATAGCATCCTAACACGCAACACAATATGCACCACTTGACCAAGCATTGCTTGTCATGATCATGATGTCATGATCCGATCATCAATGGCGTGGCCCTAACGAGAGCCATCGCACAATAGTCTCCTCCAAAATGGATTATTAAGTTAACTTCTGGTCTTCCCAGCGCCACAGGACTTTGTCATCATAATCAAGTCCTGGCTGCTCCTCTTCCGTGCAGCCAGCCACAAGGAGGGGCATCTATGAGACAAAGTGCCTAGCTAGCTACGTTCTTGTATTGTACATTTCCTTAATGAAAGATGCAAGAGAAATAGTACTACTAATTTGCTAAGGTTGCAGTTTGGGTATTTTAATCTATGCTTTTTGAGACAGTAGATTGCTCGATTGCTGTTTTATTTTTCTTCTGATATTTCATCCTAGATGAAGAAGGATGTTAATTGTTAGAGATATGGTCACATTACTATTCTGTTAATATTATGGATATATGGTCATTTTCAAAAACATAATATCACTAGAGAGGGTTCCTTGTATTTACTCTTCTACGGGGGAAATGAAACCCAAAAAAGTGAATCGATTTTGTTTTATCGACTCTTTCTTCATCAGCGAAGAAATGGTTGATAAATTGTGCAGCAAAGCTAGCAACATCATATGTAATACAACAAATGTGCAGCAAGCTAGCAACAACATTCAGTACCAATATAATTGCATAAGAGTTTCTTTTCAATTAATAGCCAGGCGCAAATTGCAGACCCAGACTCGTACATATTCAAACTGTAAAGCATATGCATCCAGGCTGTGTTAATTTGCAAATTAACTAACATCCATGCTGTGTTAATTTCCAAATTAACTAACTGATCATTCTAATGCTGTCATCCACATGATGCCAAAACTTTGTTTGTTGATGTGTCTGCCTAAGTTGAACGATTTGCCATAATTCAAGTATTTCTTTCTTCCAATTATCTGTGGAGAATCACAACAGCAGTAGTAATCCTGTTTTGGAGTCTTAGTTGCCTCCACACACACCAAAGGAAGAAGTCACCGCCATAGTACGGAAAGAAGTTTGCATCATGTAGCAAGCGCAGAAGGCAAACGTGTTTGACGGACACCAATGGGCTGGTGCGGACTTGCACAAACCTTCCAGTCCTATGTGATACATGTGGTTAGGAGTGATTTGCGCTTCTTTTCATAGTTAAGGGTGAAACTAGCCTCGATCATCTTCGAGAAATATTCAATACCCATGTTCCTCTAGTGTTCAGTCACTCTCCACAGCGGGTTCAATATGTGTCCATTATGCCAACTGTGCCTGCACTTATTTATTTATTTTGTTTCAGGAAGTACTAGTTCGATTTACTTGGCTTGGACCCGAGGAGGATGAATGGGTTGATGTTCAGAAATGTGTGAGACTCGTTCTCTTCAATGTGTTGCGGTTCTGCCTGGTGATCTCATTCTTTGTTTTAAGGTAGCCATCTTAAATGACTTCTTTTCACCTGACTTGGAAAGTTAGCATCTCACAACTTGATAATTCATGTCTTCATGAAACATTATGTTGCCCTTCGAATACTAAGCCACTTAATTTTAGCCACACAATATGTATCCAATGCCTGCCAGCTTCTCCATTTTCCTTTTGTTATGCACTTGAAAATTCTGCTCGTTAACCTATTATTCCACGGTTACTTTCTTTCTGTTACTTGCTGGCGTATGATAGAGTAGTGATGGGTATGTCGTTTGGATTTCACCTGCCAAGAGTCTTTAAAAGTTTCCGTTTTGACTGTGTGCACATGACAAAGAGATCGATGTTCCTTGCTGACACTTAATGTTCTGCAGTTTATATAGGCTTTATTTCTTGTTTGTATATACTTATAAAAGTTGTGATTCCAGTTTGAGAGTTTTCAAAATATTGTAGTTGACAACACTTACTAAACGGCTTTACTTTAATAATCTTTAAGAATTATAAGTTTCAGTACTGCATGTATTTTATACGCTCTATATACTGGATTACAAAGGACATTTAACCACAACATGTGTTTCATGTGTCTTTCCATATTCTTGGTAATCATACTAAATATTAGATCACTGTGATACCACTTGGTCCAACCGACACCATTTATTTGGCTATTTATTAGTCGAGGCGTGAATGGGCAAGCGACCATAAACGCAATGCATTTTATTATGTCATACTTTCGAGTAAACTGTTTTTATTCTAAAATTGGCTGTGAATATCCTATAAATTTTATTACTACTTTATTATTAAATTGAGCACTGAAAGCTTTTTTTTTGTTTTTCAAAATGAAGGCTGTAGCCTATCTCTGGTCATTTATAAAGTGGATAAACCAACTTTCATCAAATAAGGTTGTCCAATAAATCCTCATGTTGGTAATTGCGCACAAACACCGGTATGCCGATAAATTAGAGCGTTGAGAGGAATTTTTTTTTTTTTGAAAAGGGGGTAATCCCCGGCCTCTGCATCAGATCGATGCATACGGCCTCTCTTATTAACCAAGTAAAGAAGTACTGAACAGAAGTCTTACAAACAAAGGAATAAAGGCAGCCTATAGCTCACATAGAGCCTCATTTGAAAGGCAAAAAATAGATAAGCCACAAACCGGCTGGCATAATATAAGGAAGGTAAACTAGATGCCTATCCTTTTACATGATCGCCATCCAAACCGGTTGAAGATATCCCAGCATAACCGCTTTCCCACGGACAGATCCAAAGTGACCAAACGCTCCACGGCCTCCGTCGGAGTGAGTAAGGACCAAATGCGGATCAGTCCCGTAGCTCGAACAACACCTGCAAAAAATGAGTATTTGATGTTCTGTTAAAAACCAAATCATTCCTGCAAGTCCAAATGGCCCATAATAACGCACATACTCCTACACGAATATGTCTGGTCGTTTCGGGCTCCATCCCAAGCAGCCACGCCCCAAATAACGTGTTTACCGATCGCGGTGGAGTAATATTAAAGGCAATTTGCACGGTGCGCCATAACCCTTGTGTCAGCGGGCAATCAAAGAATAAATGCTTGATAGTCTCATCCCGATCACAGAAGCTACACCTAGTAGATCCTGTCCAGTTAAGCTTAACTAGATTGTCCTTTGTAAGAATAACTTGTTTATGCACAAACCACATAAACACCTTAATCTTCAAAGGAACCTTAACGTTCAGACTTCCTTGGACGTAGGTATCACGGATGAATTAATAATATCAATATACATCGACTTGACCGTGAAGACCCCAGTTTTAGTGAGAGTCCAACACAACTGGTCGGGTTGAGGATTTAGCTGCACGTCCATCAGCCTACGGACCAAGTGAAGCCATGCTTCCCACCTAGGTCCAACAAGCACTCTCCTAAACTGCAGATTGAGGGGAGCAGACTGCACCACTGTGGCCACAAGAGCATCCCTACGCTGAACAATACGATAAAGTGTTGGATATTGTGAAGCCAAAGGCGTGTCACCCAGCCACGTATCCTCCCAGAATCGCGTGTTATCTCCATTACCAACAATATATTTCGTTCTGTTGAAGAAAGCGGCTTTAACCCTCATTAGCCCTTTCCAGAACGGCGAATCTGTAGGTCTCATAGTGACTTGGGATAAAGTCTTTGAGTACAGATATTTACTACGTAAAATCTGCGCCCAAGTTGCCTCTGTCTCATAATAAAACTTAAACAGCCACTTACTCAGGAGGAATTTTTTTTTGAATTCAATATTTTCAATACCAAGTCCTCCTTGGTCATTTGGTCTGCAGATAATATCCCACTTGGCCAATCTGTACTTCCTCTTAGACTCATCACTCTGCCAGAAGAAGCGAGAACGATAAAAATCTAGTCTTTTCCTAACCCCAACTGGTACTTCGAAGAAAGATAGCAGAAACATAGGTAAACTCGTGAGCACCGAGTTAATCAGAATCAACCGGCCTCCATAAGACATGAGTTTTCCTTTCCAACAGCTTAGTTTCTTCTCAAATCTATCCTCGATACACTTCCACTCAGCATTCGTTAACTTACGATGGTGAATTGGAATACCGAGATAAGTGAAAGGAAGAGACCCACTCTCACCGAACAATTGTGTATAAGCTACCTGTTCGTCTTTGGCTCTACCAAAACAGAACAACTCGCTTTTATGGAAATTAATTTTCAGCCCAGACAATTGTTCAAAAAGGCATAATACTAGCTTCATGTTCCTCGCTTTGGCCAAATCATGGTCCATAAAAATGATTGTATCATCAGCGTATTGCAGGATGGATAAACCACCATCAACCAGATGAGGCACCACTCCCTCCACCTGACCGGCCTCTTTGGCCCTCCCAATCAGGATTGCTAACAAATCAACCACAATATTGAACAGAATAGGCGACATAGGATCCCCCTGTCTCAGACCCTTGTGCGTTCGGAAATAATGGCCTATGTCATCATTGACTTTAGTGCCAACACTCCCTTTTTGCGTGAACGCCTCCACCTGTTGTCTCCAGCGCTCATCAAATCCCTTCATTCGTAAAGCTTGCTGGAGGAATGGCCATTTGACTTTATCATAGGCCTTCTCGAAATCGACTTTGAAAATAACCCCATCAAGTTTTTTCGAATGAATTTCATGAAGCGTTTCATGTAGGACCACAACCCCCTCGAGGATGTTCCTATCCGGCATGAAAGCCGTTTGCGAAGGTTGAACTACAGCGTGCGCTATCTGAGTGAGCCTGATCGTGCCAACCTTGGTAAATATTTTGAAACTGACGTTGAGTAGGCAGATAGGCCGGAATTGTTCAATTTTCACGGCATCTGTTTTCTTAGGCAACAACGTTATCGTTCCAAAATTAAGTTGGAACAGCTGCAAGTGTCCCGAGAACAAATCATGGAACATCGGCATCAGGTCCCCTTTGATAATATGCCAACACTTCTTGTAAAACTCAGCCGGGAACCCATCCGGCCCCGGAGCCTTATTGCATTTCATCTTGGCAATAGCCTCGAAAACCTCCTTCTCCGAGAAAGGGGCAGTTAACACATCGTTCTCCACAGAAGAAAGCTGAGGGATATCGCTAACCCTAGACTCATCCAGGATACACAGCTCTCCTCCGTGGTCCAAACAACCTTTTGTAATATTCAGTAATGTATGTTTTCAGGTTGTCCTGGCCAACTATTGTACCCTCATCTTGCTCCAAATTTGGAAGATCCTCTTCTTCCTGTGCTTGCCATTAGCAATCATGTGGAAGAACTGGGTGTTCGCATCCCCCTGGACAACTTTTCTCACCTTTGCCCGCAATGCCCACTTTAATTCTTCCTCACGGAGCAATTCCTTCAGCCTCATCTCAGCCTCATGCTTAATATGAAGCTCAGTGGGTAACAGAATCGTAGTTTCTGCTTTTACATCTAATGTTTGTATAAGTGAAAGGAGTCGTTCCTTCTCGACCTTATACACTCCACCTAGATGTTTAGCCCACCCACGAAGGAAGCTACGGAGATGCCTAATCTTGTTCTGCCACCGCTCAATGGCGCTTCTCCCTCCTACATCTTTAGCCCATTCTCTGGCAACAAGATCCAAAAATCCTTCTCGTTCAAACCACGCCATCTCAAAAGAGAAAACATTTTTGTTACCCGAGGAAGTAGCCCCACCAGAATCGAGCAACAAAGGCGTGTGATCAGAGATCCCGCGAGAGCGCTGGGACAGTTACCACGGAAACTTCTGTTCCCAAGCAACACTAGCGTAACCCGATCCAACTTCTCGTCGTTGGATTTGGCATCGCATTAGCCCATGTGAACTTCCTACCTGAAAGCTCAATTTCTCTCAAATCTAAGCTTTCAATAATGGTATTGAACATAAATGACCATCTCCCATCGAAATTGTCATTATTCTTTTCATCACGCCTTCTAATAATGTTAAAATCCCCCCCAACCAGAATTGGTAGCTGCTCAGACCCACAGACTCTAACAAGGTCTGCCAGGAAATCTGGTTTGAGCTCGGCCTGCGCTGCCCCGTACACCGCTACCAAAGCCCAGTCAAAACCATCCTGCTTGGACCGCACCCTGAACTTAACAGCAAAGTCCCCCATGACCACACTTCTAACTTCCAGAGAGTCACATCTAACACCCAGTAAGATTCCCCCCGACCTGCCTCTCGGCGGCAGACAATGCCAGTCAAACTCAATCCCTCCCGACAAGGTATTGAGAAATTGAGGTGAGAAATTTGCTCTACCCGTTTCCGACAGGGCAATAAAGTCCAAGCAATGCTCAATAGATGCCTCCGCAAGGAACCTCTTTTTAGCCAAGTCCTTAAGACCTCTGCTATTCCAAAAGATCCCTCTCATATATCATCATGAAATTTTCTAGCCGTACGAATCCTAGCACTCCTACGGACTGCGGACATCGGGTAAGTTTTGCGCTTCCACTTACGCTTAGGGCTGGTCTTGCCCTCCCGGTCCAAAGTGCCCGTAACCGATGGATTATGAACTTCCATCCCGAAATTCTCATCCTCCTCCTCCAGCTCCTGGAGGGGCGGTGCTAGATCATCACAAAAATTATCAAGAACTCGAACACCCAAGGCATCAATCTCAGAGTCATTCATAGGTTTGACCGCAGCTAAATTACGAATTACTTCTAAAGCCCTCTCGGCTTCTAGATCTAGCAAATCGTTGACAGAATTAGTAACTTCACCTCATCTCTACCAAGTGAAATTCCTAATTGTTGTGCCTTATCCATAATTTGATCATGCGAGAAATGCATAATAGTATTGGAAGTATTAACGGACATACCAGTAGTGAGTTGGACTTCACGGAGCTTGGCCGCCCTCGCGGCACATCGCTGCTGCATGTCGTCCACCTCCGGATGGCTCTGAAGCCGACAACTCATACGTCGACCCTCAGCTGCCTGATCCGGGATCCCTCCAAACATAATGACCTCCTCCCGCGAGAAATTATCCGGAGAGCGACCGCCTGTCACTCCCCGAACATCCACCCGGTCGCCATTACCAGGTGAGAGCGCCGAGTCCAGCACTGGGGAGGCGGAGGCCACCTGCCCCCTCCCCCCACCCACCCCGGACCGCCTGTCCGGAGTGCACGCCACAGTCCCGATCAGGGCGCCCCCCTCGGGCACGGAGGCAGACGGGAGCGTTGAGGCCACCTGCCCCACGCCCTCGCGGCGAACCCGCGCAACCGGAGACTGAAGGGGGGCCTCCAAAGAACCCAGATCCGTACTCCCAGATGAGATCGGACCCCCCGCCTGCACCACAGCCTCGTCACCACACGCCGATGTAGTCAAGTCAATATCCAACCTCGCTCCCCCTTCCGGAGCCTCCTCACCCGCAATCTCAAAATCCAACGCCGGCAAAGAAAGCTCAAACTCCTCACTAGACTCCACCCGCTCACTCCACAGTCTCGGAGGAGCAGACACAGGACCAAAGGAACCAAATCGCAAAGTGGACGACGGCACAGACGCTCCAGGCGCCGTCCCTCCTCCTGCAGCCTTACTCGTCGCCTCCGGCCTCTTGGCCATCTCACTCACAGAATCATCGACCATTTTATCCTTTCCAGCCGTATCATCATCATCTTCTCTCATGTCATCACCAGAGGCAGCTGGAGCCTCGGCGAAGAGGCTATCATCCTCAAACTGAATCTCAAGAGTGTATACCTGCCCTCGATAAGCCCACTTAACCATGTCGGGCACAAAGTCAATGTCTAGAATACTGACCAACAAGCGAGCAATCCCATGAGCTCGAGTAAAATCCATATCGACACGCTCAGTCTTCCCCACCATAATACCGAGACTAGCAACCACCCCTGCGTCCCGCGATGCTTTCGGTCGGAGCCCCAAAAGCGCCAACCAGGCCTGGATAAGGGGTGTACCACAGGGCTCAACCAGCTTCCTCCTGGAACTCAAGTATGGCCTCTGTACCTAGGACCTTACACATCCCAAAGCTCAGCAACCTCAGAAGTCCTCCACAGTTGGGAACTGAACCACTGAAAATGTTGGTCTCGGCTGACAAGCTCCCAATGGAAGTCACCTGGTGCCAGCTCCGGAGACGCTGAATAATCTGAGTCTCGAGACACTTGCCCTTTAGTCACTTTCACTATCCCGGTTGTCGAAGTGTGTTCCTCCTGAGGAACCTCCCTCTCAGTCGGTGACTCAAAAAAAGTGAGTTCAGAACAAAAGACACCATAAGTCATGAGGCTCGGTCTGTGCTCCCGCACCATCGGACACACTCCAGACTCGTGTGCAGGCTTACCACAAGAATCACAAAGAACAGCCACACACTCAGCAATAAAGTGACCCTTATCGCCACATCTATAACAAAGCATTCTTTCCTTTTTCTTAGCAAACTTTGCAGCCCTGTCTACCTCAGCCCTGTCAGAATCGTCCGCCGACATAACCTGAGTCTCGACGTCAACCGGAGCCTCCACAGCGGCCGGCTCCGTCAGCACCTCCATCTCCTGGCAACCCAAGTCAGTTTCCTCAGCAATAGCCTCGACTACCATGTCAACCGCAGTATGATGTTGTCTTGGACGGTACCGACCCCCTCGGCCTCCTCGGCCACGATAGCCACGGACCCCGCCACGGTTACGATTAGCTGGCCCAGTCGCCCCTTCGACAAAACCACCAGACGGCCCCAAGAAAGGCCTCTCAGTCGAACCATCACTCTGCCAGGCATATCCCCGTCCGCCACCCGTAGACGAGGAGCCCCGGTGCTGTCCATCACCATAAGCATTGTAACCATCGTCACCCCACTGTCCTCGAGGCACCGCTCGAACGTCCGCCTTAGCCGGAACCAGAGATGGCTGAGCCTGCTGCAGCACCGGCGTCGCCGCACCGCTGACTTGCCTAGCCACAAAGTGCGGCGGTCTAGCGCCCACCTGCATCACCGGGGGCAGGCCATGGGCACCCAGAGGCGGCCTTGCCAGTGCACCTCGGCCCGCAGCTCCAGTCGTCGGCACCGCCGGCCTAGGGCCACCACGCCCCGCCGCGGTGACCACCGGCGCGGCCTGGCGGAACGCAGCCGAAGCAGCCATACCACGGCCCGTAGAATCGACCTTAGCCCCGCCCCCCGCAGCACGTTGGCCTCCGGCAATACGCCCCGCAGCAGGAACCGACCGCTGGGGTGGAGGCGCGCTGCCACGGCCGGCAACCAGCTGCACGCTGGTGCCACCGCCACCAGTGCCCGCATGGGCGCCGCCGCCGCCGCGACCGGGAACCGGCGCCTGCGAAGGCCCTCCGCGGCCCGCCGCGCCCGGAGGAACCCCAGAAGCCGCACTCTGAGGACCACCACGTCCCGCCATCGCCAGTAGGGGAGGTATGCGAGCGGCCGTCCCTCCGCCGCGATCAGCAAAACACGGTCGTCCG
Organism: Aegilops bicornis; assembly: GCA_021605145.1. Lineage (NCBI taxonomy): Eukaryota > Viridiplantae > Streptophyta > Magnoliopsida > Poales > Poaceae > Aegilops > Aegilops bicornis. The sequence continues at coordinate 691,703,428 of CM038674.1, forward strand.
CCTCCGAGTCGAACCCTAGTTCGAACCGGACGTGTGCATGGGGGTGTAGGTGTTGGATTTGGACCATACCGGGCCTCATACCCAGTTTCCAGCAGCCCAACCTCTAACCCGGCCGGTTCACACAGAACCGGCCCATCCACCACACGGCCGAAATCCCGGCCCAGCAAAACATTCAAACGCGCGATCCTGTGATCACGGATCTGAGCGCTGCGGTCGATCGCCGGCGCCGGCACCATGGCCGCCGACGACCGCCGAACCTTCTTTCTCCTCACTACCTTCCATGAATTATCAGTGATGAAATCGGAAAGAACAGGTTTAGGAAGACACACCTTCGGGATCGGGCCTTTCCATGGCCGGGTCGCCGCCGCCGAGGTTCGCCGGTGTACGACGCGCCGAAGAATCTCATGTATGTCCTCCGATCGAAGCCCTTGCCGCGCCGGATCGTCGAGTGGCACCACCCCATCCACGATCGCCGCAACCTCATCTTCCGAGTACCCTGGATCGAATGCCTCACAGATGATCGACGAAGGCGTCGGCGAGTACTCCGGCGAGCCACCGGCATCGTCGTCGTCGTCCCCATCGGGAGCAGCGAGGACCCAGAACCGTCCGCCGACGCGCCCCGCACCGGAGTCAGCCACCGGCGACGCCACCGCGGTGGACGCCGTAGTCATCGTCCGAGCCGGCCGGGCCTCTGCTCTTTCAAGACTGTATTATGTACTCAAAGTAGAGTATGGTTGAGGGTCTGAGTAAGGATTTTTGGTCACTGGGTGTAAATAACAAAGTGAGGGAAAGTTGATTTAGCTGTCTCATAATGTAGTGTTATCATTTACTCAAGTTGATTTCTGTGCTGAATTGAACAGGAAGGCAAGGCCCGCTATTTTGATGCGCAAATTCTTCAAGTTCAAAGGCGCAGGCATGACGTAAGGGGGTGCCGCTGCAGGTTTCTTGTTTGTTATGATCATGATCACTCTGAGGTAATTCTCCTTCTGTCTACACTGTTGAGTGTTCATGCATTTACTCTTGTTCCATTGTTACACCATGGTTGGATATCAGAATTAATTGAGGCTTGGGTCCTGAAGCTTCAGTTCTGTTATAGAGCTGTTGGCCTGACAATAGAAATGGATTTTTTCGACTACGACCCGAGTTATTATTACAACTACGACCCAAGTTGCCAAATCAGACATTCATCCCTATATGATTTATAACGTGCCTGGACATCTATAAATGACTAGCTGACCACGATCCTTTCTCTACCCATTAAAACCCATGTGATTTCTTTTCCAATCACATTCTCTACACCATCTATAACTTAGTTCTAATATAAATGAGTAGTTTCTGTAGACAACCAAACATACTTCAAAATTTCCATGTGATTTCATTTCCAATCTGCATTTTTTTATGACTGAACAAAAGAAATCTGAATGTTCACGTAAGATTGATGGGGAAGAATAGTGTAAGACACTATCTTTTTTTTGTTCTAGGATAGTTATCTTATTATATGTAGTCAAATAAAACAGAAAGCATAATGTGTTTAGTTTGTTTTATGATGTTTATACCAAATAATTTATTTTGGCATTTCTTTTCACATGACAGGAGTGTGTTTCACTGAGCAAGGTATGCCGTCGACCAATGCACCAGAATTCCCAAGAGCCACACAATATGATGAGTGTCAACACTGACACGGTGACCGGGGGTGCGGTTCCCATTCCACCAGATCAAGGAGGGCCATCTGAAAAGGCGCTTGCTCCCTTACTAGAGGCACCTACTAGCAGCCGCAGCTATTCCGTGGCAGATGTTGAGATGGGGGATGCGGAGTCTGTCCCAAACAGTGAAGCTACAAATGGAGCACATGACGACAAGATGAATCTGGGAGTGTAGTTCTTTCACTTCCCTGTGCATTTCGTTGTGAACTTTTTAATGGAATAATGTTCGCCTAAGAACTTCCAATCGAGGAAGGATGGTTGCCCAGTAACTGTAATGTGCCCATGTTGACTGGATTTCTTGTGGGGTGCTCAAAGTGTTGGATTGGGTATCTATATCTATATAGCTATGTCGTCGGAGAAGATATTGTTTTGTGGGGGTATTGTCTTTTGGGGTTAGGGTTCAGGGTTATCCTTCAGTACACCCCCTTGAAACAAAATATTGGCAGTTGTGTCATTTCCTGTAACTGGAATTAGCAAGCGGTAATTTTATCCCACGGAAGGCCCTCTAAATAGAGGATCCGTCTATATATCTCGTGGATGAAGGGATCTATGTATAGATCGCCCTTTATCCTCTTCTTCTACCTGGACATCTAGCTCTCTCCTTTCATCTGCCAATTAACGGTTCCTTGTTTTCCTTCTTTTTATCTGTTCTCATTTGATCGATTTGCCACCAGTGGCTGACTCCTCGCATTTCCGAAGCCGACGGAGAAGCTAATATCGCCCTTCCAATTGACAACTAACGACATATTTGAATGCATCACCATGCATGTATTGGCACCATCGAGGAAGTAGATCCATGAAGGAAGTAGATGGAATATTGAGGATGCTCTCCAAAACCTAAATTCTATGACATCGCAACATTGCTAGATGAAATGGGCGCTCCTTCATCGGGATAATGGCGGCGTTGGAATGTATGGCCGCTTTTTATGAATCAGATTTGCCATTATTGCACACAAACAAGATTTTTTGTGGATAAAGGACAGACACAAGAAAAACTTATTTAGTATAACCCAATTTTGATTTTCTTTAACATGCTGATTTTCATTACCATTTCCCGCCTAAGTTCAGAAAAGAAGAGATACGGAACTAGGAAGTACAATCATATGTGCAACTGTGTTTAGTATATTAGAAATAAGTTTCTGCTCACGTCTCATGGGTCGCTCCTGTGACTCATGGCACGAATGCCGCCGTCGCGCGAACCAACTCCTCCTTCACTTTCCTTCCCCTTAGCACTGCCGATGACAGCCTCTAGCCGGCCCGTGGTGGCGGTGAGGCACCTCACCCACCTCCTTCACTTCTCGTGTTACCCGGGCATGCTCCCTCTCTCTTAGGCGGCAACGAGGTACTGATCTCACCCCCTGTGGATTCCCCCTGTCTCGGCCAGTCGTGGCCTGCTTGGTGGAGGCGCAACCCTTGTCGTGTGTGTGTGTGAGGCGGGCTACTATCACAGCGTCATGTTGGCACAACTACTCGTGGGTGGGTGGTGGTCGTGGAGTGGGTTCCCGGCCACCACTGTAGGCTGGATACACTAGATCCAAAAGCCTCATGATCTCATTTGATAGCTTCCATGGGCATGGCCTCCCCTTGTTGGTGGCACTTGTGGCTACTTTTGGGCACCAGTAACCCAGATGTGGGGTTCATTTTCTGTACCGGCGCAAGCTGCTAACTTTGGGGTGTAGTGGGTGGCGAAGTTGTGCTAGTGCGGCTGTAGGGGAGGCGGATGCATGCTAGCAGCCGACCACACAGTGGGTGGTGGCTGAAGGTGGATCCCCTTGGTTTCCGGAGTGGCGGATCCGAACGACGGGCACGGAGACACCATTTTTGTGGGTCTTGTGTTCCAATTTTTTGGTCAAAAAGATGGGATCATTTGTTCCAATCTTTTAATGTACCTTTAGGTGTTCTGGCGAAAGTAATATAAAAAATCAAACACACAAATCTTTGGAGTTTTGTTTTGAACATATAAAATGTTATTGTATTGGTAGTTAGCAGTGTGCACCCTACACGTCGCACTGCTAGATCATCAACTAGCCATGTTCCCTCCTTGGCTTCACGTTTCTACTAGTAAATTGCCATTTTAGGATTTTAAGCACAATTTAAATGATGTAAACGATGTCTAAAAAATTGAAAGTTCGCATGGTGTCATCATGTGATTATTTTAATGTGGTTAAAGTTTCAAAGTGTTACACAAAAGTTATGTGATATGTTGCATTCAAACCCAATAGATTCAGATATCCATCGGGAGATTTGTAGTTTTGAAGGGGGGAAGTGTCCGGTTTGAGAGAGAAATTTTGGGTTCTTGTGTTCTATTTTTTCTTAATGTGTTTTTAGGGTTTCTTTATCAAAGTAATATAAATAATAAAATACACCAGCTCATTGAAGTTTTGTTTTGAATTTTAAAATATTTAAATCATTGTTTATTAGCAGCGTCCAGACCGCATGGAAAGCTGCTACTATACTTTTGGCATTTCAGGATTTCAATCAAAAATTTGGGGCATTGTGTTTATTCGCGTTGACCGGCCATTGCTTGTTTGGCGGGCCCATTAGTCCCGGTTCAGTCCAGGCAGTTCAAAAATTTGGCCGGTTGCTCTTCGTACCTTGCTGGAAGCGTATCGTCCACAATCAAGGCCTACAATGTCCACAAGGGTGGAATAGGGGTCAAGGTCTGCAAAGGTCCGATCATCATGAGCAGTTGAGGCAAGCTAATCATCATCGTGCATCAGCGATGTCGGGGGTGTTGACGCTCAAAAGTGGCATGATCCTATGAGTGGCTTTAATCTATAGAAAGATGAAGTCAAATTTATGGCATTGGATGGCCCCTCACTGTGAAGATCAATATAAATATGGGATGGTCGAAAATTGAGTCTAATACAAAAGTTATGACCATTTCAGATATGCATGTGTTGACACTAGATTATGGCATGGAAGAAAACACAATTAATGTGACTCCAAATGGAAAATGTTTTCATGATATTTTTTTCTTACAAACAACTATGAATTTTGGATCATCTCAATCCGAGGTCGTGTACGAATTGTACGGCCAAAATAGTACATCGCTATAGGAAAAATCTCGAGATGGTCGGAAAATCAGGAAGTTTGGACCAGACGGTCCGTTCCAGGCCGTAAAATTTGGACGTCAAGTCTGCATTTCTCAATGGAGGTCTAGAGGAGGAGGTGTATGTGAACTTGTGAAGCAGCCTATTGGGTTTGGACAAACGACGAAGCCAGTAACAAACGGCGGCCACCATCGTTGCAGCGGCGTTCCACATAGCCAGAGTTGCAACACTTTATGGCTTGACTTCTTATTATTAGAGTTCTTTGCCAGAGCCCAGGAGGCGAATGGGGGTGCGGACGATGAAGCAGTGGCGGGTGCCCTAGGCCGCCATGGGAACCCAAATTGCCTTGCATCCTGTAGCTCAGATGCATCAGGAGCTTGACGCGTGGGAACATCGAAGACCATCAGCCCTTCACTTGGGCCGAAGCCGGGGAAGGATGTGGTCGTCATTGGTTGGCCTCCTAGCTGGGCGGAGGAGGAGTAGCCATGGCGGAGGCAGGAGAACGAAGCACCGCACCGTACAATCAAGACAGAGGCGGCCGAGGAAGACGTGCGTTAGGGTATGCATGACAAACTTCTGTACTTAATGGTTTCCTTCATTTTCTTACTAGCTAGCGTGTCGAGGGCCTCTCTATACGTATAGTACGTAGCGTCGACCAAGCACGGAGATAAGAAATGACATTTCTCTCTATTAATTAATTAGCTACCTAACACAATATATGAAACACCTTAATTAACCATACAAAACCCCCAAATCCCCCCCTTTCAGAAAAAAACAAAAACCCTAGCCCATGAACAGCTGACGCGTGGATGCCTATTGGTCCCAGGTGGTGCCACCAGCCAGGACTAAAGGGCCTCCTGCCTGGGCTCGCCGGGTGGCCACGTGGAGGCCCATCTGTCCCGGTTCGTATAAGAACCGGCACTAAAGGCCTAGGACATTAGTAACGACACTTTAGTCCCGGTTCCCCAACCGGGACAGATGGGCCTTATGAACCGGGACAAATGGCCCTTTTTCTACTAGTGAGGGCTTATCTGCTGCGGGCGCTCGCCGATGATCTGCTGCTGCAGGTTGCTGCAAAGAAGAGGCCACGGAGATTTGGAGCAGCTTCAAGGCTCGGTTCGCCGGGGCCGGTCGCGTTAGCGCGGCGCGGCTGGGCACGTTGCGCGGCGAGTTCGAGCTCCTGCGGATGGATGATGGGGAGTCGCTGGACGCCTTTGCAGGGAAGATCAGCGGCATGGCGGCGCACTACACCGGCCTGGGATCGACCCTCGACGACGCGGCGATGGTGAAGAAGCTGCTGGACTGCATCCCGGATCGCCTCTACGTTGCAGTCGCCGGGATGGAGCAGTTCTGCGACCTGTCGACGCTGCTCTTTGAGGACGCGCTCGGGCGTTTGAAGGCACTCGATGAGCGACTGCGGCGACGCGGGCAGGCGGGCAGCGAGCGCGCTGACGGCGAGCTGCTGGACATGGCGGCGCAGTGGCGAGCTCGGGACCGGCAGCAGGGAGGTGCGTGGGACGACGACGACATGCACAGCAACGCATCAGGCTTCAGCGACAACCGGCGCGGGTGCTGCTACAAGTGCGGCGAGCGCCGGGCACTTGAAACGAGAGTGCCCGCAGCTGAAGAAGGCGCCGGCGGCGGAGCGGGCTGTGCTGGTAGACGACAGCGTCGAGGACGGTTGCTTGCTCTGAGCCGCGGCTTAGCGCGCCAGTGTTGGGTGTAATAAGCCGCGGCGATGAGCTCAGCGCGTCGGGCGCATGTATGGGCCCGCCCCGGGCATGCTGGGCGCGTCTGGTCCGCGGCAGGGAGTGCGTGCGTGCGTGCAAGTCCAGCATGGGGCGTGTCCGTGCGTGTGTGTGTTGTGTGCGTGGGTTTAGGGGTAGCTGTTGGGCGAGTCAGGTGACTGATCGAGGGCGTGGCTGTTGTAGCTCTCCGTGGGGCGCGCGCGTCGGAGCGCGACGCGCGCACGAGCGGAGCGCGGACGATCGGGAGCGAGTGGAGGTGGGTCATGCCCGATGCTCTGGCTCACGTATAAAGCCACGCGAGTGCCGTTGTAACAGCTGTGGGTTTTTGGTTGAGTACGAGCTCAGGGTTGAGGCGTTTGAGCGCTCGGAAAAACCTCGCCGAGTCCCTGTTTCTCCTTCTTCTTTCTCCCTCTTAGTCGGTTCGAGCCACGGCAACATAGAGTGAGCTGAGTGAGAGAGAAAGGAGAGCTAGGGCTAGAGCTAGATGGCAACAACACGGCCAACACTTTGAACCTGGAACTAGATCCTGGTACTCTCGTGGCTGGTGCGGTGGCCAACGCACACAATGCAATCCACAAGCACCATCGCGCCGCCGGCCATGATCCTCTCTCCCTGCCACAAACGGCGAGCATCCTCGGACTTACGGTCGCCGTTCCGAAGGAAGAAAAGTGGAAGGGTGATCGAGGTACAGGGTGCCAAACTGTCATCACCACTTCAGCGCCGGGGTGGATGCAACCAGAGTGGGAGAGCGCGTCCGAGTCTCGGGGTCAGAGCAGTGTTTCTTGTCTTTGTCTTTGCCAATATTTGTCCTACCGTCCACGTTGGTCACGATTGCCTGTGAGGAGCACCGAAACAGGAGTGTCGGCCGCGTGATCTTGTCGACAGGCACAGGAGTAGCACACACAGATCTGGTAACCTACTCCTCCCTCCCTCCGCTCCAATCTGTTCTCCATCTCCGTCAAATCCAATCTGCTGTGCTGTGGTGATCTTACCTCACCTCACCGGCGGGGGGACGCAGGCGCGGCAGCGAGGGGCGGACAAGTTAGGACGATGGGGAGAATCAGGTTCACCCTGGCGGAGGTCGCCAAGATGGAGGAGGTCCTCCGTGACCACAACGCCATGCCCAAGCGTCCTGTCATCCAGAAACTCACCGCTGATTTCAACGCCTCCCCGGACCGCTCCGGCGGCGACAAGGTCCCCGTCCAGTACAATCAGGTACGTTGCCCAAGATACAGTATACAAGCAAGTCCGCCCTATTTTTCTAATTCCGATCTGATCGGCGTCGGCGCAGGTGCACACCTGGTTCCAGAACCGGAGGTACAAGCAGAAGCGGAGGGGTGAGCGGCCGCCGGCACAAGGGAAGAAGATGCTGCCCACGGGGGCTGAGGCACAGCACCCAGCTTCCTACTGGGTTCAGTCAACTTCCCCTCCCAACTCTGAATCCCACTCAGGTGCTGCGCTCTTCATATCCATAGCTTGTAGCTCCACTTCTGTTGAGAATTGCAGGCCAGATGGCACAATTTTATTGTTTGCTGTTTCAAAGATTTTGAACTTTTTGTAGCCGACCGAACACATACCATGTATCATGTCGATTATGGATTATTGATACTATCATTACCAATCAGGGAATAGTTCTTCGGATGGTCGCCTTGTCCAGCTTGAAGCACAGTCACCAAGAAATGGTGCATGGTATGCAGATATAAATATTTTCTTCTCTCTTCCTTCTTTTGTGCCTATTGATGTCACATGTGGTCTGTTTGTGTGTATGTCATTTAATTTTATCATGAATGTGGGTGTGCCGGTGTGCGGTGGGCGCGTCACTTGCATGAATCTTTCAAAAAAAAAATCATGCATGACCAATCTTTGTTGTTACAGGTATGATGTTGCTGCCATTCAGTCCTGCAGGTTTTCTGAAACTGGGGACCAGGTAAATTCATTTCCTAGCTCTAAATTCTTGAAACAGGGAACATTTTATAAAATATGATTTATGTTACTGAATTCATTTCTGCCATTCTTTATTCAAGCATTTTGCTAAAGCTAGAGATGATTCCCGTCTATTTATAGATGGATGGCACTGTGTGATAGATTGCCCTAACACTTACAGCAGGGACAGTATTGGGGTCCAAATATTTTCAACACACCCGTCTTATATACTCCCTCTGTCCTATAATATAACATGTTATTACAGTCAATGTACTCATAATTTGGTTGTAATAACATCTTATATTATGGGACGGAGGGAGTAACTTTGTGTTATAAAAGTTCTGCGTGTTGGGCAAGTATCACTCCATCCTTCTCTACACTTATACAAGATGGTACTAAAGTACTGATCAGTTTACACAACCTTAAGAACCTTGTGTATATGCTTCTTTAGGCTTACATGGGAAACTTGTGTATGTTACAAGATGGTAAAAAAAGTTACTTCCCACCATCACTCTGTTTCAGCATGTACAAGAACAACATATATAAATTAAATGTTTCAAACAAATAATTTAGGTTACTCCATTTAATTACCATGAGAAGCGGGTTTAAACCGCGAGCCATAGTACTATTTACATTTGAGCTCTAGGAACTGAAGCGAACCAAACTACAATGTTGCAATAATTATATATATCATTCTTTCTTTCAGATATTAATGGAGAATTACAGCAGGAATAGTAGTATTGTTTTAGAAATCACTTTTCATCCTTGTAGGTGTAGTCTTTAGTGTATGTAGCAACCATGGAAGGCAAACATGTTTGACGGGCACAAACCCGTCGGGTCCGAAGTGAGCATGTGATTCTTGTTGTGCCAGTGGCTGTGGCCTTGTGATTCGACTTGAGTATGGGTTGAAAAGAGATGTACATAGAGAAATAAAGAGAAGAAGATTTGTTGATCTTGCTGCCAACATGGCAAAGATTACTGTCAAAACCAGTTTAGGGTGATTTGCGCTTCTTTTCGCAGTTGACGGCGAAAACTAGGCTCAATCATTTCCTGAGAATTATATAATGCGCATGCGCTGTAGTGTTTAATCACTATCCACAGCGGGTTCACTACCTGTCCATTATGCCAACTGTATTTACACTAATTTTGTTTTCTGTTTCAGGAAGTACAAGTTTGGTTTTCTGGATTTTGGGCTGAGGAGGAAGAATGGATTAATGTTTGTAAATCTTTGAGGCTGCGTTCTCTCCCATGTGTAGCCAGAGAATGTGTTGATGTGCTTCCTGGGGACCTTATTCTTTGTTATCAGGTAGCCATCTTAAACGACCTCTCTTAACCTGACTTAGCAAGTTTGCATGGCACAACTGATAATTCATATCTTCATGAAGCTTTAATTTATCCTTCGGGGTTACTAAGCCAACTTTATTTTAGCCACAAAATATTGATCTAATCCCTGGAAGCTGTTACAATTTTGCTTTCTATTATGCGCTTAAAAATTATGTTCATTAACTTACTATTCAACCATTATTTTCTTTCTGTTACTTGTTGGCCTGTGAAAGAGTGTTGGATATGTCGGTCGGATCTCACCTGCAAAAAGTGCTGAGCCTTTTGAACTCTGTGAAAGAGTGTAACAGAATGTTGTTGCTTACTTAGCCAAAGCATTTATTTGGTCCTTTTTGAAGCGATGTAGTTAATTAGATATTTCAACTCTGTTGACACTCAAGGTTCTTCAATTCATAGGCTATATTCCTTGTTTGTTTAGACTTAAAAGGTAGTGCTTAAGAATTGTGCTTGCCAATAATTATTAATTCCCTTTTTTAATCCTTATGAATTGCATGTTCCACTGCTGCATGCATTTTATTTGCTATATACAGCATGATAGTTGCAGTAAATAGGACATTTAATTAAGTACAACATATGTTTCCTTGGACTATCCAAATCTTGGTAATCATATTTCATAATAGAATTTTACTGTGATGCCACTTGGTCAAACTGGCAGCACTGTTTTGACCATTTATTAGTCGTGTGAATGACCAAATGACTGTAAAATCACCACATTTTATTAATAATATCATACTTTTGAGCATTAGAATTAATTTTAATCTAAAATTGGGTGTGAATTTATTCTATGAATATAATTATTACTTCATACTTAAAGTGAGCATTGTAAAGCTTCTTTTCCAACTTTGATCAAATAAGGCTGCCTAATAAATACTAATGTTAGTAGTTGCGCACAAACAGCGATGCTGATAAATTAGAGTGTTCAGATTAATTTTGCATGAACTTACTTCTAGTTCAAGACAATATCATACTCAAATTGGAGTATTATAGAGCCCGAGTGAAGAGGTTTGGTCACTGGGTGCATGTAAGTAACATTGTGAACTAAAGTCCCGTAAAAGAAAATTGTGAAGGAAAGTTGAAAAAAGGGACAATCTATTTTTCATGCAATTTAGTTGTCTTGTAATGTGGTGTTATCATTAATTTCGAGTTGATTTCCAACAGGAATAAACATTTCTGTGCTGAATTAAACAGGAAGGAAAAGAGCAGGCCCTCTATTTTGATGCTCATGTTCTTGAAGTTGAAAGGCGCACACATGATATAAGGGGTTGCTGCTGCAGTTTTCTTGTTCGCTATGATCACAATCACTCTGAGGTAACTCTTCTTCTTTCTAACACTGTTGTGCGTGCATGCATTTACTCTGGTTACAATGTTACACCGTGCTTGGACCTCATAATTGGGGCCAGGGTTGTTTGCCTGCAAATAGAGTTATATTTTGGACTTTATCCTGGATTCGAGAAAGAACTTGATGACAACTACTACCCGAGCTGCCAAATCATATCTCCGTCCATATGTTTTATATGTAGTTGGGTATGGTTTTCTTCTTCATAACATGCCTGGACATCAATAGATAAGTAGCTCGCCATGGTCCTATGTCGACCCATCAAGACCCATCCTAGTCTTAGAAGGAAACCAAACTTACTTTGGAATTTCCTTGTGATTTCATCTCCAATCTGCAATTTCTTTGGCAAACATACAATATAAATCTGATTGTTGAAGGAAGATAGATGGGGAAGAATAACTGTGCATAATAGTATTATTTTTTTTGTTCTCTGCTAATTATCTCACCATGTAGTCAAATAAAACGGAAAGCGCAGAGTGATGAATTTACCATGTTTAGCATGAATAAATATATTTTTGGAAAAGTTGTCCCTTGATTTTTCATTTATTTTCATGTGACAGGAGATTGTTCCACTGAGGAAAGTATGTCGTCGACCATCTGCTGATGTTAAGATTAATATTGTAATTGATCATAGCCTAGCTGAGCAGAAAGCTAAAACGTCGCGCAAGAGGATGGATATGAACCCTGATAAGGTCACCATGGTTCCCAGCCCACCAAATCAAGGAGGGACATCCGACAAGCTGGCTGCTCCCTTACTTATCATGCCTGATAGCACCCACAGAGATTCAGTAGCAGATGAGCAGATGGGGGATATCGAGGCTGCTCCAAAAGGTGAAGCTACAAGCAAAGCACATGGTTACAAGATGAATGTCGGAGCGTAGTTGTTTCGCTTCCCTGTGCATTTCTTTGTGAACTTTTAGTACAAAAATGTTGGTCTATGAACCTTCAACGAGGAAGGATAGTTGCCCGGTAACTATAGTGTGTTGATGTTGACTTGATTGGTGTTATGGTGTACTTCCAAAATTCTGTTGGCTTTGGTATCTATATCTACATAACTAGTTCATGGGAGAACATGTCGTTTTGTGGTCGTGGTGTATTTTATCTGTTCGTTAAGGTCTAGACAGGCACAATTTCTAAAACAAAGAACGCACACACGCACCAGAAGATTTCTTGCACATTGTAGTCACACATCTTCATTTATGGTACATAACTTTTTTTTCAGAACATTTACGGTACATAAATTAAACACGAAAGGTTGATCTACATAAACCGGTATGTTGCATTGACCTTATGACCAATACATGGCATCTAGGGAATGACAAGTCATGGTTGCTGGGGCTAGGCTGTTGAGACTACTCGTGGGCTAGGTGTAGTTAACTCGACCATGATGTGACCCCTTCCGGTAAATCGTCCATCCCAATATGGTAAATCGCTTGTTGCAAACAGGGTGAATCGGTGCAAGTAAGCTCAGCGCCATAGTGTACGCCACAACAACCTACTGACTCAGCTCGCCTCACAGAATTCGCCGGCGTGCTGGTGAAATGGACCAGTGATGGGGCACACTGGATGACCTGGGTGAAATGAAAGTGTGTATAGGTGATTCGGTGCATGTGTTACTTTGATGAGGAGGCAGTTGAGCTGATGGCGCACAGTGAGCACATCACGGTGATTGGTGACATCATACCAATTCTCGTCTAGCTGGCCAAGCCCGACAACACTGATCTGTAGAACCAAGATGGAGAACGCATCCATGCGCCCGGTTTTCTCCTCTGTCGATGGCAAAGATAACAGTCCCGTAGCTGTGGATCTCGACAAGCGATCCGTCCATGAACTATGCCGGAGATCAATCGGGCAAGCTTGCCGAACGCGTCGACCGATCTGGTCATGTGGTTTGTCACACCCTTGTCGTGGAAGTACATCTTGCATCAGTTTTCGCCATTATGCATGGGCATGATCATCACCTTCTCCGCATTGAGGAAAACGTGGCCACCCGTGTGCGTCGGTGGTCGGGCCGTGCTCATGGTTACGAATGAGCTCGAGTTCGTGACCTAGAAGCTAGTACAAAGAGACGTCGAGTCCTCTTTGACTGACTCGACGCAGGTCATAACCAGACCTAGTCCCTCATCTTCCTCAGTTTGTATGAGACCGCCACATAACGTTGCTTCTTGCGACACTCGCAGGCCCAGTGGCCCTTATTGCCAAAATACTAACATATATTCCAGTCTTCACTGTTTTCGGGAGCGGTGCTAGCCCCCCTATTGCTGGGTTTGTCCTAGCTTCTTGGCACGGTTTCCACTGCCTCAGCGCCTGCGGCCATGACCACCACCTTCGCTCGAAGCTCTGCCGCCACACGACTACCTCTTCTTCGCCTTCCACTCCTTCTAAGTGCGAATTAGGCGTCCGCCACTAGGGCTTTCCCTACTGTCATCTAGATGGTCCTCAACCACCTGGAGCTGCCCCGTAAGCTCCTCGATGGAGATCATGCACAAAGCAATCAGAGTCTCATGAAGATTGCCACTTGTGCAAAACTTGAAAAGACAATGTAAATAATTTTTTGGACTATCTTGGTCGTTGACGTCGTTGTCGAGGGAGCCAAGCAAGGTGGCGAGGCTGGTGATCCTCATAGGGTAGCCATCGACTCGCTCAACGTCCTTGAAGATGATGGACTCGATATTTGCCCACAACCTATACTCTTTTGCCTCATGCACACGTTCGCTGCCAAGGCGCTGGGTTTTTAACGAAACGCACGCCTCCTTGACGCTCACCTTCCAGGCGAGCATGTTGTGCATCTCCATAGGAAGCACGGGGTGGGAGAGGGGGGTGGAGCGGACCAGCACGGCCCATGCCTGCCTGCCGTTTCTCTAAGCAAGACGGTGTTATCCTTAATGTCGTTCCATAGACATGGCCCTTGTAGGTTCACTATGATCACCAGTGCCCAGCCACAATAGTTGGTGCGAGTGAGCATCGGGAAGGAGAGGTTGGTGCCGCTACCAGCACCAGCCTCCTGCATGATCTCCCTTACTATAATCTCAGCACCCGAAGCGCGGCATGTCCTAATGCGCTTGCGGCTGAGAGTACAATGTTGCTATTACCTCGGCGGCGTCTTGGAACCGCCGAACATTAACGCTGCCGTGGTGGCATGTTGGAGCCACCGGAGGCTAACCGTTGTTGTCCTCCTCCACTCGACATGGTCGCCTGAATAAGGCTTTGATGCCAATTGTTAAACTCTACTATACTGTTCTCAGGTCCCAAATTGTGAGGGCTTAGGAGCCCTTCCAATAGCTGGCTCGGCGTGTGCTACTACTCGAAGCTCAACTGATTGAAGCCAAATGCTTTCTCTCATGAATTTGTTTGCATAAGTTGAAGAAATATTTGTCCTTTACAAGAACAAATAAACCGCTCAATGAGGCCGATGACCTCATTGCTTATGTCATGTTCTAGATGACATCACTGCTGAGCTCATGCCCTAGGATGACATCATGGATGACCTAACTATTTTAGACATGGTTTAATCTTACACTAACCATACGCCTAATAATGACGAAGCGATGGACATCAATCAGTAAGGTTCACGAGGAAGGACGGGTCAATTTGTGTCGGTGCATTGGCCATGGTCGGGCGCATCTAGGGCAAGTCGCTGGGGTGAGTCTGCTTGGCAGGTATGGGGTGAATGGATGCAAGTAAGCTCAGCGCAGCTAGCGACTCTGCTCTACACCACCTGGCGTTCAATGTGCACACTGAACCTACAGCTCTAGATGGACCACCTGGCATGGAATGTGTGCACACTGAACCTACCTGTACGTACCACATTGGACGGCCAAAAGACCTGGCAGGAACGGGGTCCTTGGGTAGGACTTGCACATATTCTGACCGGAATTAGCACCCCTTAATTATTTGCTTCTTTTACCCCAGGGAATTAATAATAAGATTAATTGCAGAACATTAATTGCAAAAGATTGCCTTCTCTTACATCAGAGGCTGGTAATACACAACCTGCTCAACTGGTATCGTATGCTTCTCCCTCCCACCCCTCTCCATCTCCATCTCCATCTCCGACGAATCTGCTCAGTCATCTCACTGCTCCGGCCACGGCAAGGTCCCCGTCCAGTACAATCAGGTACTAGTAGATTTTCCATCCCGGTTCCCCAAGATCTGCTCCGTCTTATCTCCTATTCGGATCTATACATGTTGATTTGTGTTGGGTGGTCGCAGGTGAGGAATTGGTTCCAGAACCGTAGTATTAGGATGATGATGATGCCTCCGGTTGCCGAGGAACACCACCCAGTGGCCGTATCTTACTCAGGTGCTGCTGAAATCCCCATCTTAACTTAATAAGCTGTTTTTTTCCACATACTCAGATGTAAAAATTCAACTGATAGTTCAGTTGCTAGGATGTCTATTTCTAAAGCTCTGGTGGTGGAGAATTTATGCATATAAGTGTTGTGGTCCTTAAATATGTTGTGGGCAGGGGTACCTCTCTTGGTGTTTAGGGCTCCTTAAAGGTTCTGCATGGCGTGAACCCTGTTGTCGTGCTGTATCGGTTAGTCGTTGCCGCCATTTGGGAAATTGCACGACAGGTGGTTCGTGTGCCCATTACATGTATGCACAACTGCAGGGAAATAATGGCAATCGAGTTAATTTTGGCGTGTTCTTATTATTTCATATAGCCTAGCCTGTACTTTTTTGTGGGCACATCAAAACATGCTGGCCAGTTGCCTGGGTCGTTGAAGCTCCTTTGCGATACTCCAGGACACATGATTGATTGTGGGCCCTTTACTTTTATTCAGAACAGCAGACAGAAATTTTAACTCAATTTAATGTTGGCGGGTTCTGAGACTTTATAGCCTAGCATGTTGTTCTTCGTATTTGTGGGCCCTTCAAATCATGTCGCCGCGCTGTCTCAACCGTTGAGGCTTATTTCGGCAATTGCAGGACACGTGGTTTGTGCCCCCTTTATTTTTATTCATAAGTCTTGGCCATATGGCACAATTTTCGTGTTTGTTGTTTAGAAGATTTTAGTTTTGTAACCGACCAAACACATACAATGTATCACGACGATTATGGATTATTGATACTGTCGTTACCAATTAGGGAATATTCCTTCGGATGGTGGCCAGATCCTATTTGAAGCAAAATCGGCTAGAAATGGCGCATGGTATGATCATATATACGTCTTTTGTGTCCTTTGATGTCTCATGTGGTCTGTTTTTGTGCATGTGAGTTAATTTTCTGCGTGAGTGTGTGTGGGTTTGTGTCGTGTGAGAGGGTTACTTGCGTGAACCTTTCAGTTCTACATGCTTGAACAATTCTTGTTGTTACAGGTACGATGTTGCTGCCTTTCTGTCCCACAGGTCCACGGAAACAAAGCACCCGGTAATGACCATAAAACTTTTTGTTAAATAGGATTGATGTAACTAAATTCATTTCTGGCATTGTTTATTCAAGCACTTTGCTAGCACTAAAGCTAGAGATGATTCCGGTTCTTGTCTATTTATAGTTGGATGACACTATTGATATTATAACATTTTGAGCACCTGTCTTATCTAACTTTGTGTTGTACGAGTCCTGTGTGTTGGCGAATCAAACTACAATGGTGGTTTTCAGCTGCATTGCCACCATGGAACACCACTGACCCATTCTGCCAATCCCATGATCTATAGTCAACATAGGGAAAATTAGATTATGTATATGGTGCGAACGTTCAATATAACATCCTAACGTGCACGACACAATCTTCACCACCTGATCATGCATTCCATTCCGTGATCATGATGTCATGATCCAATCATCAATGATGGCATGACGTGGCCTTGATGATGGCCATCACACAGTAGTCTCCTCGAAAATGGATTATTAATATAAGTTAAATTATGGTCTGCTCAGCAGGACTTTGTCATCGTCCCTGCAAGGTCAATTCATAACCAAGTCCTGCCTGCTCTCCTCTTCCGCATAGCCAGCAACTAGGACGGGCATCTCTGAGCCAAAGTGCCCTCCTTCTAGGTTAAAAACAAGCCAGATACCGATCACTGGTACATTTCCTTAAGGAAAGAGGCAACAGAAATAGTACTGCTAGTTTGCAAGATTGCAGTTTGGGTATTTTAATCTACCAGTTTTGAGATAGTAAATTGCTAGATTGGTGTTTTATTTATCTTCTGATATTTAATCGTAGATGAAGAAGAGCGTTAATTGTTAGATGATATTGCCACATTACTATTTTATTAATATTATGGGTATATGGTCATTTTCAAAAACATAGTATCACTAAAGAGGGTTCCTCGTATTCACTCTTTTAAAGGGGAAAACGAAAACCAAAGATGCAAATGGGGATTTTGTTTTATGAACCCTTACTTCATAAGGGGATAAAGGGATGATAAAATGTGCAGCAAAGCTAGCAACAACATATATAATACAACAAATGTGCAGCAACTTAGCAACAACATTGGGTACAAATATCATTGCATAAGAGTTTTTTTCCAGTGAATAACCAGGTGTAATTTTTCAATAAATAACCAGGCGCAAATTCCAGACCCATACTCATACGCAGTCAAACAGTAAAGCATATGCATCCATGCTGTGTTAATTCCCAAATTAACTAACATCCATGCTGTGTTAATTCACAAATTAACTAACTGATGCATCGAACTCTGTGTTTACTACCTGTCATCCACACCATGGCGGTACTAGCTGCCAAAACTTTGTTTCTTGATGTGCCTGCCCATGTTGGATGATTTGCCGTAATTCTAGTATTTATTACTTCCAGTTATCCATGGAGAATAACAACAGCAGTAGTATTAATGTTTTAGACTCTTGGTTGCCTCCACACACACCATAGGAAGAAGTCACAGCCATTGTACGGAAATAAGTTTGCATCATGTAGGTGTAGTGTATGTGGCAAGCGCGGAAGGCAAACGTGTTTGACGGACACCAATGGGCTGTGAGGAGTTTCCAAAACCGTCGATTCCTATGTGATACATGAGGTTATGAATGATTTGCGCTTCTTGTCACAGTCAAGGTTGAAAATTACACTCGATCATTTTCCAAGAGTTACACAATACCCATGTTTCTCTGGTGTTTAATCACTCTCCACAGCGGGTTCAATACGTGTGCATTACGTCAACTGTGCTTGCACTTATTTATTTATTTTGTTTCAGGAAGTACTAGTTCGATTTACTTGGCTTGGACCCGAGGAGGATGAATGGGTTGATGTTCAGAAATGTGTGAGACTGCGTTCGCTTCAATGTGTTGCGGTGCGCCTGGGGATCTCATTCTTTGTTTTAAGGTAGCCATTTTAAACGAGTTCTCTTCACCTCACAATTCATGAAACTTTAAGTTACCTTTTGGAATACTAACCCAGTTTATTTTAGCTACAGAATATGTATCCAATCCATGATTGCTGCTCCATTTTGCTTTTGTTGTGCACTTGAAATTCTGCTTGTTAACTTATTATTCCACGTTTACTTTCTTTCTGTTCCTTTTTGGCGGATGATAGATAGTGATGGGTATGTCATCTGGGTTTCACCTGCCCGGAGTATTTCAAAGTTTCTGTTTTGACTGTGTGCACATGACCAAGAGATTGATGTTCCTTGCTGACACTTAATGTTCTGCAGTTTATGTAGGCTCTATTTCTTGTTTGTTTATACTTCTAAAAGTTGTTATTCCAGTTTGTGAGTTTTCAAACAATTGTGGTTGACAACACTTATTAAACGGCTTTACTTCAATAATCTTTAAGAATTGTAAGTTTCAGTACTGCATGTATTTTATATGCGATATATACTGTATTAAATAAGGCACTTCACTACAACATATGTTTACTGTCCTCTTTCCATATTCTTAGTAATCATATTACATAGTAGATCACTGTGATGCCACTTGGTCCAACCGGCACAATTGATTTCACTATTTATTTGTCGAGGCGCGAATGGCCAAACGACCGAAAAAATCAATGCATTTTATTATGTCATAATTTTGAGTACTAAAAGTAATTTTATATCTAAAATTGGTTGTGAATTTATAAAATTATATTATTATTAATTTATTATTAAATTGAGCACTGAAAGCTTGTTTTTTGTTTTTCAAAATGATGGCTGTAACCTATCTATGGTCATTTATAAAGTGGATAAAAACCAACTTTCATTAAATAAGGTTGTCTAAAAAATCCTCATATTAGTAGTTGCACACAAACACTGGTATGATGATAAATTAGAGCATTGAGAGGAAATGTGCACAAACACTGGTATTTCAAGACAGTATTATATACTCAAATTAGAGTATTGTTGAGGGTCTGATTAAGGAGTTTTGGTCACTGCGCATAAATAACACAGTGAAGGAAAGTTGATTAAAGAGACAACCTATTTTCATGTGATTTAGCTATCTCATCATGTAGTGTTATCATTTACTCAAGTTGATTTCTCTGCTGAATTGAATAGGAAGGCAAAGAGCAGGCCCAATATTTTGATGCGCATGTTCTTCAAGTTCAAAGGCGCACGCATGACGTAAGGGGGTGCCGCTGCAGATTTCTTGTTTGTTATGATCATGATCGCTCTGAGGTAAATCTCCCTCTGTCTACACTGTTGAGTGTTCATGCATTTCCTCTGGTACCACCATGGTTGGATGTCGGAATTATATAACTGAGGGTTGGGTCCTGGAGTTGCAATTCTGTTTATAGGGCTGTTTGCCTGATAATAGAAATGGATTTTGGACTTCATCCTCTACTCCACAAAAATTATTATGACAACTACTACCTGAGTTACCAAATCAGACCTCCAGCCCTATGATTTATATGTAGTTGGCTATGGTTTTGTTCTTCATAATGTGCCTGGACATCAATAAAGGAGTAGCTCACCACGGTCTTTTCTCTACCCATTAAAATCCATCCTAGTTTCGACAGAAACTTAACTTACTTCAAAATTTCAATGTGATTTCATTTTCAATATGCAATTCTATTACCGACTAAACAAAAGAAAACTAGTTTCTGTAATATTGATGGCGAAGAACAGTGCAAGATGCGATGTTTTTTGTTCTAGGCTAGTTATCTTACTATGTAGTTAACTAAAACTGAAGGCAGAGTAAAGAGTTTACTTTGTTCTATGATGTTTATACCCAATAATTTAATTTTGCATTTCTTTTCACATGACAGGAGTTTGTTCCACTGAGCAAGGTATGCCGTCGACCAGAAACTGATCACATGCACCAGATATCCCAAAAGCCACACAAGATAATGGATGTCAACACTGACAAGGTGATGAGGGGCGGGGTTCCCATTCCACCAAATCAAGGAGAGGCGTCTGACAAGCCGGTTGCTCCCTTACTAGACGCACCTACTAGCACCCGCAGCAATTCAGTGGCACATGTTGAGATGGAGGATGCAGAGGCTGCCCCAAATGACGAAGCTGCAAATGAAGCACATGGCAACAAGATGAATGTGGGAGTGTCGTTCTTTCGCTCCCCTTTGCGTTTCCTTGTGAACTTTTTAGTCAAAAAAATGTTCGCCTAAAAACTTCCAATCGAGGAAGGATGGTTGGTGGCCCAATAACTATAACGTGCCCATGTTGACTGGATTGCTTGTGTGGTGCACAAAGTGTTGGATTGGGTATCTATATCTTTATAGCTATGTCATCAGAGAAGATATTGTTTTGTGGTGGTATTGTTTTTTGGGGTGTGGGTTGTGCTTAACTACACCCTCCCTTAAATAAAATATTGAAGAATCTAAAGAAATAATATTTGAAGTTGAACTGCAATTTTATCCCATGGAAGGCCCTCCAAATACATGGTCCGTCTATACATCTCGTGAAATAAGGGATCTTTATATAGATCGTCCTTTGTCCTCTTCCTCTACCTGGACATCTAATGCTCTCCTTTCATCAGTATAATGGCGTCCAAAACCTAAGCTCTGTGACATCACAACATTGCTAGATGGGATGGGCGCCCCTTCATCGGGATAATGGCGATGTTCGAATGTATGATCCCTTTTTGTGAATCAGGTTTGCCAGTGTTGCAAACAAACACATTTTTTGGATAAAGGACAAAGACGAGAAGAACCTATTTAGTATAGGACGATTTTGAATTGCTTTAACATGGCGATTTTCATCACCATTCCCCTCCAAATTTCAGAAAAGAAGAGATACAGAAATCGGAAGTACAATCATATTTCCAATTCAGTTTACTATATCAGAACTAAGTTTCTGCTCACATTTCCTGGCTAGCTCCTGTGACTCACATGGCAAGTGTCGCCACCGTCCTAACCTACTCCTTCGCTCTCCCATCCCTCGCCGCCAACAGCCTCTGGCCAGCCCGCGGCGGCAGCGAGGCACCTCCTCCACCTTCTCTTCCCCCTACTACCCGGGTGTGCTCCCTCTCTCTCACACGGCAACTAGGTACGGATCTCACCCTACAGAGTCCCTTGGTCTCGGCCAGCCATTGCCTGCTTTGTGGCAGCACCGCCCTCGTCGGGCATGCGTGTGAGGTGGGCAACTACCACCGGTCATGTCTTCATAGCTACTCACGGGTTGGCGGCGGTCGTTGAGGGGGTTCCTGGCTGCCGCTGGAGGCTGGATCCGTCTAATCCAATAGGCTCTTGAATCGAGCCAATAGCTTCCTTCGGCATGGCCCACACCTAGTAGGTGCCCTTGTTGCTACGTCTGGGCACTCGGTAACCCAGAACTAGGGTTCACTTTCATGCGGGCGCAAGCTGAAATTTGTGGGTGTGGTGGGTGGTGGAGTTGCGCTAGTGCGCCAGCTGGGGTGGACGGATGCCTGCTCGCGGTTGACCGCAAGGTGCGAGGTCGGTGAAGGTGGATCCCCTTGGTAGCCGGAGTGGAGACTCCTGACAACGGGCACGACCACACCATTTCGGTGGGTCTTGTGTTCTAATTTTTTGGTCACAAAGATGGGATCTTCTGTTCCAATCTTTTAATGTACCTTTAGGTGTTTCGGTAAAAGTAATATAAAATTTAGCAGTGTGAACCCTACACGTCACACTGGTAGATCATCCACTAGCCGTGTTCCCTCCATGGCTTCACATCTACTAGGAATTACCATTTTAGGATTGTAAACACAACTTTACATGCTGCCATCATGCGATAATTTAAATTGTGGTTCAAATTTCAAAGTCTTACACGAAAGTTATGTGATATGTTGCTTAAAATCGAATTGATGAAGATTTCCAGGGAGATATGTAGTTTTGATGGGGGGAAGTGCCGGTTTTGGAGAGACATTTTGGGTTCTTGTGTTGCATTTTGGTACTTTTAGGTGTTTGTGGTAAAAGTAATATAAATAATCAAATATACCAGCTCGCTGGTTTTTTATTTTAAAATATTTAAATCATTGTTTATTAGCAGCTAACTTGGAACATGTCTTTAGCAGGCAACATTTGAACATGATGCTAATCTGTATGCGTTGCAAGTTGTTTGAAGCCACAAAGGTGGGCCTGCAAATGTGGTATGCAAGTATCGTTAGTGGCATTTGCTGCAGCCCGCACGCTGCTAAGTTTTAGGGCACTAGCAGCGTTCTCCCTCTATCTACACGTTGCTGGTAGTTCAGGCCGTGAAGGCTCCCTCTGTGTACCATAGTAGAGGTGTGTGATTTTACTGCTGGCCTCTTGTCTTGAAGCAGCAGTAGTGCCCCTTTTCTTTCTGCACGCCGCCGCAGGTATTTCGCCAATTTAGCATCATCATCTGGCTTTACATTTCAGACGTGTAGCCTTCATGGCATTATAAAGTGCGCGAAGCCTTGTGAAGCACACATCAATCATGAAAAGGCTGAACATTTTGAAAACCCCTGCAAAGTGCGGGCTAATTTTATCCGTGGGGTAATCTTCGATGAATTTGATACCCTATTGCACCTTGACTGTGTAAAATGTGGCTTGTTGTTAAGCTTCCCAGATTCGAACAACCTGATGGAGAGGCTTTAGTTCCCTTGCGAGGTCGTTGTACTCATCCACCGGTACCGTTGGTTGACAAACGATATGATAGTATTGACATCGGTGGCGTATAATAATATATAACTCCACAATCCAGGCCCGCAATGTCCGCAAGGGTGGAAAGGGGTTAGGGAGTCCTGGATTAGGGGGTCCTCGGGTGTCCGGTCTACTCAATATGGGCCGGACTGATGGGCCGTGAAGAAAAAGCAGATGATTATCCCCCGTGTCCGGGTAGGACTCCTATATGCGTGGACAACAAGTTTGGTGTCCGGTCGTACTACTTCCTCTTCAAACCCACTCTATACAACCCTAGGCCACTTAGGTATGTATATAAACTGGAGGGTTAGGTCCGTAGAAGGGGAAGAATCATAGGCTAGACTGCTAGGGTTTAGCCATTACGGTTTTGAGGTAGATCAACTCTTGTAACCCCCATACTCTTCGAATACAATCAAGCAGGACGTAGGGTTTTGCCTACTTTAAGATGGCCCAAACCGGGGGTAAACACCGTGTCCCTATTGTCTCGTGTTACCATTGATCCTTAGACACACAGCTTGGGACCCCCTACCCGAGATCTGCCGGTTTTGACACTGACATTGGTGCTTTCATTGAGAGCCCCGTTGTGTTGTCGACAGAAGAATCGATGGCTCGCCTCATCGTCGACAATGGCGCTGTCTCCGGGGAAACCTTGAGCAGGTCGACAGCTATGCCCCTGGTCACCATATCAGGTTTGGAAGTTTGAACTACATCAGCGATGTTCGAGGAGACCTGATCTTCAGGGGTTCACGGCCTCGATCGCCGCTCCCCACCCACACGAAGGAGGCTCTTCGGATCTACCATCAGATCCCGTCCAGGGGTCGACTCTCATGTCCGCCCGGGCCTTAGATCCGGAGCAGACCACTTCGTTCGAAGACGGGAGGACAAATCCCGCCGGACTCTCCCTCCCCACGGAGATTCTGGACGGAAACTCAGACGTCCCTGCTCCAGAAGTGGTAGCCAGGCACCGCTGGGTCCTCGTGCCCGCATCAACACCAGTGTGCATGAGGACCCCGGAGTCCGAGGCACGAGCAGCATGCCGGTCAATCCCGAGGCCGTGCTCCTCGCGTTGGCCCTGCGACGCTATCTTACGATGGAGGAGATAGATGTGCGGCACCTCAACCTCAAGAATGCTAAGGCGCTCCAACTCGGCATCGATTTGTCGGAGCATGAGGCATACAAAGAGGCGGCGGCTAAGGTGAACGAGGCCCGCCTTGCGAAGGAGCATGACCGTCTGGTCTGGAGGCTCTGGGGGCAAGCGTGCTCCAAGAACTGTGGCCTGACAAAGGGATCCACCTATGTACTATGGTAATTTTGTCCGATGATGAAATGGTGATCCGATGAACTGCGTATTAATCGTGTTTATATGTAGCGTTGCATGGGTTGCATGGGTTTGGAGTTTCATATATGAGGGATGCGGCTGTGGGAGCTAACAAATAATGCATGACCAGTCGGGCGCGTCCGCGAGCATTTCAAGGCCCGAATTAGCTATCCATGGCTGTAGATCCTCTTATAACACAAATGACCTAAGTGCTTATGTCAATTCCTAGATGACATCACTGCTGATCACATGTCCTATGATGACATCATGGCTGACCTCACTATTTTAGACATGGTTTAATCCTACACTAACTATACAACTAAGAATGGCGAAGGGATGGGACGTCTATCAGTGAGGTTCATGGAGGAGGGGTGGGTCGATTTGTGTTTGCACATGGCTCACGGTTGGGCGCAACGACGACATATCGCTGGCGCTGGGAAGTTGTGATTGCCCGCGTGTCGTAGAATTGTCACGGTAGATGTCCTAGGGGTTGATCGGAATCAAGAGACGCAATACAAGACAAGGGTTAGACAGCTTCAGGCCCCGGAAAACATCATCCGGTAACAACCCTACATGTTGTTTGTGGCTAGGTCTTATTATCATCATGAGGGAGTCGCCGTCTATCCGACTCTCCTAGTTGTGTCTAGTCTCTTTCTTGTCCCTCTTGGGGTGCCCTGCCCCTCCTTATATAAGTTGAAGGGGCGACTTACATGTAGTGTCCTAGTAGGATTAGAACTAGCTTATTCTCTATTACAATCCGGATACAAGTCCGGGTCTTGATTCTTTGTAAGGGAAATATTCCTCACGCCTTTCATCTTAAACCGGCCCACCAGAGTATAAGCCGGCCTGCTGGGCCTTGGGCCTTGTCGTCCGTCTGATCCGCCCGCCGGGTCTCCAGTGAGTCAGAATGTCCAGGCGGGTTACCTGTAAACCGCTATGTTCGGGCGGATCGCCAGTGAGTCGCCAAGCTCCAACCGGGTCTCTGGTGAGTCGCCAAGTCCGGCCGGGTCGTCATTCCGGCCGGGTCATACCGCGGGGTACATCCCCTACATTAGCCCCCAATTTAGCTTGGATTTATCCATGGTAAAGTTATGTTGTAAAATAAACACAAGAACAAACTTGATAGGTTGTGCTCTGGGTTAAATATTTTCCTGAACCGGCACCTGATCATCTTTAAGTCCTTGTCATTTCCTCTTGGATGCATACTCAAGATCTGATAGCAAATCTCCTTTAACAGATATGTCCAAACCTTGCCAATGCAAAAAATCCAGGCACTTCTTCTAAAAAATCCGGGTCAATAGGCTAGCTTCATAACCAACTTGCTGACATTGGCTCTTGTAGAGAAATATTATTAGAAGTAATCCATTTGAAATGGCCTTCAATGCTCTGACTTGACAAAAATATTGGTCTTGAAATATTCAACTGATATTCAGCCGGCTTAAAGATGTAGATCTTGCCGATTTCTGATTGCCAAAATTTCCGGGTTATAAATAAATGATACCGGGTCATGATTGTTGCAGACACCGGGTTAATCTGGTCTCCTCCAAACTGAGAATTTGAAGATTTTTTCTCCCTTATATGCATATCACCTATAGCCCCCAAATGCCGGGTTGTCATGCTTGCAGCAACCCGGGACTTGTAATTGCCTTATGCTCATGGAAATTTCAACTAGTGTAGCCCCCAAGGGCTGGGTCATTATGCAATAATGAGCAGCGACTTTCGTATATAATTCATTGATTATAACATCATATGATGTAATCTCCACCATGGGGCTTGAACCCACGTCCACAGGGTTAAGAGCTTTGTACTCTACCAACTGAATAGTAGACTTTTTCAATATAATGGATTTAACTCGTGTACCATGAATTTTTAAGAGGAGCAATTGGTAGCCCCAAAGGCCGGCTCATTACAATGTGATGAGTCGGATCTTCAATAAAGTGAGCCATAAAATGACTTTGCATTAGCCCTCAAATGCCATGGTGCATGATGGCAGTGTCATGGGACTTGCATATTTGATGTAACCTCAACTTGAATAATGTAGCCCCCAAGTACCGGGTCGTTAGACTACAGCGACTCGGGACTATTCCCTCCATTTTAAAAATAATCATATCCATTGATAAATAATAGCCTTTGCGCTAAAGTGACTTTGAACACCATATAATGTAGTAAAGGTGATAACCCAAAACGTAGAAGACAAAACTTCCAAGTATTTAACATCATCATGAAAATCCAGCCAAGTTTGGCTTATTAGAAATTTGAATACCTTATCAGCTGACAAGTAAATCCGTAGTTTTAATATTTGGCAGCTCTTGGCCGATGGCGACCTAATGCTCATTCCTTGTAAGCCGGAATTTCATAACACGGCGGCTTATAGCCTTTGAGAAAATAAAGAATTGATAACCCTTTTGCGACACCAATTTCAATCTTTGATGATGGGATTGAACTTAATCATTTACGTAAGTCATAGTTCTGCAAATCCTGCATAGAATTTAAACAACATATGCCCTGGCGACTTAACGTCAAAAGCCAGGGCAGGTAACAACCCAAACATAATATAGTCTTTATGCAAGTATGGAAAAGACTAGAATTAAGGTCATCCAAGGCTAAACATACTGACGATTTATCGTCAAAAGCCAGGGCGGGTTATGAAACCTCGCATATTTATATAATCAGGAAAACATACCTGTAGAATTGGTTCATACTGCCGGCTTACATCACCGTATCCAATAAGGGCAATAATCCAATGATTGATAAATGCATGATTCCAATGGCGCAATCCAAAATATACCGGCGACTTAAAGTCCATAGCCAGGGCCGGTTTAAACATAATCATGCATAAACAATATCATACATGTGATATTGAATCGTACCGCCGGCTTATGATACCTGTGCAGTAAGGGTGATAACCCAAAACTTAGAAGCCAAACCTTCCAAGTATTAATATTGTCATATGCTGGCGACTTATCGTCCAAAGTCGAGCCGGGTTAAATAGAAACCACACATATATGAGCAAAAAGTCTCAAGACAAACTCAAAAGACTGTTTTCAAAAAACTTAAGTCAAACAGAGAGAAAAAGCAAGGCTTCTGATTCGAATACGATCAATAAACTGTTCCAAAGGGGTTAATTTAGGATTCGAATACGATCATGTAGCCCCCAGTGGCTTTGGCGTTGCGCCGATAAAGAGGGTACCGACATATATGTTCTCTTTGGTTCAAATACGACCTATGTTTGAACAGGAAGCCCCCTAATGACCTTGAGAGTTTTTTAACGACTCTTATTCGAATACGATCAAAGTCGGTTCCCAAAAGGGGTTGAGCTATGATTCGAATACGATCAAGAAGCCCCCTAGTGAGCTTGGCAGTGTGTTCGATTAAGAGGGTACCGACAGCTATGTTCTCTTTGGTTCAAATACGACCTATGTCTGAACAGGAAGCCCCCAAGTGATCATATAAGTTTTGGCATTGCGCCGATCAAGAGGGTACCGACAGCTATGCTCGATGAGCAGGAAGCCCCCAAGTGACCATACTAAGATAAGCCGTAAGGCAGGATACCCATGTTTGAACCGCGCATCATGGCAGCAAGTTCTCTTTGGCAACCTTTAATTTTTCTGAGAACTCGAACTTGCGAGAGATTAATTATTTTTGAACCGGAACTTTAAACCAGATTTGAGAGCTTCAGAGCTTTGTGGGAGATAAGTTTCCCTTGAACCGGATTTTGACCTGGAATCCTTCTTTTTAAGCCGGAGATTCTCTTACGGCCTTCCAATTTTCCCCAATAGGGCAGTAGCCTCCGAGACCGGGTTATCTTCCCTCCACTGACCCGGAGTTCTTTTACCTGCTTTAAACTGGCAATCATTTACTGAGCGGTGTCATCCTAGCCCCCAAGTCTCAAGGAGACTCGAGGAGTTGGCTTGAGATTCTCCCTATTTGACCATAGCATAGGGTGTATATCATTGGTGTTGATAGCGCGATGTGAATCCACAGAAGGTTGAGGTGTCAGCAACTTGGCCAAAGGTTCCTTCCAACTGGTTGTTTGAAGTTAGCCAAACTGTAGTGGCGGCGACTTGTGCGCCTGCCCATTAAGCCCTCCAGTGCAGACGGCAATTGAGAACATATGATAATTTGCCTCCAATTTCAGTAGTGCAAAACCGGCCTTTAGTGCCGGTTCGTGACGGCCTTTAGTGCCGGTTCACCAACCGGCACTAAAGAGTGGGGACCAAAGGTCCCCCCCCCCCCTTTACTACCGGTTCATCACGAACCGGCGCTAAAGTGCAAACATGTGACACGAGCCAGGCCCGTGTGCGCGTAGGTCTTTAGTACCGGTTGGTAACACCAACCGGTACTAAATGTTTGGTTTTTTTTTATTTTTGCTTTAATTTTGTGTTTTCAATTTGGCTTTATTTTCCATTTAATTCTTTTTTGTTTGCTGGTATTTCATGATACTACAAATTGTACACGTTATGCATATATATAAATAGATTTTCTCGTACGTAGAACCGCATATATATATATATATATATATATATATAATATCATCGAATGTCTCACAGCCAACACCATTAACTATTCACACATACACATGTATATACATATACAATTTCTCCTACATGTTGCCTTGGTGCCTTCGGAGCATGCACGATGACAAGTGGTTCATGGGGGCGGTAGCGGTAATAGTATTCTCCTGTGGGATCTATGACCTGGTCGAGCAAAAATCCGGCTATTTCCTCTTGAAGTGCTAGTATGCGCTCCTCGGGTAGGAGCTTATCCCGCACCTCTCTGAACTGTTAAGAAGGAGATCAATATGCATGTGTATTAGTTGTGTTACAAGATATCGATAATGGTGTGAATAGAGTTCTGACAACGTACCCATTCCTGTCTTTGAGATCTGCTCCTTTCGGACGCCATCATGCGAATGTTCTCGCAAACATAGAATGCACACATATCATTCCCTGACGCATGCTTCAGGGCCTTTACGAGAATGGAATTGAATCATATAATGATTAAACAAGCATGATAATTAATTAATGGTACTGAAACAAGAATTAAAGAGATGGCTAGCTAGCTAGTACTACTTAATTACTTACCCTTGGTCGATGCCAAAAAAACTTTTTTGGCCAATTGCCTGGAGTCACCTTGATGAACTTTGCCCAAGCCCTGCCCGCCGGCAAAGAAAATCAATAAAGGGTTATTAAATAGTTCATATCAGGAAATGACGAACTAATAATAGGCCGAGATATAGTTAATAATGATTGAAATTACCTGTTGACTATCCCCTTCATGATGGTGTAGTCTTTATCTTCTTTAAGTAGCGAGTCGAGTACTTCGACTGTTGCTTTGTCACGAGCGCCTTCAAGGACTTCTTCAAAGTAGTGCTTGGCAGATACTCGGCCCATGGCCGAACTCGGGGTTGCAATAGCGGTGGCCTCCATCTCCGACCAATATGTCTTGACACGGCAAGTGCCATCCGCGCACCCTCTATGCACGCCGACCTCTTCATAGCATCGATGTGCGGCACAACACCAAGGAACTGTTGCACTAAACTAAAACAACTATTCGGCCTTGGCCCTTCCGGCCACAGATGATCCAAAACAGACCTCATGGCAAGCCGGACAATATATGGAGCTCGGCCCACTCGGTCATTTGCTCATTCAGCAGCAGCAGACGCACCGGAACATCGAACTGTGACCAGAACAGCTTTTCCACTTAGTGATCTTCTTGATCCTTGAAGTACTTGGCCGCATCAGCAGCACTGGCCGCCAAATCCACGTACGCGTCTGCAGAACTTCATAGTTGATCAAGAGGGGCATACTTCGGATCTCCAAACTTCTTCCGCAACAAAAAGGGCTTCCCAGCCGTGATATCTCCGGCTTGACGCAGCTCCTCCTTCGATGCTCTGATTTTAGAGCGGGCTTCCTTGGCCACTACCATGGCCTTCTCCAGGTCCGTCGCTTTCGCTTGACTTTCTTTTTCAAGAAGCTGGTAACGGTCGGCGGCATCTTTCAACTCAACGGCCATCTGGGCTATTTTTTCCTTGCTTTGGCAATGAGCAGCCTGTTCAGCTCTCAGCTCTTCGACCGCCTTTAGAGCGGCCGCATCACTATTCCTGGCTTGTTCCTTGGCTCGGGCAAGTTCCGCCCGAAGGGTGTCCATGGCGGCAGCTCCATCTGCAGTCACAAACATACTAAAGATACAAGCATCATGTTCCTCTTACCATGTGTTGATCACCGGAGAAATCACGTACCCTGTGCTTCGTCGAGCCGCTTGTTCACAAGTACGATGTCGGCATCTGCCGCATCAAGCTGTCGCTTTTGTTCGGCAAATTCACAAGTCCGGCTAGCCACCGGACCCTCTGCCACCTGCACATGAAGGCGGCCTGATTATTACCTGGGACTATGATCCTCTGTTTTCCGCCGTTCTCGATGGCAACCAGAGTCTCAGGGGCTACTATCTTCATAGGGCACACCTAAAGTGCGCGGTACTGTCAAAAGTATACACTATTTCATGTACCTCAAAGCTTTTCAGCAGACTCATAAAAGCCTCATTCAACCCGCTTTAGGCAGATGAAATCCTTTGAATCACCGTACCCATTAGTGTACGATGCGCTTCTGAGATAGCCGCTTGCTCCAGAAGATCCTTCAGTGCGTTCGATCGCACACCGGACTGTTCCGAGCTCTTTTTGCTGCTCTCCTTAGGAGCCGCATGTGGAGGACTTCGGGTGGCTGAGGGATTATCCTTTGGCCTTGGCGGATCAGGAGAAACCCTCCACGACGACACTTCAGCGTCGCCCGCCTCATGAGGTGGGGTGGCATGGGGAGGCGTTTCGCTCTCCATCTTCTCCGGAAGAAGATCCCCCTAAGACGAACTCTGTCGAGAAGGGCTACGAACCGGACCGCAAGATATATGCTTTGGTTATTGTTCTCAGAAGTAAAGCAGGATCTTTTTACTACTAAGCACTTTTTGTTTACTTACAGCTCGGTGGAGGGCTGATCCCCTTGCAGACAATGTGCGGCAAGGGTACCCCGCGAGGCAGGACCCTCTGGCGAAAATTTCTTCCCCCGTTTGGAAACTTTTATTTCCGGGTCTTCTGAGGTGTTCCTCTTTCTTCCTTGGGGAGAGGGAATTTCAAATCCTTCTCCCCGGTTATCCTCCTTCACGGAGGCACTAATTCCGCCGGTTTGGATGAATAATGAGTGAGGCCCGCTTTCAGCCTCTTTATTTCCCCCTTTATCTTCCCCTGAGAGCGCCTGATAAGGCGCCGGCTCGAGCATTCCGCCAAGATCGGATCTGCTGAACCTTCGGGAAGGGGAGCCGAACACCTGATCATCTTCGCCTTTGTTACCCAGTCCTAGTCAAAGAGCGACTTTTCAGAATGATGTTGTGATAAATAAAAAGACAACGTATTCGGCCACGGGATTACTTACTTGGGTATCTGGGCGATTGCAGCTCAGACCCGCATCCTTGGTGAGGTCCGGACACCTTATTTGTGGTCCGAAGAATAATTTGTACATCTCTGATGTCTACTACGCAACCTTCTTCTTGTAGACGTTGTTGGGCCTGCAAGTGCACAGGTTTGTAGGACAGTAGCAAATTTCCCTCAAGTGGATGACCTAAGGTTTATCAATCCGTGGGAGGCGTAGGATGAAGATGGTCTCTCTCAAGCAATCCTGCAACCAAATAACAAAGAGTCTCTTGTGTCCCCGACACACCTAATACAATGATAAATTGTATAGGTGCACTAGTTCGGCGAAGAGATGGTGATACAAGTGCAATATGGATGGTAGATATAGGTTTTTGTAATCTGAAATAATAAAAACAGCAAGGTAACTAATGATAAAAGTGAGCACAAACGGTATTGCAATGATAGGAAACAAGGCCTAGGGTTCATATTTTCACTAGTGCAAGTTCTCTCAACAATAATAACATAATTGGATCATATAACTATCCCTCAACATGCAACAAAGAGTCACTCCACTAATAGTGGAGAACAAACAAAGAGATTATGGTAGGGTACGAAACCACCTCAAAGTTATTCTTTCCAATCAATCCGTTGGGCTATTCCTATAAGTGTCACAAACAGCCCTCGAGTTCGTACTAGAATAACACCTTAAGACACAAATCAACCAAAACCCTAATGTCACCTAGATACTCCAATGTCACCTCAAGTATCCATGGGCATGATTATACGATATGCATCACAAAATCTCAATTCATCTATTCAACCAACACACAGAAGCTCAAAGAGTTCCCCAAAGTTTCTACCGGAGAATCACGACGAAAATGTGGGCCAATCCCTATGCATAGGTTCATGGGCGAAACCCGCAAGTTGATCACCAAAACATACATCAAGTGAATCACGTGATATCCCATTGTCACCACAGATACGCACGGCAAGACATACATCAAGTGTTCTCAAATCTTTAAAGACTCAATCCGATAAGATTACTTCAAAGGGAAAACTCAATTCATTACAAGAGAGTAGAGGGGGAGAAGAAACATAGGATCCAACTATAATAGCAAAGCTCGCGATACATCAAGATCGTGCCAAATCAAGAACACAAGAGAGATAGATCAAACACATAGCTACTGGTACATACCCTCAGCCCCGAGGGTGAACTACTCCCTCCTCGTCTTGGAGAGCGCCGGGATGATGAAGATGGCCACAGGTGAGGGTTCCTCCGGCAGGTGTCGGAACAGGGTCCCGATTGGTTTTGGTGGCTCGAGGTTTTATGCGGGCGGAACTCCCGATCTGATCTCTGTTCTGGAAGTTTTACGATACGTAGGTATATATGGGTGCAGGGGGTACGTCGGTGGAGCTACGGGGGCCTCACGAGGCAGGGGCGTGCCCTAGGGAGGGGGGCGCGCCCCCCACCCTCGTGAGCACCTCCCGTATCTCCTGACGTAGAGCCCAAGTCTATCAAGTGGCTTTCCTTCCAAAAATAACTTCTCCAGTTGATTTCGTTCCGTTTTGACTCCGTATGATATTCCTTTTCTTCGAAACACTGAAATAGGCATAAAACAACAAATCTGGGGTGGGCCTCAGGTTAATAGGTTAGTCCCAAAAATAATATAAAAATTGGAAAATAGAGCCTAATATTGCCCAAAACAGTAGATAATATAGCATGGAGCAATCAAAAATTATAGATACGTTGGAGACGTATCAAGCATCCCCAACCTTAATTCCTGCTCGTCTTCGAGTAGGTAAATGATAAAAAAAAGATAATTTTTGATGTGGAATGCTAGTTGGCATAATTTCAATGTAATTCTTATTACTTGTGATATGAATATTCAGATCCGAAAGATTCAAGACAAAAGTTCAATATTGACATAAAAATAATAATACTTCAAGCATACTAGCAAAGCAATTATGTCTTCTCAAAGTAACATGGCCAAAGAAAGTTATCCCTACAAAATCATATAGTCTGGCTATGCTTCATCTTCCCCACACAATATATTTAAATCATGCACAACCCCGATGACAAGCCAAGCAATTGTTTCATACTTTTGATGTTCTCAAACTTTTTCAATCTTCACGCAATACATGAGCATGAGCCATGGACATAGCACTTATAGGTGGAATAGAATGGTGGTTGTGGAGAAGACAAAAGGACAAGATAGTCTCACATCAACTAGGCGTATCAACGGGCTATGGAGATGCCCATCAATAGATATCAATGTGAGTGAGTAGGGATTGCCATGCAACGGATGCACTAGCGCTATAAGTATATGAAAGCTCAACAAAAGAAACTAAGTGGGTGTGCATCCAACTCGCTTGCTCACGAAGACCTAGGGCATTTTGAGGAAGCCCATCATTGGAATATACAAGCCAAGTTCTATAATGAAAAAATCCCACTAGTATATGAAAGTGACAACATATGAGACTCTCTATCATGAAAATCATGGTGCTACTTTGAAGCACAAGTGTGGTAAAAGGATAGTAACATTGTCCCTTCTCTCTTTTTCTCTCATTTTTATTTTTTTATTTGGTCCTTTTCTCTTTTTTTTATGGCCTCTTTTTTTCTTTTTTTATATTTTTTCGTCCGGAGTCTCATCCCGACTTGTGGGGGAATCATAGTCTCCATCATCCTTTCCTCACCGGGACAATGCTCTAATAATGATGATCATCACACTTTTATTTACTTACAACTCAAGAATTACAAATCGATTCTTAGAACAAAGTATGACTCTATATGAATGCCTCCGGCGGTGTACCGGTATATGCAATCAAACAAGAGTGACATGTATGAAAGAATTATGAAAGGTGGCTTTGCCACAAATACGATGGCAACTACATGATCATGCTAAGCAATATGACAATGCTGGAGTGTGTCATAATAAACGAAACGGTGGAAAGTTGCATGGCAATATATCTCGGAATGGCTATGGAAATGCCATGATTGGTAGGTATGGTGGCTGTTTTGAGGAAGATATATGGTGGGTGTATGATACCGGCGAAAAGTATACGGTATTAGAGAGGCTAGCAATGGTGGAAGGATGGGAAAAAGTGCGTATAATCCATGGACTCAGCATTAGTCATAAAGAACTCGTATACTTATTGCAAAAATCTAGAAGTTATCAAAGCAAGGTATTACGCGCATGCTCGTAGGGGGATAGATTGGTAGGAAAAGACCATCGCTCATCCCCGACCGCCACTCATAAGGAAGACAATCAATAAATAAATCATGCTCCGACTTCATCACATAACGGTTCACCATACGTGCATGCTACGGGAATCACAAACTTTAATACAAGTATTTCTCAAATTCACAACTACTCAACTAGCATGACTCTAATATCACCATCTTCATATCTCAATACAATAATCGAGCATCAATCTTTTCTTAGTATTCAACACACTCATAAGAATTCTTACAAATCTTGTATGCTTAGCATATTATGATTATTTAAGCACATTATCACGCTGTTTAAGACTCTCAAAATAATATAAGTAAAGCATGAGAGTTCATCTATTTCTTCAAAATATAACTACCATCGTGCTCTAAAAGATATAAGTGAAACACTAGAGCAAACAACAAACTACTCCGAAAGATGTAAGTGAAGATCAATGAGTAGTCGGATAATTATACAACTATGTGAAGACTCTCCATTTAAAAATTTAAGATCTTGGTACTTTATTCAAACAGCAAGCAAAGCAAAAGAAAATAAAATGACGCTCCAAGCAAAACACATATCATGTGGTGAATAAAAATATAGCTCCAAGTAAAGTTCCCGATGAACGAACACGAAAGAGGGGATGCCTCCCTGGGCATCCCCAAGCTTAGGCTCTTGGCTATCCTTGAATATTACCTTGGGGTGCCTTGGGCATCCCCAAGATTAGGCTCTTCCCACTCATTATTCCATAGTCCATCGAATCTTTACCCAAAACTTGAAAACTTCACAACACAAAACTTAACAGAAAACTCGTGAGCTCCGTTAGCGAAAGAAAACAAAACACCACTTCAAGGTACTGTAATGAACTCATTCTTTATTTATATTGGTGTTTAAACCTACTGTATTCCAACTTCTCTATGATTTATAAACTATTTTACTAGCCATAGATTCATCAAAATAAGCAAACAACACAATGAAAACAGAATCTGTCAAAAACAGAACAGTCTGTAGTAATATGTAACTAACGCAAATTTCTGTTACTCCAAAAATTCTAAAATAAACTGGTGGACCTGAGGAATTTGTCTAGTAATCATCTGCAAAAAGAATCAACTAAATAGCACTCTTCAGTAAAAAGTTCTAGCTAATCTCGTGAGCGCTAAAGTTTCTGTTTTTTACAGCATGATCATAAAGACTTTACCCAAGTCTTCCCAAAGGTTCTACTTGGCACAAACACTAATTAAAACACAAAACCACATATAAACAGAGGATAGATGGATTATTTATTACTAAACAGAACCAAAAATCAAGGAACTAAAATAAAATTGGGTTGCCTCCCAACAAGCGCTATTGTTTAACGCCCCTAGCTAGGCATGATGATTTCAATGATGCTCACATAAGAGATAAGAATTGAAACATAAAGAGAGCATCACGAAGAATATGACTAGCACATTTAAGTCTAACCCACTTCCTATGCATAGGGATTTTGTGAGCAAACAACTTATGGGAACAAGAATCAACTTGCATAGGAAGGTAAAACAAGCATAACTTCAAAACTTTAAGCACATAGAGAGGAAACTTGATATTATTGCAATTCCTACAAGCATATATTCCTCCCTCATAATAATTTTCAGTAGCATCATGAATAAATTCAACAATATAACCAGCGCCTAAAACATTCTTTTCATGATCTACAAGCGTAAAAAATTTATTACTCTCCACATAAGCAAAATTCTTCTTATTCGGAATAGTGGGAGTATCATAAGAGACTTGAATACTATAAATTGTTTCCACATTAAAATAGTAATGTTCAGGAAAAGGGTAATCATAATCATGACAAGTTTTATACATATAATAATCACTACTTTTTATAGCATAAGTTCTATCACAATAATCATCATAAGTAGCAACTTTGTTCTCATCACAATCGATTGAAACCTCTTCCGAAATAGTGGATACATCACTAAATAAAGTCATCACCTCTCCAAATCCACTTTCATAAATATTATAAGATTCAACATCCTCCAAAATAGTGGGATCACTACTTCCTAAAGTTGACACTCTTCCAAACCCACATACATCAATATAATCATCATAGGTAGAAGGCATGCTATCATCATAACAACTTTCCATATCAAAACTTGAGAGGCTAAAAATATTATCATTATTAAACATAGCATCCCCAAGCTTGGGACAAACATTAATTACAGCAAATATATTCTCAAATATGTCATCCTCATCAAACATAGCTTCCCCAAGCTTGGGCCTTTTCATATCATAAGCATAATCACTCTCATCATTAATAGTATGGATAGTACCAATAGTGTAGCAATTATTATATTCTTCCAAGCAAGTGCCAAAAAGATTTTCAAGATCATAAAAAGTATCATTATCTTACCAATCATAATCATCACAACAAGCAATAGGCATAACGAGATCATCGTCAAGTGTATCATCTTCATTTTCATGAGGCACATCAATAATAGGAGCAGCTTTATTTGGGAGAGATACCTTTTTGCCTCTCTTCCTTTTTCTTTTCTTCTTCTTCACCACATCATGTGTGGGTTCAATCCTCTTTTTGGAGCTCCTTATTAATGAGATTGGTTGGATAGAAGGCTCCTCTTCGTTACCTGATTCATGATAAGAAATAATAGGAGGATATTGGGAAGTCTCTTCCCTTTCATTAGTATTCTCTTAATCTTCTATTTGTTTTCTTTTCTTTATGTAATTGGCAATATAAGGATTTTCAATGCAATTCACCGCACAATACATATAAATCTTTTCTACATCAAAATCAAGAATTTTATCAAGATTAAATTTTGGAATACCCTCAGTTATATGTTTCATTTCTTCATAACCCAAAAGAAGGCTAAGCTCTTTATGATGCTCAAGGGTAATCAAATTATCACAAAGTTCACAAGGGGTATTATATATATTGAAACTTTCAGCACATTCATCTAGCTCTTCTTGCAACAATTTGGTTTCTAAGTACTCATGCCTCTTGCAATATCTATCTTCCCTATCTGGTGCGTACTTGCAAACCCAATCTACTCCACAAAAATTGACATGTTTATAGGAGGCATTTTCATCATAACTAATGCAATCATCATTAGTACTATGGATATTCAAGGAGTTCATACTAACAACATTGCAATCATGCTCATCATTCAAAGATTTAGTGCCAAACATTTTAATGCGGTCTTCTTCTAACACTTTGGCACAAATTTCCTTTCCATCATACTCACGAAAGATATTAAAAAGATGAAGCGTATGAGGTAAAATCAATTCCTTTTTTTGTAGTTTTCTTTTATAAACTAAACTAGTGCTAAAACAAGAAACTAAAAGATTTGATTGCAAGATCTAAAGATATACCTTCACTTACCTAGCCTCCCCGGCAACGGCGCCAGAAAAGAGGTTGATGTCTACTACGCAACCTTCTTCTTGTAGACGTTGTTGGGCCTGCAAGTGCACAGGTTTGTAGGACAGTAGCAAATTTCCCTCAAGTGGATGACCTAAGGTTTATTAATCCGTGGGAGGCGTAGGATGAAGATGGTCTCTCTCAAACAACCCTGCAACCAAATAACAAAGAGTCTCCTGTGTCCCCAACACACCCAATACAATGGTAAATTGTATAGGTGCACTAGTTCGCCAAGAGATGGTGATACATGTGCAATATGTATGGTATATATAGGTTTTTGTAATCTGAAATAATAAAAACAGCAAGGTAACTAATGATAAAAGTGAGCACAACCGGTATTGCAATGATAGGAAACAAGGCCTAGGGTTCATACTTTCACTAGTGCAAGTTCTCTCAACAATAATAACATAATTGGATCATATAACTATCCCTCAACATGCAACAAAGAGTCACTCCAAATTCACTAATAGTGGAGAAAAAACGAAGAGATTATGGTAGGGTATGAAACCACCTCAAAGTTATTCTTTCCAATCAATCCGTTGGGCTATTCCTATAAGTGTCACAAACAGCCCTAGAGTTCGTACTAGAATAACACCTTAAGACACAAATCAACCAAAACCCTAATGTCACCTAGATACTCCAATGTCACCTCAAGTATCCGTGGGCATGATTATACGATATGCACCACACAATCTCAATTCATCTATTCAACCAACACATAGAACCTCAAAGAGTGCCCCAAAGTTTCTACCGGAGAATCACGACGAAAACGTGTGCCAACCCCTATGCATAGGTTCATGGGCGGAACTCGCAAGTTGATCACCAAAACATACATCAAGTGAATCATGTGATATCCCATTGTCACCACAGATACGCACGGCAAGACATACATCAAGTGTTCTCAAATCTTTAAAGACTCAATCCGATAAGATTACTTCAAAGGGAAAATTCAATTCATTACAAGAGAGTAGAGGGGGAGAAGAAACATAGGATCCAAGTATAATTGCAAAGCTCGCGATACATCAAGATCGTGCCAAGTCAAGAAAACGAGAGAGAGAGAGATCAAACACATAGCTACTGGTACATACCCTCAGCCCCGAGGGTGAACTACTCCCTTCTCGTCATGGAGAGCGCCGGGATGATGAAGATGGCCACAGGTGAGGGTTCCCCCCTCCGTCAGGGTGCCGGAACAGGGTCCCGATTGGTTTTTGGTGGCTCTGGAGGTTTTGCGGCAGCGGAACTCCCGATCTAATCTATGTTCTGGAAGTTTTATTATACGTAGGTATATATGGGTGCAGGGGGTACGTCAGTGGAGCTAGGGGGGCCCCACGAGGCAGGGGGGCGCGCCCTAGGGAGGGGGGCGCGCCCCCACCCTCGTGAGCACCTCCCGTATCTCCTGACGTAGAGCCCAAGTCTATCCAATGGCTTTCCTTCCAAAAATAACTTCTCCAGTTGATTTCGTTCTGTTTTGACTCTGTTTGATATTCCTTTTCTTCGAAACACTGAAATAGGCATAAAACAGCAAATCTCTTCGAGCCCGATATTGGAGAATAAAGCCCAATATTGCCCAAAACAGTAGATAATATAGCATGGAGCAATCAAAAATTAAAGATACGTTGGAGACATATCAATCTCTTCGAGCGTCATGCTGAGGAAGTGCTGAATAGCTCGCGGTCCTTCTGGGTTGAACTCCCACATTCGGCGAGGTCGACGTTTGCAAGGCAGGACTCGACAAACTAGCATGACTTGCATTACCGTTACCAGGTCGACATCTCTCTCTCGAGGAGATCTCGGATGCGACTCTGCAACATCGGCACATCATTCACTGGCCCCCAATCCAGTCCCTTGTTGATCCACGACATCAGTTGTGGTGGGGGGCCCGAGCGAAAGGCAGGTGGTGCCACCCACTTGGTACCCCGGGGAGCTGTGATATAAAACCACTCTCGTTGCCATAAACCGGACACCTCCGGAAGGAACCCTCTGTCCATAGAACGTCGGCGCCTTTGCTTATTGCAGCACCTCCGCACTCTGCGTGTCGCCCCTTGATCATCTTCGGCTTCACATTGAAGGTCTTGAGCCGTAAGCCGAAGTGTGGGGTAATGCAGAGGAAGGCTTCACACACGACGATGAACGACGAGATGTGAAGAATGGAATCCGGGGCCAGGTCATTGAAATCCAGCCCATAATAGAACATGAGCCCCCTAACAAAGGGATCTAGAGCGAAGCCTAACCCTCGGAGGAAGTGAGAGATGAATACAATGCTCTCGCCGGGTTCAGGAGTGGGGATGACCTGCCCTTGAGCAGGCAACCTGTGCGGGATTTCGCCGGTCAAATACCTGGCCTCTCTTAGCTTCTTGATGTCTTCCTCTGTGACAGAGGAGGACATCCACCGACCTTGAATGTTGGATCCGGACATGGTTGAAGGTACGAAGTGCCTGACCCGAGCTTTGGGTGTTGGAACTCGAGGCGGGGGAAGGATTTGATTGAGCGCAAGAAGAAAAAGGACAGGCCTTGGCCTCTTTATAAAGGGGATGAATATCAAGCGTCCTCCGCGTGGCCGTTTGGGACTTGCCTAAAATCGAGGAGTCATACCAACAGGAACGATTGGGTTAGCCACATCTGTATTGATGAGAATCCCGTAATTTGGGGGACACGATCTCTGCTTCGACAAGACGTGCCAATAAAATCCCTTGCAAAACATGCAGTGGCAGGCTGATTGAGAAAGACGGTTCGTCACTACCAGACCACGGCAATACGTCACATTATAAAAAAACGGTCGGCAGATTGGATTTGTGGAAATATTATTCTCTCTACGGTGGTATGTGGAATTTGTTTTGCAGGGCCGGACACTATCCTGGTGTTCAAAATCTTCTATGGAGTATTTGGAGGAGGAACCCGCCTTGCAATACCGAAGACAAAACTGCACGCCAGACTCATCGTCATTGAAGCCTGGTTCAGGGGCTACTGAGGGAGTCCTGGATTAGGGGGTCTCCGGACAGCGGGACTATATCCTTTGGCCAGACTGTTGGACTATGAAGATACAAGATTGAAGACTCCGTCCTGTGTCCGGATGGGACTCTCCTTGGCGTGGAAGGCAAGCTTGGCGATACGGATATGTAGATCTCCTCCCTTGTAACCGACTATGTGTAACCCTAGCCCCCTCTGGTGTCTATATAAACCGGAGGGTTTAGTCCGTAGGACATCAACAATCATACCATAGGCTAGCTTCTAAGGCTTAGCCTCTACGATCTCGTGGTAGATCAACTCTTGTAATACTCACATTCATCAAGATCAATCAAGAAGGAAGTAGGGTATTACCTCCATCGAGAGGGCACGAACCTGGGTAAACATCATGTCCCCCGCCTCCTGTTACCATCCGCCTTAGACGCACAGTTCGGGACCCCCTACCCGAGATCCGCCGATTTTGACACCGACAGAGGTCACGGGAGAAATCATGTTGCAAGTAATCATGTGAACTTGATATGTGTTCGATATTTTGATAGTATGTATGTTGTGATTCCCTTAGTGGTGTCATGTGAACGTCGACTACATGACACTTCACCATATTTGGGCCTAAGGGAGCATTGTGGAGTAGTAAATAGATGGTGGGTTGCAAGAGTGATAGAAACATAAACCCCAGTTTATGCACTATTTCATAAGGGACCGATTGGATCCTAGAGTTTAATGCTATGGTTAGAATTTATTCTTAACACTTCTCTCGTAGTTGCGGATGCTTGCGAGAGGGTTAATCATAAGTAGGAGGTTTGTTCAAGTAAGAACAGCGCCTAAGCACCGGTCCACCCACATATCAAATTATCAAAGTAGCGAACACAAATCAAACCAACATGATGAAAGTGACTAGATGAAATTCCCGTGTACCATCAAGAATGCTTTGCTTAATATAAGAGACCATTTTTGCCGGTCCTTTGCCTCAAAAGGAGTGGGATACCTTGCTCCATACTTGCTACAATTATCATTACTTGCTCGTTAAAAATTATCTTTCTATCAAACTACCCGCTACTTACAATTTCAGCACTTGCAGACAACACCCTACTGAAAACTACTTGTCATTTCCTTCTGCTCCTCGTCGGGTTTGACACTCTTACTTATCGAACAGAGCTACAATTGATCCCCTATACTTGTGGGTCATCAACGTGGCATGGACAAGAGGATGTGGAACCCCTTCAAGATGCTAAGGACACATATTGGCAAAAGCTCAAGACTCTACATTTTCACTTTAGTGATCCAAGATACTATTAAAATGGGATGAGGTGTTGCTTACTGGTCTACTTGCTCAAACTTCTCAGTGATATGCTCCAAAGCCCTCAACCACTTTCTCAATTCCAAATATGTCCTAAACCTAAAGTCAAACTCGGCCCCATTGATTTGATCTATCCGGCGCCACCGAGTTCACTTGACATAGCAACTGCCAGAAACCCTAATCAGTTCGGTCTCACCGATGGGATCCCGGTCTCACCGAGATGGGCTTGCAAACTCTCTGTTGTCGGTTGCAATTATTTCGATCCCACCAAGATATGCAGTCGGTCCCACCGAGTTTTCTTGACCAACTCTCTATTTACTTCTTACCAAAATCGGTCTCACCGAGTTTGTGTAATTGGTCAAACCGAGTTTAGGTTTTACCCTAACCCTAGCTCATCGGTCCCACCGAGTTTGTCATGTCAGTCCCACCGAAAAGCCTAACGTTAACATTTTGAACCAGTTCGGTCTCACCGAGTTTCACTATTCGGTCCCACCGAGTTTGGTATATTGTGTGTAACGGTTAGATTTTGTGTGCAGGCTATATATACCCCTCCACCCCCTTCTCCATTTGAGAGTGAGCCATCAGAACGTGCCTACACTTCCACTACTCATTTTCTGAGAGAGAACCACCTACTCATGTGTTGAGACTAAGACATTCCAATCCAACCTCAATAGTCTTGATCTCTAGCCTTCCCCAAGTTGATTTCCACTCATATCATCTTTCCAACATATCCAAATCTATGAGAGAGAGAGAGAGAGTTGAATGTTGGGGAGACTATGATTTGAAGCACAAGAGCAAGGAGTTCATCATCAACACACCATATATTAACTTTTGGAGAGTGGTGTCTCCTAGATTGGTTATGTGTCACTTGGGAGCCTGCGTCAAGATTGTGGAGTTGAACCAAGGAGTTTGTAAGGGAAAGGAGATCGCCTACTTCGTGAAGATCTACCCAAGTGAGGCAAGTCCTTTGTGGGCAATGACCATGGTGGGATAGACGAGGTTGCTTATTTATGGACCCTTCGTGGGTGGAGCCCTCCATGGACTCATGCATCCGTTACCCTTCGTGGGTTGAAG
Source organism: Aegilops bicornis (assembly GCA_021605145.1). Classification (NCBI taxonomy): domain Eukaryota; kingdom Viridiplantae; phylum Streptophyta; class Magnoliopsida; order Poales; family Poaceae; genus Aegilops; species Aegilops bicornis. The sequence continues at coordinate 691,747,161 of CM038674.1, forward strand.
TCTTCATCAATGTGGATGTACGATAGCACCACCTATCGGAACCACGCCAAAAAGCTCCATGTCTCCAATTTCATTTGCACACTCCAATCCCATCCCTTTACTTTCTTGCAATTTGCATGCTTTACTTTCCGCTGCCCATATACTCTTGCCATGATTGCTTGATGTATTGTGAATGTTTAAACTTGTTCTAAAACTCCACCTTAACTTGAAGAACTTCAAAACTGCTACCTTTCTTTGTTGAGGGTCTAATCCCCCCCCCCTCTAGACACCTCTTCTCGATCCTTTCAGACTCACACTCCACCCGCAGCAATTATGCGTTCGCCTCGCACACGCGATCGCTGCCAAGGTGTTTGGTTTTAATGAAACCCCATTCCTCCTTGGTGCTCACCCTTCCCCGCGAGCATGTTGTGCATCTCTGGTGGGGGGAGTGTGTAGATCAGTGATGCCAGTGCCTAGTTGTTGTGTCTTCACAAGACAGTGCCATCCTTAATGGTGTCCTACATTCACGCCGACTGACGATTCACCTCGATCACTAGCGCCCAGTTATTAGAGTTTCTGCATTTGAGCATCGGGAGGGACGGGCTAGTGACGCTATCAACACTGGTCTCGCGCATGACCTTCCCTACCATGATCTCATTGCCAGCACCACGACACGTCATAATGCGCCACGGCTCTGCAAGCGATGTCATTGTTGCCGCGGTAGCGTCTTAGCCATTGGAGCCTAACAGTTCACGCGGTGTTGTCTTATAGCCGGTAGAGGCTAACCACTGTCGTGCTCGAGATGGTCGCCTGTATAATGCTCTGATGCCAATTGTTTGCACCAACTACTATTCTCGTGACCAAAACTATGAGTGCCTTGGAGCACTCTCAATAGCTAGCTCATCGTGTGCTACTACTTGAACACAAATGATTGAAGCGGGAAATTTTCTTTCTCGAATTTTCTTGCTTACGATGAAGAAATACAAGTCCTTTTAGAGCATCTACATCGGGGCACCTGCTACTTCTTGAGCTTGCGTTAGTTTTCCTCAAAGAGGAGAGGGTGATGCAGCAATAGTAGCGTAAGTATTTCCCTCAGTTTTTGAGAACCAAGGTATCAATCCAGTAGGAGGCTCCTCAAAAGTCCCATGCACCTACACAAACAAACTGAGAACTCGCAACCAACGCGATAAAGGGGTTGTCAATCCCTTCACGGCTGTTGGGGATATTACTACTGAGCGTAAACCGGCCAGGACAGGCCGGGTTAACTTCATCAGTAGTAGAGTATGCTAGAAGCCCATGAAGGAAGATAGGAATGTTAAATAGGGGCCCAAAGGCCTAGAATCGGTTTAAGGCTGGCAACCATGAACCGGTATTGGTATGTAACTAGTATGGTAAGATAGAAAGAGCAGAGACCAAACCGGACACGTTTATGAGCCGGTCTCGGGACTCTGTAAACCGACGGGTGTCACCCATGTATATAAGGGGACGACCCGGCGGCGGATCAGGACAACAGACAACAACTCGAGACTCAGGCAAAGCGTATTCGCTCCCTGGTCATCGAAACCCCATCAATTCCATCACAACTAGACGTAGGCTTTTACCTTCATCGTAAGGGGCCGAACTAGTATAAAACTCTCTTGCGTCCCTTGTCCGCTTTAACCCCTTTAAGCTAACCCGTAGCGATGGCTCCACGACTAAGTCCTTTCACAAGGACATCTGCCGTGACAAAACCACGACAGTTGGCGCCCACCGTGGGGCTATCGCACGATGGTTTCAAGGACTCAAGGGTTACGCTGTGGGCCGGATGACCAAGAGTCATTGCGGCAAGCTCTACATCGACGATGCAGGATGGGGCCCCGAGGCCGGCTCAATTGAGTACGGGTACATGGTCCCCTTTGGTGGCGTACACGTTTTCATTGGCAAGATCGGCGAACGGGGCCCTGAGCCGGACATCTGCACCGACCTCGTAGAAACGGCTCAGCGTGCGGGATCTGCCCAGGTCAAGCCTGCCATGAAGCGTGACTTCGTGGGAGTCATCCATGGAGGGGAGTACGAGGACAAATCGGAATCTGGTGGTGAGACCATCGTTTATTCCGGCGACGAATCATCGACCGAAGAGACCGAGTCGTTATATCAGCTACAAGATGGCCGGATTGGAGGCTGTTCCGATGGCGACAGTATTCCGGACCCCTCTATCTGCCACGCCGGGCTGGAATCTTCATGGCCGGTACACAGCCGGCGCTCCACTCTTCGACCGCGGCAGCGGCAAAGAATGGGCAGGAGGCCTGTCGCGTCAGCCGCTCAGGTCTTATCTGATCTATTTGATGCGTTGGCAACACTAATGGCGGAGGTTAACCCGGAGGATCAGGATGCGCACAATGCAGAAGTCGCGAAGATAAGGGATCAGATTACCCAGGCCAAGGCCGATTTGGCAGCTGAGGATGCCAGAATGGCCGCAGAGCGGGCCGCTTTAGATGCACAGGCTTACCGGCTTATGCTGGATCAGAATGCATCGCACGAAGTCCTAAAGAGAAGACACCGGTCTCGCCTGCCTCCGGTTTATGATGCTAGGAACCTCTTTAACACCCCAGGTGCAGGGACCAGTAACCCGCCGGTAGTAAACCGGGCGGAGGCACCTGGAGCGGGTTCGCCAGTTCAGCCCCGTTTGATGGGTCCGCTTCGACAGAACAACAACGTGACGCAACCTGTTCCAATACGACCGGGTCATTACTCTACTCCAATAGACAATCTTGTTGCGGCCGCTTCACGGCTGGAAGCTATCCAAACTGAAGGCGATTCTCCGGCGGCGATCAAGACGCGTCGGGTTAAAGAGCTTCTTCGGACAGCCTTGGAGCAACAGGAGGCTTATTCATACATCCATGATCGGATTCATTCCACCCCCCGTCCAAGTCGAAGTTATAGCAGAGTATGGATGAGCCGGCCGTGTCAAGCAATGCGGGGAACCGCGAACCGCCCCGTGGCCACAACCCGGCAGGAGGTGCCGGTGATGCTCAGGAGGTGGTGGACCGGGCTCGCGCGCGCAGGGAGGCCGAGTTAGCAGCACAGTATACTCCGGTTCGTCCAACCACGGTGAGAGAGCCAGGAGTTACCTCTAGCTCTTTGGGGGTGCCGTGTCTCGTCCCGACATTACGCAATGTACGCCTGCCCAAGGATTTCAAGGGCCCGTTCAAGGTGCCAAATTACACTGCCGATTTACCCCCGAAGACATGGGTTGAATGCTATGAGATGGCAATGGAGATGCTGGATGTGGATGATGCAGCTTGTGCGAAGTACTTCATCATGATGCTAGAAGGGACGGCTCGTACTTGGTTAAAAAGTCTACCTGCTAATTCTATCAGGTCATGGGCCGAGTTGAGAACCCGGTTTATCCAGAATTTTAAAGATACATGCAAGCAACCCATGTCGATTGTGGACTTAGCCGCCTGTGTACAGGAGTAAGGAGGATCAACAACCCAGTGGGTGCGCCGGGTCTCGGAAATCTTGCATTCATCGGACCGCATCAACGCTGACACCGCAGTTCTGACCTTGGAAGGTAATTGCCGGTTTAAGCCTCTGAAGTTGAAGTTGGGATAGATAAAACGCCATTGCACTAACATGGGAACTGAGGGAGTCCTGGACTAGGGGGTGTCCGGATAGCCGAACTATCATCACGGCCGGACTCCAAGACTATGAAGATACAAGACTGAAGACTTCGTCCCGTGTCCGGATGGGACTTTCCTTGGCGTGGAAGGCAAGCTTGACGATACGGATATGTAGATCTCCTACCATTGTAACCGACTCTGTGTAACCCTAACCTATCCGGTGTCTATATAAATCGGAGGGTTTTAGTCCGTAGGACAAACAACAATCATACCATAGGCTAGCTTCTAGGGTTTAGCCTCCTTGATCTCGTGGTAGATCTACTCTTGTACTACCCATATCATCAATATTAATCAAGCAGGAGTAGGGTATTACCTCCATCGTGAGGGCCCAAACCTGGGTAAAAACATCGTGTCCCTTGTCTCCTGTTACCATCCGCCTAGACGCATGATTCGGGACCCCCTACCCGAGATCCGCCGGTTTTGACACCGACATTGGTGCTTTCATTGAGATTTCCTCTGCGTCACCGATAGGCCCGATGGCTCCTTCGATCATCAACAACGACGCGGTCCAGGGTGAGACTTTTCTCCCCGGACAGATCTTCGTATTCGGCGGCTTTGCACTGCGGGCCAATTCACTTGGCCATCTGGAGCAGATCGAAAGCTACGCCCCGTGCCATCAGGTCAGATTTGGAAGTTTGAACTATACGGCCGATGTCCGCGGAGACTTGATCTTCGACGGATTCGAGCCGCAGCCGAGCGTGCCGCACTGTCTCGATGGGTATGATCTAGCTCTGCCGCCGAACAGTGCCCTGGAGGCCGCACCGAGATCCGCTCGACCCTTAATCCGGGCGGATTCCCAATCGAGGACGAGTGGTTGGGCGCCGCCTCGGGGCTACGATCTCTCTGGCGATTGAGCGAACTCCATCCCTGTCGCTGCGAAGACCTTGACTCAGTGGTGCGGACTCCTCTCCGGACTCCGAACCCTCCGCGCCCCTGCAAATCGAATCCGATTGGGCGCCGGTCATGGAGTTCACTGCCGCGGACATCTTTCAGCACTCGCCCTTTGGCGACATCCTGAATTCATTAAAGTCTCTCTCTCTTTATCGGAGAGCCGTGGCCGGACTACGGACAGGAAGGTTGGGATACGGACGACGAAGAAATTCAACGCCCACCCACCACCCACATTGTAGCCACAGTCGATGATTTAACCGACATGCTCGACTTCGACTCCGAAGACATCGACGGTATGGACGACGATGCCAGAGACGACCAAGACCCGGCGCCTACCGGGCACTGGAAGGCCACCTCGTCATACGACATATACATGATGGGCATCCCAAAAGATGGGAATGGCAATGGAACAACGGAGGATGACCCCTCCAAGAAGCAACCGAAGCAACCGAAGCACCGACGTCAGCGGCGCCGCTCTAAATCCCGCCACAGCAAAAACGGTGATTCCGGCACGGGAGATAATAACACCCTGGACAGTGCCGAAGACAACCCCCTCCAGCAGGACTCAGCGCAGGAGGAGGGAGAAGCAAGTCCGCACGACAGTGCAGCAGAAAGAGAGGTGGAGGACGATAATTATTCGCCTCCCTCCGAAGATGAGGCAAGCCTCGGCAGACGATTTAATTTGTCGTGCCCGAGGATCCCGCCGAATAGGAGCGCTTTCAAACGCAGGCTTATAGCCACGGCAAGCAGCCTCAAGAAAAGCAGCAACAGCTTAGAGCTGACCAAGACCTGCTAGGCTGACGGATGGACTCAAGTCCTTGCAGCGAAGAGTATGAACTCGAACGCCCCTCAAAAGCTACTGCAAACGCGGGCCGTTGCCCGATCGGAGGAGGAAGCACCCAAGTCACCAACGACGACATGGCGGACCGGCCACCACAGGCGCGACAGAGAAGCCTCTCGGCCCTCCGCTCAAGCCACACCCCGACGCCGCTCAAAAAGTACCAAGGCACGGGAAAACGTGCCAGACTTGCGAGATATATTGGAGGATAAGGCAAAACATACAAGACCGATCTACGGATCGCGTGGGCGCCCAACGACTCGGGATGATTACCGTCGTGCCGGATACAGCAAACCCGGCCGGGCCGAACACAGTAGACAAAGCTCTAATGAGCTACGTCGTGATATAGCCCAATACATGCAGGCGCCAAGACACCCACTATGCTTCACAGATGAAGTAATGGATCATCAAATCCCCGAGGGATTAAAACCCGTAAACATCGAATCATACGATGGTACCACAGATCCTGCGGTCTGGATCGAGGACTATCTCCTCCATATCCACATGGCCCGTGGTGATGATCTACATGCCATCAAATACCTCCAACTCAAACTTAAAGGACCAGCTCGGCATTCGCTCAACAGCTTGCCAGCAGAATCAATTGGTTGTTGGGAGGACCTGGAAGCCGCATTCCTTGATAACTTCCAGGGCACATATGTGCGACCACCAGATGCCGATGACCTCAGCCGTATAATTCAGCAGCCATAAGAATCGGCCAGACAATTCTGGACACGGTTCCTAACAAAAAAAAATCAAATCGTTGACTGTCCGGATGCAGAGGCCCTTGCAGCCTTCAAACATAACATCCGCGACGAATGGCTTGCCCGGCACCTAGGACAGGAAAAGCCAAAATCCATGGCAGCCCTCACAACACTCATGACCCGCTTTTGTGTGGGAGAGGACAGCTGGCTAGATCGAAGCAACAACTTGGCCAAACACCCTGATAGTTCGGATACCAAGGACAGCAATGGCATGTCGCGTCGCAACAAGAACAAGCGCCGCATTAACGGTGATAATGCTGAAGATACGGCCGTCAATGCCGGATTCAGAGGCTCTAAACCCGGTCAGAGGAAGAAGCCATTCAAAAGAAATACCCAGGGCCCGTCCAACTTGGACCGAATACTCGATCGCTTGTGCCAGATACATGGCACCCCCGAAAAACCAGCCAATCACACCAACATGGATTGTTGGGTGTTCAAGCAAGCAGGGCCGAACTCAACGACAAGGGGCTGGATAGCGATGACGAGGAAGAGCCCCTGCCGCCGAACAATAGAGGACAGAAGGGTTTTCCCACAAAAGTGCGGATGGTGAACATGATATACGCAACCCATATACCCAAAAGGGAGCGGAAGCATGCACTAAGGGACGTATATGCGATGGAGCCAGTCGCCCAGTTCAACCCATGGTCTTCCTGCCCGATCACCTTCGATCGAAGGGACCACCCCACTAGCATCCGTCACGGCGGTTTCGCCGCATTGGTTCTTGACCCAATTATTGACGTATTTCACCTCACCAGAGTCCTGATGGACGACGGTAGCAGCCTGAACCTGCTTTATCAGGATACAGTGTGCAAAATGGGCATAGACCCCTCAAGGATTAAACCTACAAAGACGACCTTTAAAGGCGTCATACCGGGTGTAGAGGCCAATTATACAGGCTCAGTTACAGTCGAAGTGGTCTTCGGATCCCTAGATAACTTCCGAAGCGAAGAGTTAATCTTCGACATCGTCCCGTTCCGCAGCGGCTATCATGCACTACTCAGACGAACCGCATTTGTAAAGTTCAATGCGGTGCCGCACTACGCATACCTCAAGCTCAAGATGCCAGGCCCTCGAGGAGTAATCACGGCCAATGGAAACACCGAACGCTCTCTCCGAACGGAGGAGCACACGGCAGCCCTCGCGGTGGAGGTGCAAAGCAGCCTCTCACAACAATTCTCGAGTCCGCCCACTAAGCGTCCGGAAACTGCCAAGCGCGCCCGGAGTAACCTACAACAAGACCGCCTGGCACGATTCAAGCACGCGTAGCAATCCGGCCCCAACCCCAGCCCTCGCGAAATTGCGAAGCCAGTACTACGCGTACATAACTACGCTCTGGAGATACCATGGGCATAAGGGAAGGGGCACGACCACGGCACGCCCAGAATGCGGCTCAACCGCACCAAGGGCTCCCGATTGTGTCATTATTTTTCCTTTTTCCTTTTTATTCTTTTTTCTTACTTTCTGGACTCCGTTTTCCAGAAGTCCTGTCCGGCACTAGAATCGTCGAACTCACGATGCAACAGCCAGGGAAGCAGAAAGCTACATCGAGTGTTCAGGTGGTCTCTATTACGAGCATTATACCTGTTTTACATACCATCCCGCAGCTTACCCCTGGAGGGGGACATGTTAGATAGTCCCATCCCTTGATTATCGCACTATTTGTATCGTTCTGCCTTCATTGCAGCACCTTTTTTAATAAACAATACATAGCTTTTGCCTATTATTGCACTCCTTTCTTTATCTATATATATGTTCATTTCATGACATGTTGCACGCGTACACTTTGGTACGGCCAATACACCAGGGGCTAAAGTACCCCAAAAGTATGGTGTGATAAGTCCGAACACTTTCACAAGTGCGGCACCCCGAACTTATAGCATTATATGCATCGGCTCCGAATCATGTCTTGGGTCATTAGTTGGGTTTTTCCGGCTCCTATGTTTTGGTACCTTACGTTCCGTTATATCGGCTAAGGTAGCACTAGGAGAACCACTGCGATTGTGCCCCGGTTGAGCTGGGTTGAGCACCTCAGTGGAGAAAGCTAAAACTGACCGTCATGATAGGGCAAGAGCCGGTCGCTGTTCGAGAGGTTTTTTCGGGTCCCTAAAGACTTATGCCGCTTAGAGCGAGGAACCGGAATTGTCCGACCAAGGCGTGGATAGTGCCCCGAACTCGGTCTTCCGAATACTAGGGGCTTCGCCGAAGTTTAAAATTATAGAATTCTATGGCTAAGTGAGAGTGTTCAAGCATTATAAGTCTGGTTGCCTTGTTCGTTGCGTTGAGAGCCTCCCTAGATGGACCCAAGAATGGGAACAAGAGTGCTCAAGTTTATCCCGAACACCCCAGCACTCGTGGCATGGGGCTGAAGCCAACGACTTGCCATCTCTCAAATTTGATAAACGGCCGCACAGAAGGTAATATTTTAAATTAACAAGCGTTGCTTAACGCATATGAACAAGTGATCAGCGTACAGGATAACAAATGCGAGTCTATTCAAAAATTACATCTTTGGAGCACTCATCCACTATTCGGCGGGCACCCTTCAGGAGGCCCTCATAGTACATTTCGGGCGTGCGATGCTCCTTGCCCTTCGGTGGCCCGTCCGTCACAAGCTTCTCCGCATCCAGCTTGCCCCAGTGCACTTTAGCACGGGCAAGGGCCTGACGGACACCTTCAATGCAGACGGAGCGCTTGATGACTTCAATCCGTGGACAGGCGTCCACCAGCCGCCCTTACTAGCCCAAAGTAGCTCCCAGGCATGGCTTCCAATGGCCACAGCCGAACTATGAGGCCCCTCATGGCCTGTTCGGCGACCTTGTGGAGCTCGACCAGCTGCTTCAGCCGGTCGCTTCGGGGCACCGGATGTCCGGCCTCAGCATGCTGAGACCAGAACACCTTCTCCGTCGAGCTCCCCTCCTTGGCGCGGTAGAATACGGCAGCATCAGACACACTACGGGGAAGATCTGCGAATGCTCCTGGAGAGCTCCGAATCCGGGTAAGTAATAGGTAATTCACTTTCACATGCTTGCTTTGCATAAAGAATGCCTTACCCGCCGCTATCTTCTTTAATGATTCAATCTCTTGGAGGGCTTTTTGGGCCTCGGCCTTAGCAGCTTTGGCACTCTCAAGAGCTGAGGCAAGCTCGGACTCTCGGGTCTTCGGGTCACGCTCCAAACCCTCGTGTTTTTTCACGAGAGCCTGGAGCTCTTGCCGCACCTCCGCCAGCTGCGCCTCCCCCTTCTCTCGCTCGGTGCGCTCCGCGGCCGCTTTGCTTTCGGCCACGGACACCGCTTCCTTCAGGGTCGCCACCTCGTTCGTGGCCCCTGCAGTACCCATGTTATTCCTGTTATTTTTCGCAACCGAAACCTTTCTATAAGGTATTTCCTTGATAAGGTATTACTTACCTTCCTTGTCCTCGAGCTGCTTCTTGGCAAGGCCGAGCTCGTTCTCGGACCGCTCGAGGCTCTGCTTCAATGCAGTGACCTCCACAGTCAGTGCGGCAGAGGTCAGTAGCGTAGCCTGCATTCCCATATTGACATACTTATGTTAGACTCCTGCATATATATTTTTAGATCCTTAGTCCGGCTTTTCTTTTGAACACCGAACTAAGCATCGAGAACTACTGTCTATGCGGTAATATTTTTACATATTCTAAACTTACCTCAAAGCCTGTTAGAAGGCTGGTACAGGCTTCAGTCAGCCCGCTCTTGGCGGACTGAACTTTCTGGATCACCACACTCATAACAGTGCGGTGCTCCTCCTCGATGGAGGCGCTGTTAAGCGCCTCCAGTAAGCTATCCGGTGCCTCCGGTTGGACGGAAGACACCGGCGTCTTACCCTTCTTACGAAGGGACCGCTTGCCGGACTCCGTAACAGCCGAAGGTTCCGGCATGGAGTCCGGACGAGGGTCGGGCTTAGAGCCCCTGTGGGTCTCGCCCCCCACGCGCCTGGAGTCCGGGAGGTTGCCTTGCGGCGCCTCCTGCGCCACCTCCTCTTGACCAGGCCCCCCTTGGGGCACCACCTCGGCATCGTCCGCAGCGTGAGGCGATGAGGCGGCCGGAAGTGAAGTACTCTCCATTTCCGACGAACTCAGGGACCCGCTCGACGAAGCGGCAAACTCGCCCTTGGGCGGGCTGCATGATTGTTCGGCATTAGAGAACACTATGCAATAGAAAAGCCATGGGTATCCGGACACTTACGATCTCGCCAGGGCCTTGGCCCTTATTGGCGAATCCTCCTCGTCGTTGTCGACGTTGGTGGAGAAGTCTGGAGGAAGGGTTCTTCCCTTCTTGGACCCTCCGGCCTCCCAAGTTGGGGCGGCCTTCCTTTTCCTCTCCTCCCCCGCTGGGAAAGGCTTCTTTCCTCCTCCTTGTTCTCGTGGAGAAGATTCTGCTTCAGAATCTGACAGCATCTGGCGTCGGGAGCTCCTTCGAGTTCCCGTTGCCTCCTTCTTGGCCTTCTTCTCCGGCACCACATGAGGTACCGGAGCCAGCAGCCCCGTCAATCGGGCGTCTGCTGGGTCTTCTGGCAAAGGAGCCGGACAGTTAACCTGTCCGGACGTCTTCAGCCAGTCCTGTTAAAGGTTAGGGAGTTTTAGATCCCACATAGAGTCAAACTATGAAAAAAGAGTCCCATAAAGGGAAAAATAACTCACCTCGCTGGCTTGACGCTGCGAGCTGAATCCGTAATCTCCGGTAGCGTATGTGGGAGCCTCGGCGCCCTTGAACAGCACCTTCCAGGCATCTTCGTACGTAGTGTCGAAGAGCCTTGTCAGAGTTGGGTGTTGTGCCGGATCGAACTCCCACAATTTGAAGGCCCGTTGTTGGCATGGGAGAATCCGGCGGATGAGCATCACCTGGATTACGTTGACAAGCCTGAGATTCTTGTCCACCAGGTTTCGGACGCCTGTTTGGAGTCCGGATAGCTCGTCCGAATTCCCCCACGTCAGGCCCGTCTCTTTCCATGGCGAGAGCCGTGTGGGGAAGCCATATCTGAATTCGGGGGCCGCCGCCCATTTGGAGTCGCGCGGCTCGGTGATATAGAACCACCCCGATTACCACCCTTTATTGTCTCCACGAAGGAGCCCTTGAGCCATTGGACTTTGGCCATCTTGCCAACCATGGCGCCTCTGCACTCCGCTTGACGGCCGCCCACTACCTTCGGCCTGACATTGAAGATCTTCAGCCATAAGCCGAAGTGGGGCTGGATGCAGAGAAAGGCCTCACACACGACGATGAATGCCGACATGTTGAGGATGAAATTCGGGGCCAGGTCGTGGAAGTCCAGGCCGTAGTAGAACATGAGCCCCTGGACAAATGGGTGAAGTGGAAAACCTAGTCCGCGGAGGAAGTGGGGGAGAAACACCGCCCTCTCATGGGGCCTGGGGGTTGGAATGAGTTGCCCCGCGTCGGGCAGCCTGTGCGCGATGTTGCTGGACAAGTATCCGGCCTCCCGCAGCTTTGTGATGTGCCCCTCCATGACGGAGGAGGCCATCCACCTGCCTCCCGCTCCGGACATGGTTGGAGAAGGTTGAGGTGGGATGTGCGGACTTGGGCGCTGGAGCTCAAGTGCGTAAAAATGGGTGAGCAAAGGAGGAAGAAGGCGTAGGTGAAAAGGTGGATCCTTATCCCCTTATATGGACGGACGAAGCTATGCGTCCCCCACCAGCCTGGTAAAACTCGCTTATCTCCCAAGCGCCGTAATCAATGGCGTGGATGGGTTACCCACGTCCGTATTGATGAAAATCCCGGAATAAGGGGGCACGATCTATGCTTTGATGAGACGTGCCAAGGAAACCGCCTCGCTAAACGCGCTGAGGTGGAATAGTAAAAAACGACTCATGTGAATGCCTAGCCGTGGTGTGATGTCACGCCGCGGAATACGTCAGCAGATCTGTGCAAAAGTTATTCTCTCTACGGTGGTATGTGGAACTTGTTTTGCAGAGCGGACACTATCCTTGTGTTCAAAACCTTCTATGAAGTATTCGAGGAGGAACCCGCCTTGCAATGCCGAAGACAATATGCGCGCCCGGACTAAATGCGTCATTGAAGCCTGGTTCGTGGGCTCTTGAGGAGTCCTGGACTAGGGGTGTCCGGATAGCCGAACTATCATCACGGCCGGACTCCAAGACTATGAAGATACAAGATCAAGACTTCGTCCCGTGTCCGGATGGGACTTTCCTTGGCGTGGAAGGCACGCTTAGCGTCTGGATAGATCTCCAACCATAGTAACCGACTCTGTGTAACCCTAACCTATACGGTGTCTATATAAACCGGAGGGTTTTAGTCCGTAGGACGAACAACAATCATACCATGGGCTAGCTTCTAGGGTTTAGCCTCCTTGATCTCTTGGTAGATCTACTCTTGTATTACCCATATCATCAATATTAATTAAGCAGGAGTAGGGTATTACCTCCATCGAGAGGGCCCGAACCTGGGTAAAAACATCGTGTCCCTTGTCTCCTGTTACCATCCGCCTAGACGCACAGTTCGGGACCCCCTACCCGAGATCCGCCGGTTTGGACACCGACAGGAACCCTCATGGCCGCTTTAGTAAAGTATGCTGACTCTGATAGTACCAAGGATCCCGAGTCGGATGATGATAAGGCAGGGAAGGGAAAGAAGAGCAGCAACGCCAAGGGGAAGCACCACAGCCCGGCGGGTCATGGAAACGGCGGTAAACGTAAAGCGGGCCAAAACATGGACTTTGTGGCCAATGCCAGTGCGCAAGATAAGGGCAAACGGCGCAAGGGTAAACCGCCCCGCGCAATGGGGCACCTAACCCTAATCCGGACCGTCTGTCTTACCTATTGAACCAGCCCAGCCCGAAACATGGGACGAAGGAAATGCCGGCCATGCACCTCTGGAAGGACTGCTATATCATGCAAGAGTTCAAAAATTCTAATGACTTCCGGTATGATCATGGACCGGGTGATGGTTCAGGCCACGGGTCTCATGGGCCGGGTTATGGCGGAGGAAATTCCAGTTCAGGCTTCCATGGTAATCAGGGCGGACATACAAATCAAGGAAATCAGGGCAACCAAGGTGGTTACAATATTCAGCATCAGTAGTCGGGTTACCAGAGCAATCCAAAGTAGTTGAACAGTGGGCAATATCATGTCTTTACGACTAGCTTGGACAAGCGTGACCAGAAGCTTCATAGGAGAGCGGTAAGCTCCGTTGAACCGGCAGTGCCCCGTTACTTACGGTGGTCTGAGCAGCCAATTGTGTGGAGGAGGGAGGATCATCCACCCCGGGTTGACAATCCGGGTCAGTTGGTGTTGGTGGTGGCACCTCAGGTAGGAGGTTACAAGTTCACAAAGGTACTCATGGACGGAGGGAGCAGTATCAATATCATGTATTATGAAACTTTCCGTCGCATGGGGTTAACAGATAAAAATCTTGGACCGTCCAGTACGGTGTTCCATGGTGTGGTGCCTGGTAAATCAGCATATCCTGTTGGCAAGATAGCTCTGGAGGTGGCTTTTGGGGACGAGCATGACTCAAGATCAGAAACTTTGACCTTTCAAGTGGTGAAGATCAGAAGTCCCTATCATGCCCTGTTTGGACGGCCGGCTTATGCTAAGTTTACGGCACGGCCTTGTTATGTCTATCTTCAGCTCAAGATGCCGGGTCACAAGGGAACTATAACTGTCCATGGGAGCCGCAAGATCGTTCTGGAGTGTGAACAAGGTGATGCGGCTTATGCTGAGTAAGTTTGTGCCGCAGAGGAGTTGAAGTTTTACAAGGATAATGTTGATCCGGCAGATATGACTCCGTTGAAGAAGCCAACTACCGAGCACGACCCGGCCCTGAAGTTTAAATCGGCTGCTGAGACTAAGCTTGTTGACTTCATACCTGGCGATTCGTCCAAGCAGTTCAGCATCAGCGCAAACTTGGATCCGAAATAGGAAAGCACGCTCATCGAGTTCATCCGTGAGAATCGAGACATTTTTGCGTGGAAGCCTTCTGACATGCCAGGTGTACCGAGAGAACTCGCTGAGCACACACTTAATGTTGATCCTAAGTATAAACCGGTTAAACAGTTTCTCCGCCGGTTCAATGAAGAAAGACGCAATGCTATTGGAGAAGAGGTGGCCAAGCTTTTAGCGGCTGGATTTATCATTGAAGTCTTCCATCCTGAGTGATTGGCTAATCCGGTGCTGGTCCTTAAGAAAAACAGCACTTGGCGGATGTGTGTGGATTACACAGATATCAACAAAGCTTGCCCAGCAGATCCTTTTGACCTTCCCCGTATTGATCAAATTACTGATGCTACGGCGGGTTGCGAGCGTTTAAACTTTCTGGATGCATATTCTGGTTATCATCAGATCAAGATGGCAGTTAAGGACCAGGAGAAGACGGCCTTTATAACCCCCTTTGGAGCCTTCTGCTATGTTCTATGCCCTTTAGGCTCAAGAGTGCCCAGGCAACTTATCAACGATGTGTACAAAACTGTCTCCACACACAGATCGGCCGTAATGTTCATGCCTATGTGGATGATATTGTGGTCAAGTCAAGGAAGAAGGAGACTCTAGTTGACGATTTGAAGGAAACCTTTGATAACCTGCGGACTTACAAGATGATCCTCAATCCGGCCAAATGCGTTTTTGGTGTACCGGCAGGCAAGCTCTTGGGCTTTCTTGTGTCTAACAGGGGCATTAAGGCTAATCCGGAAAAGATCACAGCTATCACCTCCTTGGCTAAACCGAAGTGTATCAATGACGTTCAACACTTGGCAGGCCGGATTGCCGCTTTCAGCCGGTTTATCAGCCGCCTCGATGGCGATTCCTTTGTATCAGATGCTGAAGAAAACGGATAACTTCGTCTGGATTTCTGCCGCTGATGAAGCATTTGAGGACTTAAAGCGGTAGCTAGCTAGTCCGCCTATTCTCGCTGCTTCGATTGACAAGGAACCATTGCTGTTATATGTGGCAGCTAATGCTCGGGCAGTCAGCGTGGCTATTGTGGTGGAACACAAGGAAGCAGGCAAGGAATATCCGGTTCAACGTCCGGTTTACTATATCAGCGAGGTACATATTGAGTCCAAGCAAAGGTACCCGCATTGGCAGAAGCTGGTGTACGGAGTTTTCATGGCAAGCCGGAGGCTTAAACAGAATTTCCAAGGTCATCCCATCACGGTGGTCAGCTCTGCCCCTTTGGGAGATATAATCCACAATAGGGAAGCAACTGGCCGGATTGCCAAGTGGGCTATAGAGCTTGGGCCTCATGGGTTGAAATACATACCTCGGACGGCGGTCAAATCTCAAGCACTTGTGGATTTCATCAATGATTGGACAGAACTGCAAGCACCTGAGGAGAAGCCGGATAACACCTATTGGACTATTCACTTTGATGGGTCCAGGCAATTGGAAGGCTCGGGGGCTGGAGTCATATTAACTTCCCCACGAGGTGATAAGCTTTGTTATGTTCTTTGCTTAATGTTCCCGTGTACTAACAATGCAGCTGAGTACGAAGCTTTACTCCATGGTCTTTGGATGGCTAAGGAGATGAATCTAAGCCGAGTTAAGTGCTTCGGTGACTCGGACCTGGTGGCTCAACAAGTGTCTGGCACTTGAGATTCCAAGGATCCGCTGATGGCAGCATATCATCGTGAGGTGGATATTGTTGCATGTCATTTTAAAGGTTATCAGGTGGATCACGTGGACCAACGGAAGAACGAAGCGGCGGACGCTTTGAGCTGATTGGGTTCTCAACGTAAACCGGTCCACTACTAGAAAAACCACTACTAATGGCGCACCTAATTTGGCTATTAATGGCGCATCTGTGGTGCGCCATTAATAGCACGCCATTAGTAATTTTTACTAATGGCGCACCACCTGCGCCATTAGTATATGCGAGGGTGCGCCATTAGTATGCCTCCCAGGCATGTATACCCAGTGCTTTGGCATACTAATGGCGCACCACCTGCGGATGCGCCATTAGTAATCACAGCATACTAATGGCGCACTACCCAATGATGCGCCATTAGTAACCATGGCATACTAATGGCGCACCGACAAGTGATGCGCCATTAGTATGCTTTGTCATACTAATGGCGCACTATCATGTGATGCACCATTAGTATGAATATTAGGGTTTTTTATTTTTTTATTTTCTGTTTTTTGCACAGGTTACAAAATGTATAATTTGACAAAATATAGACAGCACACATCAACAATAGATTCATCAGATACAATAGAAGATTAGTCTTTGAATACAATTCATCATATTAGTCTCCGAATACAATTCATCATATTAGTCTCCGAATTGAAAAGACCGAACAAAGATAGAACATTATATTACAAGTCTCGAGACCGCGAGTAGCGAGTTTGTCTTCACATTACAAGTCGATATCGATCATCTAAACTACCATCACATAGAAGAGAGCTGCGGTCATCACGATGAGCATCATCACGATGAAACTTCGTCTTCATCCGGTTCCTCCAACGCTCCCTCCCTCTCCCGCTAGATAGCGGGCGTATCTAGATTCGCCTCGGCCCTAGTGGTGTACCCTTTGTAACTGTTACCGTTGAATCGGTGAACCTGTCTCCGACACTCCTCCCAGTCATCGTGAGACTCCGGGAACCTTACCCTTGTACCACGACATACGTCGGCATCGCTATGCACTAGCCAAACGTAAACGTTAGTACCAATTCACAGACAATACATAAGCAATATATAAGTATGCAACAGAGCGATCGGAAGAGAAAAGCAAGACATTAATAGCATCGATTACATCTAAGTTGAACGACTCTCAAAACCAAAGAGACATACTACAAGTTCATTAAAGTTTAATTACAACATGAGCCAATCGATGTTTCAGAACTAGACAACTCGACTCAAGGGACGGGCGTGGATGAAGCCGCCGTCTATCGTGGGAGTCATGAAAGAACGGGCGTTGTCATCCTGCATTTGTAGCATTGTGTCGATGTCACTGTTGGACGGTTGATTTCTGAGGTAGAACTACCCCGAGGTACGAAGGACATCTTGATGGATGATTTCCGCAAACTCCGACTGGATGCGAAAGAATTCTTGTCGGAGGTCCGCGTCCTGGATTGCCGACACGCTCGCGGCCCAATCTTGGAGTTTACTCGGTAGCAGAAGTTGATGATGGTCCCGTACGATCGCCCGCATGTGATGGATGGCGTAGTAGGCACCCTTCTGACCGCCAGGCGGCTGCTTGACGCAGCGTAACGTCAGACAGGGAGAACACGTGCTTGCCGTGCCACGAATAGGCCTGGTGAAGGTGCCTCCAGATTTGGCGTGGCAGGAGAACATCATCAAGAACCTTCTTGACATTTGTGTAGTCTACGTTCGATCGACGGTCCGGGTCGAAATACGTGGCCATGGAATATTTGGGGCTTAGGAGGATGAGCGTGCAACGTGTGTCACTGCAGAAAACACGGAATGTTAAAAGAAAACGATCGAAATGTAAGAATTCATATGTTACGGGCGGTTGAGGGAGGACTTACTCGGGAAAGTAAGGCACGAGGAAGTTATCCTTATCTTGGTTTGCCGTAATGACGCCTTCAAGGTAAGAACTTCGCGACTTGCGGTCCCCAGCGCTGCCCAAGAACTTGGCACGCATGTAGAAGGGTCTACTATCGCGATGTCCGGGTCTTGTCGCGAATGATCCGCATCTCCATACTCAGCGAAAATAGCCGAGCGAAGGTGTAGTGCAGCGGATGAAGGTTCAACATAGCGTGGATGTCATCAAAACGCAGGACGATCGACGCCCGATGGAGTTATCCACAAAGCCCTTGCCCTCTGGCACCTTGGCCGCGAAACCGGGTATGCCACATCCTTCTCCCCGAGACGCAGCTTCTCCAAAGAAAGAACACTGTCATGCAGACTCCGCATAGCACCGGTTGCAGCATTGAGCATATTTGTCGGTAGCATCGCCCTACCCGCCAGATGCACCCTCCTCGAGATATCCTGCGGTGAAGGTGGCCCGTCCTGAGCACGGATCGTACTCGGTGCCGGCTGGCTCGCACCCTTCTTAGTCTTTCTTTTGCGTGCCTTCTTCTTCTCCTGTAATGGGACCGAGTTTTGCTCACAGACCGCCTTCTTGAGTGTGTTGGGGCTGATAATATTTCGCACCTCGCCTATCCGAGGCTCGGTGAAGTCGGCAATGGAGGCGTCTCCGAGAGCTGAGCATGGGACGGCGCTGTTGCAACTTGGCTTCTCCAGCATGCGAGCTAGATCGCACACATCTTTTGTTGGGTTTGGTTCTTCGAAGGAGGCCCCATGAAGTCGCCATCGTACCCATGCTCGGCAAAGTACTGATCGACGTTGCCAAATGTATCATAGTCGTCGCTGCGTCGTCGTTACGATCCTGTGCCATATGCATGTTTGGATCCAGTGGCATACGGATGTCCGGCACCGTTCTGGCGGTCTTGCCATGGGGCCGACTTGGCGCCGCACGACCGGGCGGTGTTGTCTTTGGGGTGGTGTCCCCGCCCCCAAACGAATCTGGCTCTTCGCCAAAGCAGGGCCAGCTTCAGCGGCGCCGAGGGTCATCACGTCATCATCGTCGGCACCGACGGGTCGATTCGGAGGTAACAAGTCGTCGCAGCCTGGCAGCACCGAACCAGTTGAACCGTAAACAAGTTGGGTGGCATCCGGTACCGTGGAACAAGGGTTGCCCGGTTGAACGATTTTGCCCTTGGCGACATCGACCAACTCGTTGTTCACGAAGTGGAGGAGAGTGCACGGAACGTCGGCGGCGCCTCTGCGAAAACATGTAGGGCGTCGAGGATGCCCGATCAAAAGGCAAGGAGATGAAGTCCTCGGCGAGAGAGGCTTAATTAGTTACCGTGATGGTGGCGTCGAGCTCGGCTAATGTAGAGGCACCGCCAACGGCGGTAGCGTGCGATTGACGGAGGGGCCGCTTGCTGCAGAGGTGCCTGCCGGGCGTACACCCGGTGCATTAAGCTCCCGTGCGGCGTCGGAGACACCAATGCCGCCCTCCGCGGGCACCAATGGCCCCGCCATCGCATTATGCGAGTTGCTGGCCGTGAAGCTAGGAATCGGGGCGGCCCCTGTTGGCCGCCCGCAATCCACGACTCAACCCCGAGATCAAGGTAGGAACAAGGCGGTGATCGCCGCTCCAGTCGTTGTTCCACTTGCTCTTGGACAATCTCCGGAATCCGCGCCACCTGTGCCTTGAGTTCTTGAACCTCTCGCGCTGGCTTTCCGAGCTGGTCTTTTTCTCCTTCCGCACACCAGCGGTATAGTATGACCCCATTTTGTCGACAAGCCTTTGCCGCCACCACGACCAGCTGACGTCGACTTCGAGCTTATCCTTGTTCTTCATTACATTCAACCCCCTATTTAGAGTGGTGTCCCAAGGGTTGCTCTGAGTCGACCCCAGCGCTGCTTTCAATCGCTGCGGAAGGAATGTGAACCATTTAGAAATTGGCTTCATTAATTAGAATGCAACCATATGGAGCTAATTACGCTGGGTGTATTCCTTACGAGAACAAGCTGAAGCTGCCTGGTCTTCGGATCCGTGGTAAGCTCCTTTGTTTTCGGGTCCTTCTTGTACCGGCCCCGACAAAGTTCCTGGTCTGCTTGTCACCGTATGTATCGAAGAGGCGGTAGGCCTTGCTCGGCACGCTCCGCCTCCTCCTTGTCCCATATAGGCTCCGCCACTCTGTAACCGCCGGGACCGAGTGTGTGTTCCCCTATGTTCAGCTCCGCATTTGTTTCCCCACTCACTTGATTGGGAGCTTGCGGTGCTCGAGCAATTGATCTTGAAGTCGTTGTAGTCATCTTCGGTGATCGAAGGATTTTTCTCCTTGATCTTCCGATAACTCTCACCTTTCTCGATCATTCTCTTCACATTGCTTTTCCAAGTAGACAGGACCTTGCTCATCTTCGTGAGGGCAGCATTGTTCACTTTATTCCCTTTGAGGCTTGTGTTTTCAAATTCAGCGGGGAACTTCTATCGTTCGTGCAGCTTCGTGAAGAGGAGGTTGCGCAAATTCCCTCGGTCAGGATGCCTCAGGTTCTCGGTGTTGATCGAGACGGTGCTCCGAAGAATGCACCCGAGCTGAAGCGAGTACCCTTGACTATTCGCTCGGGCGCCGTTGGATTCCCGTTGGAGTCCACTTCAAGAACTTCCTCCTTGAGGGTGCGGAGCACGATCGGGCGCCAGTCCTTCCGTTGCCTCTTCGGTTGGCTGCCATCTGCGTGCGCTGCCATCATCGATGGTGGCATCCTCGGCGGCACCATCGTTGGTGGCATCGGTGGGGTCATCCTCGGCGGTACCATCGGTGGTCTCGGGATCGGTGGGGAAGGCGGCGGCCTCATACAAGTGAGGTTGTTCCTCCATCTCCTGGGACAGCTCCTGAATGCCTTGCCGCCTCAACCCCGGCCTCATCGTTGTGGGCCATGTTTCTCTCTAAATAGAAACAAAGTTTGGTCAAAAGTTGGTTATTGTCAAGGAACAAGATCATGGTCTCATCATTTAGGGTTTGTCGACACCGAGGCATCCTAAAATCTAAGCTTTTATCATTGAGGGTTTTTCGACGCCGAGGCACCCTAAAAGCCTAAGCTTTCAGCATTTCGGTTTTATCGACACCGAGGCACCCTAAAAGCCATGCTTTAGTCACAAGTACGCCGGGCAGTTGATCCTACTTAATTAACTACTAAGATACCCGGCCCATGCATTAGTCACAAGTACCCGATATGTCCGATTTGTAGCACAGTCATGCTAAAACTCACGGAAAATTTCAGCATGACCTTTGCTGAAAATAGGACATATGGAGTACCCGAATTTGCCGGAACGGAAGTTAATCGACATTCCGGCAAACTCAAGGGCCTCTCGGGGTACCTGCAAAATCATTATCCCCGCGTAATGAAGTCGCCAATGGGTCATTTCAGAAGATCACAATGAGACTACCCCTTGACAATTGTACTGAACCCAACTCAAGACTTTTGTCATGGGATTCCACAAGCCCACATTGGTAACAATTGTACTTCAAACATGCTGTTACCGGCCAACAACAACTCCAGAACGGAGTTAGCAGAGAAGAAAAAGCACTATAGACATTCATCTAAAAACTCTTAAACGGCACAGTGCAGAATCGTAAGCAAGATAGCAGGTGAAGCAACTACATCATACATTAGCAGCAGTTCATAGCAAAACTAGATGAATGTTTGGCCTCTTGATAAAAACCATACATCAATGACATCACATACATCATACAGGATACAGCAGCAATTGATCAGCAGCATGTTGATGACTTCTAATTTAACAAAGTATCCTATTATTTTACCCTAATGAGACTAACCAACTGTTGAGGAGTTTGGCATATCTTCATTTTGCACCACAAATATAGCACCACAAATATACTTTTGCTTGCAAGGCTACATGTCTGAATTTTGACTGCATTCCAACACCAATCTAAATTTTTGTTACTGCATTCTATGGTCTGTCTGAATTTGACAGAGTTATAAATGGCGTTGAGCAACAATTTAATGTACATTTACATGTTTTGTCATACTACACAACACAACTGCACAAACTGCCGCTGATCATCCTCTATTCTGAGCAAGCTACAGCGTAAAAAAATTCAATTATACAGAAAAAATTCCTCCAAACACACAGAAATTCTTGCCTCACCAGAGGAACACGGGTGAACAAAAAGATTAGGGCCTAACACCAGTATTTAACAAGTATTGTTGATGATGTGCTTGATAGACACCAAGCAACACATCTCCCAAAAGAACCAAGACTGAACATGAAAATTTGAATGTAAAGTGGCCTGCTCATTAGTATTAGAGCTATGCAACCACCTCAGCACATAATTAAAATGGTAGTAGGTCACTCTACCCAAAGTGAGATTAATACGCTATCTATCTAAGACGGGAAATGAGGAATGAACTACAGGGTTTTGCCCTACAATAATCTTGCAACACAAACAAATGAAAGGTATTTTATCCTAAGCAGAACCCACAAATTATCAAGGTTGAATGGAACTCATATTTGTACTCACTTGGATGAAACTTTTGTCAAACTTAATGTGCCAATTACTATTATATCCAAAGCAATACAGCAGTAAACCCTGGTGTTGCCCATCCTCTTCCTTAACGCCCATCAAAGTAATTGCATATCTAGCGATGATTATCTCAGTTAAGTCTAGTAGAATTGTGCTCACACAGGATCATCCCTCTAAGCAATTACTCAAAATGGGCACTAGCAGCAAAATGAACATTTTACAATCTGAACTTTTTTTTGTCATCTATGTGCTCATTTAACTTTGATCCAAATAGTATCAAAGTTCTTAGAAACTAGCAGCTCGCTAACAAAGAACAGTAAAAATGGGGCTTGCCTTAAGATGGGAAGTAAAGTTGCAAAACTATCACAAAGAACAGTAAAAATGGAACATAGCTCAGCATTTGTATTGATAGGAACAAACATAAAATCAAACCATGGGCATCTACTAGGTACAAAGATACATTTTTGGTAATGCATAGACAACATCACCTTTTATTTATCATGGTTGGTTCTGTTCCATAATTATATCAGCCTGCAGTGTCTTATTAGATATCGACTGAATTGTAATGCACCCATTCTAAAACTTTAAGTGAAAATAACCCTTGGTGTTTGATATGCATAACAATGAAAGATGTTGGTTCACATCTTTGACTGGAGTAATAGAGGCATAAAAGTAGAAATTACAGGTCAGAGGATCATGCTGATTAAGGTTCTGTTTTTATACTGCAAGTTCCAGGTAATTAGAGTATGTGGCACTGTCTTGTGTTGACTAACTCATAAATGATATTATCATCTTTACTCACCGTTATGTGTATCATGGCTGAAATTCCACCATTATAATACATGCCTGCTTGGCTAATTAGCAAGTAAGTAACTCTTACATTATCAAAGCTTGCCGGTTCAAATCAATTCTTGACAGGAATAGCACAGGCACACAGCAAACCTATAACTAAATGATGGTTATTAGGGAAGACAGGAAATGAGGATGGACAGAACCATATGTATGGGAAATGCAAATAGAAGTAGTGATCAGAGAGTAAATAATATTCAATTTTCATTGATGATTCAAATTAGATCGGTGCACATGTGGCTGCAATTTCTATTGGTCATCCAAGATGGGAGTTCATAGTAAAGTACTATATAGTGGCACTAACATAACCAAGGATTGCTTTAAAAAACATAACCAAGAATCACCTTCCACGTGGCTTCTTCTCTTTAGCCCGGCTTCCTTCTCGCAAAGTGGGCAAATACTTACATGCTGCTGCAGTAGGGTACTTCAATCGCCCTTTCCCATCTTGTTCTGTGATCAAAACCACGATGAGAATGCAATACACACCAAAGAATATCATATACAAGAATTGCAGAAATTAAACAAGGTCAGACCCACACTATCTATTCTTTCTTCATGGCAGAATATCATATACAAGCACGAATTTTGTTCACATTTATATAGCAACAAATATTTATACACTCATATTTCACAGTAGCAACGAATATCATATACAAGTTCTTATTAAATAGGAAAACCATAAACGAAGAAGGCATCCAGTTCCTCTGTTTCACAGTAGCTGCTTTGAATTGAAAGTGATTTGCTTTGCAATGCAAGGGGAAGCTGAGCAGAGGATCAGAACAGTGTTCTTTTTATCTGCTCTATAAAAAGAATTTTTATCCATGGTTCAGATTAAGAGCTCATGTTAAAAAAACTATCTGAAATTTTTAGGCATCCAAGGTTCATGTCATCTCCATTGATTTAGTTTTGAGGGGGAGGAGGAGGAGGAGGAGGGGAGCTCACGGGGTGGTGGTGCTCCGGCGGTGGTGTGGACGGGCGGGTCGAGGTGGGGCAGCGGCGTCTGGGCGGGTCGAGGCGGCGCTGGGCGGCGGGCAGCGTCGAGGCGGAGTCGGGCGGCGTCAAGGGCGGGGTCGCGTCGAGGCGGCGGCCGAGGTGGCGGGTCGCGACGAGGCGGGCGCTGGGCGGGCTGGCCCCGGCGGGTCGCGCCGAGGCGGGCGGGCAGCGCCGAGGTGGCGGGACGGTGGCGCCGAGGAAGGCGGGCGAGGGAGAGGGAAGGCGAGGAGAGGGCGAGGAGGGAGAGGGCGAGGGCGAGGGCGAGGAGGGTCAGGGCAGCAGCGGCGGCGGCGGTGGATCGAGAGGGAGAGGGAACTGGCGAGGGGGAGAGGGAAGGGGGCCGGGATCGGGCGAAGGGGGAGAGGGCAGGGGGGATCGGGCCACAATACTAATGGCGCACCTCACCGTGGTGCGCCATTAGCATGTCCACACTAATGGCGCACCTCACCGTGGTGCGCCATTAGTATTTTTTTATTTCAACTCGAGCCAAAAGGTTATGTACTACCAGAACCTATCCACGTCAAGCCCACTCTACTAGCTCGATTGGTCAGCCGCCAGTTCTCACACCAGGAGGTCCTGGGTTCGATTCCCAGGCTCCAAAATTTTTTTTTAGCATTTAAAAAGCTGTTTGATACTTATTTATGTTTAAATATGTTCAAACTTGTTTAAATAATAACAGTAATATTTTTTTATAAGACAGTAGCATTTAAAAAGCTGTTTGATACTTATTTTTTTATAAGACGGTGCTCGGGGTGCGGGTCGGCGACGGCGGTTGAGTAGGGAATCGAGGGTGCGGGGGCTCATGGCGGCGGCCGGTGGACTGGGGGTGCTCGGCGAGGGGACCGGATCTGGCGAGGTGGGATAGCGATCGAGATGGAGGGGATCGAGGTGGGCTCCACAAATTTTTTAGCATTTAAAAAGCTGTTTGATACTTATTTGTGTTTAAATATGTTCAAACTTGTTTAAATAATAACAGTAATATTTTTTATAAGACAGTAGCATTTAAAAAGCTGTTTGATACTAATTTTTTATAAGACGGTGCTTGTGGGTGCAGGGTGTCGGCGGTTGAGTAGGGGTATCGAGGGTGCGGGGGTCGGCGTGGCGGTTGAGTAGGGGAATCGAGGGTGCGGGGGTCGGCGGCAGCCGGTGGATCGGGGGTGCTCGGCAGCGAGGGGACCGGATCTGGCGAGGTGGGATAGCGATCGAGATGGAGGATCGAGATCGAGTGTCCATGAAATTAAAAATATTCATGATAGTTCAAAAAGTACCCATGAAATACAATCGAGAAATGAAGGCTACGATTTAAATATAATCGATCTTAGCAAGCTATCTGTTCACAATCTTCTTGCCCTTCTTTTTCGCAAATGGAGTTCTTCTGTGGAACGGACGTCCTTTAGGTAGGGTGGTCCTGCTTCTTCTTGTGGTGTATGCTGCTACTTCATCATCGCCGTCATGTTCGATCCTCGGTCGCCATACTTGTCGAAGTCTTGCTCATTGGCTACTCCATCCATTCCGATGATCTTCCTTTTGCCTCTCCTCACGACAACACGACCGGGCTTTGGCGGGTCGGTAATGAAGAAGCATTGGTCCACTTGGGAAGCCAGTACCCATGGCTCATTTCTCATGGTGACGCTTATACCATGGTCTTGGATTTGGCTTCGGGTATAACCATGGTGGTGAAATACCGGTCTTCTTTTATGACGTTCTTGGCCCATCGACACGGAACATCGGGACCTTCTCTCCAACAGAGCTCAGCTCCCAGATCTCCTCGATCCTTCCGTAGTATCTGTCCTTGTCGTTACGGTGTAGGATTCCATCGTTACCCGGAGTTCGATAACCATCACTCTTCATGTCCTTGGCCTCGGTGTAGAATGTGTAGCCGTTGATATCGTGACGCCTCATAGGTCATCGAGGTTGTGCTCGGCGCTCGTGACAAGGCGAATATGAGTTGTTCTTCCGTAGAAGAATCCTCATGTGAAGGGTACGACAGAAGCTTCTGCTTGAACCAACGCGTGAAACATGAGTTGTGCTCTTTGAGTATATCTCCGTCCGTCCTCTGTTGGCCTCGGTCATTGTCGTCTTTTTAATAAAGGTTTTGTGCTCTACCACCCAAGGATCGACCACGTCTATGTGTTGTAGCGCCGACTAGGTTTGCTCTTTCAAAGTCGGGCGAAGTCGACCCTCAAAGTCGACATGCATTTCGCGGCGACCCTCACGGTGACCCCATCCAGCGAGCCTGCCGAGGTGCCTGTTGACCGGCAGACCAACGGGGTTCTCGATGCCTAGATAATTCGTGCAGTAGGAGATGCACTCTTCGGTCAGAAAGCCCCTGGCTATGCTTCCTTGTGGACGTGACATGTTGCGAACGTATCCTTTGATGACACCATTCATCCTTTCGAACGGCATCATGCTGTGCAGGAACGTCGCCCGAGTTGGATGATATCCTCCACTATATGGACCAGCAGATGCACCATAACGTCGAAGAATGCGGGCGGAAGTACATCTCAAGCTCGCATAGTATCACCACGATCTCTTCCTGTAGCCTTCTGAGTTGCCTCACGCCAATCGACTTCCGAGAGATGACGTCGAAGAAGTTGCATAGGCCAAATAGCGTTTCACGGACGTGCGCGTCCATGATCCCACTGATTGCAACTGGAAGTATCTGCGTCATCAGCACGTGACAGTCGTGAGACTTCATCCTGCTGAACTTCTGCTTCGCTGGGTCTAGGTATCTGCTTATCTTCACCGCATAACCGTAAGGAAGTTTTACTCCTAGGAGGCAGGTGAAAAACTGCTCGATCTCCTCCTGACTTAGAGTGAAGCACGCGGGAGGGTAGTCATTTCCGGTCTTCTTGGCCTTTTGCCTTTGGCGACGACTTCTTCGTGGTCCTGCTTCGCCTCATCATCATCATCATCATCATCATCATCATCATCATCATCATCATCATCATCATCATATATAGCGTGAAGCTCTGCTCGATGCCCATTGATTTCAAGTCTGCCCTTGCTTTCGCCCATCTTTGGTCCTCTCCGCATGTTGAGCAGGGTACCAAGCGCACTCTCGCACGTTCTTCGTGATATCCATGACATCAAGGCTGTGAGGCACACGGTGGATCTTCCAAGACGGCAAGTCCCGTAAAAACAGACCTCGTTTTCCATACCTTCAGCAGCGGCTCTGGCGCCTTTCGCTTCTTTCCCGGCTCTGGCGCCTTTTGCTTCTTTCCCGGCAGTGGGCAGTCTATCCAATTTTTCAACAGCTTGTCTATTTCCTCGCCGCTCCTCGTACACGGGCGTTTTCGGGGTTCGGTTTCACCATTGAACAGATCCTTGCGTTTCCTCCACGGGTCATCGTCGCGAAGCCACCTTCGATGTCCCATGAACACGGTTTTCGAAGACCCGGGATCTCTATCTAGCTGGCGATACGTTCTGTCATCCATGCACCTTACGCATCCAGAAAATCCGTGGACCACCTTCCCCGCGACATATCCGTAATCGAGATAGTCGTGCACCGTCGTGAGCAGTGCGGCTCTCATAGGAAAATATTCTTTCTGCGGCGTCCCACGTATTGGCTGGCGTTTTCCACAGCGTGTCAAGCTCCTCTTTCAGCAGCCCGGTCAGATTGATGTCGGTCCCTGGTTGTTTCGGCCCTTCAATTAGCATACTCATGTGAATGTACTTCCTCTTCATGCACAACCAGGGGGGAAGGTTGTACATCCACACAAACACAGGCCAGGTGCTATGTGTGCTTCTCTGGCTGCCAAACGGATTGACTCCATCGGTGCTCGCGCCCAACACGATGTTCCTTGGATCGTTCCCAAATTCCGAGTCTTCGAAGTTCAACGCTTGCCACTGGCTCGCATCCTTAGGGTGACTCAGCATCTTGTCTTTTTTATCTATCTCCGGATCATTTGCGTCATCTTCCCGCTTCTTCTCCTCCCTATCCGCGTGCCAACGCAGGAGCTTTGCTACCTTAGGGTCCGCGAAATAGCGCTGCAGACGAGGAGTGATCGGAAAGTACCACACCACTTTTCGAGGAGCTTTCTTCCTCTTCTTGTATCGAGTGACGCCCGCACACGGACATATGGTAGACTCCGCATGCTTGTCCCGATAAATGATGCAATTGTTCATGCACACATGGTATTTCACGCGGTAAATCGAGAGGACACACGATTTTCTTCGCCTCCTCCAAACTGGTCGGGCACTTGTTCCCCTTGGGAAGACGCGTTCGTGCGAATGACATGTTCTCGTCGAAGCATGCGTCGGTCATTTTGTGTTTTACCTTCATCTCCGAGCCATGAGCGTTACTTTCAGCGGGTATCCTCGGTCTGCATCCTTCATACAATGGAGTAACCGTCTAACTCAAGTTGATCCATCTTGGCTTTCTCGGGCGGCAGCTCTTGCGTTATCCGTCTGCTTGAGAAGCAGCTCTTGAATATGAGGGTCCTGCACCCAGCCCATCGATGGTCCAGCGTAAATGCGCTCCGCCCGGCATCATCATCTTCATGATCATGCCCGTCGCCTACTCCGGCATCTTCCTCATCATCATGTCCTGCATCTTCTACATGATGACTCAGTACAACATCACAGTCGTGATCATCTCCTGGGGATTCTTCGTCTTCTCGCCCGCCCGAGCCGCGGTGGTTGTCTTGCTGCCCTTCCTCATTTCTTGCCCGGCCTGCATGGACGACTTCGTAGTCATCTTCATCACCTTGCCACCGATAGCCATCCATGAAACCACGCAACAGCAGGTGGTCCCGCACCTGCCGGAATCCGGGTCCGCAATAAGGCTCTTCACTTGCATCTTCGACACGGACATCTTATCTCCGCCTCGTTCTTTTGAAGCATCTCGGCCTTCGCGGACCTCAAAAACCTATTCACGATGCCTTCGGTCATCGTGCGGACCATGGTCGCTGCGGGTAGAGCAAAAGCGATATTTTAGAACCAAACAAAAATTTGGCATGACTTTCCCTAAAATAGGACCAAAAGAATGCTTAATGCCAAAATTCTCGCCAAACGGAAATGAATCAACATTCCGCAAAATATTGGCAACTATCGCATTTCAAATACCGGTACACCTCCAAACACAAACACATATGCAACACCACAAACATATGCAACACCACGAACATACATAGATCTAGCTAGGCCGTAAAAAGTGCATGTGCACATTGTTGTAGGGAGAACAACCTAAATATAGCTTCCCCTTACTTACCTATTAAAACAAGGTAATTTAACCACTTAATTTGAATGAATCTATGGTGGAAATGAGGTGAAAAGAGGAGGCACCGAGACAAGGAGGAGGTGGAGAGAATGAAGTGGGGAGAAAGTGAGTGTGTGGGTAGGAGAGGCTGTCCCAAATATCTTGTTGCTGCCCACTTACTAATGGCGCACCTCTTGCATGGTGCGCCATTAGTAGTTACAACTACTAATGGCGCACCCAAGCAGGATGCGCCATTAGTATGTTTGGATAGGCGCACTAGTTAAAAAAAATTTCTATACTAATGGCGCACCCACAGCCTGGTGCGCCATTAGTATTTACAACTACTAATGGCGCACTTGGGCAGGATGCGCCATTAGTAAGTTTGGATAGGCGCGCTAGTTCAAAAAAAAAATCTATACTAATGGCGCACCTAATGGCGCACTCGGGCAGGATGCGCCATTAGTATGTTTGGATAGGCGCACTAGTTCAAAAAAATTCTATACTAATGGCGCACTCACTGAGTGCGCCATTAGTATTTACAACTACTAATGGCGCACTTGGGCAGGATGCGCCATTAGTATGTTTGGACAGGCGCACTAGTTAAAAATTGATACTAATGGCGCACCCTTTGCCGAGTGCGCCATTAGTAGTTTAAACTCTAATGGCGCATCAGGTGGTGGTGCGCCATTAGTATATACTAATGGCGCACCAGCTTTCTGGTGCGCCATTAGTGTCAATCCCATCTATAGCCCTTTTTCTAGTAGTGGTCCTGCCTAATGTCTTATTGGATGTTCTACATAATCCGTCCGTCAAGCTCCCTGGTGAAGAGGATTTGGCTATTCCTGATCCGGAAGCTCAATTGGTGGCAGCTCTTCATATCATCCCGGATTGGACGATTCCTTATCTCGCGTACATGAAACGGGGCGAGTTACTAGAGGATGAGACTCTAGCCAGGCAGATAATTCGGCGGTCCAAGTCCATGGCTGTTATCAATGGAGAGTTGCATCATTGCAGTGTGTCAGGGGCGTTTCAACGCTGTGTGTCTCCAGAGGAAGGCTGTGAAATTTTGCGTGAAATCCACGAAGGAGATTGTGGTCACCACGCCGGTTCAAAATCTTTGGCGGCCAAGGCGTTTCGTCACGGTTTCTATTGGTTAACTGCTCATGCTGATGTAGAGGACTTGGTCAGACGATGTGATGGCTGTCAAAAGTTCTCAAGACGTGCTCATGTGCCGGCTCAAGAATTGAGGATGATTCCAATTACTTGGCCGTTTGCAACTTGGGGGCTGGATATGGTTGGGACTTTCAAGAGATCCAAAGACAAGAAGACCCACCTTCTGGTGGCGGTTGACAAGTTCACAAAGTGGGTAGAGGCCGAGCCCGTTAGCAAGTGTGATGCGGCCACGGCAGTTCAATTCATCAAAAAGGTGATTTTCCGGTTTGGCTTTCCACATAGCATTATCACTGACAATGTTACCAACCTGTCTAATGGTGCCATGCATGAAGGAGTTTTGTCAACGTGAGCACATCCGGTTTGACGTATCATCAATGGCTCACCCACAATCCAATGGTCAAGCGGAGAGGGCCAGTCAAGAAATTTTGAGAGGCATCAAACCTCGGCTTATGGTTCCCTTGCAGCGGACGCTGGGTTGTTGGGTTGAGGAGCTGCCTTCAGTATTATGGAGCATCAACACCACGCCCAATAGGTCGACAGGATACACACCGTTTTTCATGGTTTATGGAGTGGAGGCGGTTCTTCCTAGTGACATCCGTCATGACACGCCTCGTGTGGCGGCATATGTTGAAGCGGACAACGAGAAGGCACAGAAAGAAGCTCTCGACCTGTTAGATGAAGAGCGTGACATAGCGGCCACCCGTTCGGCGATTTATCAGCAAGATCTGTGTCGCTATCATAGCCGTCGGGTTAGGACCAGAACCTTTCAAGAAGGAGATTTGGTGCTTCGGCTCATCCAGGATCAGACGGATATGCACGAGTTATCCCCACCTTGGGAAGGGCCTCTTGTGGTCAGCAAGAATCTACACAACGGGTCATACTACCTGATCGATGTTCGAGAGCGCAAAGACTCACGTAAATCGGAGGAGGAGACCAACCGGCCGTGGAATATTGCTCATCTTCGGCCTTATTATACTTGAGCTATAGGCTCTGCTTTTGTACATATTATGCCTATGTATATATTATGATTAATATAATAAACCGGAACCTCAGCTAAAGCAGGGTATCTGTTGTTTTCTTACGTCATGTGTGGTTACATGGAGCTTTCGTTGATAAAGCGGCATCCGGTTTACCCCTTGATTTTGGCCTCTCAAAGGCTTCATATTATATCACTTGGGGGCTTGGTCGTATCCGAACCATAGCTACACCTTTTGATAGGCATAACACCATAGCATCACTTGGGGGCTTGGTCGTATCCGAACCATAGCCACGCCTCTTGATCGGCGTAATGCCATAGCATCACTTGGGAACTTGGTCACATCTGAACCATAGTTATGCCTCTTGATCAGCCTAGTAACCCGAACCATAGCTACACCTCTTTATCGGCGTAATGCCAAAGCATCATTTGGGGACCTGACTGACTCGAACCATAGCTACGCCTCTTTGGGGTCTTGGTCGTGTCAGATCATGGTAATGCCTCTTGATCGGCTTAAAGCCTCATTTGCGATGGTTTTATCTTTGCCTTTGCTTGAATTCTGTTTTTCTTTTTTGATAAACGTTACTTTTGTTGCGTTTTCAAACCGACGTTGTTAGTCCGGGTCGACTTTCAATTACAAATTGACGAAACACGGTCAAATCTTAATCCGGAGGCTGTTTTCCGGTTTGATTTTCTGTTACCGTCCTATTATGGAGTAAAACGGTGTTTATCATAACCCGGAACGGTTTACATTATAAATCAATCTTATATTAACAGGAGCTGTTTTCTCCTCTACAGTTTGGGTTATCAACCCAGCTACAAGATTGGTCAGCCAACATCGTGCCCGACGGTGGCAGGTATGGTATATTTCCATATTTGGTTATATATTCCAACCTAAGTTACCACCCTTGTTTTTGTATATGTGGGTATCATGACCCGCCCGGTGGTAAACCGCCAGGGCATTTTTAACTTTTTTGACTGCAGAAATAGTTGGGATAAATATGAACCAAACAAACATCAGTTGAAGATAAATATGCATGAAGGCATACCAGACAAAGTATATCAACTAGCTTATTACAAGGCGTTCCAGTGCCCAAAAAGATCATCATTTTTTATCAACTACATGTCACAGCATGCAGCGGTTTAAACCGTCCTCCAGTTCACGCTTGGTCATCGGCTTGACCTGGCGGTTGCGGATCATCTCGCGCCGGTTCAGCTTCTTGTTCCCTACCCAGTGGCTGGAAATCAACAGTTGCCCAGTCGATTCTAGTTAACGCTTGAAATACAGCTTCATCATTGATCAGCAACGACGGTTCAATATCAGGAGCGTAAGTATGCTTACGGATTGGGGGTATAAGGTTCTCAGCCTCAGGAATTGGTGCAGCAACTCTCTTGTTTTGATTGTCATATTGGGCTTGATAGTGGGACAGATCCGCCTCTTCAACCAGTTGACATGCCAGAGGGCGCACTTCCAGGTTTATGGCTCGAAGATCCTCTTCATCAAATTATGTCCCGTCTTCCTTCAAGCTGGGATAGCCTTGGGCTGCTTCAACGGGATCAAAGTCAGGCACCCACGCTTTGGCCCGGATTAGGGAGGCAAAAGCACCCGTCCTAGCAGCAGATTTCTTCAGCTCCTCAACCCGGGCAGGGAGCATAGATAACCTTTTAATGGTATCTTGGATCAAGGTGGGTGGCGGATTGTTGTGGGAAGCAGTATAGATGATCCGTTGTGCACCAGTGTACAGATGCTCTATCAAAGTATAGGCAGCTTTTAACTTCTTCCGCACATCCGTTCCCAAGTGGCTGATACGAGTTCCTATATCATTGCAAGGGTTAGTAAACCTGCAGCTACATAACAAGATCTGTTCAACTCGGAGAACAAGGATATTACCAAATACAGCTGCAGTCATGGTATGCACCTGATGCTTCACGCTGGTCAATTCATCAACCACCGGTTTAAGAGCGGCTTCTGCTTTTTCAGCTCTTCGTGCTAAAGCGGCTTTCTCAATCGCCAAATCCGCCCGCTCTTTGTTGAAGCCCTCTTTAAGTTTCTCCATAGCGCCTAAAGTGCTGGTCAGCTCTGCCTTTGCCTTGGAAGTTTCATCTTGTTGCAATTTAAGGTTTTCTTGAAGGTCAGCGGTTTGACTCTCCTTTTTGCTCAGCTCAGCCTACAAAGGAACGGTCATCTGGTCAGGTAACAGTAAATACTTGAAGTACCAAGCCCATAACAAGTTATGCCCTTGGTACTTGGGGATAATGCATATTTGCTCTATCGAGACAATTTTCAAAGTCCCAAAGCACAATACAAGTATTAAGTTTGGCACTTGGGGCTAATGTGTATTTGCTCGTAATTTGCTAAGACGGAATTCTTCTATAAAGTCCCGGTTTAAGTTGCTATCTTAAACCGTCACTTGGGGGCTACTACGGTTGATAAACTACAAATACAATACAGCAAGAGAAGTATGCATAAAGTTACCTCATATTTTTCCTTCATCATATTGACCAGACCGGCTTCATAGTCGCGGCTCGTGAACAAACGGTTCAGATAGCCGGAATGAAGGTCTTGAGCGTTCAGATGGGTATAGGTGGACAGATCGGCATTCCATTTGCCTTTACCAATTGCAGAAAATTCCTCCTTGGCGGTATGCTTCGACAAAGCGACAGGATTCCCTGGGTCTGTATAGCCAACGCCAGTAATCAGAACGTCATCGTCCTTGTCAGCAGCAGCTCGCACTGGGGTCGCCGGTTTGTCAGTAGTTTTTGTTGTACTAGCCGGTTTATCAGTCCGGATAGAGCTGGTCGACTGATCAACAGGACCTGTGGTGTCAACCTCTGCCTGTTCAGCAACAAAATCATGGTCTTGTGGTGGTGGGTCATTCAACACATCATCAAGGTTGGCCTCTTCGGGGTCTGGTATTTTGTCCGGTTCAGCAGCGGTATTTTCCTCTGCCGTTTTGTTCAGGCAAGCTTTTTTGCTTGGTCTGGGCTTGGCTCTGAGAGAAATTAAGAAGTATCAGTACAACATATGATTAAAATAATTTGTTAAAGATATAAGATGGAATATGACTTACCCAAGCACGATTTTGAGGGTGGAAGCTTGGTGCCCGATGACTCGCCAGAGGGTGAATGAGAAGTGCTCTCATAATTGGAATCAATCGGATTAAGAGGTTGACGAAAACAACCCGCTTTAGGGTGTGAAGTGGCAAGAGAATTAGAGACCTCTGAACGGGCGTTTTTGAACCGGACTGTTCGGTAAACCGGCGGAGGTAACTACCTGGCCGCTATGCCGAGTTGTGCGGTGAACCTCGTGTTGTTGTGTCTTCATAAGAAAGTTGGGATCCAAATAAGCAAGAGGATGAGAGGTTTGCTCGACGGGTTTTTAGTGAAGGCAAAGGGTTTGAATCGGATGAAAGGATGATTACCTCTACGATCGGCATGACTAACTTCAGCATCGTCCTGGCAATAATCATCATCAATAAGGCGTATGAAAAATAAACCAAGTGAGTCAAGTTCTACCTCAAAATCCGAGTTACCCACATCATCATCAACCGGTGGGTCGGAGGATGCAGTGGTTCTCTTCCGGTTAGCTGGTCTTTTCACAGCTTTGGTCTTTTGGCGGGTTGGCTTCGCCGGTTTGTCTTGTGGAGGTTTCTTGTTCCAGAATGGATCATTGTCCTGCCAAAAAAAGTCATCACATTTTCAGAATACATCAGGACAGAAGCAATTTCAGATAAACGAATAGTATGAACCTTACGGCTGGCAGTTTGTTGATGGTGCAGAAAGGGGGGAGTCCAGTTTGAGCACAGGTAGCCTCCGGTTCATTCAGCATCTTTTTTACAGCCTCAGTGACTTCGCCATCTGTCAGCTGAATATCAATGTGCCACTGAGCATCATTCAATTCTCCTGTATACTCACACATCAAACCGGGCCATTGGCTCAAAGGCAAAACACTCCAACTTATCCAGCAGCATGCAAAGTCAAGTCATGTTAAACCGTTGGCCATAAAGGCCCTAATCTTGGATAGTTGAGGAGCATATTTTCTTCTTT
Organism: Aegilops bicornis; assembly: GCA_021605145.1. Taxonomy (NCBI): domain Eukaryota; kingdom Viridiplantae; phylum Streptophyta; class Magnoliopsida; order Poales; family Poaceae; genus Aegilops; species Aegilops bicornis. The sequence continues at coordinate 691,782,536 of CM038674.1, forward strand.
CTTTAGCAGTCAGCCTTTGAGGAAAATGGTGTGTATTGCTCAGACGTTCAGGACGGTAACCCGCAGGGGGTTTTCATCAACTGGAGATGTGTCCTTGCAGTAAAACCAGGTCTGGTTCCAATCTTTGGGGTGACTGTGGAGATTGGCGTGAGGAAAGGTGACTTCCTTCCTTTTCTGAATTGCCATCCCGCCCAGTTCTGTGTTAGGCCCTTCTTTAAACTCTGTGCGGTGGTTCAAATGAAAGCAGTCCCTGAATAGCTCTACTGAAGGTTCCTCTTGAAGGTAAACCTCACAAAACACTTGAAAGTGGCAAATGTTGGTAACAGAGTTAGGGCCAATATCTTGTGGGCACAGTTGGAAGTTGGGAAGTACATCCCGGAAGAATTTTGAACCGGAGGGTTGAAACCCGGCTTAGGTGATCGGCAAAACAACAACTTCTCCGTCTTTGGGAGGAGGAGGACATTCCGGCCAGGGACCCTCTAGTGAATGATATCTTTCTTTCTTAAGGCACCCGTTTGACAAGATTGTCTAGCTATTCCTCTCATTACTCGAGAAGGGACCCAATTGCATTCATACACTTGTTTGGCCATGCCAATGAAGATATACATTATAATAATCTCCGGTTTAAGATTCATGTTGGACAGCTATACCGTGATACAAGACGAAAGTATATTGTTAAACCGGAGTCAGCTATTTACAAACCGGAGTTCAACAGTAAAGCAATACACCAGTGGAGGTGATAAGTGGAAATATATTGGCGGTTCAACAAGGGGACTAATGGTATATACCAGATTGTCAACTTTTCTATATAGTTAAACCGCCTAGTCTAAGCATCGAAGAGTCAAGATTACAGATAAGTGAATGAAAACAGGTTTCACAAGATTATGTTGTGGTTTTGGATCTGAGGCATGTCACAAAAAGGAAATATATTCAAAACCTAAGAAGCAGTACCGGATCAAGGAGCAAAGGTTCGGACAAGATCTACTATTTTTAGATGCATAAATGGAAACAGAGGCTAAAGGCTACCACTATACAGAGCAGATATTCAGGAGTTTATCAGAATTATCGTATGAACAAAGATCTCCATTGATGAACACCGAAGAACTTGGGAACCCTAGAACAGATCTGTGGCGGAAAGGGCAAAGAACTTACCGGAGCTGAGGAAGAAGCGGAAGAGCGCCGCAGTGTTCTGATGCGTTCAGGGTGATGCAGCGGCCAAGGTTGGAGCAAAGACGACGGTCGGCGATCGACGGTGGCGGCGGAGCTCCAGAAGCTGAGCGGCGCAAGGAGGACGACGCGAAGAGGCACGAGGGGGAAAAAGAAAATGACCCTTCGTCCTGTTTATAAAGGCAGGAGATATGTGTCAGGCGCGAAAATCAAGGGGCCGCAAATTTGGAAGTGGGGCGCAGCTATCGCCTCGATTGTTGGAGACCTATTAATGAGGATATATCAGATACAGTTTCTTTATAACAGATGACGTCACGATGGTTAACCAAGATCCAAAAAGATGACGTCCTGGCGGTTTACCAAATTGAGAGTAGATATTGAAGACGAAGTTTCTGTTAAGGATTGACATGAACCTGTTCAAATCAATTGATCAGCAACGACGGTTCAATATCAGGAGCGTAAGTATGCTTACGGATTGGGGGTATAAGGTTCTCAGCCTCAGGAATTGGTGCAGCAACTCTCTTGTTTTGATTGTCATATTGGGCTTGATAGTGGGACAGATCCGCCTCTTCAACCAGCTTGACATGCCGTAGGGCGCACTTCCGTGTTTATGGCTCGAAGATCCTCTTCATCAAATTATGTCCCGTCTTCCTTCAAGCTGGGATAGCCTTGGGCTGCTTCAACGGGATCAAAGTCGAGCACCCACGCTTTGGCCCGGATTAGGGAGGCAAAAGCACCCGTCCTAGCAGCAGATTTCTTCAGCTCCTCAACCCGGGCAGGGAGCATAGACAACCTTTTAATGGTATCTTGGATCAAGGTGGGTGGCGGATTGTTGTGGGAAGCAGTATAGATGATCCGTTGTGCACCAGTGTACAGATGCTCTATCAAAGTATAGGCAGCTTTTAACTTCTTCCGCACATCCGTTCCCAAGTGGCTGATACGAGTTCCTATATCATTGCAAGGGTTAGTAAACCTGCAGCTACATAACAAGATCTGTTCAACTCGGAGAACAAGGATATTACCAAATACAGCTGCAGTCATGGTATGCACTGATGCTTCACGCTGGTCAATTCATCAACCACCGGTTTAAGAGCGGCTTCTGCTTTTTCAGCTCTTCGTGCTAAAGCGGCTTTCTCAATCGCCAAATCCGCCCGCTCTTTGTTGAAGCCCTCTTTAAGTTTCTCCATAGCGCCTAAAGTGCTGGTCAGCTCTGCCTTTGCCTTGGAAGTTTCATCTTGTTGCAATTTAAGGTTTTCTTGAAGGTCAGCGGTTTGACTCTCCTTTTTGCTCAGCTCAGCCTACAAAGGAACGGTCATCTGGTCAGGTAACAGTAAATACTTGAAGTACCAAGCCCATAACAAGTTATGCCCTTGGTACTTGGGGGATAATGCATATTTGCTCTATCAGACAATTTTCAAAGTCCCAAAGCACAATACAAGTATTAAGTTTGGCACTTGGGGGCTAATGTGTATTTGCTCGTAATTTGCTAAGACGGGAATTCTTCTATAAAGTCCCGGTTTAAGTTGCTATCTTAAACCGTCACTTGGGGGCTACTACGGTTGATAAACTACAAATACAATACAGCAAGAGAAGTATGCATAAAGTTACCTCATATTTTTCCTTCATCATATTGACCAGACCGGCTTCATAGTCGCGGCTCGTGAACAAACGGTTCAGATAGCCGGAATGAAGGTCTTGAGCGTTCAGATGGGTATAGGTGGACAGATCGGCATTCCATTTGCCTTTACCAATTGCAGAAAATTCCTTCTTTGCGGTATGCTTCGACAAAGCGACAGGATTCCCTGGATCTATATAGCCAACGCCAGTAATTAGAACGTCATCATCCTTGTCAGCAGCAGCTCATTCTGGGGTCGCCGGTTTGTCAGTAGTTTTTGTTGTACTAGCCGGTTTATCAGTCCGGATAGAGCTGGTCGACTGATCAACAGGACCTGTGGTGTCAACCTCTGCCTGTTCAGCAACAAAATCATGGTCTTGTGGTGGTGGGTCATTCAACACATCATCAAGGTTGGCCTCTTCGGGTGCAGTATTTTGTCCGTTCAAGCAGCGGTATTTTCCTCTGCCGTTTTGTTCAGGCAAGCTTTTTTGCTTGGTCTGGGCTTGGCTCTGAGAGAAATTAAGAAGTATCAGTACAACATATGATTAAAATAATTTGTTAAAGATATAAGATGGAATATGACTTACCCAAGCACGATTTTGAGGGGTGGAAGCTTGGTGCCCGATGACTCGCCAGAGGGTGAATGAGAAGTGCTCTCATAATTGGAATCAATCGGATTAAGAGGTTGACGAAAACAACCCGCTTTAGGGTGTGAAGTGGCAAGAGAATTAGAGACCTCTGAACGGCGTTTTTGAACCGGATTGTTCGGTAAACCGGCGGAGGTAACTACCTGGCCGCTATGCCGAGTTGTGCGGTGAACCTCGTGTTGTTGTGTCTTCATAAGAAAGTTGGGATCCAAATAAGCAAGAGGATGAGAGGTTTGCTCGACGGGTTTTTAGTGAAGGCAAAGGGTTTGAATCGGATGAAAGGATGATTACCTCTACAGCATCGGCATGACTAACTTCAGCATCGTCCTGGCAATAATCTTCATCAATAAGGCGTATGAAAAATAAACCAAGTGAGTCAAGTTCTACCTCAAAATCCGAGTTACCCACATCATCATCAACCGGTGGGTCGGAGGATGCAGTGGTTCTCTTCCGGTTAGCTGGTCTTTTCACAGCTTTGGTCTTTTGGCGGGTTGGCTTCGCCGGTTTGTCTTGCGGAGGTTTCTTGTTCCAGAACGGATCATTGTCCTGCCAAAAAGTCATCACATTTTCAGAATACATCGTGATGAAGCAATTTCAGATAAACGAATAGTATGAACCTTACGGCTGGCAGTTTGTTGATGGTGCAGAAAGGGGGGAGTCCAGTTTGAGCACAGGTAGCCTCCGGTTCATTCAGCATCTTTTTTACAGCCTCAGTGACTTCGCCATCTGTCAGCTGAATATCAATGTGCCACTGAGCATCATTCAATTCTCCTGTATACTCACACATCAAACCGGGGCATTGGCTCAAAGGCAAAACGCTCCAACTTATCCAGCAGCGTGCAAAGTCAACTCCTGTTAAACCGTTGGCCATTAAGGCCCTAAGCTTGGATAGTTGAGGAGCATATTTGCTTCTTTCTTTAGCAGTCAGCCTTCGAGGAAAAGGGTGTGTGTTGCTCAAACGTTCAGGACGGTAACCCGGCAGGGGGTTTTCATCAACTGGAGACGTGTCCTTGCAGTAAAATCAGGTCTGGTTCCAATCTTTGGGGTGACTGTGGAGATTGGCGTGAGGAAAGGTGACTTCCTTCCTTTTCTGAATCGCCATCCCGCCCAGTTCTGTGTTAGGCCCATCTTTAAACTCTGTGCGGCGGTTCAAATGAAAGCAGTCCCTGAATAGCTCTACTGAAGGTTCCTCTTGAAGGTAAACCTCACAAAACACTTGAAAGTGGCAAATGTTGGTAACAGAGTTAGGGCCAATATCTTGTGGGCACAGTTGGAAGTTGGGAAGTACATCCCGGAAGAATTTTGAACCGGGAGGGTTGAAACCCCGGCTTAGGTGATCGGCAAAAACAACAACTTCTCCGTCTTTGGGAGGAGGAGGACATTCCGGGCCAGGGACCCTCTAGTGAATGATATCTTTCTTTCTTAAGGCACCCGTTTTGACAAGATTGTCTAGCTATTCCTCTGTTACTCGAGAAGGGACCCAATTGCATTCATACACTTGTTTGGCCATGCCAATGAAGATATACATTATAATAATCTCCGGTTTAAGATTCATGTTGGACAGCTATACCGTGATACAAGACGAAAGTATATTGTTAAACCGGAGTCAGCTATTTACAAACCGGAGTTCAACAGTAAAGCAATACACCAGTGGAGGTGATAAGTGGAAATATATTGGCGGTTCAACAAGGGGACTAATGGTATATACCAGATTGTCAACTTTTCTATATAGTTAAACCGCCTAGTCTAAGCATCGAAGAGTCAAGATTACAGATAAGTGAATGAAAACAGGTTTCACAAGATTATGTTGTGGTTTTGGATCTGAGGCATGTCACAAACAGGAAATATATTCAAAACCTAAGAAGCAGTACCGGATCAAGGAGCAAAGGTTCGGACAAGATCTACTATTTTTAGATGCATAAATGGAAACAGAGGCTAAAGGCTACCACTATACAGAGCAGATATTCAGGAGTTTATCAGAATTATCGTATGAACAAAGATCTCCATTGATGAACACCGAAGAACTTGGGAACCCTAGAACAGATCTGTGGCGGAAAGGGCAAAGAACTTACCGGAGCTGAGGAAGAAGCGGAAGAGCGCCGCAGTGTTCTGATGCGTTCAGGGTGATGCAGCGGCCAAGGTTGGAGCAGAGACGACGGTCGGCGGTCGACGGTGGCGGCGGAGCTCCAGAAGCTGAGCGGCGCAAGGAGGACGACGCGAAGAGGCACGAGGGGGAAAAAGAAAATGACCCTTCGTCCTGTTTATAAAGGCAGGAGATATGTGTCAGGCGCGAAAATCAAGGGGCCGCAAATTTGGAAGTGGGGCGCAGCTGTCGCCTCGATTGTTGGAGACCTATTAATGAGGATATATCAGATACAGTTTCTTTATAACAGATGACGTCACGATGGTTAACCAAGATCCAAAAAGATGACGTCCTGGCGGTTTACCAAATTGAGAGTAGATATTGAAGACGAAGTTTCTGTTAAGGATTGACATGAACCTGTTCAAATCAATCTGGGGCCTAATGTTGGGGATATTACTACTGAGCGTAAATCGGCCAGGACAGGTCGGGTTAACTTCATCAGTACACTACAAGAAACTTGTTAATTTATGACGGATTTGCGATGACAAATTCAGAAACTGTCATGGACAATCGATACAGCCCCCGCAAGCCCGCCTAAGCCCGCTAGAGCCCGCCCAACCGTTCCTCATATAAAAAGCTAGCCCTAACACACACTCTCCTCGGCCTCCTCTTATCTCCCTCCTCCACACATCCCTCCCGATTCCCCATCGCCGCCACCCACCACCTCTTCCCATCCCTCCTCCGCTGGCCCTCCCCTGCCGTCCCCTCACCTCGCAGCTCCGGCAGTGTCGATCCAAGTGATTCCCTACCATACGCCTCTCGCAACCCAACTCTCTCTCTCTCCCTTGACCCCTCGCGCCGCGACCAGTGCACGCCGATTCCGGTGACGTCCGCCACCGCGCAGCGCACCGACGAGCTAGTCTCCGACCCCTCCATCCTCCAGTCCGACTGGATTTGCTGCTCCCGGTCTCTAGCGCTCGGCCACGACCTCTAGCCTGTGGCTAGGGTTGCGGCTGCGGCATCGCGTCCATCGCTGGCGCGTCTCCGGCGGCTCCTCTCCATCGTACAATGCACCCAATCGCGCCCTCTCCGCCTGCTCGATGTGCGCTCGCGCACGTTGGGCTGGACGGCGGCGACGCCGACCTCCTCTGCCGCGTCTCTGGCGCGGCCGTGCATCCTGTGGCAACCTCCTACCGCGCGTTGGTGGTGGCTGACCTGCACTTCGACAGCTACATCACCAACAAACCTCTTTAGTGAGCACTTGTACCTCTGCCTCCCCCCTCTATTGCATCTGATTTTATTTTACCTGTTGTTCCGAGTTAGTCAAGTTTTGAAACTGATGTATCCGTGAACAAAATATTGAAGTTATTTACATGTTGATAATTGGTTATCAAGCAAAGGTACATTCAGAAAATGATAGTGGTTGTTGGAAGAAGAAGTTGGTTCATTTACTGCTGCAGTATAAAAGTGGAATAGCTGATTTTGTACGTATACTAAATTTACTTGCATGCTTATTTTATAGGCGTTTCCTGCATCTTGAGGGGTATGCCTGATCTCTTTTCTAAGGCCATGAAATATTTTCAGGTAGCTTCTCTTGATAAGGTCAATGGCTTGCGTCTGTACTGCTATAGATCCTTTCTTTCATAATGAGTTATGTGCATGCTCTGTTTCCTCAAGTCAAGATTTGATCAGGAAGCTACTCAAGATTTTTGTTGTACATATGCATGTCCCATAAATTCAGAAGTTAGTATAACATGACAATGAGGTTGCATCATAAGTCTGAAACCAAGGTTCTTCTGTCCACATAATGATCTCCTCATAAAAAACAAAACCATTTATAAACTGAATTTTTGAACATACGAACACCCATGGAGAAGCTCATTTATAAAGCATCCATTTGTGAATGAATTTCTGAAATATTACCATCTGCAATGGATATGATAATGGTAGAACAATTGTGATGATGGACAAATGTTTAAGGATTTATTTTCCCGTTGCAACGCACGGAAATATGTCCTAGTTAATACAAAGGATGGTCAAGTTTCTGATGTTAGTTCATTAATTTCAAACAATAAATAGATACTTGTTACTTTATCCATGACAAACTTCAAGTACATCATGAAGAAAGGGAAAGTACTATGTGGCTACCCATTGTACATTGTTGCTTCTTTGCTCAGTTAGTATGCATTTGAATAAATTCTTTAAGAATTCAGTTAGTAAATATTTAGACATTTGGGAAGGCATAGTACTTTAAAAATTCAGTTCAGTTGAGACAACATTTGCATTTTAGTAATAGTGAAAGGAAACTGCGCAACCAATTGTCACACTAATATCTTTGCTTTGCACATTATAGAATGCACATCTCCAACCTGATGGATGCCGATGCCGCCGTTCTCAAGGTAACAGTGTGAGCTCGATACCCTTCCATTCTTCCTATTGTCTTATTCTTGATGTGAATTATTCAGGCGGTAGATTTTGAGTTGTTCAAGGTGTGATCTGTTGTGAGCTTCAAGGTGTGGATTATTGTGTGGTTCCTGTAAAATTATAATTGCACGGATATTTCTGTGTGCATAAAATCTGCGTTGGGCCATGCCCTCGATATCATGCATTCCGTCGGTACACTACTTGACTTGCAATCTCCTGGTGTTCATGGGTTCCGATTCTGCTTATATCTTGTTAACCATTAAGTAATTGCTTAAGCCATGAAATAAATGAAGTTTGTAGTTCTTATGCAAGCTGGTGAATGTTTGCTACATATGTCAAGGCTTTCAATTCCTACTGCTATCACCTTGTTTACAAATATACTGATTCATTTCATTATTGTTTGATGTTATAAATAATAGTCTCTCAATACTGGTCAAGTGGGAAATCCCTAGTCCCAAGCATAAATAATTGCCATGTGCTGTTTTTAGAGTACTTCTCCTTTTGTTCATTTATTGCATATACAATTATCTGTAAATAGCATATAAAACTTCAAGTGCTGATACTACAATATAAAAATTTGAAACTGTTTAGGCTCAAAGTGTAAACTCTGAACTTTATTGGACAGAAATAATTGTGTACCTTGTATCCCACCTCATATTGAAGTGTGGGTAGAGATTACTATGTAACTTGTATGCCATGAAGGCTAATCAATAAATGGTTGAATTCATGCTGTTTTTCTTCCAAAATATGTTACTGTTCACAATTCGTGGGTGTGGTTAATCTACATGTGAAGGTTATGGTCTGAAAGCATTAGAGTAAATCTGAACCATTAAGTTCATCTTTGTACTAAAGGGCTTAGCTGAAGTTCTCTGATTTGTAAAGAATTATACTCTTAGCATAATAAGATCACTAAGTGGATCACTTAATGGCCTACAATGGTCTTTGCGTCTTGAGTGTTTTTATTTTAAATGCAAGAAGCAAGTTTATTGATAGAAATTATCTTTAATTGATGAAGAAAGAATGCCTCCAGTATTACTATTTTTAGGTTCAGGCTGTTATAACTTATTCTTCTTTTGTATGTGGTTTGGATTCTATGCAGGTTTGGCTGTTAGTACGTGTTACTGGAGATTCAAGTTCTTTCTAGCTGCATGGAAGCAGATTTGCAGTGTTGGAGAATAAAATCAGCTACTAGTGCATTTTTTTTATGGATGTCATGTTACTCGAAATTAGAAAAAAATAATAATCTTATAGTCCTATCTAGATGTGCTTGTGATGTTTCGATATAAGCTTAGTTTTTTTTTGAAATCAGATTAAGATTGGTGTATATCTGTATTGGTATGTGAACAAATGTTATTTTTTTAATGAATACAATTTCGTTGTTGTATATTGCGCTGTATCAAGAAAACAGACTGGATGAAAAAGGGGCTTACGGGTTTGATTAAATAAACAGGCTAATGGACAGGACCAAAATAAATTATTGAGCCAAAATCCTAATTTGGTGATGTGCCATGTTGGCCTCCACGTCAGATCCACGTAGACGCCATGTTAGGTCTGTGGTGCTTCGAGGTCAGCTAAATCGGTGACGGTTTGTTCCGTCACATCCTAGTTTGGGCCGGGCGGGCCTGGTGCTAATCCATGACGGCTGAGTACCGTCATGGAAGGTACGATAGCAAATTATGACACGATATACATGACGGATTTTGAATCCGTCATCCATGGGCACGCATGACAGTATTTGGTCGATCTATGACGGACAAGGACTGTCATGTATTAACAAGTTTCTTGTAGTGGTAGTTGAGTATGCTAGAAGCCCATGAAGGCAGATAAGAATGTTAAATAGGGGCCCAAAGGCCCAGAATCGGTTTAAGGCCGGCAACCGTGAACCGATATTGGTATGTAACTTGTATGGTAAGATAGAAAGAGCAGAGACCGAACTGGACACGTTTATGAGCCGGTCTCAGGACTCTGTAAACCGACGGGTTTCACCCATGTATATGAGGGGACGACCCGGCGGTGGATCAGGACAACAGACAACAACTCGAGACTCAGGCAAAGCGTATTCGCTCCCTGGTCATCGAAACCCCATCAATTCCATCACAACTAGACGTAGGCTTTTGCCTTCATCGTAAGGGGCCGAACTAGTATAAAACTCTCTTGCGTCCCTTGTCCTCTTTAACCCCTTTAAGCTAACCCGTAGGGATGGCTCCACGACTAAGGCCTTTCACAAGGACATCTGCCGTGACAAAACCACGAGAACGGCCACTTACGAAAGTGAGGTCTAATAAAGATAGTAAGATAAGATAAATATATTTTTGGTATTTTATAATATAGATGCAAAAAGTAAAGATGCAAATAAAGGTAGATTGGAAGCAAATATGATAAGAGATAGACCTGGGGGCCATAGGTTTCCCTAGTGGCTTCTCTCAAGATAGCATAGGTATTACGGTGAGTGAACAAATTACTGTCGAGCAATTGATAGAAAAGCGAATAATTAAGAGATTATCTAGGCATGATCATGTATATAGGCATCACGTCCATAACAAGTAGACCGACTCCTGCCTGCATCTACTACTATTACTCCACACATCGACCGCTATCCAAAGATGCATATAGAGTATTAAGTTCATAAGAACAGAGTAACGCATTTAGCAAGATGACATGATGTAGAGGGATAAACTCAAGCAATATGATATAAACCCCATCTTGTTATCCTCGATGGCAACTTTACAATACGTTCCTTGCAACCCTTTACATCCTTTGGGTAAGGACACCGCAAGATTGAACCCAAAGCTAAAGCACTTCTCCCATGGCAAGAAAGATCAATCTAGTAGGCCAAACCAAACTGATAATTCGAAGAGACTTTGAAAGATAACTTAATCATACATAAAAGAATTCAGAGAAGATTCAAATATTATTCATGGATAAACTTGATCATAAACCCACAACTCATCGGATCTCGACAAACACACCGCAAAAAGAGTTTACATCGAATAGATCTCCACAAGAGAGGGGGAGAACATTGTATTGAGTTCCAAAAAGAGAAAAGAAGCCATCTAGCTAATAACTATGGACCCATAGGTCTGTGGTAAACTACTCACAACTCATCGGAGGGGCTATGGTGTTGATGTGGAAGCCCTCTGTGGTCGATTCCTCCCAAGACAAAGTCTGGCGAAGGCTCCAAGATGGGATCTCGCGGATACAGAAGGTTACGGTGGTGGAAATTGTGTTTCGTCTGCCCCTGGATGTTTTCGGGGTACGTAGGTATATATAGGAGGAAGAAGTACGTCGGTGGCCGCCCGAGGGGCCCACGAGACAGGGGGCGCGCCCTATAGGGGGGGGGGCGCCCTCCTATCTCATGGGAGCCTTGGCTGCTTCTTGACTTTCACTCCAAGTCCTCTGGATCACGTTTGTTCCAAAAATCACGCTCCCGAAGGTTTCATTCCGTTTGGACTTCGTTTGATATTCCTTTTCTTCGAAATACTGAAATAGGCAAAAAAAACCAGCAATATGGGCTGGGCCTCCGGTTAGTAGGTTAGTCCCAAAAATTATATAAATGTGTAAAGTAAAGCCTATAAACATCCAAAAGGGGTAATATAATAGCATGGAACAATCAAAAATTATAGATACGTTGGAGACGTATCAAGCATCCCCAAGCTTAATTCCTGCTCGTCCTCGAGTAGGTAAATGATAAAAAAGAAATTTTTGATGTGGAATGCTACCTATTATAATTTACAATGTAATTTTCTTTATTGTGGCATGAATGTTCAGATCCAAATGATACAAAATAAAAGTTCCTGTTGACATAAGAAATAGTAATGCTTCAAGAATACTAATCAAAGTAATCATGTCTTCTCAAAATAACATGGCCAAAGAAAGTTATCCCTACAAAATCGTATAGTCTGGCTATGCTCTATCTTCATAACACAAAGTATTTAATCATGCACAACCCCGATGACAAGCCAAGCAATTGTTTCATACTTTAATAATCTCAAACTCTTTCAACTTTCACGCAATACATGAGCATGAGCCATGGACATAGCACTATATGTGGACTAGAATGGTGGTTGTGGAGAAGACAAAAAAAATAAGATAGTCTCACATCAACTAGGCGTATCAATGGGCTATGGAGATGCCCATTAATAGATATCAATGTGAGTGAGTAGGGATTGCTATGGAGATGCCCATTAATAGATATCAACTAGAGCTATAAAATATATGAAAGCTCAACAAAAGAAACTAAGTGGGTGTGCATCCAACTCGTTTGCTCACGAAGACCTAGGGCACTTTGAGGAAGCCCATCATTGGAATATACAAGCCAAGTTCTATAATGAAAAATTCCAACTAGTATATGAAAGTGACAACATATGAGACTCTCTATCATGAAGATCATGGTGCTACTTTGAAGCACAAGTGTGGAAAAAGAGATAGTAGCATTGTCCCTTCTCTCTTTTTATCTCATTTTTTTATTATTTTTATTTTTATTTGGGCCTTTTCTCCCTTTTTTTATGGCCTCTTTTCTTTTTCTTTTTTTATTTATTTTTCGTCTGGAGTCTCATCCCAACTTATGGGGGAATCATAGTATCCATCATCCTTTCCTCACTTGGGACAATGCTCTAAAAATGATGATCATCACACTTTTATTTTTCTTACAACTCAACAATTACAACTCGATACTTAGAACAAAATATGACTCTATGTGAATGCCTCCGGCGGTGTACCGGGATATGCAATGAATCAAGAGCGACATGTATGAAAATTATGAAGGTGGCCTAGCCACAAATACAATGTCAACGACACGATCATGCAAAAACCAATATGACAAAAGTAATGCGTGTCATATGAACGGAACGATGGAAGTTGCATGGAAATATATCTCGGAATGGCTATGGAAAGGCCATAATAGGTAGGTATGGTGGCTGTTTTGAGGAAGGTAAATGGTGAGTGTATGGTACCGGCGAAAGTTGCGGCACAAGAGAGGCTAGCAATGATGGAAAGGTGAAAGGGTGTGTATAATCCATGGACTCAACATTAGTCAAAAGAACTCATATACTTGTTGCAAAAATTTAGAAGTCATCGAAAACCAAAGCACTACGCGCATGCTCCTAGGGGGATAGATTGGTCGGAAAAGACCATCGATCGTCCCCGACCGCCACTCATAAGGAAGACAATCAATAAATAAAATTGTGCTCCAACTTCATCACAAAGCGGTTCACCATACGTGCATGCTACAGGAATCACAAACTTCAACACAAGCATTCTTTAAATTCATAGTCACCCAACTAGCATGACTTTAATATCACTACCTCCATATCTCAAAAAAATTATCAAGCATCAAATTGATCATAGCATCCAATTCACTTTCTATGATAGTTTTTATTATACCCAACTTGGATGCTCATCATTCTAGGACCAAATTTGTAGCCATAGCAAATACCATGCTGTTCTAAAAGGCTCTCAAAATAATATAAGTGAAGCATGAGAGACTAAAAATTTCTTCAAAATTAAGACACCACCTTGCCCTAAAAGATATAAGTGAAGCACTAGAGCAAAAACTATCAAGCTCAAAAGATATAATTGAAGCACATAGAGTATTATAACAAATTCTAATCAAATAGGCTTCTCCCAAAAGGTGTGTACAGCAAGGATGATTGTGGTAAACTAAAAATCAAAGACTAACATAATACACGATGCTCCAAGCAAAACACATATCATGTGGCGAATAAAAATATAGCTCCAAGTAAAGTTACCAATGAACGAAGACGAAAGAGGGGATGCCTTCCTGGGGCATCCCCAAGCTTAGGCTTTTGGCTATCCTTGAATATCTTGGGGCGCCTTGGGCATCCCCAAGCTTAGGCTCTTGCCACCCTTTATTCCATAGTCCATAAAAGCTTTATCCAAAACTTGAAAACTTCACAACACAAAACTCGACAGGAAATCTTTATAAGCTCCGTTAGTGAAAGAAAACAAAACCACCACATAAGGTACTATAATGAACTCATTCTTTCTTTATTTTGGTGTTAAACCTACTGTATTCCAACTTCTCTATGGATTATAAACTATTTTATTGGCCATAGATTCATGAAAATAAGCAAACAACACACGAGAAACCGAATCTGTCAAAAACAGAACAGTCTGTAGTAATCTGTAACTAACGCAAACTTGTGGAACTCCAAAAATCCTACCAAAATAAGACGGCCTAGGAAATTTGTTTATTGATCAGAATCAATTGGAATCACTATTTTATCACGTTCTGGTGATTTTTAACAATTTTTTTCGTGAACCGAAAGTTTCTCTGGAAATTACAGTAAGATCAAATAACTATCATCCAAGAAGATCCTATAGGTTTAACTTGGCACAAACACTAATTAAAACATAAAACCACATCTAAACAGAAGGTAGATGGATTATTTATTCCTAAACAGGAGCAAAAACAAAAACTAAAAATAAAATTGGGTTGCCTCCCAACAATCGCTATCGTTTAACGCCCCTAGCTAGGCATAAAAGCAAGGATAGATCTAATGAGTGCCATCTTTGGCACTAATTTCATAAGTAGCCCGCATGATAGATTCATAAGGTAATCAGACTTTCTTTCTTGGAAAGTGCTCCATGCCTTTCTTTAATGCAAATGGGAATCTAATATTCCCTTCCTTCATATCAATAATCGCGCCAATCGTTCTAAGGAAAGGTCTACCAAGAATAATAGGTCAAGAACGATTTCTATCTATATCAAGAACGATAAAATCTACGGGCACCAAATTTCTATTTGCAACAATAATAACATCATTGATCCTTCCCATAGACTTTTTAATGGTGGAATCCGCAAGGTGCAAATTTAAAGAGCAATCATCAAGATCATGGAAACCTAGAATATCACATAAAGTTTTCGGAATCGTGGAAACACTAGCATCCAAATCACACAAAGCAAAACACTCATGATCTTTAATTCTAATCTTTATAGTAGGTTCCCACTCATCATTAAGTTTTCTAGGTATAGAAACTTCCAAATTAAGTTTTTCATCATAAGATTGCATCAAGGCATCAACAATATGTTTGGCAAAAGCTTTGTTTTGACTATAAGCATGAGGAGAATTAACAACGGATTGCAACAAGGAAATACAACCTTTTAAAGAACAATTATCATAATAAAATTCCTTGAAATCCGAGATAGTGGGTTCAATGTTATTTGAAGTTGTGACCTCTCTAATCTCACTTTTACCAAATTTAGCATCAAGATCTAAAGACTCCGAATTCTTGGGACACCTTCTAGGCAAAGTTGATTCATCATCAGTCCCATAATCATCAAAATTCATATTGCAGAACATAGATCTAACAGGAGACGCATCAATAACTTTAAGATCCTCATCATTATTTTGATGGAAACTAGAAGAACACGCTTTTATAAAGCTATCTTTTTTTGCACACAATCTAGCGGTTCTTTCCTTGCACTCGTCAATAGAAATTCTCATTACTTTGATAGACTCATTGATATCATGCTTAGGAGGAGAAGATCTAAGTTTAAGAGAATCAACATCAAGCGAAAGTCTATCAACGTTCCTAGCCAAATCATCAACTTTGAGCAGTTTTTCTTCAAGCAAAGCATTAAAATTCTTTTGAGAAATCATAAATTCTTTCACACTATTCTCAAAATCAGAGGGCATCTTATTAAAATTACCATAAGAATTATTGTAGGAATTTCCATAATTATTAGAAGAATTACTAGGGAATGGTCTAGCATTAAAGTTTCCTCTATAAGCATTGTTTCCAAAACTATTCCTACCAACAAAATTCACATCCATAGATTCATTATTATTCTCAATCAAAGAAGACAAAGGCATATCATTGGGATCAAGAGGAGTATTTTTAGTAGCAAACAATTTCATAAGTTCATCCATCTTTCCACTCTAAACATTGATTTCTTCTATAGCATGCACTTTTTTACTAGAAGATCTTTCGGTGTGCCATTGAGAATAATTAGCCATAATATTATCAAGAAGTTTTGTAGCATCTCCTAACGTGATGTCCATAAACGTGCCTCCCGCGGCCGAATCTAAGAGATTTCTAGAAGCAAAGTTCAAACCGGCATAAAAAATTGTATGATCATCCATAAATTCAAACCATGAGTAGGGCAATTACGTATCATTAATTTCATCCTCTCCCAAGCTTGTGCAACATGTTCATGATCAAGTTGCTTAAAATTCATAATATCGTTTCTAAGAGAGATGATCTTAGCGGGAGGAAAATACTTAGAGATAAAAGCATCTTTGCACTTGTTCCAAGAATCAATACTATTTTTAGGCAAAGATGAAAACCAAGCTTTAGCACGATCTCTAAGCGAAAAAGGAAATAGCTTCAATTTAACAACATCATTGTCAACACCTTTCTTCTTTTGCATATCACACAAATCCACGAAGCTATTTAGATGAGTAGCGTCATCTTCACTAGGAAGGCTGGCGAATCGATCTTTCATAACAAGATTCAATAAAGCAGCATTGATTTCACAAGATTCAATATTGGCAAGAGGAGCAATCAGAGTGCTAAGTAAATCATTATTGTAGGTATTGGTAAAGTCACACAATTTGGAATTATCTTGCGCCATGGCAACAAGTAATCCAACACACAAGCAAACAGAAAAAGGCAAGAGAAAAGAGAGGAGGAGATTGGGAAAGAGAGGGCGAATAAAACGGCAAGGGTGAAGTGGGGGAGAGGAAAACGAGAGGCAAAGCGCAAGTAATGTAAATGCGAGGGAGATGGGTTTGTGATGGGTACTTGGTATGTCTTGACTTGAGCGAAGACCTCCCCGGCAACGGCGCCAGAAATCCTTCATGCTACTTCTTGAGCTTGCGTTGGTTTTCCTCGAAGAGGAGAGGGTGATGCAGCAATAGTAGCGTAAGTATTTCCCTTAGTTTTTTAGAACCAAGGTATCAATCCAGTAGGAGGCTCCTCAAAAGTCCCACGCACCTACACAAACAAACTGAGAACTCGCAACCAACGCGATAAAGGGGTTGTCAATCCCTTCACGGCCACTTCATGTAAAGTGAGATCTAATAAAGATAGTAAGATAAGATAAATATATTTTTGGTATTTTACAATATAGATGCAAAAAGTAAAGATGCAAATAAAAGTAGATTGGAAGCAAATATGATAAGAGATAGACCCGGGGGGCCATAGGTTTCACTAGTGGCTTCTCTCAAGATAGCATAGGTATTACGGTGGGTGAACAAATTACTGTTGAGCAATTGATGGAAAAGTGAATAATTATGAGATTATCTAGGCATGATCATGTATATAGGCATCATGTCCATAACAAGTAGACCGACTCCTTCCTGCATCTACTACTATTACTCCACACATCGACCGCTATCCAGCATGCATCTAGATTATTAAGTTCATAAGAACAGAGTAACACATTAAGCAAGATGACATGATGTAGAGGGATAAACTCAAGCAATATGATATAAACCCCATCTTGTTATCCTCGATGGCAACAATACAATATGTGCCTTGCAACCCTTTCTCATCACTGAGTACGGACACCGCAAGATTGAACCCAAAGCTAAGCACTTCTCCCATGGCAAGAAAGATCAATCTAGTAGGCCAAACCAAACTGATAATTCAAGAGACTTGCAAAGATAACTTAATCATACATAAAAGAATTCAGAGAAGATTCAAATATTATTCATAGATAAACTTGATCATAAACCCACAATTCATCGGATCTCGACAAACACACCGCAAAAAGAGTTTACATCGAATAGATCTCCACAAGAGAGAGGGAGAACATTGTATTGAGATCCAAAAAGAGAGAAGAAGCCATCTAGCTAATTACTATGGACCCGTAGGTCTGTGGTAAACTACTCACAACTCATCGGAGGGGCTATGGTGTTCATGTAGAAGCCCTCCATGGTCGATTTCCCCTCCGGCAGAGTGCCGGCGAAGGCTCCAAGATGGGATCTCGCGGATACAGAAGGTTACGGTTGTGGAAATTGTGTTTCGTCTGCCCCCTGGATGTTTTCGGGGTGCGTAGGTATATATAGGAGGAATGAGTACGTCGGTGGCCGCCCGAGGGGCCCACGAGACAGGGGGCGTGCCCTATAGGGGGGCGCCCTCCTATCTCGTGGGAGCCTCGGCTACTTCTTGACTTGCACTCCAAGTCCTCTGGATCACGTTTGTTCCAAAAATCACGCTCCCGAAGGTTTCATTCCGTTTGGACTCCGTTTGATATTCCTTTTCTTCAAAATACTGAAATAGGCAAAAAAACAACAATATGGGTTGGGCCTCCGGTTATTAGGTTAGTCCCAAAAATGATATAAATATGTAAAATAAATCCCATAAACATCCAAAAGGGGTAATATAATATCACGGAACAATCAAAAATTATAGATACGTTGGAGACGTATCAGCACCCCAAACCGTCACCAAACGCCTGGGTGGACGCCCTGGTCGATGCCTGGTTGAAAAAAAAAACCGACCCAGACGGACACCTTAAACCAGCCTCAAACACCCAGGCTGTCCAGCGCCCCTCATATCCAGCCCAAATATAGGGCAGATATGGGGCAGCCCGGGGCATCTGCCACGTCGGCTTGGCCTAGCACTGGTCCACCCGTGCCCCACAAATATCTCCATCCAGAAAACCCTAGATAGCAGTCAATCCGTAGTTCACTTCATTACCCTCTCCGTCCACTACACATCCAGTCCCATCCGATCCAAATCTATGGCCGGCGTCGGAAACAGTCCGTGTAGAATCCGATGGCTCCAACGACTGGGCGAACCTGCTGCACTAAGCGGAGCCCGACGACACTACCAGGGAAAACCCTATGGATAGACGCTTACTACTAGCATGCTATATTTACCCAGGCTACTGCTAATTACTAGTAGCATGCTATATTAACCACTTGTTACTAGTAAACGTTACTGATAGTGCATGGCAAAGAAACGCGTTATGGTAAATATCTTGTGTGGATAGGGCAAAGTAATAACATGGGTTGTAGAACCTGCGTTACTACTAGTTGAATCTAGTACCCCTATAAAAGCACGAGAGGGCAGATCCAACTAAGCATATTAGCCGTCTAATCTCTATTCCTAATGAACGAATTGGTTGAATAGTCCCCCCACTTTCAACCGGTTTAATTTCAACCGGTTTATTTTCAACCGGTTTTTTTCATCTGGTTTATTTTCGTCTCACATCCCACCAGCCTTCGCATTAAAAACCAAATCAATTTCCATAACCCTTCCTTTCGTTTTTCCATCTTGGCAATTGTATTTCCTCATTACGAATGATTCTTTCCTTCTTAGAATGAAGATCTCCGTCTTACAGATTTTCTAACAATCAAGCATGGTTGTGGGCCACGCTTCCCAAAATCACAAAAAAATTATGGCAAAAAACTTAACTTTCCTTATCCCACCATGGTAATTGCATGCAGGTATTAGGTATGCTATTATTTGTGTGTTAATCCTGTGATTGGTCACGTACGAGCGACCTCTCCTCTCGATCCACCCCCTCCTGTGCGACCGCTCTCTTTCCCTCTCCTCGCGATGCGGCGCCGCCCCCATCTCTCGCTCCGCCGCCACCGCCCCCCCCCATCCCCAACCACCCCCACAGCCACGTCCACCACCCCCACCCTTCTCCCCATTGCCGGATCCGCTTGCAGATCGTCAAGGTTAGGCAGCGGAGCTCCACATCCGTGACCCGTGCGTGCTTGTCAAGGAAGCTGCTCCTGGATCTGCGCTTGCGCGACTGTGGCGGAAGGGACACGAGGTGGCCGCCGTCGCCGCGGAAGACCAATCCCCCACCTTGTCCAGAATCTCTTCCTCCGCCATGTTCCACCGAGGAAGGAGGGGGCGGCTCAAAGTCTCCCTCGTTGCCGCCTGAAGCTGCAGCCGCCGCCATGGGTGAGCTCCTCCTACACGACCAGTTTTGATGGATTCGTGGGCACATGCATGTATAGCGGCCGGTGCGGCCGGCGGTCGTTCGGCGTCTCGGCCCCAATGTCAAGTATGTTTCGTTTCCCTCTCCACCCTCTCATCTCTCTTAGGTTTGATGCCCCGACGTCTCTTTGTTGTGCGTCTCTTTGCTGATCTGGATTTGGATCGACTGAATCAACCAATTGCTAGAGATCTGAAATAGAATAGGTTCATTTTTTAATAAGGTCTTTAAATCATAGTTCAGTAGAGGGAAATACCATGTCACCTGTAATGGAATTTCATTTGTTTCACTTGCATGAACCAAACATATATGTGTGCTGACTACATGCCCCTCCAAGTGTGTTGATTCCCATGTCAATTTAGTAGTTGTAGCTATATTCCTGCTGGAGCAAGGAACAAATATCAGGTTCATTTACATCTGCAGACTCCAGTTGCTTGTTCATAACTATGTTTTCCTCCTGCTGTGTCATTCAGGTCTATGTTTGTTTTCCTCCTGCTGTGCACTAACCTAGAAGCTTGTAACCATGTCCGTAGACTAAATTAATACTATCCCTAAGTGAAGGTAATGTTTCCAGGAAGAGAATTGACAGTGTTGACAGTGCCGTGATATTTCGTAGTATTGTCAATGTCAGGCATGTCGAATATTTGCTCTCTTTTTTACTTAGCCAACTTATTTTACTACATGGGGTGTTTTGGAGTTTTGTTTCTAAAAGAGATTGTGTGGAGTTTTGTTCTTGAGTGTTTGTACTGATGCATAAAACTATCTGCATCTAAAATGGCATGGTATTAGTATTTTTATTTTTAAAGGTGTGCCACTTTCCTTGAGCTTTCAGTAAATCATAGTTATGTCCTGATGTTATCGTCACTTGAATATACATTATGATTTAATGCATGTTCAGGAAATAGTCAATGCATCACTATTTTTTGGAAATTGTTTGTTTCGTGTGAAGTTTTGATTTCAGCTTGATATATTAATAATAATATTACCATGTTTGTTGTAAATGTCTATTTACAAACTTTGCAGATAAATTGGTGCCTGTATATTATAGAAGTAAGACACTAGCTTGAAAATAGATTCAGCATGGTTCCTGCACTCCCAACTTTTCATGGTTGACCTCACATCAGAAAACAATTATTCATCATGGGCAGTCATGGTTGTTCGCGATTCTGCAAGAAGATGATTGACGGTCGGCAGCTTGGCTGCTTCATTGCCATCTTCAACGAGCACCATCCGACACGATTTTTCGCTGGCATGTACCATCGAATGTCACTGCTTTTATCATGGCATCCAACACTTGCAGTTGTGACTCAAATGGGAGTTCTGAAGCTGATAAACTTGGATGGCCTGACAGTCTACCATACCAACAACCATCTCCAAGGACACGAACTTGATAAGTTTCTAAGATTCATACACACCTTCAGGTACAGATACCTACTTTGTTCTCTAGATTTCCTATGCATTTTAAGAGGATGAGCCGCCCATATATTCATGAGGAAATGATGGAGGTGACCCTATTTCTATATGAAGCATACACGGGCACATATATCGAGAATTTAAGTCTGGTAAATTGTATACGGGCTTCATCAGGTCCAGTGTTGCTCGTTCCCTACATTGACGGCGGGATCCGCAGCCCCCTCCTTCTGTTGGGCGATACAAGGATATGATGTTGTGTGCTGCTCCATCTACACGCCTTCTTTCTTATAGGAATCGGCTCCAGGTTAGTCCTCGATCTTCCATGTGGCTTACTGAATTTGAAGTAGTGACATTACTATGATCTGAGGCAAATGTGTGCAGATATTCAGTAGCTGAAGCCTCCCGATTGATAACATACACGTTAGTACTCTGAACCTCCAAATTCCCTGCTCTGTTCTCCAGAAGATACATTAATAGATCCTTTTTTTCTAGAGATGAGCCTACATTTTTATATGCTAACAGCGTTGTTCATGAGAACAAAACAACACCATCAATTTTAACACATATTTTGAGTTTTACTGATTTGTCTGGAGGTGGAATTTGTGCATTATCAATTCAAGAAACGGGGGCACTGTTTGGGCAAGCCATTATTGAGATGTTTCCACAAATGACATAATACACCATCATACTTTCTATTTTCTGCATTAGTTTCAGTTTATTGCAATATTTTTAGACTTCTTTCTATCATAAACATAAGTACATGTGATCCCTTTTAATTAGCCCAAGTTTTTTAATAAATGGTAGGATGGTATTTCTTCTGATAAAATATATTAGAACAATCCAAGTTTTGTTCTTGGCACTATACAAGTGCATCTCCTATTTTATTGTAATAGCATGATGCACTTAATTTTCTTATGAGTGATAATTCTATGTGATTATATGATTATTGGAGCTCATATATTTTTAAGCAATGCAGCATGTGGTATTGTTTTTCATTTGTCATAGACAGTAGTAAAGGGAAAATCTGGTCGAAAAGTATGTGGTGTACAGTTTATAAAAACTTGCCGGGCTGAAAATGAAATATGATTTAGTGTTACAAGAAGAGAGATCTTGATTCATGGCTTTGATTTGTTTGAATTATTTATTTTCAGCTTTATGCTTCATAAATCAGTATGCTGATGCTTGGTACTATAATCATGTGACCTACCAGATCGAGGCCCGGATACACAAGAGGCAGTACCAAGCAGCTACAACTCTCCGGCGACAGCAACAACAAGGCATGTTGCCTTCTATTCTTTTTCGTAACCTAGCTATTCATGTGCTTTTCTTATCACCCTGGATCAAATAATAGCTGTCAAAGCTCTTGACTTAAGGCATTCAAATTTATACAAATATTTTCTTGAATATTTGCTCGAATATTTTGTACATCTATGTTTTATTATTCACATCTCAAAATAATGTTCTATAATCAGGATGCATGATTGGCATAGAGTATGGATCATCTTGCCATGTTGTGTTCTTCTTGTGTTTAAGATTGTGTTTTTGCAGATGAAGTTGTTAATCCTGCTGAGGCGCGCCGCTGTCGTCGGGATATTTGTGAGGGGAAGCACCCTTTTCGAGAGATTCCAGAGAAGAAGTATGTTCCCTCGGCTTCTGCGGATGGTCTATTTTTGGGCACGCCGCCTCCTGGTCTGAGTGGTGTTTCAGCTGGTGCTCTGCGGCGGGCCTTTGTCTTGTATCTTCCTCGCGTGGTGCTTCTGTTTCACATGGCCATTGCCGGTCTTCCTAATTCTGCTGTCTCGCCGACAGTTCCTGCGGCCCCTCTCTTTGCTGGTGCATTGGCTGCTGTGCTAGATATTTCGTCTTTGGGCTCTTCTTGCTTGGTGGATATTCATATGTACGGAGATGCTGGCTGCCCATCTACTTTGCAAAGGACAATTTCTTCCAGTTCTAATGTGCGCACGAGAGGGGGGCGTCAGGGTTCGTTGTCAGCTAGCTGTCTGAATCTCTGTGCTTCGGATTGGTTTGATGATCCGCAGCACGCATTTATGCATGCATCCTTCTCACGTACATGTCCCCATTGTGGATAATTTGGTGCTGGATTTTACTGTTTTTCGTGAGTAATTTTCCTTGACTTTGCGGTTCTCGCAAGCCATTTTTAATTGTTGTTTCCTCTTTGGAATAATTGTTTGTGAATTTGTTTAGGAGGACAACAGATTTCTGCTGAATTGTAGCGGCGCCGTCGAGAGATTGATGAAGGAAAACGTCCTGTGTTGGGTTCTTCAGGTTTACCTCGCCTTTTTGCATTTTGATTTATTCCTCCCCCGCTTCTTAACTTGTTCCCGCTGATGGGGTGTCTTTCCCGGGTATAGAGTCTAGACATGTTTCTTCCGTGTGGTTGTTCCCATCTTTTGGGGCCTTTTTCTCTCGGCCGTAGGTGTTGGCAGTCAAGCCAACCACGGGTATTCTCTTCTTCGAGATCTAGACCATCTTTTGTGTCTGGGTGTCACCAGACTTAAATTCTTGATCTACACTCACAACTAAAACTTGACAATTTGAACCCTTGATTGATGCAAGAGATTGAAGATACAACTCATGGAATCTGAAGAATTAGAAAAAAGGTCAAAATTCATTTTTATTTCAAAAGTGGACGGTTGACTTTTTTATTTAACTGACTCTGAACGTCCAAGGTATCTGTTTTATTCTACTATGGACTTTATTGCCGCATTAGCATATATTTTTTTGCGAGATGCTGCATTATCATTTATGTTCTTGCATATTCTGTTGGTCCTTAATGCTGCCACTGACGACCAAGTGCTGCATATTTATTTCTCTTTATAGGAAAATGTAACACATACAACTATGACTAACACATTCTTTTGTCACTGGACAATTTTTTGTCACATATAATGATGTTTATGAATCTGTTCATGTATTTTCGAGCTTTAGATGAGTATATATACTACCAACCCTTGCTTGTCCTTTCAGACTAGGCCTACCAGGCTACCACAAGGTCACCTCAGTTGATTTCAGACTAGGCGAGCTCCTGGATAGCCTTTGCAATTCGATGCTCGGTAATACCTTGTGTACTATACTTTTACCCTGATGGTTGTACGACTCAACGTGGCTAGCAGATTCACTTGATTCTTTACTTGATCTTTCATCTCCTGGGATAACCATGGCCCATGGGCATGGGTGCTTGTGTCGCTGGTATCAGACGACATAATGTCTTACGTATATCACAACTCTTTGTACGGATGCGGTCGCATGTGAGAGGACAAGTATCATTGTACTTTGGGACATTGTACTTTTAGGACGTAATGTGCACTTTTGGTTGTTATTTTAAATTGCCCATGTCTTCATATGTCTTTCAAATTCTTGACATCTGCACTAATAGCCTAAACCTCCATGGCATGATCCATCGGAGTAATTTGTTTGTTGTACAATTTTCAAGTGCGACCTTCCAATTTATGTTGTAACTGATAGGTTTGGCACCTCAGATAAGTTCTTGAAATACCAATGTCATATTTGGATTAGAAAAATAATATTTAGTTCGATCATGCATGCAATTGCAATAACCCTACTCTGAGCTTTTATATACTGGTTTAAATAGTTAAATCTTCTAGATTCTTTGCATATTTTCTTGGAATTATATTGGTCTATGAGAGCACCTTAGTTTTCACTAAGCGATAAAATACAGTGTCTATTTCCGTAATACAGGTCATTAGTGGTCACTTGGGATGGGTGTGATCTTTAGCATTTGATCCAGGAATGCACGGTTTTGTCTTGGTTCTGCTGATAGGGCAATAACGGTAAGCCCCACAACCTGCATTCCTTTCTTAGAAATATAAGTTGAATTCATGCATACATGCAAGTAGTTGATACAACAACCTATTAGTTAGTGAGGACTGGTGTCACAGTCGGAGGCAAGGAAAAAGGTTTGTAAGGGTATGGTGGTTCATCGGAAAAGTCTGGTTGCTAGGCTGGTACAGAGGGATGGCCGGGGGTGGCGGCCGCGGCTAGCGGGTGGTGGTTGGCTGTTAAGGAGGAAGAAGTCGGAGGTAGAAGACAAACAACAACCATTCGATGAAGATCCAACGTTGCTCGAGGAGTGGCGTCATAGTCGAAGGCAGGAAGAGGGTTGACAGGTGTAGGTGGGGGTGCGATGGCTCGCCGAAAAAATCTGGTCGCCGAAGTGGACGAGTGGATCGGCCGGTGGTAGTTGGCGGTTCAGTAAGAGGAAGAGGCCGGAGGTAGAGGATAAACAACCATCCGATGAAGATCCAACAGCCTAGAAAAATCAACTTTGCATCAAATTTCTTAGTCTGACATATAGCGTCACCCTTAATATTAAAACATTTAGAATATTTTTACCATATTTATATGAAAAATATCAACTTATGCAATACTAAAGTTATACATTATAAAAGTTGAACTCATGATGCATCTAATGATATTGATTCCATATTGTGATTATTTGTATTTTCTATAAAGTTGGTAAACTTTACAAAGTTTGATTTTAGACAAATTTTATATGCGAGTAAAAAGGACCGAAGGGAGTACTATGTTGCTTTCTACATGTCTTATGACCTTATTAAAGATCTTCGCTTCTATGGGTTTAAGCATAAGATGTAGCACATTTCAATCATGTTCTGATAAGTTTTTCTTCTATAAGGCTATAATTTCAATCACGTTCTAAAATATAAATGGGATTTGGTGACAAGTCATCATTGTGTTTGTTCATAATCTCTCAGACACGACAACTTTCATGTCGAATGTGGTCTAGAAATGTTATTCGATGAATATGTTTTAGCTCTTAATATTTTAGTATGGTCGTAAATTTATCAATTCATATATCACTTTGATAAATAATTTTTAGTTGGGAGAATCAAGAAAGAAAGAAAAGAAGAGAGCTTTAAGGGTAAAAAAGTAGTTGTCGATGCAGCCCGTTGCAACGCACGGGCATTCTACTAGTCAACAATCTAAAGGTCTAAAATCATCTTTAACGAAAACTATCGTTACCGAAATCTCCCTTTCGCTAACGAACCCTGCTACTGCTTTGTCTCTCTCGCCACCCGCACACCCCTTCTGGCCAACCGCTCGACCCCGCCATCGGCCCTTCTAGCCAGATGCTCGACCCCCCGCCGCCGCGCCTGCTCGCACCGCTCGACCCCTTCCCCAGAAGCGCCGACCCCAGTCAGCCGCTTACTCGTCGCCGCTCAGCCCCTTCACCCAGTGGCGCTCGACCCCCCACCGCCATGCCTACTCGGCCCGTTCCCCCCCCCCCCCTTGCGCCCACGACAGCTGTCTTACTCGCGCTCACCGCATCGCTCCTCCCACACCTGCCTTAACCCCTCCCAACCGCCGCGCTCCCGCTCCCTGCCCCAACGCAATCCTTCAATGGCAAAATCTCTAACGCCCGAGAGGAGTACGTGAGGCAATGGAGGCGGCAGAGGCGGGCTGATGACGAACATGAGCCTGCAGCGGCTGTAGTACTACTGTGTGCTGGGTACGGTGGCCGGGGCCATCTTGTTCGCCACGCTCCGTTAAATGCCGGCCGTCGGTAACGGTGTGTTCCTCTCCATCATCTCCGTCGTCGCCACCACGACAGCGCCTACCGGAGTCGTGATGGGCTAGCACAGGAAGAGAAGGGCATGGCACCGGCGCTAGCGAAGGCGGCCGCGAAGGTGGTGATGAAGCCGATGGAGGTGGTGGTGTTCAACTTTGGCGACTCCAAATCAAGCACTGGTGGGGAGGCGGCGATAAGGGGGCTGTGCATCGTGCCGCCGTAGGGGCGCGTGCGCTCTTCCACCACCCCACCAGGCAGCACTCTGACGGCCACGTCGTCCTTGACTTCATATGTGAGTGCCTCCCCTCTCCTTCCACCACCAATTAGGCAATTAAGAAGAAATTAGTTTCGACATAATTTAGTGATGAAAAGATTAGTCAATTGGTTTTGTTATTCTTGTGATAATCTCTACTTCTAATGGAGCAGTTGGTACAATTGCGTCCAGGTTTTTTTTCGTCCCACCACTTTCGTCCGGGTTTTTCTCGACTGGTTTTTTTTCGTCCCCTACCCGCCCCCACCAGTTTAGTTTCGCATCACCCTCTCACACAACGAAAAAAATCTGAACGGATCAAAACTTTCCATGTTGGAGCAAATTATTTAGTAATGTCTTTATGTGAAAGAATCAATCACAATCAATCTCTAAAGATCAAATCTAAATTAATTAATCTTACCTTAAATCACTCAATCACATTAATTAGGAAACAAAAGTAACTAATTTTAAGAAAATTAATGTGTAAATAAAGGTCCCTTTTTCCTGCCCATGACTGCGTATTGCCCTCCCTTCGGCGACCCACCCCACGATCGGTTCCTTCCCCCGTCGCCCCCACGTCGATAGCCCCTCCAAGAAAAATAGGATCCTTCCCTATCCAATTTTCTCTCGCTGACCAAGCCCTATCGCGGATGCTAGGCGTCATCCGGCTGATCCATGCGTGTGATCAGCCGGGTTGCCAGCCACTCGATTCGTTCGACCTGTCCATCCTACTAACCGTTCGATCCACCCGAGTCCAGCGGTAGACTCCACATAACCTTGGTTAGCGCATCAACGCATACATGACCCACAGAGGCGCTCCTAGTTTAGGTATAAGTAGCAAAGTCATCTATGCTCCTCTAGTCTAGTACAGAGTTAAGTAGCAAGTCAGCCATTGCCTAAAAGAAGCAAAACCTCCATGCTCACGCAGCGACACGAGCTGCTTCAAAAGACCAGCGGCAGGGGTGGCTGCTACATACGAGGCCATACGCGCTGCAATATGAGACGACAATGTCGGGAGGGGTGGTCCGGCTGTTGCGGGTGTAGTGTCAGGGGCCAGAAGTGTTGTGGCGTTGGACAACAGTCTCTGCGATGGCAGCCCGACACCTTCGATGACGGTGGCGATGCTACGAGACGTGCTGCGACGAAATCCCGGTGGTTTCAATGATGTTTGCGGCAACATGGTTCGACAGCGGTGGCGTTGGCGCGACGACGTGCTTTGACGGCCGCGATGTGCTTCGATCGTTGCGGCGGAGCCATGATGAAAACATGTCTGCTTCAATGATGTTGTGACGGACGCGGCGGGTGCTTTGAGAACTGTGACTATGCTATGATGGCAACCCGGCTCCTTCGATGATGTTGCGACGCCGTGCTTTTGACGGCCGTGATGATTTGCAATGAAACAAGACGACAACATGCTTCAAACGGTCGCGTTGATGGTGCAACGACGTGCTTTGATGATTGTGGCGATGCTCTGAGGAAGGCCCAACTGCTGCGACAGTGAGCTTTCCTGCCATGGCTGTTCTGCGATGATGGCACGGCTGTTTCGGCGATGCTACAACAACCCAGCTGCTCCGGTGATGCTATATATGATGGTGTTTATGCTTTGACGGCCGAGGCGGTGCCACGACGGCGACCTGTTGCCCTCAATGATGTTGCGACGGCCGCTGTGGGTGCTTAGACAATCGTGATGACGCTACGTCGGCAACCCGGATCCTTTGATGATGTTGTGACAGCCAAATGATGTTGCAATGAACCGCGTTGACGACGTGCTTCATCGGTCGCGACCAAGCTACGAGGGTGTGCTTTCGATGATCGCGGCGATGGTCCTATAAAGGCCCGACTGCTACGACGGTGTGCTTCCCGGCCATGGCAGTGCTATGATGATGGAAGGGTTGTTTCGACGATGCTGCGACGACAACCCGACTATTGCGATGAAGCAATGATGATGTATATGCTTCGACGGCGGCGGAGACGTCAAGGACACTACTTTAAGCATTTCTATATCCAAACAATCATGAACCCATGAGCATCCTAGTACCAAATTCAACAAACACTGAAACAACCATAATCAACATCAAGAAATATGATGTTACAGAATCGTCGTTTGATGCTTACTAGTCACGTACATCCAGAAAATAAGAGAAGGATGGATGTACAAGCCTCCTCAGCGATCGCGATTCTGGGCCGTTGGATCGGTTCCCTTGATGCGTTTTCGTCCGTCCGATCGACATCTAGAGAAGCCTGGGCCGTTGGATCTGGGATTGACACTGCTGGAATGAATAGTAATGGCAGCAAAATGTAAATACCGTGCTCCCACCGGGGCATTTTGGTCATTTCGCGTGGTGGGGGTATAAAAGGGGGCGCTCCTGTCCAGAGACCTAGCCGCCTCCTCATCTCTCCCTCCCTCCCCCAGCCGCCTCCCTCCCTCCCTCCAACGCAGCCGCCTCCCTCCTCCCTTGCTTGCACCTCCGCCCCGCGCCTCCCCCACGCCTAGCTCCTCCCGCCTCGTCGTCGCCTCCTCTCCCCTCCCGCGCACCTCCTCTCCCCTCCCCTCCTCTCCCGCACGCCTCCTTTCCTCCCACCCACATCGCCGCCGCCGCCACCCACCGCCTCGAACGGCGCCGTCGGCGGCCAGATCCGCCGCAGCAGAGCGCCCCCCCACAACAACGACGAGCAGCAGAGGAGGGAGGACGAGGAGCATGACGGCGGCGGCGGCGGGGAGCAGCAGTAGCAGGCCAAGGCGGCGCAACAGCAGGCCTTCGGCGATGCCGACGAGAAGCAGCAAAGGAAGGACGAGGAGCACGACAGCGGCGGCTGTGGGGAGCGGTGCGGCGCTGCCAAGGCCGTGCTGGAGCGGCTCGACGCGCCGGCCACGTGCGCCGAGGAGCCGGCTGCTACCAGGGCTAGGGTTTCGGTTGTTGGCTCCAACATCGGCGGCTATGTCCGGTGATTTCATCCCCTCCCCTCCTTCATCCTCATATCTCTCTCTCTCTCTCTCTCTCTCTCTCTCTCTCTCTCTCTCTCTCTCTGACCACTCCTCCTCCTATCGTCTTGGCTTGCAGGTTGCCATCGTCGCGGAGCTGGACAAGATCATGGTGTCCCCAAACTTTTTAGGTTGCTGCTCTTGTGTCCATGGCGTCCCGGAGAAGCAAGGTGTGTTTCTGCTACTCCCTACAATGCAAGTATTATCACTTCGACAGTATACTTTTGTGCCCAAAGTTGCCACTTGATGCTATAATTCTTCCATTTTAATAATTGTGCACTTGGGGTGTCATCTTAATAACCTGTAAGGTGAACTAAGTAAAAAATGGCCATGAAGTAGTGCCACGTTAAAATAACTCTGTTAGACTGGAAATGCTTTTCGTGGCATTTGTGACATTAAGAAAACTAGAAGACCCTGATAGGCCACCGCAAGAAAATCCTTGGTTCATCCAACAAGTGCAATTTCTCCATGTTCATTTGTGTTAGGCATGGACATAAAAGATCAAAGCTCCGTTCGCTGAAAATAGAGGCAGAGTAGCAGCTATAGCACGTGCACCCCTAGAGAGATAACACTGATTCTTGTCGTGCTGCTGCTTGTGTACAATCTTTGTTAGAGGTTGCTTGATCTGATGGCGGACGGAACATGGTTGGGTTGGGGCTGTGTGATTTAGCATCTTCTTGGTGGCATTTAATTCCGCAACAATAATCAATAAACACACGCAGCATGATTGTGTTTTTTTCCTCTGGACCTTTTTATTTATGTGATAAAACTTCCTTTAGCAATACACTAATTCAGAATATTCATATATTATTTTCTTAGTCATTTCCAATTTTGCACAAATGTGATTATCAATTTTTCTATTTCTAGCAGGACTCATCTATGAAGCCTGAGAAAGCGATGCTTCATTTGCAAGAGCCGCTCTCCCCAACAACACTGTTGTGATAAAATGGAGTCTGCTGTTACACATGTTCAGTACTTGCACCTCAACGTCACTTCTGTGAGTTGTGGCCTAGGTTAGGTCGATCCCTAATCTCTGTTCCAATTTATTCTGGTATCATTATTCTCAGGATCATTTTAAATATTGATTTATGCACTGCTTTTGTATTTTTTGGGGCTGGAGATTGCAGGTGGCCTGATAAAGAACCCTGGTGGTATCATCGCGCCTTGTGGTGGCTATGTTGCTGGGAAGAAAGATTTGGTTGCTGCAGCTACAGCTCGCCTATTGGCACCGGGCCTTGGGGTGGAGTTTGGGTCGGCGCCTCGCCATGTTATGCGAGCAATGTTTCAGGGCTTGTTTCTTGCTCCGCAGATGGTTGGAGAGGCAGTAAAAGTAGGTTGTTTATCAGTTCTTTGCCTCTTTGAGCAAACTATGCATGCGATTTCAAGTGACAGGCTTATACTATCCACAGGGTGGTTTTCTCATTGCAGAGGTCATGTCAGCCAAGGGTTATAGAGTTCAACGACTTCCAAGGGCACCGCGCCATGATATTGTGCAGGTTGATTTAAGTTCATCATTAATTTGCCTGAAAAAGTATTTAGCATTAATTTACTAGGAACATGAGTGTCCGTAGGAATAAGATGTGACAGTCTGAAAACGTTTTAGCATTAAATTTATGATTACGCTAGCTACTATTCAGATAGGTGACCTAGATTTCTTTGGTCGGCTTCCTACCTGGCAATGATGGAAACAGAGGTGGCATGACTCCGTGATATATTGATATGAGTACGATAGTGTTGCCAGTCACAAGGCTTGATTAGTACCCTAAATGATTTAATATCTTCTGTTGTTTAAGGTTTGATCTTGCTTATTTTGCTAATACCATATGATGCAAATGGATTAAAGCTTTCTGACATTACTATTTAGATTGTATTATCCTATGCTTTTGTTGGATAAATCGGTGGTGGTGCTGCATATTTCATTTCTTGGATGGTTGTGTGTTGCCTGTGCTAGCTTTCTACAACTGAATTCATGGTGCTGCTGGATGTGTGTATATTTTGTGCTAAATAGTAATTCCTAAATAATTGTTTCTGATAAACAACGATGCCTTTCTTACACAGGTTGTTTGATGCATTCGTGCTCGTCGGCGGGACGGTGCAAGGCGCAACTCCGACGCGGTTCCTCGCCGGTTGGACGGCGTTCAGGCGCAACCCCGGCGCGCACTGAGTACTGCCTCGGCTACAACCTCTCTCGGTGAGGTCCATCTTCCTCCTGCTCCTCTATTTCGGCTACTGTATGGGACATGGCCATGGCTATATTGATGTGGCGCTAAATGCAGTTGATGCTCTATGCCCTACTCATGCATCGGTTCCTACTTGAGCTCTATAGTTGTGGATCCATGCCATTTTAGGGTTTCCAGGCTGCTGTTCATGTTTAGTTGCTATCATAGGGAGCTCATGTGATGCTCTGGTTTACATGTGGATTCCCTGGTCCTATAGCTATGCTCCTGGATTTGCTAGATTGATCAGTGGCGTTCATGCTAGGGCGATGATGATTAATCGTGGCTGAAATAAGCGTGCCTTTGAGCAATCGTGGCATGTTGGATAAATCAGTGGTGGTGCTGCATATTTCATTTCTTGGATGGTTGTGTCTTGCCTGTGGTATCTTTCTACAACTGAATTCATGGTGCTGCTGGATATGTGCATATTTTGTGCTAAATAGTAATTCCTAAATAATTGTTTCTGATAAACAACGATGCCTTTCTTACATAGGTTGTTTGATGCATTCGTTCTCGTCGGCGGGACGGTGCAAGGCGCAACAACGACGCGGTTCCTCGCCGGTTGGACGGCGTTCAGGCGCAACCCCGGCGTGCACTGAGTACTGCCTCGGCTACAACCTCTCTCGGTGAGGTCCATCTTCCTCCTGCTCCTCTATTTCGGCTACTGTATGGGACATGGCCATGGCTATATTGATGTGGCGCTCGTCTGGTTGATGCTCTATGCCCTACTCATGCATCGGTTCCTACTTGAGCTCTATAGTTGTGGATCCATGCCATTTTAGGGTTTCCAGGCTGCTGTTCATGTTTAGTTGCTATCATAGGGAGCTCATGTGATGCTCTGGTTTACATGTGGATGCCCTGGTCCTATAGCTATGCTCCTGGATTTGCTAGATTGATCAGTGCCGTTCATGCTAGGGCGATGATGATTAATCGTGGCCGAAATAAGTGTGCCTTTGAGCAATCGTGGCACCTGTGCATATCAGGTTGGATCCTCCCTCTTGTCTCAAGAATCCTTTTTTATCATGTGATACTTGTTGTTGTCCTTGGATGGTCATTCTTGTTGAGTGATAACCAGGGCAGCTCCACTGTATAAACAGATTGATCTGGTGATAAGAGATGATGGGGGTAGGTTATATGATCGAGGAAAGGTGAATCTGAGCCCACTATGCAATGAACCCTAGACCCTTTTTTACTTGTATATCTAAAGGTGTTGCTTAGGGTTATTTATGCTCCAGTGTTTATAGCCATCTTCCATAAATCTGAGCCATTGAGCGGGCATTTCCTTTTGTTTTCTTTGGTTTGTTCTGAAGCTTTCCCCAATTCTATCTGTCACCACTGCATTTTGTGGATCATGCACCAGACTAAATATAAGTGAACTTTGAAGGATGCATGTTTTGTTAGCTTTGTAACTTATTTCCTTGCTAAGTAAGCATTTGGGGTTAATTTGTTTTGTTGCCACCTTCTTTTTATATACAGTTTTGCATCGATTTTCCTTGCACTCTTCTCGACAAGCTTGTAATAGTGTTGAACTTTGTTCATTTAGGCATAGCAACTATTTGAATTATGAAAATTTGCTGCCATTTGGTTACCACCAGAAGTTTGTCTATTGATAAAACATGGTTCAGGAAGGCATTTTGTCTTCTATGTTTTTTTTGTGTGTGCTGATGACGCATGTTTTTCTCCATGGAGTTGACAAGATGGAGATCCCTGGCATATCTTATATTCTTCCGTTGTCAAATGCTCACTGAGCTATTCAGGTTGCTGCATCTTTTCTTCCAGTTTTTCTTCATATTGATCTATGCTATGGACTATGACAAATAGAGCTGGCAATTTGTGCTTTAGAACTCCATATATACAGAGACTGCGACAAGAAATAACGAAGAACAACGTGTGTATGTGTGCCAATTACCATGGATAATGCTCAATTCGTCTGTTTCCAAATGGCCCTTCACACTACAGGAAAGTGACAATCAGTAAAAGTTAAGGTCAGACTTTGGAGAAGGTAAACATGTATTCTACATATGGTTACTTTTATGTACTTTTGGATATATGCATTTTCTTGGGTGACAAAGATGGTGTAGAGGCTCTGCCAGGATTACTTGTAATTTCTGCCACCAATTAAGTTGTTACAAAAGGAGTAACAAATGCAATATCTGTTTTGACCGTGCTAAGTTCAAAATTAACTATAAAAACAGACATTTACCGATAAGGAAATCTGATAGGTTATGTGTTGTTATCGTATAAAATAGCAACAAGACTTCACTACTGAGAGACATTTATGCCTGCATCATGATAGGTCTCCTTCCAAGTTAGTTGACCTGTTTTTTCTATCCCAAGTTTATTGGCATGTTTTTTTGTCCTTCCGAGGTTATCATTCTTTTTTTTGTGCATGCTGAACTGGCATATTTAGTGGTGAGTTTGGTGCTTCTATCACTGTGTTCTTCGAGAATCTCATCATATCTCTCTATCCGAGGAATTATATGTTCACTTCCATGGAAAATAACATTTAAGAGAAACTTCATCACAGACTGTCTTTGTTGTGATATTTATAGACTGTCTCCCACAACAGATTATTGACATCACAATTCAGAGAAGCTTTGATTTCACTATATTCTCCCTTTGGAAATTAATATTTTTTGTACACAACAACATTACTCATTTTAGTGGAGGAGGCAGCGACTCTGACAGTTTGGAGAGTTAACATATCTGGTTGCAGGGCGTTAGAGGATTTGAGTAGAAGCTGGCGAGCGGTGTCCACAGATTGTACAGCGACCAAGCGGCGGTGAAGAATCAATGTGTGGATCTATCATTACCATATGGACTAGGTATGCAAAGTTATTCCTCTGGTATGCTTTATTGTGGCCATACGGCCTTTTATGTTTCATTCCTTTTGTATTTCTATCAACAAAAAATGTAGAGCCACACCTTAATTGTCATGGTGATGTTGGATGGCATGGCAGTTGTCTAGTTCTATTATTTAAGAAGTCGACGTGTGTATATCGATCAAAGTGATAATCACAGTAGACTAAAAAGCTTAGAAGTAGAGTTTAAAAGAAAATTCAGAAGCATTGGAGACTCATGCTTCTACTGTCATGTTTTATGCTCCAGTTAGGAGTGGTGTTTCTAAAATAGAAATTATTCATTTTCACATATATAACCTGTGTTCATAGTAGCATTCCTGTCTCATTCGTTGCGCGGCAGCAAGGCATACCTTAATTTGCTTCATGGTGAACTGGAAATGTGCTTTTATGTCAAACTAAAAAAATATGTTGTCTGCTAGCACCGTAATATGTCCATCCATTAACCACTATTTTGTCGAAATACAGGCCTCTGCTTCTGGTTATTACAAGTTAGGTAGTATTGTGGCAGTGATCGGAAACTTCTACACGACTCATCACCATCATGTCCATGCCCCAGACTTGGGTGAGTGCTCAAGGTATGAAAATAAATGCCGGCTAAAATAAGCATGTCTTAAAGCAACATTTCTCATGCTTTTAAATGACCATTGTGTTTCTAATTCTATAGGAAGAATTTTGTAGTTCCACTGTTGGATTCCAAGCAGGCAATTCATGATCAGCCTTGTGCAAGCCATGTATGGGGCTGATCCTGATGGCGTCGTCCACATCTTTCGCGCCTGGTCCAGCTGCGCCATATCAAGGTCTCCTCCCCTGCCCCTGTTCTCAATCCCCGATGTGTTTCGATTTGGTAGGCTTGGTTCCCTCCCTGATTGTGTGCATCATCATGGTGTTTGCTTGTTGTTCTAAAGTTTCAACTGCATGGCTACTATTGGGTTGGCTTCTTATAAGTTATGGGAGATAGTGAGAGTGTGGGCTTGGTCAGGGAGATCTCTTTTATTTATTTGCTGGTACCTGATAGTTTTTCATGTTCCCTTGTGAGATCTTAGTGAAAATAATGATTTTATTTGCTGTGCGGGCGGGCGGGTGCAGAGAAGAAGAACCTCAACTCGGAGCTCTTGTTTCTTCTCAGTATATATGTACAGATTATAAATATAATAACTATATGTGTCCTTTTTTCCTCTTTCTCTCCTCTGGTTTTACCGCCGAACTGGGTGGCCTTGATGAATGATGTTGGCTTATTTTAGAGAAAATCTTTCTAAATAAATACTTGATAAATGATGTTGGTTTATTTTAGAGAGAATCTTTCTAAGTAAATATACACTGAAGAGAGGTTTCAATTTCGTAATAGTACATGTTCAAATTGTTGTTGTATGTGACCTTAGATAGAAGGATGTGCACTTGTGATTATCCCTTTCCCTTTTGTATCAGAGCTTTGTGCCAAAAAACTGCTTTGGTGCGAGACAATTACCTTGCAACATTAATCTTGGCTGAAATTGTGCACCTTTACTAGATCAATCATGTTTGTCAGTGTTAAATAATTAGGCACATAATAAGATGAGATCATAGTGTAATCAAGTTTTGTGCCTAAAGAAAATCTTGGAGGATATCTATGTATAGTAGGCTTATTATGTTTTCTGGGTGCCTTGTGGAATACTAAGATAAAATAAATTTAATTTCATCTTTTATATTCTTTTATGTTAAAGAGGCTACATTGTATCCATATCACTTAATATTATCCAAAGTGATTCTCTTTCATACAGACCAAATTAGTTCCTCGTTGTCCATGAGACGCACTATTTGAATAGTTTGCCTAACATGACATGTCCTTTAGCAGATCCATGCGTTGCAACATGCAAGCAAATCAAATGAAGGAGTGTGGACAAAGTTATATATCAAGCAAATCGGATGAAGGCGTGTGGACAAAGTTATATATCTAACAGTCAACCATGTAGTTTAGTATTATGCAGTATGAAAAACAGTGTAAACAAGTTATCTGAGACTAATACTGCTATGGCCTGCTTTTGGTTTCTATCATACCAAACCTTGCTTAGGTATTTCATGTCACATTTTATAACAAATGCGCTGATGGCATGTAGATAGGGCCATTTTTTAGATATTTTACAGGGTGATTACTGTTGTGAGTATCTAGCAACACCTACTCTTTGAGTAATATCAGATATATTTCTATCCTGAGATATAGAGTAATATCAGATGTTAATCGGAAAAGAGTTATATCAGGGATTTGATCATTGAACTTTTTTTTATTCCATCCTGATTAAGTTGTCCTGTACATGTGTTAAACTTGCCTTTCTACTAATGCATAATGCAGTTTGACCTTCCACTGCTTGGCCATATCGGTTGGACTGGCACCCTCGCGCCGAGGCGCGTTGCCGATCTAGTGTGTAGGTGTGTGGCTAAGCTCTACGTGTGAGAAGAGTATGAGGAAATTGTTAAACAATCTTGAGACAGTTACTTCGCTTGGGGGACAGAGAGCACTCCGCGCCACACGATTTGCACGGTGACGGACGCGGCTGACGAAGCCAAGAATTCATCCGGCTGTTTCTAAACGTTTTCCAAGCCCTATCCCATCATTGTCTTGTCTGGTTTTCTTCATCTCTCCTCTCATCATCACTAGAACGGGATCGCGCCTTGGCGCAAGGGTGCCGGTTCCACCATTTTTGTTAAGCAACTAATGCTCAAGTTAGTAAGAACAATCATTTAGCATATGTATTCAAGCAAGAAAACAAAATAAAAGAAAGAAAAAACATTAACTTGTAATAGAAGCAAGACATCGAAAGATAACCACATAGACATTAAGTTCAAGTTTAAGAGTGCAAGCATGAGAGGAAGTACTAATATTAAACAAAGTTTGCAATATATCCATGTATGTGTATATATATGAGCAAGGCCGCTACCCATTACAGGCAAAATATATACCAAAAGAAAATTCATTATAAAAGAAACATCTCAAAAATCAATAAATAGTA
Organism: Aegilops bicornis; assembly: GCA_021605145.1. Taxonomy (NCBI): domain Eukaryota; kingdom Viridiplantae; phylum Streptophyta; class Magnoliopsida; order Poales; family Poaceae; genus Aegilops; species Aegilops bicornis. The sequence goes on from CM038674.1 coordinate 691,820,671, forward strand.
AACACTTACTAATAGTTACAAAACATTACATTAGTGAACGTTTCCACGTAAACGGCAATGCATCAAATATTTGATCCAGTGAGTCCAATTAAAGTAAATATTGCCCGGTATGAATGAGACGTATCAAGTTTGGCATAAATAAGTAGACAAAAAAGTGACACAGTTGAATGTATCAGGATTACAACAAGTTGTTCATATAGAAAGCAATACATCCCACAAGTCGCTTAAAAAGAAAAAGACTGAAAACCAAGTAGGACATTATAGGGCAGCTGTACAAAGCAAGGCATACAAAAGACTACAAAAGGCAAGTGACAAAATCAGATAGCAACCTTGAAAGTACACAACATGAATCAATGATGTAGCTCATCATGGCAAGTGATACCGCTGGAATCATGACTATGGTTATCGCTTGTCCAAAGAAGGGGCTGCAGGGAGCAGAGGGATTAAACTTGGTAGTGAGAAGAAAGAAAGAATCACAGTCAGTAAGATTATCTTGAGGCACTAAAATATTTGCTACAGGGCTACGACACAACTATGAAAAAAAATCTATTAGTCATGTCGCTGGTGATTCTATTCCCAAGTCAAACCAAATAAAAAAGAGACAAAGGGGCAACAAGCCTTGAGCAAAGATCCTCCAAATTCATCGTCCTGGGCTCCATTACTTATTTTATTGCTAAAAATCCACGTCTGATGGGGGCATATCCTCGAAGTAAAAGCATGAACATGTAATGCCAAATAGTAGAAGATGGAAAAGATAAGTACCTGCACAGACCTACAGCCAAAGCAGTAGCAAAGACCCTAGAGGAGCAGCAACTATAGATCATGTATATTCCAAGAAGAAGAGCACCACGGGCCATCACTCGAGTGCCTACAAACCCCCTAAAAAAGATACAAATGTCACGCTCTTTAATACTTTCAGCATAAAAACAAAAAGAAGGTCACCAGCAAAAATAACCAAAAGGAGAAATTTGGATGGGCCTTGGAACTGACTGACACTGCCATCGAAGTCCTCTTCATTGGGAGCAGTCCAAGCAGAATTCTCACTTCAGTCTTTCATCCCACAAGCATGGTCATAATTGCCAAGAAAAAATAGATTGTCATCTAAGATAACACATGCACACACAATAGTTGTAACAACGAAGAAAATACAAGGCAAAAAATAGGGTGTCATCAAGAACGCCTAATTGTTCAAGTGTATATTATGGGTTGGGCTCAACCAAACTTGTTTTTGATAACTTTTTAAAGAATGTGCAACTGCTTCGACATGTAATGTGAAACACATTCTCACGTCCAAAGCCCGAAATTTGGTCAAAAGTATATAAGTGGGTAAATATAACATAACAAATATTTGTGACAATAGATACAAGACATGATTGAGAATACTTAATCATTAAAGCACCACTACCAAACCATAAACATAAAGGAAGTAATATGAGATGAAATCTCTAATGGCATAAAAAATTAGAGCATGTTTGACATATCATTTTGAAGCTACAAATATGAAATAAACTACATCCAAGAAAGAAAGCATTAAGTAGCTAGAGAGTATACACTACTTTCTAATAGGAAAGAAGGTAATTTAACTGGCAAGGTATTGCCACTGACTCCAGTCTTGATTTAAAAAAGGTGCAAACCACAAAATTTACACCGAATACTCCAGTTACATGCCAGCCCTAGTGCTTGGTTCATGTAATTAAAAATCACTTAAGAAACGAGAAGGGCGTTAATTGCCAGCAACAAAAAATCAGAATGATATGAACATGGTGATAGCTCAAATCAGAATTGCTCAAACATATAAGAAGCTGGTTGACAAAACAGAAGGCTGTAATAGTAGTATGTTTCCTCAGGATTATTGAATGGGCCAACCTTGTTTATCCAGAACATAACTGGTTCTAAAATTTTGTACTGCACACAGACATATAAGAAGCTGCAATACTTTAGTGATGGCAAAACATGTTATCAATATGATAGCATATCAGCATATAGCAGAAGGAAAAAAGATTCTTTCGACACACCGGTCACAATGATGACAAACAGACCAAAAACAAGAAATAGAAAAAACAGAGAAACTTTAAATTTCAAGGTCCATGGCTGACCATTCAATAACATTTGAGAAAATTTAAATAACATGGCTAACTTGTTGATTGTTAAGAGCACTTAACCGTTCAAAAATATCGGGATTGTCAACCAGTTAAAGTATCGACCATAGTGAAAATAAAAGAAGAATCTTTTTCATGTCAATTTTTATGGCAGTATATGCCAACTTAAATATATTACTCAGAAATTTGAAGGCACCAAAAAAAAATCCCTTCTTAGGGTCGAATAAACTATCCATGGGCTTAACTCTTGCAACTAATTACATGTGTTCAAACATATTTTGTCACTAATTACATGTGTTCAAATATTTTTGTCACTAATCAGCACATGCATATATATTTTAATATTTGAACGACATTACAGAGTAAACAAAACCTTAGTTGGAAAATAAGAGCCAAACGTTGCACCATAACCTCTATTTGGATGCAGAGTGGATTCCAAATGTTGTCTTAGTATATTACTCCCTCCGTTCCTAAATATAAGGCCTTTAAGAGATTTCAATATGGACAAAATACAGAGAAAAATTAGTGAATCTACACTCTAAAATCTGTCTATATACGTATCTAGTCCCTATTGAGATCTCTAAAAGGGATTATATTTAGAAACGGAGGGAGTACTTGATAACTTTAATCCTGGAATAGTAACAGCAAGCTTGCTCCACAACCACCCTAAAAAAGTACTAAATAACTAAACTATCATATGATTAAGTGTACGTTGTGCAGCACAACAAAATACAACCAGAGAGAGCCTTGGGATAATGTTATTTAGTTTCCATGATATGCAACAGACTAATTCACCTATGAGCATCACATCTGATGAATGATTCAAAAGGAATTGTACCGAAATTTATCCCAAAACTAATAATGCATAACATTCATTTAAATGGACAACACAATGCCATGTAGAGCCCTATTCAAGGGCATAAAAAGTTTCTCTAACTACTTAAGTTTCCTTGATGCAAATATTTTCATCCAGTATATAGTACAGAAACAAGTACTCCATCTGTCCCAAAATGTAAGAAGATTACATTTGAGTTCAAACGATTAAGAAGATCACATTTGAGTTCAAACGATAATATCAAATAGATATAGTAGAAGCTCCAACTATTATGTTATGTCATACCTATAGCAGAGACATAGCCTCAAGTAACGGTACTCCTAATGAATGTTATCATATTTTTCTGTAGTAAATAACCCATCTATAGCAGAAACCAGAATCTAACTTAAGTGTGGTTCACAAGATGAGGAAGCCAGTCTGTTCTATGCCTAGCACAACAGCAAATTCAAGAAAACCTTCTTTCATGGCAAAAAGTCCAAGTAAGAAGAAAATCTAATGTGATAGTATCCAACTATACGGATACACTTGAGTTGTTATAATTACTTATGAACTCAGAAACGACAAATTTAAGCAAGAAGATCACACTTGAGTTGTTATGATTACTTAGGAATTTAGATTCTTATTTTTCCTGTAGAGGCCCTATATCCTAAATAATCATAGCTGATAGCTGCACAGAAAACCAAATAATAAAAGCTTTAGTATATACATGAAAGGAAAATGTCAAGATAAAAGGTTCAACATGACTGTCCAGCTTTTGTATCAATCAGTCATGTATATACAATCATTTTGCCGATATAAACAACATTGTAATGGTGAAGTAATCACCTGAGCAAATTTAAATTACAAACAAAATATCTAATACTAAGCTCTGTTTGGTGTATTTTTGAGAAGTTCTGTTTAGTGAAACTACAAAAGCAAAGGTCCCAAGATTTTAGCATTCTAAAGGCCTTATGAATGTGCAGAACTTACACAGCTAAAGGGATTACATAAGCACAAACCAGCAGGAGATGCCATCAAACAAAGGCATGATGATTTTTCTGAAGGAGAAATCAAACCATGATAACACTAATCAAGCAAGATACACAGAAACAGTAATGTTTATTTGACATAATTGTTAGTAAAAAGTTCCAAACTTAGAAGCTAACACCAAACCAAGAGGGGAATTTCATAAAGTACTCTCTGTGGGCCAAGAAATGCAGATACTACAATAGAAAGTTCTGAAAAAACATATTGTGGCACTTATGAAAAAAATACGTAAGATGCCAAGAGACCCATGAGCACTGTAGCCAAGTCTGTATGTGAGCATATGGACACACGAGTAATGAGCACCTTGTTTTTTTAGAAAAAATCAAAACCACAATCTGAAGTAAGAACTAAGACTGGACTTTTATATAAAGGTAAATAGATGAAAACATATAAAATAAATAAGATGCGGCATGTACAGTAGTGCTAGCAGAAATTCATGTGCAAACCAAAACACATGTCGTGGGCATGCACTGCTTAGACTGATTCCCATCAGTTCTGACATGAAAGTGGGGTATTTAGCAACTGCCACACAATTATTTAAGTGATTTGACAAACATTTACAAATGTTTACAACTTAACCACACGCATAGAAGTGAATAAATCTATGATCTGAAACCTCCTATGAAAAGTTTCATCAAAAGTTAGTCAAACAGTATGTTGGTCGTGCGATATGAAACAACTTCAGAGTTCAGACTTTTGACATAGCACACATACAGAGTTTGGCATAGCACAAGTACAGAGTTGGTTTGAAAGCAGAGGAACTCGTCGAAGAGGACGTGGCCCAGGGGCGTATAGCAACCCATGGAGAGTCCCGCGTGGCCTTTTCCCTGAACACCCTGCACACACACAAGAGAAGAGCAGATCACATGTGAGCGATGTGGATGAGAGAGAGAGAGAGAGAGAGGATGGACCTTGTAGAGCTCATTGAAGAAAGTCCCGAGCGAGCAGAGGCAAGGGAAGGAGAGGATGCACGGAGCAGGCAACATATGGAGAAAGCGTCCCTCCGTCGAGGGAGCCCTGGGTCGAAGAAGCGTCCATGGGGTGCTCGATATAGCTAGGCGACGGCAAGGGGAGTGTAGGACGAGGCCTCAGTCCCGCATCCATCACTCCTTCGGTGAAAAGAGAGCACCAGCCGCCACCTCCAGCTCATTCATGGCCGCCACCGCGCCCGGACCCCGCGCGCCCCCGACACCGGATCCGGCACCGCCATGAGCCCCGCGAGGCAGGGGGCTGCAGAGGAGGGAGGCGCTGGCGCCGGCGCCACCGAGGGAGAGGGCCGTGGCCATTCCTCTCTGGCTGCTCGCGCTCGCTGCTGCGCCGCCTTGACCTGCTGCTGCTGCTCCCCGCCGCCGCCGTCGTGCTCCTCATCTGCTCGTCATTGTTTTGGGGAGGGGGGGTGCTCTGTTGTGGCGGATCTGGTAGGAGTCGCGGGAGATCCGCACGCACATGGCGGAGAAGGGCAGCGCCGCCTTGGCCTGCTGCTGCCGCTCCCCGCCGCCGTCGTGCTCCTCGTCCTCCCTCCGCTGCTGCTCGTCGCCCAAAGTCTGCTGCTGCGCCGCCTTGGCCTGCTGCTGCTGCTCCGGCGCGGTTCGAGGCGGTGGGTGGCGGCGGCGATGTGGGTGGGAGGAGAGGAGGCGAAGGGGAAGGGAGAGGAGGCGCGCGGGAGGGGAGAGGAGGTGACGGCGAGGCGCGAGTGCGGGAGGGAGGAGGCGGAGTGCGGGAGCGAGGCGGCTAGGGTTTCACCAGGAACGTGGCCGCCTTTTATACCCCCCCTACGCGAAATGACCAAAATGCCCCGGTGGGGGCATGGTATTTACATTTTGTTGCCATTACTATTCATTCCAGCAGTGTCAATCCCAGATCCAACGGCCCAGGCTTCTCCACATCTCGATCGGACGGACGAAAACACATCAAGAGAACCGATCCAACGGCCCAGAATCGCTGATCTCTGAGAAGGCTTGTAGGAGCCTTCTTCTCTTATTTCTGGATTTGTTTTTTTCCGTCTCTCCCATGATAACCGAAAAAAATCATCCAACGAGCCTCCCCTCGATCTGTTTCCTGGTTCCATCGTCAAGGACGCCCCAGCCGCGGAGCCCTTTGGCCGCCTCTGAGATCCAAGAGGAACTGCTGCCGCCGCCATCCGGCTCTCGCGTTGGCCGCCACCAGTGCGGCTCCACCCATTTCTCCCCCATCGATCCCCAGCACCTCCTCGCCTGTTCCCAATCCCATCCTATGCGCGTGCCTGGGGCTAACCCTAGCCGCCAACTCGTGTTGCGGCCGCGTCACTGAAGGGGTGGAGCGGCTGGGGCGTCACCGCTTGGGTGCAGAAGCAGTGGCAGCGGTGGTTCCGTGCTGGGGCGGAGGAGATATGAGACCTGGTTACATTGTGTGTTTCAGTAAATCTGTGGCAACGGGGGCTATTTTCTTCGCCTGTAGAAGCTTGATGCGATTGTGCATGATCGGCTTGCGAATTGCGTTTCGTTTTGCCAGTCGTGTTTTTCTGGTTTCTCAAGAGATGGAGTTCTTTTGTTGCATGTGCTGCAGACGCTGTTCAAGACGCTGGCCATCACTTTCTCCAGGATGATGATCTTCATTGGGATCACGTCTTTGTACGGTAGCATCCACCAGTACGCGAGGCCGTCCAGCCTCGTGCGGGGCTGGGTCATCGTCTCCTTCTTCACCTGGTTCATCAGTGTCGTCATGTTGGGGATTTCTCCTTCCCTGTAAGCACACACCTTCCCATAACTTGCCAGATTCAAGAATCAACCCTATCTGTGATTGAAATTTAGTGCTCTGTTTATCCGTTGCTTATAACATTCAGTTTGGTTTGGTCCGTCTCAGTCAAAATGATGCCATTGATATACATAATTCTTGCAATTTAGTTCTGACTCTCGAGTGGCAATATATGTGCGGCAATTACTCAATCTTGAATGTACTGTTTTCCTGTATTTGTGTTGCATGAATGTGTCATGTTAAGTGGAAAAGACTCATGGTTTCTGATCACGGCTGGTGTGCTCTGTTTAAAAAAAATTATTTTTTGTTTGACAATAGACAACTGGTTCCCTCTATTTCCGGGCAACTCATCTTGCTGCACGGTCAACAGCTTGCTTTTCTCCCATAGTCCCGTCGATGAGTGTCAACGCCGTCTTCGCCTTGGCTATCAGATGCGTCGACGTTGTCATCACCTGTGCCGCCGCGGACCAGTCAGTGGATGCTGATGCTTGGGCATATCTGATCGGGCAGTAGTACCAAGGCTGCAGTAACTACCCGTTTTTTTTCAATCTTCCTCCTCGTGCTTGTGCGTTGGAATGCACCTTTTGACTAGCCGGTGACTTGAAACTTATTTGGGGATGGAAGTAGCAAACTGATGCATATAGCTTCATAGTTTTGGCGTACTTAGTGTCAAATCTGGTTTGACTGCTTCAAATTTTAAAAGAGGCAACCACAGAGTTCTTCTTCTGTTTTTTTATTTAATATGTGTCTGATTGACCTGCTTGGTTGTGGCTTGTACAACTTTCTATTCTCCATTAACCCTTTGATTTATGTATGTTGATCTTTCTCAGTTCTTTGAACCTCTAACTACTGAAGCTGAAAATGATGTTCACGATTGTTTGTATGGCAACGGTACAAGGTACGTTTCATGACATGCTTGCATCTTGTCTGAAGCTTCCTATGTGCCTTGCTAACACAACTCAACATTGCTCCTTTTCACTTACAGTAGCAATGTCCTGGTGCTGCATGAACCGTCTAACATTCAGGTTAGCAGCGGAAAAATTCAGTGTTTGAGACCACATGGCAGGTTAAATGACAAGCTAAATATTCATCCTACATGTACTAAACCATCCTTATTGATTGCAAACATGTAAACTTTGCACTGATGTTTTTATACGTAATGGGGAAAGTGGGATCCCTTGTCTTCAGGTCATTAATTTGTACCTTGAATTGTTAAAGGAGAGGGGAATAAAAAATCCAAAAGGTTCTCTAAATGCAGCTTCTTCAATACATTTTATTGACAGTTGATGGATGGATCCAGTAGGCCTTGGTAGTGCTAAGCGTGTTTAAATCCACTATTGCTAAGCGTGTTTGAAACCACTATTGCTTGAGTCATTCTTCTGGTCTCTCATTGGTACGTGAGGCGTACCCCACGTAACATTATGTTTCTTTGATAAATTTACTGATGTGCAGGCCGGACCATTCCGAGAATCAGACTTGCCAATATGAGAGGTTAAATGCAAGAAACGAGAATAAGGTGATTACGCTGACAGCTGTTTCATGCCTTTCTTTCATAGTACTGTGGTATTTTTTTTTCCATTCACTCCTTGTGAAAATGAAATTTGTTGTTTGAACTAAAATTCATATCCGCATCTACCATTATACTTATCATCATGTAACATTATGGGGACAAATGCAAAAGTTGTTTCTGCTTTTCATCCATCTCTACCTTTTCTGAATAATATTTTTTTTCCTTAGCATAAACAACAGAGAAGCCCTCTGCACTGAACAAAAAATGTATTGAGTTAAAACCTATATCTGCCAAATACGAATAATTGTCATCAAATCATGTACAGTGCTTGGATTTTATTTACTGAGAAGATTGTAATTGTTGTGTATACACTTTATCATTTTTTTCATTGATGTTGGCTGCAAATGTTTGACATGAATTAAGATTTCTAATATGTATTCCAGTGATGGCCTTTTAACATTTTCAGGAAGTAGTTTTCTTCGGTGGCGAAGATACGAAACCCGCTGAATCCGTTGATGTCAAGGTGGCTAATAAACGGCAAACTGGTAACACGATAAGTGATAATAATTTTGCCTACTAACATTGCATCACTATATGTTGTAAAAATAGTGATCAATCATAAAATGTAGTACTAATTTGCATTGTTGGATAGATATGCTATCAGCGACCGACACCTGGCGAGCAGTTGACGTAGCCAGGAGCCATCTTTGAGAAAAAATTGGTGCTGGAATACAGTGGAAGGAGCCTCTGTCGCGGGATGCCGATCAGGTGACTGGTGTGGGAATTGACAGTTCTCAGTCAACGCAGGATGGCATGATAAAAGAAGTTGTTAGGACCGAGCCACCGACGGACGAGAAGATGGATTTTGTGATCCCGGCGATAGCAAGGAAGCTGAAGAGCATGATGGACAATGGACAGACGGAAAAGAGTTGCAGGATGGAGAAGGGATGAATGAAAAGGAGTAGCAGGAAGCAAGTTATAACAAATATGGATCTGGTCCATCAGAGAATAACATTGCTGGAACACATATTACTGCAAGCTTACTTCTTCTTTCAAAAAGGTAAAATTTATTAGAGAAGACCAATCTATTGCTTGACAAAGACGATCAAGCCCTTTCCCCTTCTAAGGGAGGTGGTATATTACTGGAAGTCTGTGAATCCCCTTCTAAGCGGGTAAATTAGTGGAAGACTATGTATCATGGATACATACCTGACATGTCTGGGTCATCTTATTTAAATGTAGGACACAAAATTAACCTAGGAACGAACCTTGTTCCAGCACATCTGTATTACTACTACTCAGTATCTAACCTTTTGTGTGTGGGAAAACTCAGTATGTAAACTGATACTTCGTATGAAAGTAAAATATTTGTGCACTGAATGAACTGAGAATAGAGGTGATATTATTTTTTGTAAAAATCAAAGTTATTCGATGACTTCTCCCGAAGACACGACCAGACTTACCCAGAGTATGCTATTCTCTCTCTAACAATAATTAATTTTTGTTAGGAGACATTACCGGGATGTAAGGAGACTTATGTTTTCTTTCTCTCTAACAATAATTATTTTGTGTGCTACTTAGAGAACTCGTTAAATGTTTTGTACAGCTCAATAACACATATCATATTTATGTGGTAAGAAAGGAATTGTTTGCTGAAACAAATAATGTTGTGTGTTGGCGTCATGTAGGTGACTACACTGCAATGGGTGTCATATAGAAACTACATATTGTGTGTTGGATATTTGTTTACTGAATTTAACTCTTTGTTGATAACTTTTCTTTTTATTTGTGAAGAATTTATTCACATCCTGTGTCATGAGCAAATTATTTTGACATATATAAATATATTTTCTAGACGCGGAATATCTTTCAACATCTATGATAGAAACTGCTAGAGCATCTTTGACAATTGGAGTTTTTTTTCCAGTTACTCTGTTTATGGGTTTTGTAAGCTCTGTTGATAGTGATGGTGAGTTAGGCTCATTTGGATGTAAATACAGAAAACTGAGATAAGATACTATCACTTGCTTTTATGGGTTAGGGTTATGGTTTTTATGTGACTGATTAGGAGGGTGCAAATTGGGACAACTTGCTTTCAACCATCTGAATGTTGTGATACATGACTGTGAAAGGATCGGATACACCGCATACATCAGGTGAACAACATGTACCTATCTGATTTCACACTTGCGCTCAAGTCCCATTTTAAAAATATGTTTCTTCACAAACCTGGTTGACACCAATGCGCTCAAGTCACTTTATTTAGTCTAAACATGAAACAGCTCAACTGAAGAGAAGATGGGCAACTATCTTATAATCAGTATATAATTTTCTTGATTTATAATTTATCTTATTAATCTCTGTGGTCGAGCTTCAACCCCCCCCCCCCCCCCCCCCCCCCCTCTTTCTCCGGATGAAAGAATTGCCTTTTGGCAGGACATGGAGGCGCTCTCGCGTCTCGGTCCTCCCTCGAGGCGCCGTTCAAGGGGTGGTTGGGGGTTGTGGTCCTGGTGCGTGCTGGTGGGTGGCGGCGGTGGTGCTCGGCTCCTCCCCTGATTGCCAGTGTTGGTCCTTTCACAACTTTCAGCAGCTCCTCACCTTGTTTGCTAGTTGGTTGCCGGCCGGTGGTGGGTGTCCGCCTGTTGGCACGGTCTGGACAAAGGGGAGATAGTTGTCTTCCCTCCGGCAGTGGCCCGAGGCGGCAGGCGGCAGGCGGCGGAGTCGATGTTTTCATTCAAGCGGTCTGGCTCTTCATGTCCACGCCAATTGATGTCGTCAGGTGGCTTCGGCCCAGCTGTTCTGGCTTCGCGAGACCTCTGGCGGCTCGATCGCAATTTCTCCTGGTGCTTTGTTCGCTGCTGCCCCTGGGTGTACTGAATTTGGCTTGTAATTTTTCAGTTTTTGGCAAGTCTTTGCCTTTGTCATCAGCACCACTGTATCCTAGCTGTTTGATGGCTTCATTAATTTGAAGTGGGACCTTCGTGCCATTTCTCTACAAAAATATTCCCTCACATTCCATTCCCTCACATTTCTAACAAAAAATTTTCCCAGTTGCAGAAAGACATTGAGCTTCTACAGGTATGGGTTTACACCTTGTCAGTAGTACTTTTAGTATGGTTCTGCATTACTAGACTAAATTTTTTGACAAAACCACCTGTTTAATTTAGCATTAGTAAGGTAACCATGTATTCCTGGCGGGCATTTGATAAATGTGTAGTAGTGCTTGATTGAATGTAGAGCATGCGTACTCGCGGATTTGTCTTCTGCTTGATTGAATGTAGAGCATGTGTAGTAGTGCTTGATTGAATGTAGAGCATGCTTCTCCTACAACAAAGTGTGACTAATTTTCTTTTGTCTGATCTAAGTAGGAGGGAGTTTAACCATTATTCAAGCAATTCTCGGTTAGGTGAACACTTAGTATACAATTCTATTTGCTTGTCAACATGCAACATATTTCAGGACTTATTTGATAGTATTGCAATATGGTCGAAACTGTGTTACTTCTAAGAACTGAATATTTTTAGTTGAAATACTATGTAAACATTGAATAATAATGTTGGACGGGACCATCTACTTATTTGAAAGTATGTCTTTTGTGGCTTAAGCATAATATTCCAAAATTCACCAAGTTTTATGCAACAATACGGGTATATATATGCGATTAGAACAAAAATTGGAAGCGTGTTGACAGTTTGCAGAATTGGAAGCGTGTTGACAGTTTGCAGTAGTTGCCGGCTGGTGGCTACTTATGTTTTTTCTGAGAAACGCTTGATGCAGGTCGGTGGAAGACAAGTTCAAGCAGGCCTTGCAGAAGGCTTCCTCGGTTACATCATGTGCTCCACGTAAGATGCCAACTGCTCCCTCGGCTACAAGTTTCTTGCTCTGTACCTTGGTAAATAGTCTGCTGTCATGATGCAACAAGGGAACAGTTGCTCCTTGTTCTGTCATAAATTATATTCTAAAAGGATTACCAGTGTATTAGTGATTCAAGTTTAATCTTTGGCAATTTAGTCTGAAGTGTTTGGAATTAAACGTTCAGCTTTTTGTTACAATATCATTCAAGTAATTCATTGAATTTTGAGCTCCTACCAACTACCGCTACATCCAATTCTCAGCTAGAATGAACATTTTCTAATACAAACTAAAGTTAGTAACTTATTAGCATACATAGGGGAGATATACTTGCTGACAACGTTTCTGTGTGCTGCTCCTGGCCATTATATGCATCCACAGTTCCACACAATTCAAGTTTATATTCTGGATGGATGTTGATCCATCAACCTGATAGTAATGGTATAGATAAGTTTGGTGTTTTACTTCTGTCCGAACAGCATATTTCTACCATTCATTAGTTCTTATCTTTGTGTGGTTTGACAAAAAAAGTTAAGATAGACAGATATGTGAAAGATTGTGCTTGTTGATGACTCGATGTGTGTTCATGCTTTATTACATTAACATATGCAAGTTGATTCTTGCGTACCTGCTTTATGAACCTGTCTAAGTGTTGCCTGTTGCAAAAGTCTTCCTTTGCTGCAAATATTGCCATTGTCCTCCCCATTCTCCAGGTAAATATCTAGGTCGGGAATACCAAGGTCTCAGGTGATAGCAGCACCTTGCTTCTTACTCCCTCCGTCCCAAAATAAGTGTCTTGAGCTTAGTACGAATTTGTACTAGAGCTAGTACAAAGTTGAGACACTTATTTTGAGATGGAGGGAGTATTTTCTAGGGTCAGGCCGAGTCAATGCTATTTGTGATCCATATGGCGGTTTCAGCTTATCAACTTGACAAATGTATGCAGTCACATCCCCATTTCCTCATTCTCTAATTATTTGGACCAGTTTCTAAACTTCTGATCGATTAGTTGCATTACATAGTGTCGAGGATGCTCAAGGATTAGAATATAACCTTTTTATTATTGCAAGTGTATCTTATCTATGAAGCTAATATACCTTTTATTTTCTTACGTAGTGTCGCCACCAATCCCATTGGCAACAGCAACAAGGTAAGTTGCGGCCTCCTCTGCCAGGTATGACCCCTCCTCTCTCTTTATCTTGACGTTGTTTGATTGATTCATCATGATATGACATTTTAACTAAGGCTTAGACAACAATTATTCTTCTATATGGATTTTTTGGTGTAACTACAACATTTTACAAGATGAATCATTCTTGCATAGTAATCTCAGGGCATATTTGTATTTAGATAAGTGTGTATGCCCAGTTAATAGTAAAATTTGGTGTTTTTATGTTCCTCTTTCTCCAGTTTTCTTGCTGCACTGGTCATGATTTCTGTTGCTTTCTAACATTTCAGTTTACAAAACTATTACACAAGTATGTATATGCGCCATGTCCCATGGACATACATGGAACTTCCCATCTATATAGCAAAATCTATGTGTTTATGTCATTTTCAATCTTGACATAAAGAATGCTCAATACATGATCAAAATATTTTTATGAATTAGTGAATTAATAAGCTAGACTATAAGGTGCTCATCTGAATAAGAGTTTACAACTAATTATGTCTATGTGTCCTAGAACACTTATTTTGCAGCAATAACCTTTAGTTTATCATGAGTTCTCATGATAGTGCCAACTCCAGTTTCTCCTATTTTTTTAGCCAATCAGGAAGTAATTATATATAACTGTGGTTAGACATTAGGTTGCTGTGATCATTGACTTGTCGAGGATGAAGTGGGAGGCGTCATCTGCCCAAGCCATCAGGTAGTCCTATGCTTAGGGTTTTTTTTCCCTTGGAATTGGTACTAATTATGATGATCTCAGTGCCGACAAGCAGTTATTGGGCTCTTCCCTCTGTTCGAATGATAATTTCTTGATTTGAAGTTTAGTAGTACCACGGGCAGCTGGCTGTGTAATAATGTTACACAAACTTCACCATATTAAAAGCTTAGTTTCACTCTTTAACGTAAATCCTAAATTTCCTTTTCTTTATAATGAATAACTCCTGGATGATTTTTGTTTAAGAGCAGAACTTTGTGAATGGAAGAGGTTATGAAGTTTGCTCACATATTCTGGTTTCGGAAACAAAATAAGTAAGTCTAATCTGTGTGACCTTCATGTCCATAACGGGGGTGATATAGTCAATGGCTCTTTTCACTTGTTCATTTCATAATAGCTATGGAGTAATGTGGTGCACACTATACTCAATAGATTGGAAATTATTTGTAATCTATATTAACATATTGCTTCACTGATAATCAGTGCGTGCTTTGCCATGCCAGATAAGTGAGAAAGGCCAACACTTGGTGTAGTATAGGCCAAGGTGGAAGCGACTACTCACACATCTCTCTACTCTTATTTCACATGAAATGTTATTAACAGTTGGTTTCCTATTGCCATCTCTTATTTGTTGTTTGTTTGTAGATACAAATACTATGCGCCAATTGTAGTTGTTGAGAGTGAGTGCAATACTGATATACTGTGATGTTGAAGAGGATATGTATCTAAAATGTTTACAAGATAAGTGAAAACCATTATTTTTCAGGTGATGTTGATGTATGGGGGTAGGCTCAAATCGAAACTTTGCTAAATCTGATTTTTTTAGACAGTTTAATCTGATTTCTAAAACTGTTCTTCAGCCAAATAAAGTAAATGGTATTTTTACATAGCTTCAGTTCTACTTGACGAATTTATGTTAGTTGAGAAGCGCATTGAATAGGATATATGACTTTAGAATATTGCTACAAAGTTTTGCTCTAAAGTTATCATATTAGACATGATGAAGTAACCGATGTGCATACAAATATCGATCCACATTTATGATTCATTATCCTTGTGTGAAAATTCATCCATCTATACTTGTTTAATAGGGGAAACAAATGTTGTGATACATTTGGTTGCATTGAAATGCTAAAATTCGAGAGCTCATATATTCGCATGAGACAGTAGTGGGTAAGATGCCTAAAATGCTGACGTGATACATGTAAGAGAGAAATCTTATGATTTAGGCAAGTTTGTGAAGTGGTACATCTCATCAAGATTAAACTTGTAAGTCCATGGATATATTTAAAATTATTGCACATGTAGAATTACAAGTAGCTATGTGTAGATTGAAACTATAAGCTCCATGTATTAAAACGAGACACCCCACGCTACTACTGAGTGATTGCCGCACCACCCACCACCCGATCCACTCCCACCCCACCAAACTCTTCCTGAACACCCCACCCCTCGGAATCGCTCCTCTCCCCCACGATTTGGTCGCTGCCGCCACCACCCACGCTGGCAACCCACGCGTCCCTCTCCCCCGATTCCTCCTCGCGGATCAGATCTGGCTGACAGACTGACTGACGGACCAGTTTCTTGTCCTCGTGATGTATGTTGCTTTGCAGGTGGCTAGGGTCTCCGCATTCGGCGTCGGCGTCGTCTATTTCTGTAGATTCAATGGATTTTACTCATTTTTATTTCTTTCTATTTTACAGTTTCTGCAGAAAATTCCAAAGGCTGTAGTGTATCCAAGAACAAAATCAATGGTATGTGACTCTATCATGTACTACTTAAATTAGTTCGTATGTTCACCTACGATCAGTTGTATGTTATTCATGTGCTTTTTGTTACTGCCAATCACACGAACAAACAAACATGACATTCATTTTTTGTAAATTTAGCAGTATGAACTAGTAAGAGCCTTTTGCTGAACTGAAGATGCTATTTGCTTCACCTTTTTGTCGATTAAACTGTCCCAGATTATATAAATTTAGTAAGAACTAGTGAGAGTTAAATCAACTGTATGGGCAGCATTAACATAGGTGTTCCTCTGTCGTGCTGCTACGTACTCGGTATTCCGGCCTTCTCCACTGATCAGTGAGCTCCGCCACCGAATGTAGCTCCTGTGCTGTGTTGCTATTCTAGCCGAAGGTTTTCTCTCAATTTTCCCCTCCTATGATGCTAGCTGAAGCAGCATGTTGAGTTATTTCGGAATCTTTTATGCACTTTTCTGTTGAGTGCCTTTGTTTTAAACTATGAGATATGCCTATGTTTAATTCTGAAATCTAAATGCAATCTTATGTTGTTCCACCGAGATTAATTTTCAAATGTGTATATCTAATGTTTTTTACTGCAGTTTTGAGCTTCGCTGACATCTAACTCTGTCTAGTTAATTTTTGTTATCTGCCTTTGAACCTATAAAAATGGGTGATCTGTACACTTGTTGTTTCCTACATGTGTTTCCTGAACATGTCTAAAGTTTTTATAAGAAATGCAGTTCTGAGCTCGGGCAATCGTAGGATGACTAGACACATACTACATATGACTTCAGATGTATATGTATGCAATTTCACCCTTTGCTAAAAAACATCATGTACAATGTCAGATTTTGTGAAGCCACGGTGAGCTAGGGGTTGCACCGCACGAGCATACCGTGTACAAGTACTGAACATTGAAGATTGCATTGCAGCTCATCAGTATGCCTTCCTTGCAATCTTTGAAGCCTATTAAATTCGGAAGTGTTATTTTTTCCTGTACAAGTTTGTTTGTGTCAAGTACTTGCTAATTGATGTTTTGAGGGGTGCTCATATACTTCCTCGGCAACATGGGAAGCTTTCACATTTGGTCTACTTGTCTCTATGGGTTAGCGACTTAGCATACATGTTGTAATCAGCTCTCACATTTGCTTCTCTTACAAGTAAGGTCTGTTTTCATTCATAGGTAGAAGGTAGCAACAGAGTGGGAAGGTTTGTGCAGAGATCTTACTCAAGGTTATCACCGATGCGCACAATATGACACGTAATTGGCAAAAAATAGGGAACTACAAGATGAACTTTCAAAGGTTGGTTCCATTTTCTATATATGTCCTTGTACACTCTTATATTCTCCCATGATTGAAGTCTGCAATGCTTACGGGACAATCTTTGTTTGTAGGTTAAGACCTCACTGTCTGCTTCAATGAAGAGATTTGAAGAGTTGCAAAAGGTAATTTTGGGGCAAATTTCCATTGCTGCAAGATAATGAGATGTTGAAGCGGCAAACTGAATCCATGACATGGAAGTGCAGTTGCGGCAGGTTATCTATATTTTCCCTTTTTCATTTTTCTTAATATTGGAGTGAGAACAGGTCGAATGAGGAATACGGTGATAGTAGATACAACAACTGTACTAAAAAGAAACTTATGTTTGCAATTGTTAATGACATACATACTTGCATATTCTTTGATGTGGTCATTCGTGATAGCAATGCATAATGAAGGTTTTTGGCTCATTTATGGACTGCCTGGTCCGGAGGCTCTCGGGGCAAGCGTGCTCTAAGAACTTCGACCTGACGGACGGCTGTACCTCCAGCTCCAACGAAAACGCACCACCGCACGCCGACGCCTACATGGAGGAGGGCCACAGCCGCGCCGACAACCGGAAAAGGAAAGGGCCGTCGAGGAAATGGTGATTTCCTCCTCCCTTCCCTGTTTTATTTATGTTTTATCTATGCTTTAAGTAGTTTGTAGTATGAATTTGTACTGTCTGCCGAGGAACTCCGATGAACTATGGTCCTTTTGTCCGGCGATGGAATGGTGATCCGATGAACTACGTGTTGATCGTGTTTATATGTAACGTTCCATGGGTTGCCTGGGTTTGGGGTTTTGTATACGAGGGATGCGGCTGTGGAAGCTAGCATATGAGGCGTGACAGGTCGGGCGCGTCCGCGGGCATTTGAGGACCCGAATTAGCTGTCCATGGCTGTAGATGCTATTATAAGACAAATAAACTAACTCAATGAGATGGATGACCTAAGTGCTTATGTCAATGTCCTAGATGACACCACTGCTGATCTCATGTCCTAGGATGACATCATGGCTGATCTCACTATTTTAGACAGGGTTTAATCATACACTAACCATATATCTAGGAATGGTGAAGGGATGGGACGTCTATCAGCGAGGTTCATGGAGGAGGGACGGGTCAAATTCTGTCCGTGCATGGCTCACAGTTGGGAGCAACGACGGAATTTCGCTGGGGCTGGGCAGTTACGACTGCCCGCGGGCTAGGTGTGGTCACCGGCAACCATGATTTGACCCCTTTCGGTAAATCGTAAATCTCAATATGCTGAATCGCTTGCTAGGGATGGGGTAAATCAATGCGAATAAGCTCAGTGCCATAGTACACAACCTGGCACACTGAACCTAGCCGACACGTGCCACATTGGACCCCAAAACACCTGGCAGGAACTTGCACAAATTCTGACCGGAACTGGCACCCCTTGTTTTATCCGGGAGAATTAATGGAGTGAATTGCATTACATTAATTGAAAAGGTAGGTTGCGTGTGTGTGAGGAGTGCCAAAAGAGGGTGCGTCGGCCGCGTGATCGAGCTTGTACACACTACCGCAGATCGGGCGGCTGGTAGTAACGTAAGCTTCTCCTCCCACCTACCCCTCTCCATCTCCATCTCCATCTCCTTCTCCATCTGCGGGGAATCTTCTCAGTCATCACACCGCGGTAGGGCCGGACAAGTATGACGGGGCAGGCGCCAAGTCCCGTGTTCCGGTTCACCCACACGGAGGTCGCCAAGATGGAAGAGGTCCTCCGTGACCTCAACGACATGCCCAAGTGTCCTGTCATCCAGGGCCTCACCGACGACTTCAACGCCTCCCCGGACTGCTCCGGCGACGGCAAGGTCCCCATCCAGTACAATCAGGTACTAGGCTTACCCTCCAAAACCCAAGATCCGCGTCAACCCTAGCTATTTTCTTATTCGGATCTATAATAAGTGGATTTGTGTTGGGTGGTCGCAGGTGAGGAATTGGTTCCAGAACCGGAGGTCTGCGCAGTCCAGGAAGATGATGGTGCCCCCAGTGGCCGAGGAACACCACCCAATGGCCGGATCTTACTCAGGTGCTGCTTGAATCCCCATCTTAACTTAATAAGTTGTTTATTTCCTTACAATGTACTCCCTCCGTTCTGAATTACTTGTCGTAGGTATGGATGTATCTAGATGTATTTTAATTCTAGATACATCCATTTCTGCGACGAGTAATTTGGAACGGATGGAGTAATTAATAACTGCACTGATCTTACAATATAATAGCTGCACTGATCATACAATGTCATAAGCTGTCTACTGGTGGAGCAGAATTTATGCATATCAGTGCTATGCTCCTAATATATGTTGTGTGTAGGGGTACCTGTCTCCGTGTCTATGGCTTGTTGTTACAAGGGTTTGCATGGCGTGAAGCTTGTCATCGTTCTGTCTTGATTGGTCGTTGACGCCCATTTGGGAAATTGTATGACACGTGGTTCGTGTGCCATTACTCTTTCGCGTGTGAAGCCTGTTGTGATGTTGTCTAGTTAACTTGTTGAAGCCCATTTGGGAAAGTACAGGACACGTGGTTCGTGCACCATTACTCTTATGCGTGTGAAGCTTATCGTGATGCTATCTCATTAAGTTGTTGACGCATACAGTTAATTTTATGCAGAACTATGGGCAAAAATGGCAACCCAGTTTATTTTGATGGGTTTTAGGACTTCATACAGCCTAGCCTGTACTTTTTGAGGGCCCTTCAAAACATGTCATCCCGCTGTCCTAGTCGTTCAAGCTCATTTGGGATATTCCAGGACACGTGATTCGTGAGCCACTTTTATTGAGAACCGCAGGCAAAAGTTTGAACTCAAGTTAATGTTGTCGGATTCTAGGACTTTACAGCCTAGGCCATAGTTATTTGTCTTTGTACGTCCATCAACACTTGTCGCCGTGCGGTTTCAGTCATTGATGTTCATTTCGGCAATTGCAGGACACGTGGTCCGTGTGCCCTTTATTTAATTTATTCAGAAATCTAGGCCACATGGCGCAGTTTTAGTATTTGATGTCGTTCAGAAGATTTTAGTTTTGTAACAGACCAAACATATACCATGTATCTTGTTGATTGTGGATTATTGATACTGTCGTTGCCAATCAGGGAATAGTTCTTTGGATGGTGGCCATGTCCAGTTTGAGGCAAAGTCAGCAAGAAATGGCGCATGGTATGCAGATATATATATATATATATATATATATATATATATATATATATATATATATATATATACATATTCGATGCTTTCCTCTTTTGTGGCGTTTGATGTCTGTTTTAATTTTCCGCATGAGAGTGTGGGTAAGTCTGTATGTGGTAGGAGGTTACTTGCATGAACCTTTCAGTTTTACATGCTTGACCAATTCTTGTTGTTACAGGTACGATGTTGCTGCCTTTCTGTCCCACAGGTTCACTGGAACAAAGGACCCGGTAATGACTTAGAACTTTTCGTTAAATAGGATTGATGCTACTAAATTCATTTCTGCCATTCTTTATTCAAGTAGTTTGCTAGAGATGATTTTGTTTCTTGTCTATTTATAGCTGGATGACAGTATTGATGTTATAACATTTTGAACACCTATCCTATCTAACTTTATGTTGTACGAGTCCTGCGTGTTGGGGAAGTATCACTACAAGATAGTAATAATAAGATATTGAACAGTTAAGAAGACATAAAGAATCTTGAGTATTTGCTACTTTAGGCTCATACGGAAAGCTGATACTTGGTGGTATAGAACTTACTTTCACAATCTCTGTGTTTTATCATGTAAAACAAAATATAAATTGAATGTTTCTTTCAATGATTATATAGCTGTGTAGACATGTCAGAGTTTTAGAAAGAAAAATGTTAGTTCACCCCATTCAGTTATCATCCTTGAACTGTAGAAATTGAAACGAATCAAACTACAATGGTGGTTTTCATGACAGCTTCGTCATGTACTGAGCGCATTCAGCTGCATGCCACCATGGAACCCCACTCTGCCAATCTCATGATCTATAATCGGCATAGGGAAAATAATACATTTTTTATATGGTGTGAACGTGCAATATAACATACCAAAGTGCCTATTTAGGTTCTTGTACTGTACATTTCCTTAAGGAAAGAAGTAAGAGAAATAGTACTGCTAGTTTGCTAGACTGCTAGTTTTCAGACATTAGATTGCGCGATTGCTGTTTTTTTTTATCTTCTGATATTTTACCCTATATGAAGAAGGGCATTAATTGTTAGAGATATTGCCACATTACTATTTTGTTAATACTATGGGTATATGGTTATTTTCAAAAACATAGTATCACTAACTAGGGTTCCTTGTATTTAATCTTCTACGGGGGGAAATGAAACCCAAAGAAGTGAATGGGGATTATGTTTTATCAACCTTTCCTTCACAAGGGAAGAAAGGGTTGATACAATGTGCAGCAAAGCCAGCAAAAACATATATGATACAACAAATGTGCAGCAAGCTAGCAACAACATTCGGTACAAATATCATTGCATAAGAGTTTTTTTCAATGAATAACCAGGTGAAATTTTTCAATGGATAGCCAGGCAAATTCCAGACCCATACTCATGCGCATTCAAACTGTAAATCATATGCATCTATGTTGTTTTAATTTCCAAATTAACTAACAACCATTCTCTGTTAATTTCCAAATTAACTAACTGATCCATTGGCCTCTATGCTTACTACATGTCATCCACACCATGTTGGTACCAGTACTAGCTGCCAAAAGTTTGTTTCTAGATGTGTCTGCCCAAGTTGGATGATTTGCCATAATTCTAGTATTTCTTTCTTCTAATCATCCATGGAGAATCACAACAGCAGTAGTATTATTGTTTTAGACTCTTAGCCTCCACACACACCAAAGGAAGAAGTCACAGCCATAGTACGGAAAGAAGTTTGCATCATGTAGGTGTAGTGTATGTAGCAAGTGCGGAAGGCAAACCTGTTTGACGGACACCAATGGGCTGGTGGGAGTTGCACAAACCATCGAGTACTAAGTGATACATGTGGTTAGAAGTGATTTGAGCATTTTTTTTCACAGTCAAGGGTGAAAACTGGACTCCATTACTTTTTGAGAACTACGCAATACCCATGTTCCTCTTGTGTTTAATCACTCTCCACTGCGGGTTCAGTACGTGTGCATTACGTGAACTGTGCTTGCACTTATTTATTTTTTGTGTTTCAGGAAGTACTAGTTCGATTTACTTGGCTTGGACCCGAGGAGGATGAATGGGTTGATGTTTGTAAATGTGTGAGACTGCGTTCTCTTCAATGTGTTGATGTGCTGCCTGGGGATCTCATTATGTGTTTTAAGGTATCCATCTGAAACAACTTCTCTTCACCTGACTTGGCAAGTTAGCAGCTCACAACTTGATAATTCATGTCTTCCTGAAACATGACAGCTGCTCCATTTTGCTGTTGTTATGCACTTGAAAATTCTGCTAGTTAACTTATTATTCCACGGTTATTTTCTTACTGTTACTTGTTGGCGTATGATAGAGTAGTGATGGGTTTGTCGTTTGGGTTTCACTCAAGTTTCCGCAGTTTATATAGGCTCTATTTCTTGTTTGTATATACTTATAAAAGTTGTGATTCCAGTTTGCGAGTTTTCAAACTATTGTGATTGACAACACTTATTAAATGGCTTTACTTTAATAATCTTTAAGAATTGTAAGTTTCAGTACTTTAATAATCTTTAATATGATTACATCAAGCCGGCTCCGGTAGGGGAGCGGCGACAGCGGCACGTCGGCGGCTCGTTCTGACGGCGGTAGTGGTCGTTTGGTGGTCTCAGAATCTCGATATAATTTTATTATGTTTGAGGTGCTTTGTACTTCCGGTGAACTTTGATAATAGATATGAATCATTTTTAGCAAAAAAAAGATTACATAGGACATTTAACTATAACCCTGTGTCTTTCCATATTCTTGGTAATGGTATTACATAGTACATACCTGTGATGCCACTTGGTCCAACCGGCACCATTGATTTGGCTATTTATTAGTCGGAGACGCGAATGACCAAAGGACCGTAAAATCAATGCATTTTATTATGTCATACTTCTGAGTATTAAAACTGATTTTTAATCTAAAATTGGGTGTGAATTTATCCAATAAATATTATTATTACTTCATTATTAATTTAAGCACTGAAGCTTCGTTTTGTTTTTCAAAATGAAGGCTGTAATGTAACCTATCTCTGGCCATTTATAAAGTGGATAAATCAACTTTCATCAAATAAGGTGGATAAATTGGAGCATTGAGAGGAAAAATGCATGACTTTACTACTCTTTCAAGGCAGCATTATATACTCAAACTAGAGTATTGTTGAGGGTCTGAATTAGGAGTTTTGGTCGCTGGGAAAGTTGATTTAGCTGTCTCGTAATGTAGTGTTATCATTTAATCAAGTTGATTTCTGTGCTGAATTGAACAGGAAGGTAAAGAGCAGGCCCGCTATTTTGATGCACATGTTCTTCAAGTTCAAAGGCGCAGGCATGACGTAAGGGGGTGCCGCTGCAGGTTTCTTGTTTGTTATGATCATGATCACTCTGAGGTAATTCTCCTTCTGTCTACACTGTGGAGTGTCCATGCATTTACTCTGGTTCCATTGTTACATCATGGTTAGATGTCAGAATTAATCGAGGCTTGGGTCCTGGAATTATTTATCGGGCTGTTTGCCAGATAATAAAAATGGATTTTGGACTTCATCTTGGACTCCATGAAAGTTATTAGCCAACTACAACCGAAGTTCCAAATCAGACCTCCAGCCCTATAATTTATATGTAGTTGGCTATGGTTTTGTTGTTCATAACATGCCTGGACATCAATAAATGAGTAGCTCGCCACGGTCTTTTTTCTACCCATTAAAATCCATCCCACTTTCTGTAGGAAACCAAATTATTTCAAAGTATCCATGTGATTTCATTTCCAATCAGCAATTTTTTTGGCGACCAAACAAAAGAAATATAGTTTCTATAAGATTGATTGGGAAAGCTAGTCCCTCCATTTTTATATACTCAGATTACAGGTACCAATGTAAAATTTAATGTCTATTTTGCAAATCAATTTTTCTTTTCATTTACTAGGATCATTAATACGCTCCATGCATGCAAGGAAACTGTGTGGATGAAGTAGCCGACTGTCATTATGACTGCATGCATGCGAGTATTAAATAGGTTGCTAGTACGAGAAATATCATTAATTTTTCCTTGATCACTGTTGGTGACCTTGTATACTCACTCCGTCTAGGTGCATAAGTCATCTTATGAAAACTAAATAATCTCAAAACACTTAGGCACGGTACATTAACTCACCTCATTTCTTGTTTCTTGACATAAATAAATGAATCAACCAATAAAAGATGTGGGGCGTCTATGCTTTCAATGACTGGAGACTACCAAACACGACATGTAGTGGTCGGTTCATTACATGCAATGATATTAATTAGCAAATAAATGTTAAGTTCTCTCATTTTTCCCTCCCCTTAGTTGCGGTGCACAACGTAAAATGACTTATGCACTTGGACGGAGAGAGTAGATGCAAAATGTATATTCCATAGTGGCATTGTATAAATAAACCAAGGGAGTAATATGTTTTTTGTTCTAGGCTACTTATCTTACTTCCTCCGTCTAGGTGTATAAGTCACCTTACGAAAACCAAATAATCCAAAAAACACTTAGGCGTGGCACATTAACTTCCACCTCGTTTCTTATTTCTTGACATATCAATCAATAAGAGATGTGGGATGTGCGTGCTTTCAATGACTTGAGACTATCAAACACGACATGCAGTGGTTAGTTCATTGCATGCAATGCTATTAATTAGCAAATAAACATTAAGGGCATCTCCAGCCGTTGCCCCCCCCCAGGACGCATATAAATCGCCCCTGGGGGCGAGCCGGCGATACACTCGGTGCTGGGGGCGGTTTTGCGCCCAGTCGTCACCCCCAGCTCGCTCCCAGGCGCCGAAATTGGCCCACTTTGCAGCCCAATTTCGGCGAATAAACGGCCCATATGGGCGAGAATAGGCCCATATTCGGCGTGGTTTCGCCGTGTCTCGGCGTTCAATTATCAACACAATTATTCCTTATCACATATTTCATTACAGAAAAATCAAATACTTCAACAAAATACTACAACAACAAATAGTTCAATACAAATTATATAGTTCAACAAATAAAAACTCGTATTTCATCACGCGGCGTCCCCCTTGAGCCTCCATAGGTACTCAATCAGATCTTTCTGCAGTTGATGATGCACCTGTGGGTCTCGGATCTCCTGACGCATATTGAGATAGGCAGTCCAAGTTGCCGGTAGCTGGTGATCAACTTCGGCTAGAGGACCCTGCCTGTAGTATGGTTCAGTGTCAAACACTGGGTCTTCTTGCTCGCTCTCGATGATCATGTTGTGCAAGATGACACAGCAAGTCATTCCCACATTTGATCTTTCGACCAGGTCTGAGCGGGGTACCGAACAACAGCGAATCGTGATTGGAGCA
Organism: Aegilops bicornis; assembly: GCA_021605145.1. Lineage (NCBI taxonomy): Eukaryota > Viridiplantae > Streptophyta > Magnoliopsida > Poales > Poaceae > Aegilops > Aegilops bicornis. The sequence continues at coordinate 691,846,165 of CM038674.1, forward strand.
CACCAAATGCCCGCTCGACATCCTTCCTGCAAGCCTCCTGAAGCTTCGCAAACCAGGCATTCTTGCCTCCTGCCACAGGGTTTGAGATCGTCTTCACAAATGTCGACCATCTCGGATAGATGTCGTCAGCTAAATAGTACCCTTTGTTATATTGGTGCCCATTGATCTCGAAGTTCACCGGAGGAGAATGGCCCTCAACGAGCTTGGCAAAAACAGGAGAGCACTACAGCACGTTGATGTACCCGCCGAACACCTTGCGCTCGGTGGGCGTGTACCCGCCGTTAAACCGCACCTCCGTGGCCGGAAACGGCGGCCGGAAACGCCCAGCTGCGCGGGAGGGGCTGCCGCGGCGAAGTGCTGCTATTTTCCGGCGGGGAATGGCTATCTAGCGGAGTAGGCCGGCGGCCGTCGCCGGGATATAGCTAGTGGTGGCCGAGGGCGCGGGGGGTGCGAGGCGAGTCGGGGGAAGAAAACCTTGACTTTTCCCCTGTCGGTGTGGGCCAGGCGTGCTTTTCCCTAGCGCCGGAGCCCCCAACGGCTCCCCAGCGCGCCGGGTTCGGCCTGTGACCGCCGGGCGGAAAAAAGGTCCGAACCGGCGATTTTCGGCGTCCTGGGGGCGCGACTGGGCCGTTTTTTCGGCGCCGGCGCCGAAAATGTGGCCTGGGGAGGCCTGTTGGGGGCGCGGCTGGAGATGCCCTGAGTTCTCTCGTTTTCCCCTTCTTCTTGGTTGCGGTGCACAACCTAAGATGACTTACTCACTTGGACGAAGGGAGTACTATGTAGTCAAATAAAACGGAAAGCAGAGTAATGAGTTTAGTTTGTTTTATGATGTTTATACCAAATAATTTATTTTTGCATTTCTTTTCACCTGACAGGAGTTTGTTCCACTGAGCAAGGTATGCCGTCGATCAGTGCACCAGAAAGCCCAAAAGCCGCACGAGATGATGGATGTCAACACTGACAAGGTGACCGGGGGCGGGGTTCCCACTCCACCAGATCAAGGAGGTCCATCTGACAAGCCGGTTGCTCCCTTACTTGACGCGCCTACTAGCACTGGCAGCAATTCAGTGGAAGATGGTGAAGGTGCAGATGAAGCACATAGTGACAAGATCGATGTGGGAGCGTAGCTCTTTCACTTCCTTGTGAACTTTAGTCAAAAAGATGTTCGCCTAAGAACTTCCAATCGAGGAAGGATGTTTGGTTGCCCAGTAACTGTAATGTGCCCATGTTGACTGGATTGGTTGTGTCGTATTGGGTATCTATATCTATATAGGTATGTCATCAGAAAAGATATTGTTGTGCTTCAGTACCCCCTCAATAAAAGTTTGGCAGTTGTGTCATTCCCTGTAAATAGAATTAGCATGGGGTAATTTTATCCCGCGGAAGGCCCTCCAAATACAGGATCCGTCTATATATCTCTTGGAAGAAGGGATCCATATATAGATCCCTCTTTGTCATCTTCCTCTACCTGTACATCTCACGCTCTCCATTCATCTCCTAAAGGCTGCACCAATTCCTTTCCTTGTTTTCCTTCTTTTTATCTGTTGTCATTCGATCGGTTTGGCACCGGCGGTTGACTCCTCGCATTTCCGAAGCTGATGGAGAAGCTAGTATTGCCCTTCTAATTGACAACTAACGACAGATTTGGATCTGATGCATCACCGAGCATGTATTGGCACCATCGAGGAAGCAGATCCATGGAGGAAGCAGATTGTACATTAAGGATGTCCTCCAAAACCTGAACTCTATGACATCGCAACATTCTAGATGGGATGGGCGCTCCTTCATCATGATAATAGCAGCGTAGGAATGTAAGATCCCTTTTTATGAATCAGATTTGTCAGTGTTGCAAACAAACACGATTTTATTTTTGTATAAAGGACAAAAATGATAATTGTAGGCTCGAAAAACTTATTTAGTATAACCGGATTTTCAATTGCTTTACCATGGCGATTTTCATCACCATTCCCCGCCTAATTTCGGAAAAGAAGAGATAGAGAAATCTGAACTACAATCATATGTGCAATTGAGTTTAGTATACCAGAACCAAGTTTTTGCTCGCATCTCGTGCGTTGCTCATGTGACTCACGGGGCTAGCGCCGCCGCCGCCCCAACCAACTCCTCCTTTGCTCTCCTCTCGGTCCGAAGGACGGCGGCGAGGCACCTCCTCCACCTCCTTCTCTTCCACCTGCTACCCTTGCGTTCCCCTCTATCTCACGCAAAGACGAGGTACGGATCTCGCCCCTGTAGAGTCCCCCTGTCTTGGCCAGCCGTGGACCTGCTTGGTAGCGGCACGATGCTCAGATGGGCTACTACCACCGGGTCATGTTGGCGCACCTACTCGCGGATGGGCAGCGGTCGTGGAGGGTTTTCTCGGCAGCCGCTCGAGGTTGGATCCAATTGACTCCTAATCAGTCCGCTAGCTTCCTTGGGCATGGCCTTTCCCATTGTTAGTAGACTTTGTGGCTACTTCTGGTCGCTCAGTACCCAGATCTAGGGCTCATTTCCATGTGGGTGCAAGGTGCAAGCTTTGGGGTGCAGTGGGTGGCGGAGTTTCGCTAGTGTGGTAGTGGGGTCGGACGGTTGCCTGCTTGTGGTCCGCCGTGAGGTGCGTGATGGGTGAAGGTGGATCCCCTTTGTCGCCGGAGTGGCGGCTCCGAACGATGGGAACACCGATAACATTTCAGCGGGTCTTTTTGGTCACAAAGATGGCGTCTTCTGTTCAAATCTTTTAATGTACCTTTAGGTGTTTCGGTGAAAGTAATATAAAAAAAATGCACCAAATCTTCCGGTTCTCCCTCTCGACGATTTATGTTACCTCCAAAACATTCCCAATGATATTCTGCAATACTCTTAACGCATCTACGACTCAACAAGATCAAAGGTTCTTAAGTGTGTGACCCTGCAGTTTCGGTGAAATATACACATGCCTTAGCCACCGAGGAATTATCTGAGCTATGTGCAACCGTCAATAAAGATGACGTCGTCCTCGACAAACGATCTAAATCCACATAATTCAAACCAGCTGATGAGATTATGAAATTTCTGGTCCATCCCGAGGATACCCAAAAACGGCCTTAATGGGTGCCCACCTCAATGCTACACTAGACGAAGCGATGCGGGGTTTCTTTTGCAAAAATTGGGACATCATTGTCTGGCACCCTTCTGAAATGCTAGGTATACCTAGAGAGCTCGCGGAACACAACCTCAACATCATCGAGGGGTTTAAACCAGGAAAGCAGGCACTTCAAAGCTTATCCAAACCGAAGAGACAAGCAATGGGGCAACAGTTGGCCAAATTGTTGGAAGCAAGATTCATCCCGGAAATCAAACACTCCAAATGGTTGGCAAACCTAGTCATGGTATCGAAGAAGGAAAATTCTTGGTACCTCTACATCGATTGCAAGGACGTCAACAAGGCTTGCCAAAGGACCCCTTTCCGTTACTACGAATTGATCAAATAGTCGACGCTACAGCCGGACATAAACTCTCACTATTAGGAAATAATCCCTCTATCCCATAATGTAAGACGTTTTTTGACTTTAGTGTAGTGTCAAAAAACATCTTATATTATGGGACGGAGGGAGTAGCTTATAGGTAGATCATTAGCAGTAGCGCCGGAAAAAAGCCCCACGCTACTATTATGTGGAATTAGAACAAATGCAGCTTACATTATGAAATTTTATCAAAAAGCAAATACACCTTATACAAAGGAACGGATGGAGTAATAACTAAAAAACTTTCGTAGTACCCTTCATTACAAACTTGTCACACAGGACGGAATACCCCCAACTAACAAGCTTCCCCTCTAGAATTTAAGACAACTTGTCGTTGGGCTGCATATCGGTTTTCTAGAAACTTGTCGTTGGGACGCTGATAGATAGTATACAGATAAACGTGAAAAGATATGAGCTGGAGTTAAATTTGCCTTATATTCTCAATGAGTATAATTCAGACGCTACGCCGATGTGTGTGCCCAGATGTGCACTTAGTATACTGGATGGATGGATATTTGGTCTCAGGTTCTTCGGATCAATTTAAGGCTTCAACTACGACGATTGCGGCTTTGGAGCGCTAGTCCTTAGGGGCACGTGCACGAAGACTTGCTGGGTTTCAGTGGCGCGTCGGCGCTCGTTTTGACCACCGCAATGGTCGTTTGGTGGTCTATGGACCTCGATGTCTTTTTCATTATGTTTGAGGTGCTTTGTACTTCTGCCGCTCCTCGCGGTGTTCGGTTGCCGGTATGGGACTAATTATTTATTTTATTGTAACCAAATCAAACACCCATATATATACAACTAAATAATGTGCTGAGATTCAAGCATACGTGGGTACGTACATCATGTATGCATGAAAATCAGTATTTATGCGCGAATAAAGAAGCTTCAGATTCTTCCCCAACGAGGCAATTGATTTTATGATGAGGGTGGATTTGAAAACTAGATTGTTCAAGTAAGGATGGCGTTGAAAACCTTGTAGGTGGCGGATCCGATTGTTGCCGGCGCCGGTGAGCCTCGGAATCGTTTGAGAGACAACCGCGTGCGCTGAAAGAAGGGTTTTCAGACGGCTTTGCTCCGTCCGGATGGGGAGAAGAAAGGGACGGCCGGCTTTACTTCGTCCAGAGGGGAAGTAGAAAGGGGCGGTCGGTTTTGCTTCGGCTGGAGGGGAGAAGAAAGGTATGGCCAGCTTTGCTTCGGGGGAAGGTATTTCTTGTTTGATTGTTTTATAGTAGTGGAGGTCCAGTCATGTCGCTGACGTCAGTCGACTGATACTTTCTAGACACACTATTTTATTATGATAATGTTGATAGCCGTATGAAGCCTTTCAGAGACGCAGATAAAATTACTACATTTCTTGACACCTATTAAAAGATCCAGAACAGTGCTTCACATTACCAGCTCAAGGATGATCTGCTGCTAGAGATGCTCCGACGAATCATCGATAGATATGATTATTTGTATACCCTATTTTGTGCTATGCGCCAATTTGTGCCCGGTCCTCGCGCTGTCCGCTTACGTGTGGGACTAATTATAGTAGCTCTGCTTAAGTAAAGATGCTGAGATTTGGATACTTCATTAGAGCACGTGCGTTTCAACTATACGTACGTACATAAAGAATGCATATATACATGCATAAAAATCAGTACTGCTACTACTCCCTCCGTCTAGGCGTGTAAGTTATCTTACAAAAACCAAATAATCCCAAAACATTTAGGCACGGTACATTAACTCTCATCTCGTTTCTTGTTTCGTGACATATCAACCAATAAAAGTCATGCATGCTTTAAATGATTTGAGACTACCAAACACGACATGCATTGGTCAATTCGTTGCATGCATTGTTATTAATTAGCAAAAACATATTAAGTTTTCTCGTTTTCTCCTCCACCTTGGTGCGCAACATAAGATAACTTACACACCTAAACGGAGGGAGTACAATGAATGAGCTGACTTCGATACAGCTATGTTTACCGTCCATTGCGTGCATGTAAGAGCAACTCCAGCCGTTGGCCCCTCAGGGGGCGCCTAAAATCGCCGCCTGGGGGTGACCCAGCGCAAAAAGTGGGACTGGGGGCGAGTTGGCCCCCAGCCGCCACCCCCAGGGCTGGCCCCAGGCGTGGGAAAAAAATAGACAAACTTGGGCTGAAACACGCCAATTTTCGGCAAATTTGGGCTTTTACATTCGCAAACTTGGGCTAAAACATGCCATTACATATAAAAACTAGTCAAAAAAAACTTGCTGAAGGCCGAGAAGTCGCCGTCGTCGCCGTCATCGTCGGCCTTCTCCTCCTTAACTCGGGCGCCCCTGCTGGACCCCTCCCTGGCTGGTGGCGGCGGCGCGTCGTCGTCGTCGTTGTCGTCGCTGTCGTCGATGATGACGACGCCGCTTTCTTCGCGTCCTCGGCGGCGCTGCGCGAAGCGCTGTAGGGCGGCGCGCTGGCGCTCCCTCGCCATCTTCAGGGAGTCTTGGCGCGCCCATTCAAGGGCCGCGTCGTCGTCCAGCTCGACCTCGCCGTGCTCCGCCTTCACCGGCGCCAGCAGCCCCGGCTCCGTCTTCACCGGAGCCAGCCCCGGCTCCGTCTTCACCGGCGCGAGACCCAGCTCCGTCTTCGGCTTGACGAAGCGTGGGGGACGAGCCGACGAGGAGGCACGCCGGCCGCCCTCGCTGATGAACGTCGGCCGAGCGGCGTCTCCGCCGCGGGCTCAGCCTTGACGCCGAGCAGCGATGGAGTGCCGGAGGATTGGGAGGAAGAACGCGACGAGGAAGAAGAGGAGGAGGAGCCGAACCTCCTTGGCGCCCATTTCCCGTCGCGTCGACGGTGCGCCGGGGCGGCCGTCCTCGCCGGGGGGTACGCCAATGTTGGGTTGTTGCCGCCCTCGAGGTGCGTCAGCACACCGTCGAGGGTGCGGCCGGGGACGCCCCACCAGAGGTGGCGCCCCTCGTTGTTCTTGATGCCGCCGACCACCGGCGCCCCGTTGGTGGACGCCAGCTGCCGCTGCTGGCGGCGTTCAAAGTACGCCGCCCAAGCCGTGTTGTTGTCGGCGGCGTACTGGGGAAGGGAGCGCTCGGCGTCGGTGAGAGAGGCGCGCGCGATCTCGACCTCCTCGGCGAAGCACGATGGCTTGTTGACGGCGTCGGGCAATAGGGGAATGGGCACTCCCCCATTGCTGAGCCTTCAGCCCGTCGGCCCGGCCCGCATGCATGCGTGGAGCTTGTACATATGCAACTAGCTAGCCTGCACAATTGTCCAACGTATTTTTAGAAGTCGTTTGTCCAGGTACGAGGGTAACATTACAAATCATCTTTCTAGGGCTTAGAAAACAAGAGGTGACTATGAGTCGTTCAACACTTCCCCTCAACCTCTTGTCCTTGCGCCGCCCTCTACGGCGAGGGGAGGGTGGGGGAACTATCAGTGGCGGAGCCAAGAAAATCAAATGAGAATAACTCCAACACGCCGATCCATTTTGTACGCCCACATCCGTTTGGGTTGTCGTGGACAAAAACACCGGCCCAACGAGCCGACTCTTTCCCAAAAACCGCCCGCTCCGCGTCCGCGCGGACCCATTTCGGGTTCAAAATTGCGCCTGAAATGTGTCGGTGCGGACGCGAAGCGGACGCGCCGCGCGTCCCCTCGGGGTCCATCACGGCCCCGCATGTTGGCTTCCCAACTACTGCCCACGGTCATATTTATGACGGCCATCGACACCGGGCCCGCCTGACAGTGTGTAGAAGGGTCGCGTGCCTGTCCTTTTTAATGGACACATGCGGTGGGGCCGGCCTCATCCACAACCCTCGTCCACATCTAGCCACATTTTCTCCCTCGCCGGCGACCAGGAGACCCTAGAGAGCGAGCAGCAAAACCCTAGCCACCCAGCCATGGGACTCTTCAACGAGAAGGGAGGGAAGAAGGGGAAGTTCAGCACTGGAGCAAGCTCTTCCCGCGGGCGCTCTGCAGGATCGCCGGCGGCTATGCGCGGCACGCCACCGCGGGAGTGGGAGCGGCTCTACATCACAATCCACCAGGCACGGTGGCACTGGCAATACCGCCAGCCCTTGTCGTATCCAGATGTGAACTTGCCGCACGGCTGGCATCTGGACCCGCAGCGCATCCCCATCGCAGCGGCGCCGCGGTCCGCGCGGGCGCACACTGAGGAGGCTCGCCGGCGGCGCGAGCTCCTCACGCCGGAGCAGTGATACGTCTCCAACGTATCTATAATTTTTTATTGCTCCATGCTACTTTATCTATTGTTTTGGACTATAATGGGCTTTATTTTCCACTTTTATATTACCTTTAGGACTAACCTATTAACCGGAGGCCCAGCTCAGAATTGCTGTTTTTTGCCTTTCTCAAGATTTCAATAAAATGTAATATCAAACGGAGTCCAAATGGAATGAAATCTTCGGAAACGTGATTTTCTCACCGAACGTGATCCAGGAAACTTGGACCCTACGCCAAGGCACAGAAGAGGCGGTCACGAGGGTGGGGGGCGCCCCCCCTAGGGCGCGCCCCCTGCCTCATGGGCCCCTCGAAGCTCCACCGACGTACTCCTTCCTCCTATATATACCTACGTACCCCCAAACAATCAGAACAGGAGCCAAAAACCTAATTCCACCGCCGTACCTTCCTGTATCCACGAGATCCCATCTTGGGGCCTGTTCTGGAGCTCCGCCGGAGGGGGCATCCACCATCAAGGGCTTCTATATCAACACCATATCCCCTCTGATGAAGTGTGAGTAGTTTACTTCAGACCTTCGGTCCATAGCTAGTAGCTAGATGGCTTCTTCTCTCTTTGTGGATCTCAATACAATGTTCTCCCCTCTCTCGTGGAGATCTATTCGATGTAATCTTCTTTTGCGGTGTGTTTGTTGAGACCGATGAATTGTGGGTTTATGATCCAGCTTATCTATGAATAATATTTGAATCTTCTCTGAATTCTTTTATGTATGATTGAGTTATCTTTGCAAGTCTCTTGAATTATCCGTTTGGTTTGGCCAACTAGATTGGTAGTTCTTGCAATGGGAGAAGTGCATGGCTTTGGGTTCAATCTTACGGTGTCCTTACGCAGTGACAGAAAGGGTTGCAAGGCACGTATTGTATTGTTGCCATCGAGGATAACAAGATGGGGTATTTATCATATTGCATGAATTTATTCCTCTACATCATGTCATCTTGCTTACATGCTACTCTGTTTTTAACTTAATACTCTAGATGCATGCTGGATAGCAGTCGATGAGTGGAGTAATAGTAGTAGATGCAGAATCGTTTTGATCTACTTGTCTCAGACGTGATGCCTATATACATGATCATACCTAGATAACCTCATAACTATGCTCAATTTTTTCAATTGCTCAACAGTAATTTGTTCACCCACCGTAGAATACTTATGCTCTTGAGAGAAGCCACTAGTGAAACCTATGCCCCCCGGGTCTATTCTCATCATATCAATCTCCATTACTTTTATACTTGCTTTGTTTTTAGTTTGCTTTTACTTTTCACTTTGCATCTTTATATCAAAAATACCAAAAATATTATCTCTATCAGATCTCACTCTCGTAAGTGACCGTGAAGGGATTGACAACCCCTAATCACGTTGGTTGCGAGTAGCTATCGTTTTGTGCAGGTACGAGGGACTTGTACGTGGCCTCCTACTGGATTGATACCTTGGTTCTCAAAAGCTGAGGGAAATACTTACGCTACTGTGCTGCATCATCCTCTCCTCTTCGGGAAAAACCAACACAAGCTCAAGACGTAGCAAGAAGGACTTCTGGCGCCATTGCCGGGGAGTCTGCGCCAAGGTTGGAAAAAGCGGTAGGCGTAAGCGAGGGGGTTGGCCTTCGCCTAGTGCCTAGGCGGTGCCTAAGCGCCCTAGGCGCGGCCTAGGCGGTAATATAGTTTTTACTCGTAGTATATTTGTGATTATTATATGGGTGTTGATATTAGTTTAGGGCATATAAATAAGTTAATTACCGTCTACTACCATTGGAATATGATAAGTTTGGCATATCAGTGCAGTATGTGGCATGATGTCTTGCTTGGATAGCCAATCCTTGCTTGCCCTGCCTTGTTGGGGAACGTAGTAATTTAAAAAATTTCCTACGATCACGCAAGACCATGGTGATGGCATAGCAACGAGAGGGAAGAGTGTCCGTCCACGCACTCGTGAGACCGTGAAGCGGAAGCGTTATAACAACGTGGTTGATGTAGTCGTCGCCTTCACGATCCGACCGATCCAAGCACCGAACGCACGGCACCTCCGAGTTCTGCACACGCTCAGCTCGATGACGATCCCGGACTCCGATCCAGCAAAGTGTCGGGATGAGTTCCGTCAAGACGACGGCGTGCAGGACGATGTTGATGCTCCACCGACGCAGGGCTTCGCCTAAGCTCCATGACGATATGACTTCTCCGGCGAGGGCTTCGCCTAAGCTCCGCGACGATATGACCGAAGTGGAATATGGTGGAAGGGGCACCGCACACGGCTAAGGAAAGATCCGTAGATCAACTTGTGTGTTCTAGGGTGCTCCCTGCCCCGTGATATAAAGGAGCAAGGGGAGGGCCGGCCAGCCTTGGGGCGCACCAAGGAGGGGGAGTCCTCCTCCTAGTAGAGTAGGACTCCCTTCCTAGTCCTACTAGGAAGAGGGAAGGGGAAGGAAAGAGAGGGAGAGGAGAGGGAAAGGGGCTGCGCCTCCTAGTCCAATTCGGACTCCCATGGAGGGGGGCGCACCACCCCTTGGTGCAGCCCTCTCTCTCCCTCTTGGCCCAATAAGGCCCATAACTTCCCGGGGTTCCGTAACCCCTCAAGACTCCGGTTTTCTCCGAAACTTCCGGAACCTTTCCGTGTCCGAATATAACCATCCAATATATTAATCTTTATGTCTCGACCATTTCGAGACTCCTCGTCATGTCCGTGATCACATCCGGGACTCAACTCCTTCGGTACATCAAAATACATAAACTCATAATAACTGTCATTGAAACCTTGTTGCATGGACCCTACGGGTTCGAGAACTATGTAGACATGACCTAGAACTATTCTTGGTCAATAACCAATAGCGGAACCTGGATGCCCATATTGGCTCCTACATATTCTACGAAGATCTTTATCGGTCAAACCGCATAACAACATACGTTGTTCCCTTTGTCATCGGTATGTTACTTGCCCGAGATTCGATCGTCGGTATCCAATACCTAGTTCAATCTCGTTACCGCAAGTCTCTTTACTCGTTCCGTAATGCATCATTCCGTAACTAACTCATTAGCTACATTGCTTGCAAGGCTTATAGTGATGTGCATTACCGAGGGCCCAGAGATACCTCTCCAGAGCAATCGGAGTGACAAAACCTAATCTCGAAATACGCCAACCCAACATGTACCTTTGGAGACACCTGTAGTACTCCTTTATAATCACCCGATTACGTTGTGACGCTTTGGTAGTACCCAAAGTGTTCCTCCGTAAACGGAGTTGCATAATCTCATAGTTACGTGAACATGTATAAGTCATGAAGAAAGCATTAACATACTAAACGATCAAGTGTTAAGCTAACGGAATGGGTCATGTCAATCAGATCATTCAACTAATGATGTGACCTTGTTAATCAAATAACAACTCCTTGTTCATGGTTAGGAAACATAACCATCTTTGATTAACAAGCTAGTCAAGTAGAGGCATACTAGTGACATACTGTTTGTCTATATATTCACACATGTATTATGTTTCCGGTTAATACAATTCTAGCATGAATAATAAACATTTATCATGATATAAGGAAATAAATAATAACTTTATTATTGCCTCTAGGGCATATTTCCTTCAGTCTCCCACTTGCACTAGAGTCAATAATCTAGTTCACATCGCCATGTGATTTAACATCAATAGTTCACATCTATATGTGGTTAACACCCATAGTTCACATCGACATGTGACCAACACCCAAAGGGTTTACTAGAGTCAGTAATCTAGTTCACATCGTTATGTGATTAACACCCAAAGAGTACTAAGGTGTGATCATGTTTTGCTTGTGAGATAATTTTAGTCAACGGGTCTGTTACATTCAGAGCCGTAAGTATTTTGCAAATCTCTATGTCTACAATGCTCTGCACGGAGCTACTCTAGCTAATTGCTCCCACTTTCAATATGTATCTAGATCGTGACTTAGAGTCATCCAGATTGGTGTCAAAACTTGCATCGACGTAATCCTTTACGACGAACCTTTTGTCACTTCCATAATCGAGAAACATATCCTTATTCTACTAAGGATAATTTTGACCGCTGTCCATTGATCTACTCCTAGATCACTATTGCACTCCCTTGCCAAGCATAGTGGTAGGGTATGCAATAGATCTTGGTACACAGCATGACATACTTTATAGAACCTATGGCTGATGCATAGGGAATGACTTTCATTCTCTTTCTATCTTCTGCCGTGGTCGGGTTTTGAGTCTTACTCAATCTCACACCTTGTAACACAGGCAAGAACTCTTTCTTTGGCTGTTCCATTTTGAACTACTTCAAAATCTTGACAAGGTATGTACTTACTGAAAAAACTTATCAAGCGTCTTGATCTATCTCTATAGATCTTGATGCTCAATATGTAAGCAGCTTCACCGAGGTCTTTCTTTGAAAAACTCCTTTCAAATACTCCTTTATGCTTTGCAGAATAATTCTACATTATTTCTGATCAACAATATGTCATTCACATATACTTATCAGAAATGTTGTAGTGCTCCCACTCACTTTCTTGTAAATACAGGCTTCTCCAAAAGTCTGTATAAAACCATATGCTTTGATCACACTATCAAAGCGTTTATTCCAACTCCGAGATGCTTGCACCAGTCCATAGATGGATCACTGGAGCTTGCACATTTTGTTAGCTCCTTTAGGATTGATAAAACCTTCTGGTTGCATCATATACAACTCTTCTTTAATAAATCCATTAAAGAATGTAGTCTTGACATCCATTTGCCAGATTTCATAAGATGTGGCAATTGCTAACATGATTCGGACAGACTTTAAGCATCGCTACAGTTGAGAAAATCTCATTGTAGTCAACACTTTGAAATTTGTCGAAAACCTTTTTGCGACAAGTCGAGCTTTGTAGATAGTAACACTACTATCAGCATCTGTCTTCCTCTTGAAGATCCATTTATTTAACTTGACTTGCTGATCATCGAGCAAGTCAACCAAAGTCCACACTTTGTTCTCATATATGGATCCTATCTCAGATTTTATGGCCTCAAGCCATTTCATGAATCTGGGCTCATTATCGCTTCCTCATAGTTCGTAGGTTCATCATGGTCTAGTAACATGACTTCCGAACATGATTACCGTACCACTCTGGTGCGGATCTTACTCTGGAAGACCCACGAGGTTTGGTAGCAACTTGATCTGAAGTTTCATGATCATCATCATTAACTTCCTCACTAATTGGTGTAGGAATCACTAGAACTGATTTTTGTGATGAACTACTTTCCAATAAGGGAGAAGGTACAATTACCTCATCAAGTTTCTACTTTCCTCCCACTCACTTCTTTCGAGAGAAACTTCTTCTCTAGAAAGGATCCATCTTAGCAACAAATATCTTGCTTTCGGATCTGTGATAGAAGGTGTACCCAATAGTTACCTTTGGGTATTCTATGAAGACGCATTTCTCCGATTTGGGTTCGAGCTTATCAGGTGAAATACTTTTTCACATAAGCATCACAACTCCAAACTTTAAGAAACGACAGCTTAGGTTTACTGCTAAACCATAGTTCATACGGTGTCATCTCAACGGATTTAGATGGTGCCCTATTAAACGTGAATGCAGCTGTCTCTAATGCATAACCCCAAAACAATATTGGTAAATCGGTAAGACACATCATTGATCGCACCATATCAAAATAAAGCACGGTTATTTACGACGTTCGACACACCATAACGTTGTGGTGTTCCGTATGGCGTGAGCTGTGAAACTATTCCACTTTGTTTTAATTGAAGACCAAACTCAGAACTCAAATATTCATATCCACGATCAGATCGCAGAAACTTTATTTTCTTGTTACGATGATTTTCTACTTCACTCTGAAATTCTTTGAACTTTTCAACTATTTCAGACTTTATGTTTCATCAAGAAGATATACCCATATCTGCTCAAATCATTTTGTGAAGGTCAGAAAATAACGATACTTGCCACGAGCATCAACACTTATTGGATCGTATACATCGGTATGTATTATTTCCAATAAGTCAAGATCTCGCTCCATTGTTCAACACCGGAGTTTCAGTCATCTTGCCCAAAAAAGCACGGTTCGCAAGCATCAAATGATTCATAATCAAGTGATTCCAAAAGTCCATCAAGATGGAGTTTTCTTCATGCGCTTTATACCAATATGACCTAAACGGCAGTGCCACAAATAAGTTGCACTATCATTATTAACTTTGCATCTTTTGGTTTCAATATTATGAATATGTGTATCACTATGATCGAGATCCAATGAACCATTTTCATTGGGTGTGTAACCATATAAGGTTTTATTCATGTAAACAGAACAACAATTTATTCTCTTACTTAAATGAATAATCAGATTGCAATAAACATGATCAAATCATATTTATGCTCAACACCAAATAACACTTATTTAGGTTCCACACTAATCCCGAAAGTATAGGGAGTGTGCGATGATGATCATATCAATCTTGGAACTACTTCCAACACTCATCGTCACTTCCCTTCAACTAGTTTCTGTTTATTCTCAGAACTCCTGTTTCGAGTTACTAATCTTAGCAACCGAACAAGTATCAAATACTCAGGGGCTACTATAAACACTAGTAAAGCACACATCAATAACCTGTATATCAAATATACCCTTGTTCACTTTGCCATCCTTCTTATCCACCAAATATTTGGGGTATTTCCGTTTCCAGTGACCATTTCCTATGCAGTGTAAGCACTCAGTTTCAGGTTTTGGTTCAGCTTTGGGTTTCTTCATGGGAGTGACAACTTGCTTGTCATTCTACTTGAAGTTCCCCTTTCTTTCCCTTTGCTTTTTGAAACTAGTGGTCTTTTCAATCATCAACACTTGATGCTCTTTCTCGATTTCTACCTTCGTCGATTTCAGCATCACGAAAGAGCTTGGGAATTACTTTTGTCATCCCTTGCATATTATAGTTCATCACGAAGTTCTACTAACTTGGTGATGGTGACTAGAGAATTCTGTCAATCACTATCTTATCTGGAAGATTAACTCCCACTTGATTCAAGCGATTGAAGTACCTGCATAATCTGAGCACATGCTCACTAGTTGAGCGATTCTCCTCCATCTTTTGGCTATAGAACTTGTTGGAGACTTCATATCTCTCAACTCGGTATTTGCTTGAAATATTAACTTCAATTCCTGGAACATCTCATATGGTCCATGACGCTCAAAACGCCTTTGAAGTCCCGATTCTAAGCCTTTAAGCATGGTGCACTAAACTATCAAGTAGTCATCATATTGAGCTAGCCAAACGCTCATAACGCCCGTGATTCCGCTTCCTGTAATAGGTCAGTCACCTAGCGGTGCATCACTGACATACTTCTTCTGTGCAGCAATGAGGATAAACCTCAGATCACGGATCCAATCCGCATCATTGCTACTAACATTTTTCAATACAATTTTCTCTAGGAACACATATAAAAACATAGGGAAGCAACAACGCGAGCTATTGATCTATAATTTGCAAAATACTACCAGGACTAAGTTCATGATAAATTAAAGTTCAATTAATCATATTACTTAAGAACTCCCACTTAGACAGACATCTCTCTAGTCATCTAAGTGATCACGTGATCCATATCAACTAAACCGTGTCCGATCATCACGTGAGACGGAGTAGTTTCAACGGTGAACATCACTATGTTGATCATATCTACTATATGATTCACGCTCGACCTTCGGTCTCCGTGTTCCGAGGTCATATCTTATATGCATAGCTCGTCAAGTTTAACCTGAGTATTCCGCGTGTGCAACTGTTTTGCACCCGTTGTATTTGAACGTAGAGCCTATCACACCCGATCATCACGTGGTGTCTCAGCACAAAGAACTTTCGCAACGGTGCATACTCAGGGAGAACACTTCTTGATAATTAGTGAGAGATCATCTTATAATGCTACCGTCAATCAAAGCAAGATAAGATGCATAGAAGATAAACATCACATGCAATCAATATAAGTGATATGATATGGCCATCATCATCTCGTGCTTGTGATCTCCATCTTCAAGCACCGCCATGATCACCATCGCCACCGCGCCGACACCTTGATCTCCATCGTAGCATCGTTGTCGCCTCGCCAATCTTATGCTTCCACGACTATCACTACCGCTTAGTAATAAAGTAAAGCATTACATCGCGATTGCATTGCATACAATAAAGCGACAACCATATGGCTCCTGCCAGTTGTCGATAATTCGTTACAAAACATGATCATCTCATACAATATAGCATCACGCCTTGACCATATCACATCACAACATGCCCTGCAAAACAAGTTAGACGTCCTCTACTTTGTTGTTGCAAGTTTTACGTGGCTGCTACGGGCTGAGCAAGAACCGTTCTTACCTACGCATCAAAAACCACAACGATAGTTTGTCAAATAGACTCCGCTTTAACCTTCTCAAGGACCGGGCGTAGCCACACCGGTTCAACTAAAGTTGGAGAGACAGTCTTCCACAAGCCATCTATGTGCACAGCACGTCGAGGGAACCGGTCTCGCGTAAGAGTACGCGTAAGGTTGGTCTGGATCGTCTGTCCAACAATACCGCTGAACCAAAGTATGACATGCTGGTAGGCAGTATGACTTGTATCGTCCACAACTCACTTGTGTTCTACTCGTGCATATGACATCTACGCATAAAAACCTAGGCTCGGATGCCACTGTTGGGAAACGTAGTAATTTAAAAAATTTCCTACGATCACGCAAGACCATGGTGATGGCATAGCAACGAGAGGGAAGAGTGTCCGTCCACGCACTCGTGAGACCGTAAGCGAAGCGTTATAACAACGTGGTTGATGTAGTCGACGCCTTCACGATCCGACCGATCCAAGCACCGAACGACGGCACCTCCGAGTTCTGCACACGCTCAGCTCGATGACGCATCCCGGACTCCGATCCAAAGCAAAGTGTCGGGATGAGTTCCACAAGACGACGGCGTGGTGACGATGTTGATGCTCCACCGACGCAGGGCTTCGCTTAAGCTCCGCGACGATATGACTTCTCCGCGCAGGGCTTCGCTTAAGCTCCGCGACGATATGACCAAGTGGAATATGGTGGAAGGGGCACCGCACACGGCTAAGGAAAGATCCGTAGATCAACTTGTGTGTTCTAGGGTGCTCCCTGCCCCGTGATATAAAGGAGCAAGGGGAGGGCCGGCCAGCCTTGGGGCGCACTAAGGGAGGGGGAGTCCTCCTCCTAGTAGGAGTAGGACTCCCCTTCCTAGTCCTACTAGGAAGAGGGAAGGGGAAGGAAAGAGAGGAGAGGGAGAGGGAAAGGGGGCTGCGCCTCCTAGTCCAATTCGGACTCCCCATGGCGGGGGGGCGAACCACACCTTGGTGCAGCCCTATCTCTCCCATCTAGGCCCAATAAGGACCATAACTACCCAGGGGGGTTCCGGTAACACCTCCGGCACTCCGGAGTTCTCCGGCAACTTCCGAACCTTTCCGTGTCCGAATATAACCATCCAATATATTAATCTTTATGTCTCAACCATTTCGAGACTCCTCGTCATGTCCGTGATCACATCCGGACTCCGAACTCCTTCGTACATCAAAATACATAAACTCATAATAACTGCTATTGAAACCTTAAGCGTGCGGACCCTACGGGTTCGAGAACTATGTAGACATGACCTAGAACTATTCTTGGTCAATAACCAATAGCGGAACCTGGATGCCCATATTGGCTCCTACAT